>CAMTZC010000008.1:18750000-20000000 GCA_947086505.1 Morpho deidamia
GTTTTTTTATATCATAATTTTTTACGATACTTTAGTATTATTGAACGTTTTTAAGGTGCTATGGTTTAAAGATGGTTATAGTTAAAGACTGTTATAGTTCCGTGGAGAGGCCGGTAAGGCACAAATGCGTTTTTTGTTAAAACTTGTGCCTAATTGATGATTGCAATTTATCACATGCTTATCGGCGAAAAAAAAAGGAAAAGAAACCTGCACATCTGTAGAGACTTCTAGGGTTATGTGTAATCTGATGTGTAATCTACCAATCCGGAATTGAGCAGCGTTGTGGGTATTAGCTCGAACCCTTTTCTCCAAAAATGGACAGGAGCCTATTTTTAGCAATGGGATAGTAACAGAATATTAGTTGTTTATAATAATATTATTAGATATAGCTATATAGTTTTTACTTGTTACATCTTACCCAAATAAGATTAAAAAAAATATATTAAAATAATTTAATAATATATAAATACGGGACATTTACACACACGGTTAGCCCTCCCGAAGTAAGTATCTTAATTCTTGTGTTATGGGTGACAGACAACTAGTAATATACTACTTATATAATTTTAATACATACAAATATACACACAGGCTCGAAGAACCAACAAATGGTTTATAAAAATTTATTAAAATATTACTATTTTGTTATATATTGAGTAAATGAATCCCCACTTTAAAAAAAAGATTAAACTAAGCATTAGATGTAATAAATCGACCAAGATGCTGCGTTCCTTCATTCTCCTTCTAGTTCCAAATTCTAATCAGCCCCCTTTTTCGCGATATGGTCCCTCATTCTTTCCTTTCGCAACTTCTTTTCTATAAAACCCATGACAATACATGAAGTACAATTTTCTTTTTAAATCAAACTTTACACTACATGAAAAAAAAATTAAAGTAACCACATGGTACTATCCCACTTCAAGTTTAAAATATTCTTTATTCAAGTACAATTGTAAACAAGTGCTTTCGAATCGTCAACTCTACTGCTGCGAAAAGCTGTTCCTACCGATAAGAGCCAGCAAGAAACTCGGCGGCTGCACTTTTCTTTCTACTCTTCGTCAACCTTTATAACTTTAGTCTTTTGTTACTCATCTGTAGTGTATACGGATTGACATACGTGTATCTTACCTTCTATATTTAAATACAAGATGCATACATGAACATCCTCACACTAACTCACACTAACACTAATGTACAAAGAAACAATACACTGTCTCAAACGCACACACGTTTAGTACACAAGAGCCTTTTGGTGAGAGTAGACGTGTAGTGACATGTTGTTACTTGTAGTGCGTGTTTGAGCCTGTGCTTTATTGATACAACATTAGTATATTAATACATCAAAGTGAACACTACACTATCATATACAGTAGTTAAAGTACTATCTTATATAGTAGTAGCTATAATTACGCATTCTTATCATATAAGTCCATATCACATCCACCAGTGCTGGGAATACGCCTCTTATCTGGTTATTGAACCACCATGCTGCAATGCGGATTGGTAGGTAACAGATATCCCCAGAATTCTCTAGAGGTATGCAAGTTTCCTCACGATGTTGTCCTTCAGTGAAAAGCGTGTGGTGAATTACAAATATCAACAAGGCACATAAGTTTCATTAGGAAAACTTATTAGCATCTGCTCGGGATTTGAACCCTTGCCCCTCTTGAGAGAATCGCATAGTCTCACCGCTGGACTATTGCAGATCATGACCTATCGAGAGAAGCGCATAGTATCACAACTTACGCACTTTATTATATGTAAATATTTTATCTACAAATATACAAGTAAACTTGTAAGCATTGCCGTGTGGTATCCGGCAGAATAGAATAGACCACCGTCCTTTCTTACCGAGGTGTCGTAAGAGTCGACTAAGGTATGTGCGGTGTGGTATCCGGCTGCATAGAATAAACCACCCTCACTTCTTACCGAGGCGTCGTAAAAGGCGAAGGTAAGTTGACGTTAAGCAGGTCGTAAAATACGTAGCCAAATCATACGACAACATGTTTGTAACATATTGTGCTGACCCCACTTAGAGTGGGATGAGGAGGGCAGGAGAATGATGAAATAATTTATCTACAAATATACAGCTTTAAATTGATTTCGAGCTACTCGAGCTGCGAAGACTGGCAGTTTTTTGGCGCATTGCAGCTAAGGAGCTACGAATTACAAGTCTCTGCAGTGGACGTAATCAATATTACTATATAAGTATACAAGCTCCTACCCTCAATTTCGTCTAAGTGGAATTTATTATCTAGAAAATAAGTAACCCATCCACATTGCCCATCCATTCAGTTATCCAAATATCAAAAGTCATTTAACAATAATGAGCAGTTACTATCCCATAAAAGCTGTGATAGCCCAGCGGTGAGACCATGCCAATGAGTTTTTCTATTAAAACTCATGTGTCTTATTGATATTTCCAATTTATCACACGCTTTTCGGTGAAGGAAAACATCGTGAGGAAACCTGCATAAGATGAGAATTCTGAAGATATGTGTAACCTACCAATCCGCATTGGAGCAGCGTGGTAGGTCTTAGCTCCAACCCTTCTCTCCAGAAACGGAGAGAAGAGGCCTATTCCCAGCAGTGGGATTGTGACAGGCTGCTACTCCTGCTACTCCTACTATCCCATTGCTCGGCATAGGCCTCCTCTATCCGTTTTTTTAGAGAAGGATTGGAGCTATGGCTTTTAAAATAAAATTCCGCAATCCATACTAAATCAGTCTACAGAAAGGTTTAAATCAAGTAAGAGATATATTTATACGAAAAGCATATTACAAAATTGAAGATTGCTTGTATTATAAAAATGCCTTGATTTAAAAATCCTTTCAGCTTCATACTAGACTGCGGTTTAATAATGTATAATTGAAAATATTTAAAAGATTGACCGCCGAGTTCCTTGCTTGGCAATCCCAAAAAAGATTGTGGAATTTTATTTTAAAAACGTATACCGAATCCCATAAAAGATTTTCGAAATTTACCTGAAATCGTAGCCCCGGTATTATTAATTTATTTCGGATCCTGGTTTGCGTATAATAAATCCTTTTTATTACAAAATATTTATATTGTGTCTCACAAACACTATCTATACTAGTATATTAAGATGAGAGGTTTGTTTCTTTGTTGGAACGCGTTAATCTCAGGAACTAATGGACGGATTTGAAAACTTTTCTTTTGTCATATATTTGTGCTGCCCACTGCTTTATCAATTTTGAACTTTAGCTTATGGTAGGCGTCACTAGATGGCGTTAGTAGCTATATTAAGATTGCGATATAAACCACTCTAATGCTCGCGACGTTTAACGTGTATGGATTATAGCAGAGATGTCGTTAGTTAAATATTTAATTTATAGAAAGAATATATTGCCGAATTCAAAAGCAAAAAGTAATTTAGGAGTTATATTGACATAAGCTTGCGGTTGCTGCTTTGCGCCTTGCAAATAAGTCATTTGTGGGTTTGGGTTTAAGATTCTATGATAAAATCCCGCAATCGATTTTATCTTTGCCACTACAGCAGTTTAAAAGCGCTGTTAAAGGGAAGCTGATTCAAAAAACCCTACTATATTATTGAGGATTATACAGATGATAAAAATACGTGGATATAGCTACTCCTCTACCCTGTACAAGATAGTAATAACCAGATGTAGATTATAACTAGTTATAAGAATTTTATTTGAAAAGAGCAACCACCTAGTTTCTTGCTGGCTCTTCTCGGTAGGAACAGCTTTCCGAACCAGCGGTAGATTTCGACTATTCAAAAGCACTTGTTTACAAGTTTAATTGAATAAAGAATATTTTTAATTTGAATTTGAATTTGATAAAATCCGTTTTGATTCGGAAAATCTTTGAAATCATTGTGTTACCCGTACACGTAAAACACGAGTCGTAAGTAATTTATAGAATTAGCCGTTACTTTGTGGAGATCCATAATACAAAAGTAATAATAAAGTTATTTTGATCATAGCAAAATAATTTTATTATTACTTTTGTACGAGTCGTAAGCTTATATAGCTGGCACTATAACAGAACTACCTCGCCATAATCCGCACGGGTTAAGTGAATGCATGCAAAGCTAATGTGTATGAAGCAGGCAAAATTTACGGACCTTACACATGCAGGACAAGCCACCACACGCACCCCAAGGCTCCTCCACCAGCAACAAAGCACGCAAGCAGCACACACACCCACCACCACAACAATCTCGACGATCGTTCCCCTCCGAAACCGAAGCATCATCAGGAGGATAGGCTCCACGACAAAATCGCAATCGCATTGCGATTTTGCCGTAAGCGAAACGACACATTCTTATTATTATAGTAATTCTCAACAGTTTGTTAGACTTTCTGTATCAACCAATTTAACATTGTTTTTCAACTGCTGTAATGGCAAAGCTAACATTGAATGCGGTATTTTATTATAAATCTTATACACAAGCCCACAAACGACTTACGTACTTTTTCAAGGCGTAAAGTAGGAACCACAAGCTTATGTCGGTTCCTACTTTGTCTATTATACACGAGTACATCGCGAAATCTTTTACAATTTTTTATATTTTTATATACAAAAATTAAATTCCTTCAAATATACTGTGGATTAATGTAATTATATCTCGGCGCGTAGCTGAGCGTCCTATCGGCGTCCATAACTTCTTCACACAATTCAATCAAAACCACGAGAAACTCAATATAAATTAGTTTTATTTATTCACTTTCCTTATTTTCTTAATAATAATCGTTACTTAACAACCAGCGGTTCCTTTCTTAATTGATGCTATTTACAATAGATTTAATAACAACTTTCTCTAATTTATAGAATTAGGCGTTACTTTGCGGAGATCCATAATACAAAAGTAATAATAAAATTATTTTGCTATAATCCGCGATACAGTAAATAGAAAATATATATAGTGCTAAATGTATAGTGGAATATACGTTTTTTCATACCCGTTACATGCAGGATTCGTAAAAAACATATGCACAAACCTCCACCACTTCCACCACAATACACAAGCACTACACAGGTTCACTATCACAAACTCAACAATCGTTTCGCCCCGCAACCGAAGCATCATCAGGAGATAGACTCATAGCAATTTTGCGATTTTGTCGTGGAGTCTATCTCCTGATGATGCTTCGGTTGCGGGGCGAAACGATTGTTGAGTTTGTGATAGTGAACCTGTGTAGTGCTTGTGTATTGTGGTGGAAGTGGTGGAGGTTTGTGCATATGTTTTTTACGAATCCTGCATGTAACGGGTATGAAAAAACGTATAGTCCACTATACATTTAGCACTATATATATTTTCTATTTACTGTATCGCGGATTATAGCAAAACAACTTTCTCAATATAAATAGTATTAACAGACATAAATTATAAATACAGTCACGTTTTCAATTTAAACACTGTTTCTTTTATTACACAATTTATCTTATAATATTTAACTATTTCATTCAATATAAGACTTAACAAGCGGACGGAAATGCCTCATAATACGGTCAATTATTTATTATAGAATCCAAGGAAATGTTAAGTATTATTTTAAAATATAAAGCCAGTATTAAACCAAATGTTACAATTTGATATTTATAAGCTAGATGGCACTATTTAACGGCGCCCACATATACCTATTTTCTTAAACTTAATTGTCGGTAAAGGAAAACATGGCGAGGAAACCTGCATATCTCTAGTGAATCCTGGGGACATGTGCAAACAACGCTGTGATAGCCTAGCGGCGAGACCGTACAACTCTTTAGAGACGACATAGGTTCAAACCCCGGGCAGGCACCAATGAGTTTTTCTATTAAAACTTATGTGTCTAATTGATAATTGCAATTTATCACACGCTTTTCGGTGAAGGAAAACATCGTGAGGAAACCTGCATATCTCTAGAGAATTCTCTAGGGAAATGTGTAACCTACCAATCCGCATTGGAGCAGCGTGGTAGGTCTTAGCTCCAATCCTTCTCACCAAAAACGGAGAGAAGAGGCCTTAGCCCAGCAGTGGGCATAGTAACAGGCTGTTACTGTACTGTACTGTGCAAACAACGAAATCGCATCGGTTCAACATTCAGTCATTGCTCTTACCTTACTCTCCAAAAAGTAGAGGAGGCCTATTCCCAGCAGTGGGAGTAACAGATCGTTAATATACTTTTGTCTTCTGTTATAAAAGAAGAGGATATCGTTTATACCTGAATAAATATTAAGATTCATCCTACTCTCTGCGTAACTGATTCACGCGACTCAGGTGTTGCGGTGCTACTAAAGGCTACGAACTCACATAAAACAAGAACTTTTAGTATAATTTATAGAATTAGGCGTTACTTTACGGAGATCCATTATACGAAAGTAATAATAAAATTATTTTGCTATAATCCGCGATACAGTAAATAGAATATATAGTGTTAAATGTATAGTGGACTATCCGTATTTTCATACCCGATACGTGCAGGATTCGTAAATACACATGCACAAACCTCCACCACTTCCACCACAATACACAAGCACTACACACGTTCACTATCACAAACTCAACAATTGTTTCGCCCCGCAACCGAAGCATCATCAGGAGATAAACTCCACGACAAAATCGCAAAACGAAGCATTATCCAAACAAGCATTTTTATATAGTACTTGGTTCATCCCCACCCTTTATTCTACTTCTGAACACGTGCTGCAAGCTTGAACTAGAACTTTTAGTATTGTCAACTCCAAAGCGTTATCTTTGTTTTCCATTTGAGATTTCATGAGAGCGAACATTTTCTATAAACAATTTGTTGGTTCTTCGAGCATAGGTGTATATTTGTATTTAAGTATGTATTAAAAATTATATACTCATCGTTCCACTCTAAGTGGGGTTGGCACATGTTGTTAAAGAATTTGCTAGATGTTTTACGACCCGCCATCTGCCTGGAATGATTCTACTCAGCCGGATACCACACGGCACGTATTTAAAATTATATATGTAGTATATTTACCAGTTGTCCGTCACCCATAACACAAGTATTAGGTCCATACATATGAAATTGGCGTTTTCTATGGGAGGAACATAAAGTCGTTTTTTTTAATGAAATATATTTAATTAATCAAAGTATGTACCATTGCTATGTATGCACTTTTGCCATCTCATAGGTAGTTCATTGATCCCCTTACTAAAAAAACCATTCGGGCGGGAATCAATAAAATCTTTGAAGGCGGTTTGGACTGCCCCATCGGAGTTGAATTTTTTTCCTTGCAAGTAGTTATCCAAATTGCGAAAAGAATGGTAATCTGTTGGAGCAAGGTCCGGAGAGTACGGTGGATGTCTAAGACATTCTAATTGAAGCTCCTCTGATTTGGTAGCCGTCTGTTGTGCAATGTGTGGTCTAGTGTTGTCCTGAAGCAGCAGTGGCCTAGAGCGATTGACCAGCCTCGGTTGTTTAGCAGCTAGCTTTTCCATCATGGTTTGCAGTTGCTGACAATAGATATCTGCCGTAATCGTCTGGCCAGATTTAAGAAAGCTGTAGTGAACGACACCGGCACTAGTCCACCAAACACTTACAAGCAACATTTTTTAGTCAATTTTCGCTTAGGGCAGGATTTGGCTGGTTCGCCAGGGTTCAGCCATTGCGATGAGCGCTTCCGATTATCGTAGAGGATCCACTTTTCATCACAGGTAATGATTCGATTTCAAATTCCTTCATTGTTGTGCCGGTTGAGTAACGTAACGCAGCAGTCGACGCGCGTTTGTCGGTTTGCTTCACTCAATTCATGAGGTACCCACCTTTCAAGCTGTTTCACCTTCCCAATTTGCTTCGAGTGGATTAGAATAGTTTTATCACTAATACCGGAGTCTGCAGCTAACTCGGACGTGGTTTGCGATGGATCCGCTTCCACAATAGCCTTCACTTCTTCATTATCAACTTTGGTCTCCGGCCGTCCACGAGGCTCGTTCTGCAGGTCGAAATTTCCAGAACGAAAACGTTGGAACCAAAAACGCACTGTGTTTTCTTTTGCGACACCGTCACCATACACATCATTAATCCTTCGAGCCGTTTCTGCAGCACTGGTGCCACGGTGGAACTCATACTCGTAAATAACGCGATATTTCATGTTTTCCATTTTGTAAACAGAGTGACACAAAGAAAAAAAAAAAAAGAAGAAAAAACAAATGAATTAGGGGGTTTGAAACACAAATGCATGAGTAAATAGCTGTATGAATTTGAATTTGTAATTCCTAATCATAAAGGTAATATTTGAGATCAAAGTGTCCAGTACGACAAAACGCCAATTTCATATGTAAGGACCTAATATTACGTTTTTTATTTTTATTTATTACGTTTTAGACTCCACGACAAAATCGCAAACCCTTGAGTTTGTGATAATGAACGTGTGTAGTGCTTGTGTATTGTGGTGTGGTGGAGGTTTGTGCATGTGTTTTTACGAATCCTGCATGTAACGGGTATGAAAAAACGGATAGTCCACTACACATTTAACACTATATATATTTTCTATTTACTGTATCGCGGATTATAGCAAAATAATTTTATCATTACTTTTTCTTACTTTGTTAAGTTACTTACTTTGGGGATAGACGATCGTGTTTGCAAGTGTCCCGTATATATTTATATTTATTTAAAGTTGTTGCGTGAGGACCCGGCGTATTCGTAGTACCACCATGGTGACTGCGATTCATCCGAGGGTATTTTCAGTGATATCGCAAACACGCGCAATCTACGTAAACGCCGTCGAGTCTGCCAGCAGGGCGCGTGGCTGTGCATGTGTTCGCCTGCATAGAATAGTATATTGAATTAGATGCACTTGACACACTTACTGCGAAATATTGCTTAAATATGCCGCTTTGAAGCTGTGATAGCCCAGCGGTGAGATCGTGCAACTCTTATTTATTTATTTCTTTCTTTCTGTATTGTACATATATACTTATTATAAGACAAAGTCCCAAAAAGCTGTCTGTCTGTATGTAATCGATTTTCTGAAAATCTACTGAACGGATTTTTGTACGGTTTACATCAAAAGATAGTGCAATAATCTTTAGTTTAGGTATATAGTACATATCGGTATTATGCAAATTGTGTTGAAGATATCGGGCAGTTGTTAAAAACTTGCTTGTTGGGAGCTTTGATCGCGTGCGCTGCGTAAACCAGCAGAGATATTGAGAGATATAGAGAGAGCTAAAGTAATGTATTAGATTGTAGATCTATAATCTATTATTCACAATAACTACTTTTATGTTTAAAATTTAAATTCTAGAATAAAATTGTGACACGCTGATTTCTACGCAGGCGAAGCCTGGCACAGCTAGTACATAATAATATAATATAGCACATGTACAAAGGCGGACTTATCCCTAAAAGGGATATCTTCCAGTCAACCGTCAGTAACAGAAAGAAAAGAACAAAGAGGGAAAATTAGGTAAAGAAAAAAGAAAGGAAGAAAAAGAAAAATAACGAAACACTATATACATATATTAATGTTGAAAAATGATGCTATGTAAATAATAGCTATTATTTGAATTCATTACAATTTTACGATTTCATTACATTCAATTAGTAGATGAGGTATCTAAATCCTCACTTATTTAATTTAATACTAAATTTAATTTATATTACTTGAGACAAATATTTTCTAGTCTTACATGCTGATAGGCAAGGAGATTTGCGGATTGATACAGGTAAATCATTCCACAGCTATACACTATGAAAGCCAAACTCGACTCTTTCGAGGGGTCACAGTTTTAAATAGTTTAAACAGGTCAGGTTTAAACCCCGGGTTTAATAAAAAATATTTTCTTTATTTTCAGAATTTATTCGCTTAAGCGTATATGGTAAAGAAATAGTTATGTACAGGCGTGAATACGTTGAAAGTCGACTTACGTTCTCTTTATAAATATTTAATAATAATAAGCATTAAGATTGTCTAATTTATATGTTGAATATTTCAGTGAAGTCGATAAGTCTGTAATATCGCACATAAAACTCGTAAAAATTTAAATAGTCCCCTTAAACATATGCTATATATATAACAAAATTGTGCGTTTTGGAATCATTTGAATTTGATATTTAATCGCATCAACTTAAGTCTTCAAGTATCTTCACTCTTAATACCTATTAACTACCTATTTATTGAGTAGTACCGCGGGGCACAGTAAGTATAATTATATAGTTATGTACTTCTATTCTTATTTCAAAACTATAATGTTATATTATGTTGTGTTTAAGTATTAATAAATTGTACACATGCTAGAATATCAATATATTTATTTTCTATCTGCCAGAACTTGTAATTGGCCTTATTTCCTTATTTATGTTATTCCACCCAACGACACCCCCTTACTTGAAAATGAAATTTCATTTCGTAAGGTGTCGTAATAATTTAATAAGATCCTCACGACGATTGAACCTTGAGATGCCCTCACATAAGTCGTCGTTTTTCGGAAGTTCGTTTAATGTGAAAGCGGTTAAATTATGGAACACCCTGCCGATATCAGTAAGGAAAGCTAAATCGATAAATAGTTTTAAATATAAACTGAAAAATTATTTCCTCTCACTATCTGGTTAGATCTACCATTTTATGTATTATATATGTATGTATATTTGGATGGTATCTATATTATTTATTATATATATTTATATTATTTTATTATATATATTTATATATTATATATAGGTACTACTATATATTATTTATGTATTATTTTGTGTATATGTACTCATTTTATAAAAAGCACCACCTACCTGTTTTTCCCGGTATTAATAAATTCTCTAGCCCAAAGGTTGCCTGGAAGAAATCGCTAATAAGCGATAAGGCCGCCTTATTGTAGCACTTAGTTTAAGCTGTTTTGTTATTTATTTACTTTTTGTTAAATTTTTATGTGGTGCAATAAAGTATATTGTATTGTATTGTATTGTATGGTATTAACTATTTTCAGGTTATAGTTACAAGTTTTACTTATAAAATATATAAAAAAAAATAATTTTGAATCTGCGAAAACTCGTAATCGGCCTTTTTTTTTAATTTTTTTTATTAACTATTTTCATGTTATAGCTGCAAGTTTACCTTATAGAATATTAAAAAAAAATTTGAAAGCGGTTGCATGCGAAAATTCCACCTCTGTTTATTTACTCATCTGTGACCGTGCTCACGTTAAAGCACTGCGCATGTGTGCGCGACGCCATAACCCGCGGATTCTAACCTAAATTCGAATTTCGAGCTTCGCTTTCCGCGGACGCGCCTGCCCGGCCAGCGCTTCACAATTTAAAAATAAAACTATTTTTTTTTATTGGCCAGCATTCCATTTTGTACACGCACAGACAATTCAGCAACTGCTGTTTATATTTATAAGGATATGTAATTTTAGTGGAAAAGTTACTAAAATATAGTGTTCGTAAATTATGTTTAAAAATAGTGTATACGTACGTACGGCGAGTGCAGGAAGGCTCGTTGTATTTCGGTGACATATTGTGTCGACCTCGTCGCGACAGTTTACGCGGTTATTTTATAAAGTGTTCTTTTGAAACTGTGTTAAAAGTGTGACTCGGATTGTATTCTAAGTTTATGAGGTTTGTATTTGGAACAGTTTATTTTTATATATTTTTTTTAGACGCTCGATGACTTTGATTCTTGTCCTTGAATAATGTTGTCATATTTAAAATAAGTACGTCAATTGTGTGACACTATCCACGGATATTTTCAACCAATAACCGCTATATAAAAGTAAAGTAAAAAGTAACGGCCCGTTACAATCCCACTGCTGGGCATAGGGCCTCCTCTCTCCGTTTCTGGAGAGAAGGGTTGGAGCTAAGACCTACCACGCTGCTCCAATGCGGATTGGTAGGTTACACACATCCCTAGAATTCTCTAGAGATATGCAGGTTTCCTCACGATGTTTTCCTTCACCGAAAAGCGTGTGATTAATTGCAATTATCAATTAGACACATGAGTTTTAATAGAAAAACTCATTGGTGCCTGCCCGGGTTTGAACTCGTATTCCCCTCGAAAGAGTCGCACGGTCTCACCGCTGGGCTATCACAGCTCATTGAACCGCTATATAGAGTAATATAAATCTAATTGTTAATTAAGGCTTATGCAATTAATAAAAACTAATGAATTTATCATCAGTCCATAATTAATTATTCTTTATGGAAAATAAGTCATTGGCTTTGGACTTAACCTACATTATGTTTAAGGGTTTCTGAGATGTTCATAGATTGGTGGGAAACATTCCATACGCTTTTTAAATGCCTGCGCATTAATATTTTTGAATCAAATCGATTTTCTAATAACACTATAACTATGTCTATCTGCAACAAAGTAATGATAACGAACATCAACACTATCAGTGTATCAAGACTGCAATCACCAACCCGCTTGAATAGTGTATTGATTGTTGCACAATAATTTCATTGATTATAAACATTTAAAGAAGAATCTTATGTCAGTATAATAAGTTTTGAATTAAAATAAGGCTAATACTATTGAGCATTACATGAATGATAAGATCTGTTTTACGACTTGCGAAAGTACGTAAGTCGTTTGTGGGTTTGGATATAAGATTCTATAATAAACTTCCGAAATCAATTTAACTTGCCAACAAAGCAGTTTAAAAACACTATTAAAAAAAAGGCTAATACAAAAGGCCTATTATACTATTGAGGGTTACTTAGACGATAAGAATGTAACAAATCATAATAAATCAAATTCATATAAATCATATATTGAAAAGAGCAACCGCTTCTTGCTGGATCTTCGCGGTAGGAACAGCTTTCCGAATCACCAGTAGAGTCGACGATTCAAAAGAATTTGTTAACAAATTTTATTCATCTATTTTTATTTATTTGTTTATGTACCATAAAAAAAGGTAAGCAAAACATTATCAATAAAAACACAGTACAACGGTCAGCTTATCCCTTTGACAGAGATCTCTACCAGGTAACCTTCGAAGTGAGACAATTTATAGTAAAACAGTTATGGTACTAATATCCTAACATAAACACTAATAAATATATATATTTATAAAAATAATACATTGTAAATATAAACCATAAATATATTATATATATGATAAATAAAATAACAATAATATATACATAAATGTCAACAAATACATTATGGGAGTAAAGTCATATAATGTTTTTTTTTTAATCTAAGTTTTTAAGCACTGGGGGAAAGGTTAAGGCTATCATAGAAAATGCTGTATTTCAACGAATCAAATCAAATCAAATCAAAATATTCTTTATTCAAGTAAACTTGTAAACAAGTGCTTTTGAATCGTCAACTTTACTGCTGGTTCGGAAAGCTGTTCGTACCGAGAAGAGCAAGCAAGAAACTCAGCGGTTGCTCTTTTTAAAATATAAATCTTAGAACTAGTTACATTTATTTATTACTGTCTTGTACAGGGTAGAAGTGCACCTATATCCACACATCCTTATCATCTAAGTAATCTTCAACAGTATAGTAGGCTTTCTGTATCAGCCTCTTTTTAACAGTGTTTTTAAACTGCTGTAATGGCATGACCAAAATTGATTTCGGAATTTTATTATAGAATCTTATACCCATAACCACAAACGATTTATGTACTTTAGCAAGGCGCAAAGCAGGAGTCGCAAGCTTATGTTGGTTCCTACTTTGTCTATTATATACATCACCTATCGTTTTATAATTCTTTATATTTTTATATACAAAAATTACGTTATTTAAAATATACTGTGAAGCAAATGTTAGAATACCTGTTTCCTTAAACTTCTTCTTCCTTAAACTTAAACGAGTTCCAAAGACGTGCAGCAAGAACTGTAAAAGTTTAAAATTAATGAAAGATTAAATTAATTGACTTGAATAAATAATATTTTTAATAATACAAGTACTCAATGCCCACCGGTGGGCATACCTCCGTTCAAGTCGTTGCCACATCATATGAGCGGGGTTAATTCATTTTAAAAGCTGTCATTTTACTTGCCGTCTATGTATGTTAAGGTGGAATCTTACTAGTTAAATTTGACCCACTTCCCGGTGTCCGATTGAGCTGAAATTTTATATACTGGTCCAGTCTCGATGACGATGCATGACCTAATGCTGCCAGGAATGGCCTCAGACGAGTTTAAAAAGATTAACAGTAGGCACATGCATTGTTAGAAGCTCTTTTAAGTTGACTTACTCTATTACGTTACTCTACAGTTTATTGAATGCGCTTTGCAGAAGACAATACACGAGGACAAATAAAATCTCGAAATAATTTACGAGCATCTGGTTTTTAAGTCCACGTAATAACCTTCTTTCTATACGAGGCCTTGTCATTGTTTTTGTAGAACAATTTATAGAATTAGGTGTTATTTTGCAGAGATCCATAATACTAAAGTAATAATAAAATTACTTTATAATATGTGAATCTAAATGCAGTAGATGTTGACGACTCGCAATTGTTTACAAGCTTACTTGAATAAACAATATTTTGAATTTGAATTTGAATGTAGAACGGACCAACCTTTTTCATATCTGATACATGCAGGATTCCCAAAAACTTATATTATATTAAATTATAAAAAAAAAAAATTAATTAGCTCGGTAAAAAATCTATATTGTTAATGTTATCATCTTTCACGAGCCCCTTCCCACGCGGTCGCTTATCTTATCGCATGAACAACATCATAATTGGCTTTATCGATCCGCGACGGCTTAACTGTTCCGAAGCAATATTACATTGTAAATATTAATATATACTCGCGACTATTCCGTGGCCATAAAAAATATAGTTAAAAAACTATAATAGAAAACACGCTTACGGACTAATACGAGAAACATAACGGCTAAGTAGAATAGACCACCTTCTCTCATTTCTTACCGAGGTGTTGTAAAAGGCGACTAAGGTTAGTTCACTCACCGTGTGGTATCAAGTCGAGTAGAATAGACCACCGTCATTTCTTACCGAAGTGTCGTAAAATAAGACTAAGGTACGTTGACGTCAGGCAGGCGGCCGGTCGTAAAATACGCAGCCAAATTATGTGTACAACATGTTTGTAACATATTGTGCCGACCCCACTTAGAGTGGGTTAAAGGCAGGGGGATGATGATCGGTATTAATGAAACTAAAAAACAGGCTTTTTTACAAACAAGTGTTTTTGACTCTTCCACGTTTTAATGTTATTGATTGTAAAAACAATATATTTTTCTCAAGCTATTTCTTTCATTGTATAATCTGCCATGCCCTTGGGTAGAATAGGCCACCCTCTTTCTCCGAGGTGTCGTAAAATACGACTAAGGTAAGTTGATGTCAGGCAGGCGGCCGGTCGCTTAATACGTAGCCAAATCATATAAAGTTTAAAACATGTTGTGCCGACCCCACTCAGAGTGGAATAATGGCTGGAGAATAATGATTTATTTCATTGTATTGTTACCGTTGCTTCATCAGTGTACAATATTTGAATTAAATTTATCCGATAGAGGTATGCAACTAATGAAGCATTCAAATTCAAATTCAAAATATTCTTTATTCAAGTAAACTTGTAAACAAGTGCTTTTGAATCGTCAACTTTACTGCTGGTTCGGAAAGCTGTTCCTAATGAAAAGAGCGAGCAAGAAACTCAACGGTTGTTCTTTTCTACTTCGTCTATTATATACATTACCTATCATTTTATAATTCATAAAGAATTTTTATGTACAAATATTAAATTGCTTAAATGCCAGCGTAAAAAGCAATCACGCGGTTGAAATCGGTTACAATGAAACACTGTAAAAAAGATCAATGCTGTTTAACGGTAAAGGGCATGTGTTCAAATATGTGTCAAAGGTCAATCAGGCGGGGATAGATATAAGGTTTTCAAAAAATCGCTTTAAAACGATAGCACGGATGTAGTCGCCGAACCCTCTATCCAATACTGTGCAAGACTAGTAAACTGTCACTTCGCAACAAAGTGACACTTTACAAGCGTCGCGTTCGCGCACCTCCCTAAGTCACCACTGTGTCCATTGCAGACTGCAAAAACTTCAGAATCGATTCATGCGCAACGTGAATCTCCATAGACATCTCAATCTTCCCACGATAGCCGATCTTTTCAAACGATTCTCGAAGACTTACTTCCAAAAAGCGTCCGCACACCCGAATCCCCTTTTAGTGGCCGCGTCCAACTATAAGGTGTTTAACTTTACCAACAAATTCCACAGGCGCCTTAGAGCGTTCTTGACGACCCGGATGATGCTATAACAGCATCAAACTAGATATACCCACAACACACACACACAAACAGCGTCTTCAACAACAATCAATCGCATAGCTTTGCGAATTTTGTCGTGGAGTCTATCTCTGTTATATTTGTACTAATTGAGTTTGTGATAGTGAACGTGTGAAGTGCTGGTGTATTGTGGTGGCAGTGGTGGAAGTTTGTGCATGTATTTTTACGATTCCTGCATGTATCGGGTATGAAAAAACGGATAGTCCACTATACATTTAGTACTATATATATTTTCTATTTACTGTATCGCGGACTATAGCTAACAAAAGTAATAATAAAATTATTTTGCTATAATCCGCGATACAGTAAATAGAAAATATATATAGTGCTAAATGTCAAACATCACTCCACGACAAAATCGCAATGTTTTGCGATTTTATCGTGGAGTCTATCTCCTGATGATGCTTCGGTTGCGGGGCGAAACGATTGTTGAGTTTGTGATAGTGAACCTGTGTAGTGCTTGTGTATTGTGGTGGCAGTGGTGGAAGTTTGTGCATGTATTTTTACGATTCCTGCATGTATCGGGTATGAAAAAAACGGATAGTCCACTATACATTTAGTACTATATATATTTTCTATTTACTGTATCGCGGACTATAGCTAAATAATTTTAGTATTACTTTTGTATTATGGATCTCCGCAAAGTAACGCCTAATTCTATAAATTGCGTAAAAAACCCTCGATTACTTACCAATTTTACCCGGCGAAGCTTTTGCGCTCGCACATCCCACCGGTGACGCTGTAAAAGCCAGTAGGTCTAACAGCACAAGACATATTCGAAAAAAAATAGTCGCCGAACGATTACTTTACTTACTACGTAGTAACACGGGAATAATCGCGGGCGAAAGCTAGTTAATCCATAAGGGAATACCGTGACGTTTGTATATAAATCACTCGCCTCCTGTTTCGGCTATAACAGGAATGCGTGTCTAATAATACGCGTATTGACCCGCTTCGTCTTGTTTATGGTGTACGCATTTACATACCAAATTTGTTTTTACGACGGGCCTGCACCGTTTAGTAATAATTAATCTCGACAGACTAAAATAGGGGTCGCGAACCTGCATATCTTTCATTACAGGTTTCAAGATTTTCAGTTACATTAAAAAAATTATAACGAGAGGTTTTCCAGTTTCATAAAACCTATTTAAAAAAAACAATTGAAGAAAGTATGCAAAGCTATGATGTAGAAATTTAAGATTTAAAACTTTCGCGATTCATATTAAATATTATATTAAATGGACCCCCCTCTTTCTTACCGAGGTGTCGTAAAAGGCGACTAAGGTAAGTCGACCCGTCGTGTGGTATCCTGCTGAGTAGGATAGACCACCCTCCTTCTTACCGAGGTGTCGTAAAATACGACAAAGGTAAGGTATGTTTATATAATAATTATAGTAAATTGAGAATATATTGGGATGGTATGGACATGTAGAGGGGAGGGATGAAAATCATATGACCAAAAGAGTGTTGAATATGAATCTGGATGGATACGTGACTAGAGGGATGCCTAAAAAGAGATGGTTGGATTGTAAATAATAAAAAAATAAATAAATATATGGGACACTTACACACACACGGTCGTCTGACCCCAAAGTAAGTAACTTAATACTTGTGTTATGGGTGACAGACAACTGGTAAATATACTACATATATAATTTTAAATACATACTTAAATACAAATATACACCCAGGCTCGAAGAACCAACAAATTGTTTATAAAAGATGTTGGGCCTCGGCGGGAATCGAACCCGCGACCCGCGTAGCTGAAGGCAGGGTCACTGCCCACTGCGCCAACGGGCCAGTCAAAGTGTGAAGTATGAAATGCATATAAAAGGAATAGCAACAGAGTTGACGATTGATAGGAGAGAATGGAAGAGAGAAACATGTTGTGCCGACCCACTCAGAGTGGGATAAGGGCAGGAGGTAAAGAAGAATTGCTCTTCAGACTACGCTGACTGTTCTCTTTCCCAACCAGCAGTAGAGTTGACAGTTCAAAAGTATTTCTTTACAAGTTTATTTGAAAAAATAATTTGAAACAAAAGGTCTGGTCTGTCCTAAGTCAAGTATTAGAGTATTGTTAGCTGCATACAGAACTGAAGGCATAATCAAATCAATCAAATCAAAATAATCTTTATTCAAATAAACCATTTCAGGCACTTTTGAATCGTCAAGCATCAATATGATTAATGAAGCTACAACTGGTTCGGAATGTTGCTCTTACCGAGAAGAACCAGCAAGAAACTCGGCGGTCAATCTTTTAAATATTTTCAATTATACATTATTAAACCGCTGTCTTGTATGAAGCTGAAAGAATTTTCAAATCCAGGCTTTCTTATCATCCAAATAATCTTCAATTTTGTAATATGCTTTACGTATAAGCATATTTTTTACACTTGATTGAAATCTTTCTGTACACTGGTCTAGAATGGATTGAGGAATTTTATTATAGAATTATATATATATATCGAATAGCGAGACCAACAAAAGAGTTGCTTACTCGGCTGAGTCGCGACGCAGGTATCGTACACTACACATACACTAGATAAATATAACATAAACATATACTGTACAAGGTTCATTAGATACGATAAATGAATCCAGAGCTTAACACAAGTTCGTCTATATGAGTAAATTGCTCCCAAACGATGTCTGTATACACGGCCGTCTAGGCGCCGTGATGTATTCATATAGACTGGAATTAAAAGTAATAAATTTATTTTAATTAATCTGACTGGCCTGTTGGCGCAGTGGGTAGTGACCCTGCCTTCAGCTCCAAGGGTCGTGGGTTCGATTTCCGCCGAGAGCCAACATTTTCTATAAACAATTTGTTGGTTCCTCGAGTCTGAGTGTGTATTTGTATTTAAGTATGTATTTAAAATTATATATCTAGTATATTCACCAGTTGTCTTTCACCCATAACACAAGTTTTAAGTTACTTTGAGGATGGAAGACCGTGTGTGTAAGTGTCCCATATATTTATTTATTTATTGAAGGGGGAATCAAACAATTATAGGAAAACTTAAATATTAAACATATGGAGTAGACAAAAATCTGCTAAGTTGCCACTGATACAAAAAAACATAACTATATCCAATAAGAAAAAAAATGATAATTATTATTAAAAAATTAAAAAATTGCAATTTTTTATTAAAAGTATACATTTTATCATGAATAATATGTAAATTTTTAAAATTTCTATTGTACATTCTGCATGCGAAAAACAAATGTAGTATCAAAATGCAAAAATGATCTGCATGTTGGTACAAAAAATGTAGTGAAATTTAATAATTTAATAGGCTGTTAATATCCCATTGCTGGGCAAATTGAGCGTATACCCATTACGCAGCTCTTATTCGGATTGCCGGGTTATTTAGTTTCAGTCATTGAGTATATTTGAATGTAATAAATAGCTACGAGCATTCGAAAAGAGTTCTTAATGCATATGTCATCGAATTCAAATAGGAACGGGGCAGTTTCCCAACAAGTAAAAAGAATTTGTAAACTATATGTCACAGAGCTCATATTCGCTTGCCGCTAATTCTCTGCAACATTCACTTTGCTTACGAATCGTGTTTGCTATCCCCCTTAGGACTCATGAAAGTTCGCGAACATTGTCGTCATCGGTTCGTTCGATATATAAGCGAAAGTATTGTGCGCCTCGAGGTTCAGTTTGCAAATACCCATCAAGAGCGAAGTACGAAGCGAAAATAAAAATGAAATAATAGTAACCTCGACTGGTCCAATACCACGGACTGCATAGCGACTGTAAATACTAAGTTTGTAGTAAAAAGTTGAATAAAGTGTTTTTAACGAGTCACCAGGTACTTTCATCCAAATCCACGAAACCCAGTACACAATGTTAGTTACCATACTCCTACGAAACGGCTTGACCGATTTTTATAAAATTTTATATGCATATTTAGTCTAAGAATCAGTTGCTATCTAAGTGATAATATTTGTCCACCCTTAACAAACATAACGAAGCGAGGTAATATCATTACCCGTATGTAGTCGCAAAAGGTTGCGGTTTTGAAATAATCTACGAACTAATATCGAAAGATTACGTTTTGAAAAAACTACGTAATGTAATAATCGAGCTGGTGTAACCGCGAAGATTACGGTTTCAAAAAAAGACATAATATAATCAAGCGGCTGAAGTCGTGAACGTTTACGTTTTTTTACGTGAAGTAAATGATTATCTTTTCCAGTTTATGTGAAACCAATTTGCGTGTTAATCCTCCATTAGCCCGATAGCCGGTTGTATGATAACAGGTTCGGGTTATGAACTCTATCTGAACATTTGGCGATGAAATGCTCTTCATAATAACGAAATGGGATAATTGAGAACAATTTTTGACGCGAAAACATTTGATGATTTCATCCATACTCATATTATAATGCGAAAGTGGGTTGTTCGTTTGTTCATATACGAAAACTGATAGGTTAATTTATCGTCGTCATTATCCTCCTGCCCTTATCCCATTCTAAGTGGAGTCGGCACAACATGTTACAAACATGTTGTCACATGATTTGGCTTCATTTTTACGACCTGCCGCCTGCCTGATGTCAACTTACCTTAGTCGTATTTTACGATTGCTCGGTAAGAAAGAGGTGGGTCTATTCTACTGAATCGGATACCACTTGGTAGGTCAACTTACCTTTATCGCCTTGTACGACACCTCGGTAAGTAATACGGTTAGTCTATTCTACTCAGCCGGATACCACACGGCAGGTCGACTTATTTTAGTTGCCTCTTACGACACCTCGGTAAGAAATGAGGGTGGTCCATTCTAATCAGCCGGATATCACACGGCTTACAGATTAATTTAATTTATCGTATGAATTGTAAAATAGTGCGTTTCTTTAAAAAAGGTCACAGATTCAAACCCCAGGCGGGCAGACATGAGTTTATATGTAAAAAAACCTTGTGTCTAATTGCAATTTATCACACGCGTTTTGTTGAATGAATACATCGTGAGGAAATCTGCCTATATCTAAGGAATCCTGGGTATATTTTTAACCTTCCAATCAACATTGGAGCATCGTGTTTGATCTTAGCTGCAACCCTTTGCGAAAATGGAGAGAGGAGTTCTATGTCCATCAGTAGGATAATAAATAACAGACTGTTACTTTATCGTATGGAGATAGTTCAGGAGCTAAAGAGTATTTATTTGTTATCTCAGTATTAAAGTCCATGGAGGATTAGTCTGCATAGTACAGGGTCGTTACGTGGACTTTGGAGCTATGATAAAAATACTTTACTAAAAACACTCACGGTCCGTCATTCTGTTCGGATTTGAAGAAAGGACAAATAAATAGACTTTTAGCAAGCAACATTTGAAAGCAGGGTCACTGCCACTGTCGACTCGCCGAAGCCCGGCTTATGCCCCCTAATAGGCACCATAGGGCGTTCCGAACGGGGTTTATCGGACATCTTGGAAAACTTGTTTATTTTGCTTACTTCCATAGCATAATGTCTTATGAAATATTGTTATGGGGTAAATGCGCGATATTGATAGAATTTTTGAATTACACAAAAGTGTCATATGTGGCATTTACAATTTAAGTCCGCGTGATTCCCTGCAACAGAAGTTTAAGGAAATATATATTCTTACTTTGACAGTATATTTTTAACAATTTAATGTTTGTGCATAAAAATAAACATAATCACATAAAAAGATTGGCGATGTATATAATAGACAAAGAACCGACATGAGCTTGCGGTTTCTCCTTTGCGCCTAGCATTTGACGTCCAGCTGAAAAGGTCACCGGGGCAGTCGATGCATCTGGTGCTTCCGATACATCGATTAGCGGAGGAAGGGGCCAAAGGTGGTGCTCTCTGAGGTTCAGAGCTGCTGCTGACGGGGATAGGGGAAAATTGTACAACGGTACCTTAACCCCGCCACCAGCATTGCGGTGGAGCAGTCAGGTTGTTTTATTCAGTGCGAATCCGACCTACCGCTCATCGATGGGGATGAGCGGTGGGTCAGGATCAGGGTTAAACCTGTCTTACAAACAGGGTGGTGGTGGACGTATCCAATAGCGGAGGTCACCACCCTTGACCTGGATGTGTTTGGCCAAGTTGGCGTTTCTCAGCAGTGTGTCGGAAAAAAAGAAACACCAGCGACTCATTCAAAACCGGAAAAAAATACCCCCTCTTAAGGGGTCCTCCCCTGAAGGGATATTCCCTAATTAAAAAGGGGCACTATGACCAACACAAACAGGAAAGTCATAGACGATAAAATTACTCCTTTTTAGTTCTAATTGACAGAAAATAAAAAACAACATTTTCTTACGCGAATTGAAAATAAACAATATAGTATACGTTTGAGAGTAATGTACTAAAAAGTCGATGCGAACGAAGGCCCAGGTATTACTAGTATTCAAGTTAATGTATATAGAGCTACTCATATTACAACCTCGACGATCCTTCTGCGCTCGGCCTTCTAAAACGAGCGATATCGTGTCGGTAGCTAGTAAATAATAGGGAAAGAGGGATGTTTGTATTATTGTCACGTAATAACCCCGCAAAATATTCCGCGTTATGTGGAGTGCGTGTTGATTGTTATTCCTAGTGTCCCAGATATATAAACAACAGGAACACGTTTATATACGATAAAACACTTTTATAGTTTAGTTTAGTTAGTTTTAGTTTAACGAAACAAAGGGTACAAAAAAAATCAATTGACCTTTTCAAATATTAGCCCGGATCCGGAAACAAATATTTCTATAGAAAGATAAAGTACCTAAAAATAGAGTATTTAGTTTGTCAAAATTAAACTATGTCTAGATTTTAAAACAATACTCATTTTGGCATGGTATAAGTAAGCCGATTGCCCTCATAAGTTGGTTATTCGGACATACTTTTAATGCTATTTTACAATTCTACAACTTTTATATCTAACACTATGATGAACATGCCTGAAAAAACTACCTCAATTTAATTTTATTATTTGGCGAGACGCGAACTGACCTTAGTCGTATTTTACGATCCGTCGTAAGAAAGAGAGTGATCTATTCTACTCAACCGGATACCACACGGCGTGTAGACTTACTTAAGTCGCTTTTTACACCTCGGTAAGAAAGAGGGTGGTTTATTCTACTCAACCGGATACCACACGGCATTGGTTACGGCGTTAATATCTCTACTAATATTATAAAGAGGAAAGATTTGTATGTTTGTTTGTATGTATGTATATTTGTAACGTTTTCACGCAAAAACTACTGGAAAGATTTCAAAAAATCTTTCACCATTGGAAAGCTGCTTCTTCACTGAGCAACATAGGCTATATGACATTTAAAAAAAATAAGGATCCCTAATAAAATTATAATAAGTTGTGAAAAATTAGCCGTAAACATCTTTCATCGCGTGCGCTGCAGAAACTATTGAGGATAGAACAAAAAAATGTTCTACAGTATTATAGAACATATCGATATCCACAAAAAAGTCTATGTACCATATGTCTAACTATTATAGTTATACCAATATAACTACTTTTTACTTTGTAAAAGTTGATAAAATTGCCGACAATAATCAAACCATTTTATTCATATCTCTGTATTAATCCTTATCCCATTAAATGATATTTTATTAAAAACTATTTCAGTACTTCTAAAATACTTTTTAAATTATTAAAATCCGACGTCCCAATCAAAAGATATTACGAATTTAAGAATATAAATCGAAAGAAAATAATGCAATAACAAATTCATTGTAGCGACCGTTATAGCAGGGCCTGCATTTGGTTAGTTAGCTCTTATTCCAAGAATACTAATGATACCCATTTTTATATAATTAAATGATCTACAAATAAATCTATAGTCCGATTTCGTAGACTTTCCACTACCACGAGACGGGTGAAACCGCGGGGCTTTGCTAGTATATACATAAAATATAAATAGACTTTTTTCACATACATTCTTGGTATAATTACACGTAATAAAATTAGTTCAAATACCACTTTTGAATAATCAAGTTATATGTTTATAGGTTTATATTGCGTTCATTGAGTGAAACCAGCAAGAAACTGTTGATAGACGTTTTCAAAATGTTTTTCTGTATGAGCTTGTAAGCTTGTATGTGGTGTCAGTTTAAATAATAAAATATCCTCGGTTTTATACAATGTAAGAAAGTTTTGTTTCTAAACATGATATAACGGCTAGTTAGCTGGTGTCAGTTTTAATATTAAAATAATATCAGTTTTGTACTATGAAAAAGTCTTTCTGTAATTTGCTGGCGTCAATTTAAATGTGTCAATTTACCTCAGTTTCCTAGTATGGGTACAAAAGTTGTCTCCTGCAAAGTTTTCTTCAATTAAAATATTTTTATTTTATCCTGTACATATGTAAGTTCCCGGAACCGCTCCGCCGCCTCCATCCGCATAGCAGAAGGAGGCCATTGCTGCCCGCGATCGCTCCCTGCCCACCGATGTTTTGTGTTACGGTGGACAAGGAGAAACCGTGCCCCAGATAGGGACCCCTACACCGTGGTGGGCGTTACCACCCCCGTCGGGTAATTTTTTATTGAGGTTTTCTTCCTTGCAACCCGAAGGTCTCCGTTCCTATTGCTAGGCTTCCGGGCTTGCCGACGGTGCCCAACTGAACCCGTCGTCTATTGGAGACTCCACCCGACCCATCGGAGCCCCCAGCCCATCCAGATTGCCCTCCGCTGCTCAGAGGGACAGCTGGACTGGCCACCCCACAGTGGTCCGTTCGCCAAGCCTAAGGAATATTCAAATATGCAATAACTACTTTTATGTTCAGAGTTTTGTAACACATTGAATTCCACGCGGACGAAGCCGCTCGCAGAGACAGTAATTTATAAGCGGATTTAGTTATCGATGTATGAATCACTTCTCAACAAACCAAAACACTTATAACTTCTTAGAAACTAACCCATACTGGTTATAGTTCTAAATCATAAGGAAATAGAGTTATGACGTCAATCAATTCAGCTAGTGCCGTGTTGTTTTCACCAATGAAGCCCTGTACTGAATTAAGTTGATCATTATGGGAAAAATAGACTATCGAATTGCTTGTATTGACCTAGCATACATTACACAAATACCTCACTTTGCGTCGTGAAACCAATAATTTTCTCTATTAAAACTTGTGTCTAATTGATAATTGCAATTTATCACACGCATTTCGGTAAAGGAAAACATCGTGAGGAAAACTTCATATCCCTAGAGGATTCTAGGGATATGTGTAACTTACCAATCCGCATTGGAGCACCGTGGTAGATCTTAGCTCCTGCTCTTCTCTCCAAAAATGGAGAGAGAAGGCCTATACCCAGCAGTGGGATGGTAAAAATATAAATAAATAAATATATAGGACACTTACACACACGGTCGCCCGTCCCCAAAGTGAGTAACTTAATACTTGTGTTATGGGTGATGAACCACTGGTAAATATACTACATTTATAATTTTAAATACATACTTAAATACAAATATGCACCCAGACTCAACCAACCAACAAAACAAATCGAACCCGCGACCCGCGGAGTTGAAGGCAGGGTCACTTCCCACTGCGCCAACGGGCCAGGCCGTTACTGTTCTATAAATAAATAAAGAAAGAAAATTACCTTTTGCAATTTTAACAGAGTTAAGATTATCTCGCAGTAAGTTCTAGCCTCCTCCGAACAGCTTGAAGCTTTTAAAGCTGACGTAATGAGCTTCCCCCTACATTAACTAACAACATAACTCAACATGACGCCGTTCTGAATACAAAAGCTCTATTAGCTTATCGTAGAAGCTTTTAATCTTACGATGTATTTCTGTTCAAGTATATTTAAATACTTGCTTAATTCTATCCAAATCGTATTATCCGCTTTTAGTTAGTTGATTAATTAATAAAAATACACACAATATTAATGATAGAATTATTTTTCCCCGTAGGTTTGCTTCGTGGAGTCTATTCCCTGATGATAGTTCAGTTACGGGGTGAAACAACCATTGAGATTGTCGTGATAAATGTGTGTAGTGCTTGTGTAGTGTATTGGTGGTGGTGGTATTTCGTGAGACGTGTGGTAACTGATCCTGCATGTATACGGTATGAGAACGATTTTTGCTTCCTACACGTAGTGTTACGTAGTGTCCGGCTAAGTCATTTCTTACCGAGGTGTAATGTAAAAGGTGACTAAGTTAAGTTGACCCACCGTATGATATCCGGTTTAGCAGAATTAACCACCCTCTTTCTTACCGAGGGGGTCTTAAAATAAGACTAAGGCAAGTTGACGTCAGGTAGGCGGTCGGTCGTAATATACGTTGCAAAAACGTTGTGCTGACCCCACCTAAAGAGGGATAAAGGCAGGAGGATGATGATGACTTAGCATAACATAGATTTTCTTCACAAATGCGTATAGCGAAATTATTCTATCATTACTTTACACTATGAAATTTTGCGCAATAACTCCTGATTCTATAAATTATTCAACATATTATTGTTAGAAAATATTGCACCCGCGACCCGTGGAGCTGAATGCAGGGGAATTGCTTCTACGGGCCAATCAATTTTTATTTTCATTTTAAATTTACATGACCTTCACGTAACCATATTCGCTTTGCAAACAGCTATATTTCCTTCCATAACTAGCTTAGTTTTAAAGGATCGCTTGTCTAAGAGACCAAACTTTCTTATATGTCCCAGAGTTGATTCGCGCATTGAACTCCTAAATTCTACGTAGGCGATTATTTGCTAAACAACATTGTTTGCCTGAACTCCAGTTACATTTCGTGATGTATTATTTTTGGAGGCATAAAAGCTAAAAGTAACGCGTAATTTGACAAGCGTCCGTGTATTTATAGGCGCATCTGTTTCAGAGGAAATTTAGACGGAAAAAGTTGTATTAAAAGATATCCACAACTTTTGCTGTAATGTAACTTTTACTGTTTTCTCATAATCTACGATTTTAGCGGGACCTCGAATTTCTCCCCATTCAGTTTGGATGGGCAAACTTTGCCAGCTGTGATTTCCTCATTTTAAATAAGTCGGTGTATCAAGATATGCCGTGTGGTATCCGGCTGAGTAGAATGGACCACCCTCATTTCTTACCGAGGTGTCGTAAGAGGCGACTAAGGTAAGTGGACCCGCCGCGTGGTGTCCGGCTGAGTAGAATAGACCACCATCCTTTCTTACCGCGACACCTCGGTAAGAAATGAAATCCCAAAATTCTGATACATACAATATGGCAGTTCTTATGACCGTTCTATAAGTTCCTCCCTTAACTCTAAGAGGCATTCGAGGGTCACATATTAAGACCGAGATTTGCCGCTACTTCATCCAGCCTGCATTCATCTTCAACATATATCTTGATATATTACACCATCATCGTCCTGCTCTTATCCCACTTTATGTGACGTCGGCACAACATGTTTCAAACACGTTGTCACATGATTTGGCTATGTATTTTACGACCGGCCAGGAGGCCGGTGGCCGTACAACGCAGACGCCTGACGTCCACTTACCTTAGTCGTATTTTACGAGCATTCTGTAAGAAAGAGGTGGTCTATTCTACTCAACCGGATAACACACGGTTGGTCAAGTTACCTTAGTCGCCTTTTACGAAACCTCGGTAAGAAATGAGGGTGGTCTATTCTACTCAACCGGATTCCACTTGGCGGGTATGGGAAGGTGGAATCGTGCAAGTTCAATTTAACCCACTTCCTGGTGTCGGATTGAGCTGTAATTTTCATACTGGTCCAGTCCCGAAGAAAATGCATGTTTATGATAAGCATGACCTGATGCTGCTGCCAGGATTGGCTCCAGACGAGGGAACTACTCAACGGTTAACAGTAGGGACTTGAAATTTTGTTGAATGTTTTTTTAGAAGAGTTTTTAACTTGACTTGTTTCTTTTATCTATCTGGTGCTGTGTCACTACATTTCTCTCAAATTAAGTTAGTCTTGAAATTGTTTCCGATTTATATCGACATTCTTACTTCATTTTATAATGTAATTTGTTGGCATAATAAATAAATCAATAAACAAGCACTTACTGTTCGAAGATTTTCGTGCTCAAAAACTTAGAACCTTAGAAAACACTGACGTATGCAAGACATTAATTTCCAATTTCGTGTGAAACTGTAAGCAAAACATCGTCCCTCGTAAACTGTAAATGTCGATATTTCCGCGAAATTGCCGTTTATGTGCTATTACATGTTGATCGAAACGTTTTTTTATCGTTATTTAGGATCTTTGTATGATTTTATGATGCATTTAAGCTGTTTGATTGATTGATTGATTGATGTATTTATTTATTTATTAATGAAACAATCGGATTGATGTATTTGTTTACTTATAAAGTCCAAACTGTATTTTTTTGTGCGTACCACGGAAAGGCATGAAAAATTGCGATAAACTGCAGCATTTCAGTTAACGTAAACGCCTTATCTCTAAGATGCAAAATATAAAAAATAATTATTAAAAAATTTTTACACATATTCATACGAACA
The DNA here is from genome assembly GCA_947086505.1 of Morpho deidamia. Lineage (NCBI taxonomy): Eukaryota > Metazoa > Arthropoda > Insecta > Lepidoptera > Nymphalidae > Morpho > Morpho deidamia. The sequence continues at coordinate 18,778,672 of CAMTZC010000008.1, forward strand.
CATGGATTCATACTCTCACATACACACAAACGAACGAAACGAAACGCACAGGCACATGCAAACGGACAGTCACACACGCGTAGATATGCAATGCGTTGCACACACATGTAATCAAACAAGCACATGCAAACAAACAAGCTCATGCAAACGTACACGCACACGGACACAGATATGCAAATGAACAAGAACATGCAAACGAACCACCTCATGTATAAATACAATACAAATCGAATAGTCACTGCCATCTATCGGGCTAAAACAGTTACACTTAAGCAAAATTAATAACAGTTTACGCTACTATCCGATAGATGGCGCGTGAATTAAACTTATATTGCTACGAAGATTATTTGTAGATACATAAAGTTATGAAGAATTTGTAAATAGATCGCCTTCTCACTGGCATAGTTTTTCAATGCAACATTCATAGTGAGGCAGTGCAGGAGTTTATAAAACTCATGCGAATGTACACGCATATGCAAAGGCTAACGCACACGTAACCGGACACGCACTCGCAAATACAAACAAACACGCACAAACTGTCGTCTTTGTAACACAAATAGAACAATTAACCAAATAAGAGTCGTATTCCTTAAAAAATAAATTAAAAAAAAACATTGTTATAGGTGAAAATGGCTGACCAAACTCAACCAGCTGACGCAGTCACTCCAGATGCAGAGGCCTTGGACACTGGTCAAGTTGCCATTTTATCGCAGCCAAGAAAACCAGCTCGACCGAGAGGGAAGGCGCAACCAGAAAAACCAAAAATAAGCCTGTTCTGTCTGACTTTGAAAAATCCAATAAGGAAATTGTGCTATGACATCGTGGAATGGAAGTATCCTTTGTTCAAAGTGTTAATGACGGGCAAACAGATGAATATATGGTGGTAAAATAATAGTCAAATTAGGAACCAATATACCAATTAAAAGTAGCTGATCTCGCCAAAATAGACATAAGTTTAATGGCGAGTACACGTTTAACTTCCTGAAAGAAAGAGAATAATATATGCACATATATATTTAAAGTAAATATAAAATGATTAATAAAATTTAAGCCTTGCCATTACGGCATTTTAAAAACACTGTTAAAAAGAGGCTGATAAAGAAAGCCTACTTACTATATTGTTGAGGATTACTAAGATGATAAAAATGCGTGGATTTAGCTACACTTTGAACCTGTACAAGACGGTAATCACTAAATGTAACTAGTGATAAGAATTTATATGTTGAAAAGAGCAACCGCCGAGCTTCTTGCTAGCTCTTCTCGGTAGGAACAGATTTCGGAACCAGCGGTAGAGTTGACGATTCAAAAGCTCTTGATTACAAGTTTACTTGAATAAAGAATATTTTGAATTGGAATTTGATATTCAATAATTAATTAATTCATATATCCATTAGTTCATTTATTCATTTACATAATATTAATTTAAATTGTTTCCTAAGCATCAAATTCAGGCCTTTTGAATACATGATCCTGACAACTATTTTCGCGAACTGCATAGCTTTAGCAGTCTTCACGCCTTACCCTTCTGGAGATACTAACGATACGAATCTGATATTGGTATGTATTTTTTTTATTTCGCACGCTTAATGTTAAATAGCCGAATTTAAAATTAGGCTTCATTGAGTTAGATACAGTGTAAACCCTTATTTCAATGCCATCTATGACATTCCGCAAAGAATTATTAAAAAAAGCAAGTATTTTCTTGCTCTTCCATTGCATTGATTGAACAGGCGAATGTTTATTACAAAGTATACGTATTTCTCCGCTATTTTATTATTTGGGCAGTACAACACTCTTTGTTACAGGCACTATAACAGAACTACCTCGCTATAATCCGCGCGGCTTAAGTGAATGCATGCAAAGCTAATGTGTATGAAGCAGGCAAAATTTACGCACCTTACACATGCAGGACGAGTCACCACACGTACCCCAAGGCGTCACTACTAGCAACAATGCACACAAGCAGCACACACAACCACCACCACAATCTGGACAATCGTTTCGCTCCGAAACTGAAGCGTCATCAGGAGGATATGATCAGAGGACCACTACACATGTGTTCGGAAGGGAGGGTGGTGGTGGGGGTTGAACTATTTAAGACTGCCTGTATGAGTGGCGCGGCGCATTGCGATTTTGTTGTGGAGCCTATCCTCCTGATGATGCTTCGGTTTCGGAGCGAAACGATCGTCGAGATTGTGGTGGAGATTGTGTGTGCTGCTTGTGTGCATTGTTGCTGTTGGAGGCGCCTTGGGGTGCGTGTGGTGACTCATCCTGCATGTGTAAGGTGCGTAAATTTTGCCTGCTTCATACACATACGCTTTGCATGCATTCATTTAACCCGTGCGGATTATAGCAAAGTAGTTCTGTTACAGTACCTGTAATATGGAATTCCGCAAAGTAACGCCTGCTTCTATAAATCATTTAAATCACTCTTTGTTACAAGTTATTTTGTCTAGGAAAAAGTGGAATGGATATTCATGGCCATATTTACCGGGGAGTGCGTCATGAAGATCATCGCTTACGGCTTCCTCATGCATCCCGGCGCTTATCTCAGGAACACGTGGAACAGTTTGGATTTCACTATCGTCACTATAGGGTAAGTGTGTATCCCACGAATATTATAAAGATGAAAGTTTGGGAGTTAGTGTATATGTGTGTTTGTGTATGGTTACAGGTAGATCTAAATCAGGAACACCGCATAAGCCACTTTTTATTTCATTTCGAAGTACGGACAGAGAAAAAATTAAATTCTTGTTTTTTGATTTTTTTTATCGCCTATTTACGATTTATGTTTTGTTTTTGCAATAAATAAAAATTATCATTATCCTTCTGCCCTTATCCCACTCTAAGCGGGCTCGGCACAATATGTTGTCAAATGATTTGGCTATATTTTACGGCTGGCCGCCTTCACGCCAACTTACCTTAGTCGCCTTTTACGACCTCTCGGTAAGAAATCAGGGTGGTCTATTCTACTCAGCCGGACACCACACGGCATGTCAGTTTTGTAATATGCTTATACCCGATAGATGCACGATTGCATTACATTTTGCAATACATACAAATATAAACAAATAATTATAATAGTTTAACGGTTGGACCGTCTGAATCTTACCATGCGCTCAAATCCCGTGCACGCACCAATCTCTTTATATTAAAACTTATGTATCATATATTAACATTCACTCACCCATGTATCACTCGCTTTTTAGTGAAGGAAATCATTTTGAGGAAACCTTCATATCTCTGGAAACATCCTGGGATATGTGTAACCTACCATTTCGAATTGGAAAAAAAACCAACAACCCACCTCGTTGTGGTTCTAAGTTTTTTCAACCAACAAGAAGGCCTGTAGATATTCTTCGGTTTCACAGATTTGTTTTTTCATAAGTGATTTTAAAATAAATAGCTTACGTTTTAGAATTATTTTGTCTAAATTTTTTGAGGTATTATAATGAGGTTATATAAAAAATATAGTCCCTTTTGGAGCGGCCTGGTGGGTATTATCTCTAACCGTTCCTTCTAAAAGAAGAGAAGAGCCCTATGCCGAGCAGTGGCATAGTAACGCCGATACTTTTGTTGCAGCATAGTCAGTCAAATACTTCAAAACATATCCAAAGACCTCTTCGATGTTAAAGCCCTGAGAGCTTTTCGTGTGCTGCGACCACTACGTTTAGTTTCAGGAGTTCCAAGTTGGTATACCTTGTATTTAATCGTTAAATAAATTTCCATATTATAAATGAATATATGGGACACTCACATACGGTTATCCGTCCTCAAAGTAAGTGAATTAATGCTGGTATAAATATACATATATGTATAATTTTAAATACAAATATACAACCAGATTCGAACCAACAATTTTTTTTATAGAAAATGTTGGCTCTTGGTGGGAATCGAACCCGTGACACGCCGAGCTGAACGTATGGTCACAGTCAACTACGCCAACGGGCCAGTCACTATTGTGACCTTGCCTTACCTTCGACATTGTAGAGTCGAATATTAATTCGACTCTACAATTTCAAAGTGGTAGTTTTAAGTATTTTAACAACGTTTAATTGCATAAACATAGCAAGATGAATTGTACTAAAGGTGGGCTTGAAAAGTTTTATTTCTTAATTAACCTTGGAACATGTAATAATAAACATGTATTCAGGAACTAAACTGCAGTAATCAAATCATTTGCTTCATTCAACAAAGTCTTAAGACCGCGCGATTGTGCACAATATGTTTAAAGAACGTAACGAATTACGTAAAAGTTAGTCTTTACTTTAAATTAGAAGGGGGAAGATCAACAAAACCATAAATATCGACATAAAACAATGTGTCCTGAAGCTAAAATGATTGGCGATGGATGTTTGGGTCCTAAAATGTTGAATAAAAACATTGAGCTTAGAATTTCCAATTGACTCCCACTAAGTGTACAGAAGAAATCAGAAAATGCATCAAAGGGCAATAAAAACCCTGTGAGAATTACGTAAAAACCCTTCGTCAGAAATGTGCAATTTCTGACGAATCTGACCTATAAAAATTACAATGATGAATTATTGGCTGAGGTCTCAAAAAGTTTGATTAGCAACTGTGCACTTGGAATTTTCAATGTTACTTTAACCCGACTAAATGTATAAAAAATATCAGAATAATCTGGATCCAAGACACTTAGATCGTGTAGGTTAAATTTTCCATAAAGAGACTTGTGTCCTATACTGGAAGAAGCAAAAACGTTCATGTTACACAATTGAATATTATGTGTATGATAAAAATACTTGAATTTGATTGGAAGGATGATAAAAATGCCTGTAACCATGAACTTTTAGAAAACGATTCAATTCAAAGTCAGTACGTAAACTCAACCGCTATTTTTTCGTATCATGAAGTGTCGTACATTACGACCCCAATGCAATGCATTGGGGTCGTAATGTTTGAAAAGGAAAACGTTATATGAACTATAGATAACTCTGTCTTTTTTACTCAAATGGTTTTAGGACGAATTCCGAACGCTCATTCGGCAACGACTTAAAGTGTGCGTCTTTAAGACGTCATGGTATGAAAAAGCAAAACAATTTAGTTTAAGTCTTCAATTGAGTCGCAATAAGAGTTCATGGTAGGCCTGCTGGATGTAATAATCCTTTCAGCTTCAAACAAGACTGCAGTTAAATAATGTATATTTAAATGTTTAAGAGATTTACCGCCGAGTTTCTTGCTGATTCTTACGGTAAGAGCAACATTCCTAAGTAGTTGTAGTTTCATTAAATCTAATTCTTGACAATTTTAAGATCTTGACGAATCAAAGTGCTTGTAAAGAGCTTACTTGAAAAAAGATTGTTTTGATTTGATTTACCTTTATCATTTTCAGGTCTCCAAATTGTATTGAACTCGATTCTCAAAGCGATGGTGCCGCTGTTCCATATTGCCTTTTTGGTGCTTTTCGTAATCATTATCTACGCTATTATCGGCTTGGAGTTATTCTCTGGACTCCTTCACACCACATGTTATAGAAATGATACAAGTGAGTATAAAATATCAAATATGTTATAAGGAAATTACATAAGACATCATATATATGAAAAGAAAATGACATAAGACATCATTTATATAAATATGACATGACAAGACATCATATATAAAAATATGAAAAAACATATGTTAGTCTTGCTAAAAAAATCAATAAAGTCTGAACTAACTTGTTTAATTTTATCTTTGAAATATTTGTAAAAGTCCAAGGAAGGTTTAAAGACCAGTATGAAGAAATTGTACGAAGAATGGTAAAAGCAAAAATTTTATTTATCCCATATAAACTTTTTATTTCTGTCAAATATGGTTCTTTCGGAACTTAAATATTAGGCAAAGACTTAGCTTAGACCGCGGAATATTAAAAGACCCATACCATGAACATTCAAGCCATCACAAAGTTTACAGGATCAGCTAGTAGTAGTCCAACTGTCCTAATCCAAATTAGCTTCCTTAACAAAAGTACTTGCAACTTAACTACATGCAAGTCAAAAGCGCATGCGAAGTTAACTTGACTTAGAGGATATTTTGAATTTGAATTAGAATTAATAATATTTCAAATAAAATTGGCTCTAGATGACATGATGGACGATCCGAAGCCCTGTTCCAGTGATGCAGACGTCGGCAATCATTGTGATGACGGATACATCTGCAAGGGTGATTGGGATGGCCCAAACTTTGGGATTACCAATTTTGATAACATTGGATATTCTATGCTGACTGTCTTTCAGTGCATCACTTTAGAAGGCTGGACCGATATTATGTACGCTGTAAGGGGAATTATAGTTTCTTTATTCATATCATAATTACCTTAGAGAGTTAGGCAAAGGCGTTGCCTCTCCATTTTGGAAAGAAGGGTCGGAGTATCGATCTTACGTTTCGCTCCAAAGCATCGAACAATATATTTAATATAATATAATAAACAATATACTTATTATATTTCACATTAAGCCTTCCACTGCTAATGACAATGACAAAGTAAGTTATTTCGAAAATTCAGTATTTCCATTCGTATTCAATACTAATGTCACAAAGGTCTTTCTTCATATTTTGATTTTCAATGTTCTATTCTTATCCGTAACCCTCTTTTTTATTGCAGATTGCCGATGTAAAAGGCAACAGATGGGTGTGGATATATTTTATCACTTTGGTTATCTTTGGCAATTTCTTTGTCATGAATCTTATTCTCGGTGTGTTGTCCGGGTACGTTATCTAATTAAACATTTAATTTAAGTGAGCATTTTCTTAAAATACTTGATTCAAATGTTTATTCATTATTTTAATCCAGACTAATATATATGTGAAGGTTTGCCTGTCTGTCTGTATGTCTTATGTGTTCGCGCCTAATGCGCTTGAGCAATATTGATGATGGTACAATTAAAGCTTATCCAGCTAACATATAAGACGTTTCGCCATCGAAATCAGGATAACTAATAATTGGTGGTATTTTTTTTAAGCTGTGATAGCCCAGTGGTGAGACTGTGTGACTCTTTCGAGGGGAACACGAGTTCAAACCCGGGCAGGCAACAATGAGTTTTTTTTTTAATTAAAAACTCATATGTCAAATTGATGATTGCAATTTATCACACGCTTTTCAGTGAAGAAAACATCGTGATGAAACCTGCATATCTCTAGAGAATTCTGGAGATATGTGTAACCTACCAATCCGCATTGGAGCAGCGTGGTAGGTATTAGCTCCAACCCTTCTCTTCAGAAACGGAGAGAGGAGGCCTATTCCCAGCAGTGGGATTGCAACAGTGGTATTTTAAAATAAAAGTTGACGCTTTAACATGCGGATAAAAATATTAAAGGATGAAAGTAGAATAGTCAGCTATATATTTTACAATGCGATAAAGTTTTAGTACTAAAACATTAATTAATATTAATTTGTGTTGTATAAATAAAATTGTTATCTAGTCCATAAATCAATAATTTAATGATATCTAGGAAATTGGTGTAATAATGATCGTTTAAATTAGAGAGTTCTCCAAGGAAAGAGAGAAAGCAAAAAATCGAGGAGATTTCCAGAAGTCACGAGAGAGGCAGCAGTTTGAAGAAGATCTCAAGGGTTACTTGAATTGGATCACAGTTGCTGAAGAGTTGGACCTTGAAAATGATCAGGGGCAGAAAGAAGATGAGCAGGGCTCACAAGGTGAAAAGTAGCTTATATAATGAACTTAGATAATGACATTAGTTACCTGAGAATATCAAGGCATTGGAAAACTGAAATAAAATTTGCTACTTTCGTATTAACGCCACCGTAGCTATAGATTTCGCATCCTTACTATTAAAGTGACGCAATTAATAAAGTTGTTCTGTGGCAAATTGCAATAAAGCCTACTATGTAGTATGTAGCTGGTAATAAAATTGGTGACTGGTTAAATGACACAACTTGGAAGAGCAAGAAAACACTAGTTTTTTTTAAAGTACGTGCGTGATGTCATGGATGGCATTGGCATTTTAAGGTTTTTTTAAACAAAACAAACTGCTCCCGATAAACTAAAGTAAATAAAAAACTTTTGATATAGTATAATAATTGAAATTGTATAATCTAAATCGACTATGAATAAAAATTCATAGTCGATTTAGATTTACTTTAGTACTTATATAGTAGTATCAAATTTGTTATTGTGGTGGTGTTAATACGTAAATACTTATATTTCTAGTAGAATTGCACTGATTAGTGGTTATAATTCGTTACCACTTAAATTTACCAAAGCTCCGCCGTGTGGTATTGGGCTGAGTAGTATAGACCACCCTTACCGAGGTGTCGTAAAAGGCGACTAAGGTAAGTTGACAGGCAGGCGGCCAGTCGTAAAATACGTAGCCAAATCATTTGATAACATGTTTGTAACATGTGACCCCACTTAGGGTGGGATAAGGGCAGGAGGATGATGATTAAATTTACCAAAGCTAAAAGATTCATAAAACTACTAATAGTTATTCCAGTGCAATTTTTAGGTAATAAAAAGGAACGGAGAAGTAACGATGAATCTAGAAGTAATATTAATGGGAACGGTGATATGCCGCCTGCTACGACTTGTAAAATGTATTGGCAAAGATTTGACAAGGTAATATTGTTTTCATTTCCTATTTATTTATTAATGCGTGATGCTTACTAACAATGCATTTTTTATATCTAAACATAGAGATAAATTAAATTCATCTCCTAAAAAATAAATATTTATGATTGCATTAAATTTTATGTACATTCCATTAATCATTTCCTTTAGTAAGCCTCGCAATGTGTATACTAACGTAAACATTAATTAACGAATTAATAACAAACGTAGTAAATTGATATATTAAATGATATCCTTAATCGTCTAGCTTGACGGAATAGAAATAAAAAAGTAAAATCAACAAAGAACATGGAGTTAAATAAAATGTGCACCAAGGTGGACCAATAATGTCCTATGCGAGCGTTGCGTTCGCGCACGATCTCCCTACCATTACTCACCTCTTTAAACGTTTTTCGAAATCTTACTTCGAGAAATCTGAGGTACACTCGAACCCCCTTATTTCAGTTGCTTCTACCTACATCCCAGTTAGGTCCGACCATTGAAAATATAGGCGTCCAAAAAGCGTCTTGTATGACCCCGACGATCAAATAACGATCGCCAACACAGATACACGTAATACACACACACAGCGTCTTCGCCGGCGAAGACGAGGTCCCAGTTTTCTGACGTCGGTCGGTCGTGGCTTCTCGCCACCCTTCCGACGCCGGAATGACTAATCTAAGTCATACCATCAACCTTCCACTACACGTCGCCCTAAGCCGTGGTCCGGCCTCACAGGAGGCACCCTCAGGACGACGTTCCCCGACTTTAGTAGAGCTTCTGCGCTCTTCTCTGTGCATTTCGCAAGCTTCTGCGCTCACCCGTTCCTCCCGGTGACGCTGTAAAAGCCATTAGGGCTAACAGCATACAGTCAGTTCGAAAAAATAAAAACCAAGGTGGAATTATTTCTAATCAGGATCTCTTTAATTACAAAATTTAACTACAAAATATCAATATACGACAAAAATATCAAATTACTTTTAATTTTAATAAGGAAAAAAATTATAAATATTTAAAATAAATTTTAAGGAAATAGGTATTCTCACATTTGCTTCACAGTATATTTTGAACAATGTAATTTTCGTACATAAAAATATAAAGAATTATAAAACGATAGGTGATGTATATAATAGACAAAGTAGGAACCGACATAAGCTTGCGACTCCTGCTTTGCGCCTAGCAAAAGTACGTAAATCGTTTGTGGGTTTGGGTATAAGATTATATAATAAAATTCCGAAATCAATTTTGGTCATGCCATTACAGCAGTTTACAAACACTGTTAAAAAGAGGCTGATACAGAAAGCTTACTATACGGTTGAAGATTACTTAGATGACAAGGATGTGTGGATATAGGTGCGCTTCTACTCTGTACAAGACAGTAATAAATAAATGTAACTAGTTTTAAGATTTATATTTTAAAAAGAGCAACCGCCGAGTTTCTTGCTGGCTCTTCTCGGTAGGAACAGCTTTCCGAACCAGCAGTAAAGTTGACGATTCAAAAGCACTTGTTTACAAGTCTACTTGAATAAAGAATATTTTGAATTTGAATTTGAATTTAAATTTGCAAAAGTATTTCATCCAAATTTTTAGTGATTGTGAAAGCCAGCAAGATGACCTCAATTAAGACGAACCCCTAGTGGTCTTAGATCTACCTAGATCAAATTCCACTTTGTAATAAAATATGTTATTATTTCTAGGTTAATCGCCGTATGCGCAGAGCCTGTAGAAAAGCTGTTAAATCTCAAGCATTCTATTGGTCTATAATAGTTCTCGTGTTCTTAAACACTTTGGTTCTGGCAACGGAACATCACAGGTGTATATTTTTTCAGTACTTAATTATGCGACTGTGCTTCACCAGATTCCAACAATTCTTTGCGTAAATGTAGATTTAATAACATATCGACTGTGAACCGGCAATATGTCCTATCTCAATTTTAAGCCAAATCACTTACTAACGGCATTGGGTACTACTGCCCATCATTTACCATATCAACATGTATTATCTACTTGAAAATTTATCAATAAATGAACATCTTTAAACTCAACTGTTTCTTTATGACATAAAAATTATTGCGAATGTATTAGAAATAACTTTTTTCTTCTTCCTGAAAAGTTGTCGAAAATAAGATAGGACAATTTGCCAGTTCACAGTCGATATAGGCTTCATGTTGATACGGGTAAAATCATGATCTAGAGAAAAATGTGCTTTTTGTTAGGTACCTATAGATAACCGTGCTACTTCTAGTTTAGTTGGATATCATCATGATCCTCTTGCCCTTATCCCACTCTAAGTGGGGTCGGCACAACTTGTTAAAAACATGTTGTTACATGATTTGGCTACGTATTCTACGGCTACCTGCCTGACGTCAACTTTCCTTAGTCGTATTTTATAACACCTCGGTAAGAAATAAGGGTGCTCTATTCTACTGAGCCGGATACCACGACGCGGGTCAACTTGCCTTAGCCGCGTTCTACGACACCTCGGTAAGAAATGAGGGTGGTCTATTCTACTTAGCCGGATATGACACGGTATATCCACGATCCTTAATCATGATATCAAAGTATTAGTGACGCACGATAAACTGCATAAAATAGACATGGTCACAAATTTTTCGCGCGTGCACTTTAGGTGAATATGATACAAATTAATATTCAATTTAGTTTATTTTTGTAAAATTAATGCTTTACACATAAAACGTTTGTTTGTTTGTTTTTAAAAATCGATTTAGCAAATATTTATACATCTTTTCTTTATTTTCATTGCAATCATTTCAGACAAGAAGAATGGCTGGATTTTTTTCAAAATTACGCAAATTACTTATTTGTGGTTCTATTCACGATGGAGATGCTGGTGAAGATGTACGCGCTTGGTTTTCAAGTAAGTTGACTTAGTTCATTAAGATATGAAAGGTAATGTGTAATGTAAACTAAAAAAGTCCTATAATTATAGAATGTGCTCAATCTTTTAGAGCCCTTCTGGAGTTGCTATTGACAAGGTCTCAATGCATTCATGTCATTACGGACATAAATGTCCACTACATCTTTTTGGAAATAAATCATACTAGTTTCTCGACGTGTACATAAACTTACATACTGATTTGATAATTTCGTATTTCACAGTGACCGTCGATCCTGAAAAAGTGATTGGGAAAATTCATATTAATGTAGATTAATCTCAAGAATTATGAATTCTGCTTTTTCTTGTTACTAAAAAAATTACCAAATTACATAGATGCGGACTAAACGAGCCAATCTTTTTAATAATAACAGCATTAAACCAATTTTAAAAAATTTAAACCTCACGACCATAATTTTCAAATACCGGCATAAGAATATAATGTGATTCCACTAATACGTTTTCTTAGTATAACGTATTAAATTTCCTCCTACCAGGGTTACTTCGTCTCCCTCTTTAACCGTTTCGATTGCTTTGTGATGGTCTGCTCCATCATTGAGCTGGGTCTCACCACCTTCCATACGATGCCACAATTGGGTATCTCCGTGCTCCGGTGTGTACGTCTCTTGAGGGTCTTCAAGGTCACTAAGTAAGTGCAAAATTCTAGATCACATAGAGCGAGCTTCTAAAAATTCGGCTACTTTTTGACAACCATTATAGTGTTTACAATCACCTCGTATTCTTATTAATGCGATCTCATTTATCTTGATATTTGCGAATGAAGTAAGATCTGGTTATAAATTTTGGGGCTATGACATCGAAAACAAACACAAATATACTAAGAACCACAAAAAACTTACTTAAATTATAGAATTAATTTAGTACGAACAAATATACAACAAAATACATTTTCTAAAATAAATCCATACTAATAATATAAATGCAAAATCTGTTTGTGTTTCTGATACACTTTAACGGGTAGCAGGGATATGGATTTTTTTTAGATTTGAAGTTATTATTCCAGGCTTACATATAATACCTCATTCAGCGGATTATAACTTTTGCATTGACGTGAACGATGTCTTAGGGTTTGGTCAATATCAAAAATTAAAAGTTTTAGCGGTGGTAACAAAATCTGAACGACCTTTCAAAACAATAATTCAATAGAACTAAACTTATTTATTGTTTTATAAATAATTTGTTTCTTCAGGTACTGGCGCTCGCTTTCCAATCTTGTAGCTTCTCTTCTCAACTCAATTCAGTCTATCTTCTCCCTTCTTCTCTTGCTGTTCTTGTTCATTATGATATTCGCGCTACTCGGCATGCAAGTCTTCGGGGGTAGATTCGATTATGATCCCGAAGAGCAAAAGGAGAGGCATAATTTTGACTCTTTTTGGCAAGCTGTGCTCACCATGTTCCAGGTTTGTATTTTTATTACTTCCCTTGTATAAAAAAAAGCTTTTAAAAGTTTATTCAATTTGCAACAAAAGCATCTGAAAATAAACTATTTTATGTGATCCAATAGCAAAATCTTTATTAACTAGAACGCCCTCAAACTCAAGCCCTAAAATAAAACCAGTATTGCAAATAGACTGGTTGAATTTTAGAAAGATATGTTTTAATTAGAGTATTATTATCATATGAGTTTATTCTAGGACAATGTTGGATTTTTTTTTGGAATTTCATTTAAACAAATTCACCATCAACTTTTTAAATGCTAACAGCTTTATGGCGTTTGTTAAGCACGTATGAAAGTTTTTATTAATGTTTGTTTTGCAAACATCATTTCTTCTGATGGATAATTTCAAATTGAACTTGCAATTCTGCATTATTTATTTTTTATTTGTTTATTTTAAGATATACCAACAGCAATTATAACAATACAGAACTAATCTAATGAAACATTTGGACAGGGACTGTTACAATCACTTATTACAGGTATATACAGCATAATAACAGGTCTCCATGAAACATATGACAAGATTACTGTATATCATTGTAACAACTCATGGTGTATGAGTTTCAAATTATTTTCCACTACTTATAAATCTAAAAAATTGTCTATAATCTTAAACAAAATAAGAGTCTTTATAAATTAAGTTTCGTACGCTAGTATCAATCTTAATCAAGCATAATATTTTGATGTAATTTTTTCAAAATTCTAGATTCTGACCGGCGAGGACTGGAATGTGGTGATGTATCATGGTATAAACGCCTATGGTGGTGCCGGGACTCCTGGAATGTTGGCATCTATATACTTTATAGTGATCTTTATTTGTGGTAACTGTATCCTTTTAAATTTACTGACCAATACAACATTGAATAAAAATCGCCATGGTATCAGTTTTCTCTACTGTAGTATCTGTAATATACTTTGTCAGTATGTCTATATTTATAGGATTTGTTAAAGTATATTCGACAGCGTTATTCTGTAATAAAATCCCGCAATCGATTTTATCTTTGCCATTACAGCAATTTAAAAATACTGTTAAAAAGAGGCTGATACAGAAAGCCTATTATACCGTGGAGGCTTACATTGATGATAAGAATGCATGGATATAGCTGCTCTTCGACCTTGTGCAGGATAGCTATGACAAAATGTAATTAGTATTAAGAATCTTCTTTTTTAAAAGAGCTCCACCGAGTTTCTTGCTGGCTCTTCTCGGTAGGACGGCTTTCCGAACCAGCAGTAAAGTTGACGATTCAAAAGCACTTGTTTACAAGTTTACTTGAATAAAGAATATTTTGAATTTGAATTTGAATTTGAATTCAAAAGCACTTGTTTACAAGTTAACTTGAATAAAGAACATTTTGAATTTGAATATGAATTTAAATATAAACTTAACTGATTTGCCTATTTCCAACCTATATAAGAGCATTATCTGCAATTTTACAGTAAAATTTCCAATTTTAGGCGCCGTGAACGTTTGTATTCGTACATCGTTCTAACCGCAATGACCGATCAGATATTAATTTATAATGTTTTGTAATTTTGTAATTATTATTGATATTAATATTATTTTGCTTTGATCTATAATTAGCTTTTAGTTTATCATAAGTGAGCCTTATCTTACGACGTAGCAGTCTCCCTATAAGCCTATTGTAGCCTGTTAAGTTTTAGAATCATATTATTAGCTTCGATAAATATAATTGTCCTTGATATTTATACAAATTCTTCCTTAAAAATACGTACAGACATCCTTCTCAATGTGTTCTTGGCTATTGCTGTAGACAATTTAGGTGATGCAGAAGAAATGGATGCTGCAGAAGAAATTATTAAGGAAAAAGAGGTAAAACATTTGTTTCATACATTATATGGAATAAATTGTATTGTATTCAAATATACAATTAAGATAGAGAAATTGCAAAGGTGAGATTTAAATTATTTTATTTACGGCAATTGATAATAAAGCTTTCACTAAATATAAGGATTGGATGTAAAAGAATTACCGATTATAGCCCTTAACGCCCGATAACTGAAGGATATTTAATTCTTGAAAATCTAACTATAAATTTGTATAGATTTTTTATGTTTGTATAATATTTATATGTTTTCTGTCAAATTCAAATGATTCTTTATTAAAATTGGCCTCTACAAGCACTTTTAAATCGTCAAATTAAAATGAAACTACGACTGCTTCGGAAAGGTGCTCTAACCGAGAAGAACCAGCAAGAAACTCGGCGATCACTTTTCACGTCTCTTCAGTCGCTTTTCTTACGTGTGTTCATTCTGTCACGTTAGTAATTTCCTTAATACTATTTTTCTCAATGATACTAATAAAAGTAGTAAAAATAGCTCAGAAATATTAATAATTTTTTTCTAGTATATCACTTTAGTATATTCTTTAATTAAAAAATTTATATATAGGATGCTGATAATCCTGAAGCTGGAAACCCTAAATTAGACGAAGAAAGAGATGAAACTGATGACGAATACGTTAATGAAGAAGAAGGATATTCCAGTGAGGGGTAAGTTATTCCTGATGAGTTAAGTTATGATCGAATTTTACATAATACATTACTTTATAATTGCATGCAGCAAGAAGTATACATATAAAAGAGTGGCAAGGTAAATAGACAATTTATATTATTTAAAAATTAAAAATGTATATGGTTATACCTAGTTTCTAGATAGAAGTATCTAGAAGAATGATAATTCTTTAATTATATAAGTGGTAAGACTTGTTTCAACAAAATAACATTTTGATAATATATTACACTGGTGTATAAGCATATAATATCAATCGTTAAATTTGTGTGGATTTTTTTCTATCCCCGTTCGTTTGTATTAAATTAAGTTTAATAAGAGTTAGTGCCTAAATCAGATTAGCATATGTACTTTTAATTTTTTTAACGAGTTTCTTTGAACATAGGCCAATTTAAAAAAATTATCTCCATTCTGTGAGACTTATTTGGCTTTTAGTCTAAGTGTTGCTTTGTTATTACTTGTATTATGATAGATACATGTTGTCATTTTGAATAGTACTTGTTATATTGTGCTCTGCTTTGCACGTTTAAAATAAATTTTCTTTAGATCTGAACATGAATATGATGAAGAAACCGGATGGGAAGGTGTAGAAGAGCAGGAGCAAGAAGAGGAAGACAACGCCAATAATGTATTAGTAACCGTTGAGAAGAAAGAAAATGGTAAGGATGTAATAGAAAACAAAGTACTAAAACAAAATTTGTTGAACATAGTAATGTTATTTCTTAGTTTAAGAATATTATGGAGTTTGAATGATTATATTTAGTCGATTGATTATTTAGCTAATACGACTCGCTCGACTGGATTTTTTAACAACTATCATATCATCGGTTTGTCCCATAATATTTTAAGTTAAATATTTATTTTTAATTTTAATTTCAATAATGTCGTAAGGCATCAGAATATTCCACCCCCATTTCTTATCGAGGTGTCGTAAAAGGCGACTATGGTAAGTTGACCCACCTGTGGAATCCGGTTGAGCAGAATAGACCACCCTCTTTCTTACCGAGGGGTTCTAAAATATGATTAAGGTAAATTGACGTCAGCCAGGCAGCCGGTCATAAAATACGAAGCCAAATCATGTGACAACATGTTTGAAACATGTTGTGCCAACTACACTTAGAGTGGCATAAGGGCAGGAGGATAATGACGAATGTCGTAAGGTTATTTTAGTTTCTCATGTATACAGGTGACATAAAGAAAGAAGAATCACCACCTCCAAAGGTATCGGCGCGACCACGCCGATTGTCAGAAGTTGAAATTAAATCTGAGGAAAAACCTATACCCGATGGGAGCAGCTTTTTTATATTTTCCAAAACCAATTGGTAAGGGATGTTGTGATATTTGTGTACACAAGGCGCGAGTAGAGCAATCCTCATTAATAATGCCGGGCTACCTTCCTACGTCTCAGCAATGACAGTTTCTTTCTAAAGATCTCTTTTACAGTATTCTCGTATCTCTGTACTTACATTATTGTTGTTTACTGTTTCCAAAAAAACCTTTTTTTAATGGCGTATAATATTTCCATAAATATTAAATTTCATTTCATTCATGTTGGTATATTGTGATTTTTTATTTCTTATACTTGTATTTTGTTTTTAATGTAATTTATCATTTATGTATGTTTTAGCTTCCGTGTCGCCTGTTACAATATCCAAAACAACTCTTGGTTTAGAAATATGATTCTGCTCTGTATTTTGGCATCTTCGCTCATGTTGGCAATGGAAGATCCAGTGGGTAGTAAGGAAAATGAATCTACTACTGAGGTAAGTTTAAAGTTTTGTGAGAGATTGACTGTTTTCTGTCTCTAGGTGAATTTTTTCGTACTAAATAGTTTTTTATTGTATTTTAATTTTAGTGGAACATATATACAAATAAAATCATTTTATTGCTTCACAAAATCTATGAGATCTAGTGGTATTCATGTTTACTCCCTTGTAACTTTGTGTTGCTATAAATGATACTCATTATCAGTATTATTATGTTTTCGCCAGATTCTCCGGAAAGTCGATTATTTCTTCACAACTGTATTCACCATAGAACTATTATTGAAGCTAGTCACATATGGCTTCATTCTCCATAAGGACGCCTTCTGCAGATCTGCTTTCAATCTGCTCGACTTGCTTGTCGTAATAGTTTCCCTTGTTTCCTTGAGTGGGTGAGTATTTTAATTCTAAAACATCTTGTATTTTTTTGATTTTTTATATACTTAGTTCTAATAAAACAAAACATATGATAGATTTGCTTGTCTTTAACCAAAAATTGATATTACAAGATGTTCCTTAGCAATTAGGTTAGGAATTTGAAGGATACAAAAACTATTGCTAGTCAGGTACGATATATTCCAGCCTTTATAAAAAGTTAGTCCGATTAATCTTGTCTTTGAAATCCTAATTAGCGAAAGCAACGATTGCGATCAATTCGTTATATTTAAAGTTGAAAAAAAGCTTCACATTCTATTCTGCAGCATTATATGGACGCTCTTCTCGATGTGTTTGATTTTTTGGTAATATATCTTAGCATTGATAGTTTTCGATATATCACTGATATTTTTTATTCAATTGTGTAAGATTAATAAGGTTTCTTTTTACATTATATTTATTATTTTTAACACAGATCGAACAATGTATCTTTCATCAAAATATTGCGAGTATTCCGAGTTCTCAGACCTTTAAGAGCTATTAACAGAGCTAAAGGATTAAAGGTCAGTATAATGAACCGCCGTCTCTAAATTAAATTTTTTCTTAAAATGATGTATTAATGAGTAAACCAGTTTGTAAAGAAACAGAAAAATTTTCTTCTATTATACAAAATTCTTCTATAAAAATATTTTTCGCCTAAATTCTATCATTTATACAAATAAGAAAATTTCTAAATTAAGCATTTGCGTACTTATAATACGTCATTGATTTTAAGCACCAACTATTTCGAAGATTTTAAATGTCGTTTTAGTACCATCAATATTATTTGTTGATATTATTGTGTAAGTGATATTATTTTGTAAATTCATTAATCTGTATTTTCTAATTCTTTAACAATTTCTTCAACTATTATATCAACTTCATCAATAATTATATAAATTTTATTAAAAAAATATTAAATAACATAACATTTTGCCACATATACTTAGTTTCATAAATTAAGTAGTAAAAATATATTTTTGTCGGTTTCTAGCACGTAGTTCAGTGCGTGATCGTTGCTATTAAAACGATAGGCAACATATTGCTGGTGACAAATCTTCTGCAATTCATGTTTGCAGTAATGGGTGTGCAAATGTTCAAGGTAGGGAAACAAAACATTTGGTCAGTTATAATTTCCTTTATCACCAACGACACCTTTGGGTACTATACTCATATTTAAAATCACTTTTATTGGAAGTAAGTATTTTGCACTCACTGAGTTTGCATCAAGGTTGTTTTGATCGAAGTTTTTTTGAAAATTTTGAAATACGTCATAATAAGTCATCTGATTTCGTTTCGTGTGTGTGAGGCTTTTTACGTGTTTCAAGAACTAGTATACTAACAAAGGTTTTTGCTTGACTGTGAGTCCAAAAATTCGCTTGTAGGAGATTGCATGTTTTGGTTTTTCCCTAATATAATTTAGCCCAAAGGTGTTGTGTGCTGTTTTGAAACGTTATGATTTGTGATTTTTTGGACTCAGCTAAGGGCTTAATGTGTTTCTTTTGCACTATCCCTACCTGGACATTTCCACTCGAATACTAGGAGTGAGGTACTTACGAACACTGATTTTGGTTCATTTTTGGGTTACTTTCTGTTGTTTAATTTTTACACAGTCAGATCAGGACACTGGCAGTTTTATTTTTTATTTATGTTCATAAAACGGTGAACTAACGCTATGTAAGTAGGCTGTTTTTTATCCCATGTTTTAACCTATTGTTTTCTTTTATTTTTCTACACAAAAATGTCCCTCGCAACATGTACACTACTACACACTTTGGGATTAACGGTTGAACACTGTGGTCCGGTAACGTAATTTTGTGTCTTAACACTTTGTTTTGCATTTGCGTGTGTGCGTGTGTGTTTTGTACTTGCGTGTAAACAGTACGTCGTCAAGTGTGTATTCGCTTCCATAAAGTCTATCGGCAATATTCTTGTGATAAATCATGTACTTCAGTTCATGTTCGCTGTTGTCGGTATACAGTTGTTTAAGGTATATCTTACATCTATTATATTCATTGCTTATATCAATGTACGGGTAGTTTCAAACATATGTACATATAGTTTATGTTTTATATTCGTAAAAACGAGTATTAGTTTTCATAATATCAGTCCGAGCGAAATTTTCCTTGATATTTTAAATTTGTGTTTTTTAAATATAAATGTTAGCCGTAATTTTATGTATAATTTGTGATTAATTGTCTTAAATTTGACTTCTCATCAATAAGACACCTAGTTCACCGAAGAAAAATTATGATTAAAATAAACTAGACCATTCCTTGAGATAAGAAATAAAAGAATATATAAAAACAGATTTAAAAAAATATTCAAATCTGTATGGCTGTAGTTGAATGTCCAATGATTTATTCGTATTGTGTATACCCTCTGCTTTGTTTTTTTAGCGTTGTAATTTTAATTAATTTCGTTTTCATGAATTAAATAATAATTGTAGAATTACTGAAAATATTTAAATTCTTGTTCTCGTTAATTGTTTCATAATGTGTTTAGATAAGTTATTTATCAGGAATAATATTTATTAATACATATTTTTTTACGTATTTTTACATGTCCATTTTAATTATAACAAAATTACGTAACTTCTGGTATACTGGATGTTTGAGATGATGAAAAGCTATTACTTAGCTTAGTTTCAAATCAAAATTCAAAATTTTATTTATTCAATTGAACTTGCACTTTCAACAAAAGCGTTTGAATCGTCGACTTGAATTGTTGAATGATTGTCGTTCTTTTAATTATTAGCACAAGCTGATACATTCTTTAGAAGATAGTCCTTGGGATTTTATTTTTCAAATACTGGTTCGGATGGGTGAGTGTTGAAAAATATACTTCAATAACTGCCCAAGATTTATGAGTTCTAGCAAAGACCTAAGCCCCAATGAGCACTACATCTTACTCCCGTAAAATATATAGTATTCTCTTTCATAGCTCTCATAGTATTCTCCTCTCACCAAAGGTTGTCTGTGAGAGATCGCAATATATTTCCAATGAATACAATAAGTTATGTAATAAGTTGAGATGC
The DNA here is from genome assembly GCA_947086505.1 of Morpho deidamia. NCBI lineage: Eukaryota > Metazoa > Arthropoda > Insecta > Lepidoptera > Nymphalidae > Morpho > Morpho deidamia. Next base: position 18,799,340 of record CAMTZC010000008.1, read on the forward strand.
TCGACCAGCGCTTTCTCTTTTAGGAATATAAAAGAATGAATGTTAGCTGTTCCTACCTACAATCCAAAAAGAGCAACATTTTTTCATTAGGATTTAATTTAGTCATACTAGCATATACTAAACAGTTTGGCGCTAGTTAGTTGAAAACAAAATTAAATTCTAGGCAAAGAATATTAAATTTAACATTTAAATCTCTTTTACTATAAACAATTTTAAAAAAAGCAATAAAATACCTATTTTTGTTTACTGAATGTAAATTTCAATATTAAAAAAAAATTATTAATATAGTATTAGTATATTTTGTAATGTACATTTTTTTGCAAAACATGTACGGTCGATGGCCAACGCGCGTCTCTCCTATACAGTATAATATTATTGAAACGCACAAAACTTTTTGCGCATGTGATTGAAACTATCCATCAAAAAACAGCAATGTTTTAACTTTTAAATTGTGCTAATCGTTTCTTTGCTTAGCTTTCCCAGTGAAAAGAAACGAGGTCAGGTGATTTTTATAAGATTTTATTTTATATATACCTATTATCTACCCTCTTATTATCTACCATCTTGTTATCTACCCCCTTCTTCACAATTTATAATACAGAAAGATAAGAGTGTTATATTCTATAATAATGCTTTTAAAAATGTAATTTATTTTGGATCGTTGTATAATATATTTTTTAAAAGTATTTAAGTAAAGACATTTCAACTCTCGAAGCTTTTAAATTTGGAAATGATGTAAAATATTGTCATCGTCATTTATAGATATGAGGGTATTTATCTATACCTTGTCGATTTGTTTGTATTAAAGTGAGATTGTTTTCAGGGTAAATTTCATAAATGCACTGATATCACTAAAGTAACCGCTGAAGAGTGTCAGTAAGTAAAATTTTGCTAAATTTTTACAAAAGCGTGATTTATTATAAAGGTAGGATTTGAAGGTTTTTTCGGTTGAAAGTGTATGAATATGTTAATGTAGGTTTTGAGGGTGGGTTAATTTTTTGAATGAGTGAGTAAATAAATCTAAACAGATTAATTAAAAATATATATACTGAAAATTTTGTTTGGACTCTTTCTCACCCAAGTAGACACATTATCTATATCTATACTTATTATAAACCAAAGTCCCAAAAAGCTGTCTGTCTGTATGTAATCGATTTTCTCAAAATCTACTGAACGGACTTTTCTACGGTTTTGACCAAAAGATAGTGCAATACTTCCGAATAGTTTAAGTAAATAGTACATATCGGTATTATGTAAATTGTGTTGAAGAGATCGCGCAGTTGTTAAAAAACTTGATTACTTGGAGCTTTAGTCTCGTGCACTGCGTAAACCAGCAGAGATACGCTAAAATAATGTACTAGATAATTGTAGATCTATAAAAATACTACAAAAAAGTCCGCAATAGCATATCTCTATCTCTCATGTTTAACTCACAATAACTACTTTTATGTTTAAAATTTGAATTCTAGAAAAAAATTGTGATACGCTGATTTCGACGGGGGCGAATTAACCTAAATCCATTATCTTTAAAGTTAAATTTTAACTATCGGAACCAGCCTTGAGCACTTTTGTCACAAAGTCACATCAGATAACAGAAATAGATAGCTTTTAATAAATAAATAATAAATAATAAATATATGGGACATTTACACACACGGTCGTCAGTCCCCAAAGTAAGTAACTTAATACTTGTGTTATGGTCGACGGACAACTGGTAGATATACTACATATATAAGCTTAAATACATACTTAAATACAAATACACACCCAGGCTCGAAGAACCAACAATTTGTTTATAGAAAATGTTGGCCCCCGGCGGGAATCGAACCCACGACCCGCGGAGCTGAAGGCAGGGTCACTACCCACAGCGCCAACGGGCCAGTCAAATTTAATAAATAGATATATGACTGTTTAATTACTTCTTTGCCTAAAGGTCCTATGTCTCAATCAACAAGAAATTATATGCTTTGGGGATTCCCCGACCGAAACTTGACTTTTATCAATGTTACCAATTAATAGTACTTTTAGCTGCTTATACTATTTATTTTTAGGGGTACGTACATCGTATACAGTAATGGTGAGCCACAGATAGAGCATAGACAGTGGATCAACTTCAAATTTAACTTTGACAATGTACTTAACGGAATGCTTACATTATTCACTGTTTCCACGTTTGAAGGGTGGCCGGGGTTTGTATGTTTTTAACTGTTATTAATAACCAGTATTAAATGCGGAATCTTGTCGATTGACAATGGTTTCAAGGCTAATGGACTAATGCAATATTAATGAAATTTTATTCAATTAAAACTTAAAAACCGAACTAACAACAAAGGACAATGACACATAAAATGCCTGTTTATCGTCGGGAGTAACAAGAGATAATACAAAACACATTGACGGTATTTTCAAAATAATCGTTGAAGAACTGCACGCACCATGCAGTCATTATTAAACAAAATATTATATAAAACTATGTTAGAAGTTTATCTACGCGATATTTTTGAATTGGGGACTTAATCGGGAACAATCGATGCTAGTATTCCACCTGGCAAACTTGCTAAAATCGTTCGCAATGAACATTTCATGATAGCTATACTCACTGATGGACTTCCATAGTTTAAATCTAATTTTTATTTTGTTTTCTTTATTGAAAAACCAACGGGTATGCACTTAGAGTAAACTTAAATATAAACAATATTGTATCCTGTTACAAGTACATCCTTACTTACATAATTGCAGTGCTATACGTGCCCAACAATTTTAACAAAATCAAACTAACAAAAAAATTAAAGTAAATACAAATATAGAAAGAAACAAAGAAAAAAAGGTAATACTTAAGCTTAAAATTAGAAGAAATTAAAGAAGAAAAAAATTAAAGAATTTATGATAACTGCATTAAACGATCATGATGTCAAACAATATGAAATAACCAGAACCTTTAACTAAGGGTTCTTTGTTTTTGTATCTAAATATTTTTTTCAGGTTGTTGTCAACATCGATGGATTCTAACAAAGAAGATTATGGACCGATTGAAAATTCTAGACCTTTAGTAGCATTTTTCTATATAAGTTACATTATTGTCATTGCTTTCTTCATGGTGAGTGGAAATAACTATAAAATTTGATTAATAATACATTTCGATTCAAATCAATCAATCCAAAATCCCACCAAATCAAATTCAAAATACTATCCTTACACTCTGAGCTAAATTAACATTTATTGTAATGTACTGTTAACCTAAACTTATCGAGAAGAATTGCACTACCTATAAATAAAGACCTTACAAAAATCCGATCAGTATGTGATCGATTTTCTCAAAATGGATCACATACTGATAGGCAGCTTTTGTGGACTTTGTTTTATAATATTTATAGATTTGTTATAAAATAAAGTCCCCAAAAAGTTGATAGTAACTTTTGATTTACCAGGTGAACATTTTCGTTGGTTTCGTCATAGTAACATTCCAGAAAGAGGGTGAACAGGAGTTCAAAGATTGCGAGCTTGATAAAAACCAGAGAAATTGTATCGAGTTTGCGCTGAAAGCAAAGCCCGTTCGAAGGTAGTTATAACATTGGAGACGTATGAATATAATATTATATTATGAATTTATTATTTATGGCAAAGCCCCGCGGTTTCACCCGCGTCCATACCGATCTCGTGGTAGTGGAAAGTCTACGAAATCGGACTATAGATTTATTTTGTAGATTATTTAATTATAAAAAATGGGTATCATTAGTATTCTTGGAATAAGACTTAACTCACCAAGTGCAGGCCCTGCTATAACGGTAGGTTAGGTTTCTTATGGCATTACTTGATTTCGATTTACATTCTTAAATTCGTAAAATCTTTTGATTGGAATGTCGGATTTTAATAATTTAAAAAGTATTTTACAGGTATTGAAACAGTTATTCATAAAATATCATTTAATGGGATAAGGATTAATACAGAGATATGAATAAAATGGTTTGATTATTGTCGGCACTTTTACCAACTTTTACAGTGTAAAAAAGTAGTTATATTGGCATAACTATAATAGTTAGACATATGGTATCGCGGACTTTTTTGTGGATATTGATACGTTCTATAATACTGTAGAACATTTTTTTGTTCTATCATCAATAGTTTCCGCAGCGCACGCGACGATAGATGTTTACGACTAAATTTTTACCAAGTTATTACAATTTTATTAGGGATCCCTATTTTTTTCGAAAATGACGTATAGCCTATGTTTCTCAGTGAAAAAGCAGCTTTCCAATGGTAAAAGAATTTTTGACATCAGTCCAGTAGTTTTTGCGTGAAAACGTAACAAACATACATACAAACAAACATACAAATCTTTCCTCTTTATAATATTAGTTATTTATAGAATATAAATGACGCTGACGATGAAGCTAACGACGCCAAGGCTGCGCCTCCAAAAGGTCCGAAAATCATTTGTCGGTCTCGGTACGCGTTTTTATAATAAAATTCCTCAAAATTATCTAGACTTGCCTTTACGCAAGTTTAGAAATTATCTTAAAACGGTAACATAAAGCTTATCATACAATTGAAGATTATTTGAGTGATAGTAGCGTATCTTAACTGCAGTCAGCTACGCACCAAGCTGCAACAAATAAATTGGAAACATAAAAAAAAATTGCCGCCGAGTTTCTTGCTGGTTCTTTTTGGTAGGAGCAACTTCCGAATCAGTGGTAGCTCCTAGAAAACATTTGGCGATTCAAAAGTACTATAAACAGTCTACTTGAATACTTATTATTTTGAGTTTGAGTTTGAGTATACTGATTAGAATGAAAAGAATTCTTATAGCGTCGTTAGCAGTTAATTTTTTGTATCTATATTTATCTCTTTATAGTTTAAGTTACAAGCAACATTTTTTGAATTATTTAATTGAATTTTGTTACTTCCGTTTTTATGTAATGCTGAGGAAAGTGGTAATATTTTACTTGTTCTGTATGTATAAGTGCGGTTAGTTGATAATGCACTTTAAATTTAGCATACATTTTTAAATAGCTATCTTTCATAAGTAATATTAGCGTTTCTTTTGTATTTATAATATTCATATTCCCAAATCAATCTGACTGTATTATTTCATTAATCACCTTAGTTTAGTCACGTTTTTTATCAATGCATTTAAAAATGTAGACCATTTTGTGGTCACAGTTTTCAAAAATGATAAGTTAGTAAATGATATTATATATAAATTGGTTTACAGATACATTCCAAAACATCGCATCCAGTATAAAACTTGGTGGTTTGTGACTTCGCAAAGGTTTGAATACGTTATATTCTTTTTCATCGTTCTCAACACTGTTGCCCTCATGATGAAATACCACGAAGCGAAAGCTGATTACAAGAAGGTTTCTTTCTTTTTTTTTAATTTACTGATTCTTGATAATGTATTTTGAACGCTGCTTTAACGTCTACATGTGTTTTTATTACAGGTCCTGGATTATTTGAACATGCTTCTAACAACCGTTTTTATGTTGGAGTTTGTATTAAAATTGGCAGCATTCAGATTTAAGGTAAACACTGTTAAATTAAATGGTTGTTATTTTGCAACAATCAACATATTATAGCATAGCTATATTATAAGAATTTTTAAAGCGATATAAATTTTGACTTTGGATCGATCACTTTTCATGAATTTAAAATTCTTCATTAAACTGCCATACGTAGACTAAATTTTTGCAGGATCAAGTGTGTGTAGACCTATCAATTCTATTTTACACTAGTAGTTTATTATATTTTATCTACTCTGATACTATAATACAAATATTATAAAACTGAAAACAAAATTCTTATGACAAACATTACGTACAGGCCAAAAATAAAAAATTTAAAAGTTTCATTACGATACAGGTCTTGTATGGACACCTGTATCATAATGTAACTCTTTAATCATAACGATACACCTATACAACTTCCAGCTAGACCAAGGAGGTTGAACCTCTACCTTAAAAAAAAGTTTTCAATGAATGGGTCCGCGGCGACGCAACACGCATGCGCAATCGATGTTTGCGCCTTGGCGCCAATATATGACATTTAAAAAATCTTTTCAATATTTAAGTTTAGTTTTGTTTGTAGAAAAATAAGTTTTTGTGTAAAAACATGTCTGAGAGCGGGGATAGTGGTGATTGTACACCACCAGATATTCTATTCTGAAAGCTGCGTCAAACATGACCGTGAACCTGTTGCCGACGAAATCTAGGAGCAACTATATTAAATGTTATCACGAGTTCATGGTATGGAAACGTACGTTTTACGTATTATAGTATGAGAGTAGATAAAGTAGTGTATGATACTGTACATAACTTGGTCTTATAACACTCGTGTGACACTATAAAAAAACTCGCCTGCGGCTCATTTTTTTAAACCACACTCGTGTTATAAGAACCCTTATTATGCAACAGTATCATAAACTACTATAAACGATTAAATAAAACACTCGAGTATTTAATCATTCTGTTGTAATTTTTCGAAAAGAAACTTTTCGAAAAATGAGGTTAGTGACTAAGATGATGTTTAATTTAAAAAGTATCGGTATTGGTTTAATTTTATGGCTCATCCGATTTCGAAATTGCGTATGTTGTAGTATTAATATTCGAATACATAGTTTGGCTCTTCTAAACTTTTTTTTCTACATGCATTGACAGTGACCTAAACTGTAATCTATTATATATAAACTTATTAATGTCTCTTAACTTACAGAATTATTTTGGAGACGCTTGGAACACAACTGATTTCATCCTAGTTGTTGGTAGCATCATAGATATTGTTGTAACGCAAGTCAATGAAAATGAAACAGCGGAAGTACGTATTATAACTTAAAACAAATTATTTAGAATATATTGAGCTAAGTATAAATAATTTTTTCTATTTTACAGCCCAATGGTATTCTACCAAAAGACCACCACAGGGAGGTGAGTAATATTTTTAGTAATATATTTTAAGTAATTTAATTTTTTTAGATATGAATATAAATAATTATAAAAGGATTGGCGATGTATATAATAGACATAGTAGGAACCGACATAAGCTTGCGGTTCCTGCTTTGCGCCTTGCAAAAGTTTGTAATTCGTTTGTGGGTTTGGGTATAAGATTCTATAATAAAATTTCACAATCTACTTTAACTTTACCAATACAGCAGTTTCAAAATACTTAATTAAAAAAAGGCTAATTCAGAAAGCCTATTATACTATTGAAAATTACGTAGACGATAAGAATGCGTGGATAAAGCTTCTCTTCAACCCTGTACAAGACATTAATAACTATAGTACCTAGCGCATCCTACCATCTTAAGAAGTAATTGCATTGACGGGCAGTAGACTCCCGCGGCCCACAATAAATTTGTTGTTGACTTGGTGAGTCGTACATACTTTACACGTTTATACGTACGTACTTTACTTTACTTTACAACGTCACAATGTAACTAGTGATAAGAATTATTGTTTGAAAAGAGCAACCGCCGAGTTTCTAGCTGGTTCTTCTCGGTAGGAACAGCTTTCCGAACCAGCAGTAGATGTTGACGATTCAAAAGCACTTGTTTACAAGTTTACTTGAATAAAGAATATTTTGAAATTGAATGAACTCTACTTAGTTCTTATAAAATATAAAGTTTTAATCTAGTAATGTTAGGAACATTTACCTAACTTCTATGACTGTTCTTGTATTATTACGATGATGAATTCTATCTATTTGGCTATATTTCAGGGCAGCTTATTAAAATATATCACGTTCTTCCGTCTGTTCCGAGCGATGCGTCTCATTAAACTCCTGTCCAGGGGCGAGCGTATCAGGACTTTGTTATGGACCTTCATCAAGTCATTTCAAGCTCTGCCCTATGTTGCGCTGCTCATTGTCCTGTTGTTTTTCATTTATGCTGTGGTGGGCATGCAGGTGAGTTCTGTTCTGTCGAGATATCAATTTTAAACTTATCCAGTTCTTTAAATTTTCACCTTCTGAAAAGTAAGATAATTAAAACCAATCTAATTGGCCAAATTGGCTATAATCCAGTACCACTCTACTTGTAACACTGTATATACTTAAAAGTTATCTAGGTAAGGCCCTTTGATTGATTGACTTCTTTCAAAGGTCTATAGTTAGCGACCAAACTAAATACACGCGTTACCAATATTCTTATTCATCAACTCTATGATATTCTTAAATATTAATATTATTTTACAGTTATTCGGTAAAATTGATGAAGACGGTCAAACTATAACAGGGAACAATAACTTCCGAACGTTTGGAGGTGCTGTGATGGTGCTGTTCAGATCTGCTACAGGTAACTTACTTGTATTCTTTTCTGGATTCTATATTAAATAAATCTTTATGACCACATATACATGAAAAACTTGATAGTCATATAAATAACACATAATAAACGAAGAGGTCAAACGAAAACGATCACAGTAATAAAATGCAGCATGTATCATAAAATACTTACTGCAACGCTAATTTTTATTTCGCTATCGTGAAAATATAGTTTTTTTTTAGGATTTATGTAACTTAGTTGCTAATAATTAAGATTTATATCAATCTTTAAACATTTTTGGTTCCGAATCAGTGCTGGTAAGAAATTCCGTACATTTCATAGAAATTCGTCCATTCATATGTTGCATGTTCGTACTGCAAGCAGGCAACCATGTTTTGTATGAGCCATGATCCTTAGCTCATTAAATTGTATTATATGAATATCAAATCTAGCTAAATAAGCTGTGATAGCCCAGCAGTGAGACCGTGCGACTCTTACGAGGGGAACACAAGTTCAAACCCGGGCAGGCACCAATGAGTTTTTCTATTAAAACTTGTGTTTAATTGATAATTGCAATTTATCACACGCTTTACGGTGAAGGAAAACATCGCGAGGAAACCTGCATATCTCTAGAGAATTCTGGAGATATGTGTAACCTACCAATCCGCATTGGAGCAGCGTGGTAGGTCTTAGCTCCAGCCCTTCTCTCCAGAAACGGAGAGAGGAGGCCTATTCCCAGCAGTGGGATTGTAACAGGCCGCTACTTTACTACTTTTATATCAAATCAAGGATTCAAAAGTTTAAAAACACCATTAAAGGTGAAGCATGGCAGGACATAATGATGGCACTATCACCGAATGAGGACGAGCGTCCGGGTTCGCCGCCAACGTGTGTAAACTCCGATTCTTCAACCACCGAAGTAGAAAATTGTGGGAGCAGGCTAGCTTACCCATATTTCATATCTTTCTCATTGCTTTGTACTTTTTTGGTAAGTTCCATGATCCAATATTAAACAAATAGTGCAATACTTACAAGAAACAGGAGTAGCTCAAAATTCTTTAAAATATTTAGGTTAGACCATGCCTTATGTTCTACATATAAATCAGAGGGAGCCGTCTTCAGAAGTAGAATAAGTGTAGTGGTTGTTTCAATATCGACCTTTATTCCTTAATCTATAAAGATCAGTAAATAATAGTACGCTTCAAACAACCCTCTGAATTTGTAATTAGGTACTTCTTTCGGTAAATCAGTATGTTGCTGGGCAGAATCAATAGCCCGCACTAGTTTTAAATGAAAATAATTATTTTGGAAAAATATTCGTCTTTACCTAATGTTAAAACCTTTTAATTGGCACTATTTCAAAAATTTCGCTCCACAGAAGCATCACTCTAAACAACGTACTCTAGGAACTATCATCCCTTTTCTTTAAATTTTAGTGTGGAATGTATTTTAGTGTCTATTTTTTTCTGTAAAATAGTAATTTTATAAGTAAACTACTCATGGATCGATTTTGTTTATAGATCATTAACTTGTTTGTCGCCGTCATTATGGATAACTTTGACTATTTAACAAGAGACTGGTCTATTCTTGGACCCCATCACTTGGACGAATTTGTTAGGTGAGAATTAATTTCAATACTTTACTTATTTGTCGTTACTAACTTTATATTGTCTTTTGAAGCAAATACCATCAAAAACGTCAATTTGATTAATAAAGATAACTTTATATTCAAACGATTAGAACGAAGAAGAAATAGAGCCAATGATTTATAGAAGCAGGCGTTACTAAGCGGAACTCCATATTACAAGCAATATAACAGAACTAACTACTTTGCTATAATCCGCACGGGTTATAGCAAAGTAGTTAGTTCTGTTATATTGCTTAAATAGAGCCAATTTTGATGTACCCATAACATGTATCATAAATTTTTAGGTTATGGAGTGAATATGATCCAGATGCTAAAGGAAGAATCAAGCATTTGGATGTTGTTACATTGCTACGGAAAATAAGTCCACCCTTAGGTTGGTAGACATTTACTATTTCTTTTCTATAATATTTTGAGATTTTCTAAACTTACGTTTTGTTATAATAACTTAAAATCTACAGTAAAAATATTAAATTCGTCATCATAAGCTCTTGAAGTCTAGAATTTCCATTAAATTTTCACTTTGAAACATTATTTTGTTTGAGTTTCTAAAGTACCTGGTCGGTCAAGAATTTTAACAGCTATGTTTATTAACTTCCAGCATCTAACTCAAATATCATTAACATAAGAATGTTTCGTTCAAAAAGATTTCAGAAATTTAAAAAAACTTATACAATTTTTTTTAATTTTTTTAGTGATACAATTTTAGCTGTATTTTTAGATTTATAAAGTTCAATAGAGCTTCGTTATTACCAGGTTTCGGAAAACTGTGTCCTCATAGAACTGCATGCAAGAGACTCGTTTCTATGAATATGCCCCTTAATTCAGATGGTACTGTTAACTTCAATGCCACGCTGTTTGCTGTAGTGCGAACGCAGCTGCAAATAAAAACTTCAGGTTTGACAGAATTTTGCTTATGAGAAGTTTTGTCTGGCTACCTACATAGTAAGTTGTAATAATTTAAAATAACTACTTATACTAAAACTGGTATAATTAACTAGAGTAATCACAAAGCATTTTGTTAAATTTGAAATCGAACGTAATAGCTGAATTTTATGATGTTAATAATAACATTCTTTCTTTTAATCTTGGGTTGTGCGTAAGCTACATAGATAAGAGATGCAAGCAATATAACAGAACTAACTACTTTGCTATAATCCGCACGGGTTAAGCGAATGCATGCAAAGCCAATGTGTATGAAGCAGGCAAAATCTACGCACCTTATACATGCAGGACAAGCCACCACATGCACCCCAAGGCGCAATTCACCAGCAACAACGCACACAAAAGCAGCACACACACCCACCACCACAATCTCGACGATCGTTTCGCCCCGAAACCGAAGCATCATCAGGACGATAGGCTCCACGACAAAAATCGTAATGCGCCGCGCTACCCATACAAGCAGTCTTAAATAGTTCAACTCCCACCAATACCCTCCCCTCCGAACACATGTAGCTTAACATTTACTTGCTCGTTAATTAAGTGACCATTGTTATTTTTTATTATCTCAAGTTGCTCTAACGTATTTAGTCGGAGTCCCTTATCACAAGTGTGGAGAATATGAAATGAATGGTCATTAGGCACTTAATGACCGCTTTCCAGCAAATGCTTTGCAAAATTAGAATTTTGTGGCTTATTATTCCTAAACGCAGCCATATGTTCCCGGAATCGAACCGTAAAACTTCGGCCAGTCTGACCTACATATGTACCGTTGCACTCAGGACAATCTATTTTATAAACCCCGGATTTTTTACCCTTATCTAATGTATCTTTATTTTTACACAACAAACTACGAAGCGATTGGTTAGTTTTAAAAGAGAGTTTAGTACCTGATTTTGATTTAAATATATTTGCCACTCGATCTGTTAATTTTCCAAAGTAAGTTTTGCATGCATTCGCTTAACCCGTGCGGATTATAGCAAAGTAGTTAGTTCTGTTATATTGCTTGTAATATGGAGTTCCGCAAAGTAACGCCTGCTTCTATAAATCATAAGAGATGCAGTTTAATCAAATTTAGTATACCAGAATATTGCGAAACGTAACACATATTGGAGTGATAGAGTTGAATAGGTTCTATATGCCTTACGGTTTAAATAAATTTGATTGAAATGAAATTTTTGGAAAAAGTATGATTCTTCTTTGTAAGGTGATGATAATGTACGAAACATGATTAAATTAATAAATTACAGGCATAAACTTTGATAAAAATTAATGACTCGATGAAGCAATGAGATTGTACAAAGTAACTGAATAGTTATGTTCAGACTCAATATGTTTAATGATACAACTAATTACCATATGTTATATGATTTAGGAGTGATAGACGAATGCAATACGGAGCTACGTGCGATAATTAAGAAAGTTTGGAAGCGGACTTCCCCAAAACTGCTGGACCAGGTAGTGCCACCCCCTGGCGATCCTAACGAGATCACCGTTGGAAAATTCTACGCTACGTTCCTTATACAAGATTACTTTAGAAGGTACATTGTTTCTGTATTCAATTAACAGTATCTGTGTCAAATATGTTGGTAGTTTAACCCATTTTTTGATGATTTCAGAATTAGGTTCTGAACAGGATCGATTTAAAATTTTACTTTTATGAAATCGAAAACACTTGTTTTTTTATTCAAATATTTGTTAAAAAATATATTAATTAAGCTGTGATAGCCCAATGGTGAGACCGTGCGACTCTCTAGAGACGAACATAGGTTCAAACCCGAGCAGGCACCAATGAGTTTTTCTATTAAAACTCATGTGTCTAATTCATAATTGCAATTTATCACACGCTTTTCGGTGAAGGAAAACATCGTGAGGAAACCTGCATATCACTAGAGAATTCTTTTGATATGTGTAACCTACCAATCCGCATTGGAGCAGCGTGGTAGGTCTTAGCTCCAACCCTTCTCTCCAGAAACGGAGAGAGGAGGCCTATTCCCAGCAGTGGGATATTAACAGGCCGCTACTTTACTTTACTTTTATATTAATTCAAGCAATACATTCTCCTGCACTTATCCCACTCTAAGTGGGGTCGACACAACATGTTACAAACATGTTTTCATATGATTTGGCTACGTATTTTACGACCGGCCGCCTGCCTGACTTCAACTTACCTTAGTAGCCTTTTACGACACCTCGGTAAGAAATGAGGTTGGTCTATTCTATGCAGCCGAATACCACACGGTATTTACCTTAGTCACCTCTAACGACACCTCGGTAAGAAAGGAGGGTGGTCTATTCTATTGTGCCGGATACCACACGGCGTATATTAATTCAAGCAATAAATGCAATAAATGTTATAAACTCCAACAAAACCAGAAAAATATGTTTATATCTTCACATATTACCAGTTGATACACTAGTATTCGGGTTTCAATGCTTTTATTTGAATCCTTTATTAGAGACGGTTAAAATTCAATTGGTTTTCCATAAGAGTATAGAGAACCAAACTGGACGAATCTAAACTACATAAGATTTCAGGTATCACAATCAGCAACAGCTAGGTAATTTAAAATGTTGTTAAAACAGATGAAGGCTTCAAAAAGAAGCAAATTAATTACGCTTCTTGTTACAGTTAAAAACAGGATGGGTTAAAATGTTTTAAATGGGTCTATTTTGTTTTCTTTAAAGAGTTTTATTATAGTTATTGTCATTTCTTTTGGCTAATGTTAAAAGACTCCTTTATCTTTTTTCTCATATTTTTTCCTTTCCCTGTTCTGTTATTCTGATTTATATGCTTTCTATATTTCTGTCTATTGAATTATATGTACTTTTTGTTCAGTTATTAGAAGTAAATTTGTTCTTTTGCTCTCTATTATCTACACAGCTTGATACTCTTCTTCTGATTTTAAATTGTTATTAAAAATATTTATCAGTATTATTACACTGTACTGCTTATTTGATCAAATGCAGATCAATTTGTTTTTATGTAATGTCCTGGCTGTTTGTATCATTGTCATTAAATATGCAATATTGTTATTATTTATTTAATATTGTTACGTTATTTTATGAGTATCCTACAATAAGCGTTATTTGGTAGCTAGTTTATGTCCAGTGTTAGTAGTTGTAATTGTATTTAGTACTAATTAAAATTAACAGTTATTTCTATTTTTATAGGAACCATGCGTAAGTCCACATTCAACTTTTATGCAACCAACCTTCAGAACGCTGTACTTTACGCTTGTTCAACTCTTGGCGTACCTTTATGACGTTTTGAGGCCAAGAATTTTGCTTTACTTAGAGATTTTTTCCTTTGTTTCTTGGTTATCATTTATGCAATTTTCATGAAGCTTTAAATTCATACAAACATCGTCTTTTAACTCAGTTTTACGATGCAATACTATTGAATTGAAATCTCTGCATGTAGCATTTGTAAATTCAAAAAGTATCTAAGCTTTTGAAATCGTAATATATTAGAAACAGCTTCGATGATTGTATGATTTGAGACATTTTTAAATGACCAGCTTTCAAATTCCAAAAATTTCTTCAAAGCATGTCTTTCAAATTTCAAATCACTTTTATATAATTCCAGAGCATGTTTTCTCAGTGTATTATTTTCTGTTGTTCCTACTATAGTTGAGATTGCGCTGTTTTAAAACGCTGATCTTATGTTTATTTGCGCGTGCTGTCAATGTGTTCAAGAAATTTTTGCATGTACAGATCGGCGTCGCCATTAGCGTCACTAACATATATTTTTAGTTATTAACATAGAGAAGACATGTTTTGGAGATGAAATTTTATTTCTTAACTTACCTTACCATTCTTCAATTGAACAATATCTCCACGTCTCTACATTTTTAAATGATTGTATAAGTTATATTGATACAGTTTAGCACGATTTGAAGACTACTTTAGTGGTAGATGATAATTTCAGAAATAACATATAATATTGGCAATAATAATAAACAGATTCCGCAAGAAAAAAGAACTGGCAGCGATAAAAAACAATCAGACGACGTTGCAAGCTGGACTCCGAACGCTGCACGAAGCTGGGCCAGAATTAAAAAGGGCGATATCCGGGAATCTGGATGAAATAGTTGCAGAAACCGAAAAGCCGATGCATAGGGTATGTTATACATAAAACGAAAAGTTTGGAATTTTTTGTGAATGTAGTAATAAGTTTTTTTTATTTACAACAAAAATGTGCAAGTTATGTCTATCTTATATTACTTACTCGCCAGTGCTATACAAATCATGCCCACGTGGAATGGTCCCAAGAATGCTGGCAGCGTTTCCGCGTTTAATCGCTGATTCTTTGTGCGAAAAAGAAGCCAGATCTTCGGCACCCGAACAGGCGATCAACCCAGTTGTTAATACGGATAAAAAATTATTTGCACTTTGACTCCATGACCCTAGGTCTTAACTGCAAACGGCACAAATATATAAATAAGTGATAAGTATATAGTATTAGATAGCCCAGCGGTGAGACCGTGCGACTCTTAAGATGGGAACACGAGTTCAAACCCGGGCAGGCACCAATGAGTTTTTCTATTAAAACTCATGTGTCTAATTGATAATTGCAATTTATCACACGCTTTTCGGTGAAGGAAAACATCGTGAGGAAACCTGCATATCTCTAGCGAATTCTGGATATGTGTAACCTACTAATCCGCATTGGAGCAGCGTGGTAGGTCTTAGTTCCAACCCTTCTCTCCAGAAACGGAGAAAGGAGGCCTATTCCCAGCAGTTGGATTGTAACAGGCCGCTACTTTATTTTTACTTTTATATAGTAATAAGTGATCAAGAATTGGAATATCAACTCAATTAACATTAACAATAGGTCATGTCAGTTATCGGACTGATGAAGTTCTTGTAGCATCAGTAGTGTACCATTTATAATAGCCATTTTTATTACCGCTCTTGTTTTTATAAACGCAGTTCAACTATTTAACTATCACT
This sequence comes from Morpho deidamia, assembly GCA_947086505.1. Classification (NCBI taxonomy): domain Eukaryota; kingdom Metazoa; phylum Arthropoda; class Insecta; order Lepidoptera; family Nymphalidae; genus Morpho; species Morpho deidamia. The sequence continues at coordinate 18,815,137 of CAMTZC010000008.1, forward strand.
TGCAGCGTAACCACACACTGTTCGGCGCTGTGTGGACAAGTATCAAAAAGGGCCGAGAAACTTTCTACCGTCCTCCGTTACAGAAAAAACCAAAAGGTGAGTAAAGAAGTTAGTAAAAATATCCATAATTTTAGCACGCACCATTTTGTAAAAATTTTGTGATTATGCATTTGAAATTTTAGGTTTGCGTCTGTTAATTTTTGATTTTTAATATTATGATGGTTTTAACTCGCAGAAGGCGACTAAGGTAAGTTGACCAGCCGTATGGTATTCCGTATCGTATTGGCTGTGTAGAATAAACCACCCTCTTTTTTTACCGAGGTGTTGTAAGACGCGACTAAGGTAAGTTGAGATCAGGCAGGCGGTTGGTCGTAAAATAAAGAGCTGAATCATCTAACAACATGTTTAAAACATGCGCCGACCCCACTTAGAGTACGTACAGGAGGCATTGCCGTACGTAGAGTCTGTACGGCAATGCCTCCTGTCCGTAAATGAAATCAATGACATAGTATAAGCTGTTCTTATAAGAAAGCAGTTAAGGATGAAACGAGAAGAAGCCTTATTAGCAATTTCATTTCTCAGTCGTTCACTCTTGACACTTGACTTCAGTGGTCGTGGTTGATGATGTTTTGCGTCTATTGTTGAGTTGTGGATCGTATCAGGTCCGTCCAAAGCGTGGGTGACTGCCCCAAGATAACGAGTCTTTCTATAGAATTATTAGCAATAGGCAGGACATAATTGAATATTATAGTATTGGTACACTTTCACTATGTGGATAGCAAACCTAAAAATAATACTGCTTTCGAGCGGACCATATGTGGTGGAAATTCTAATGAACAATAGCTGATATCTGTAAATGAAAAAAAGGACAATATTCTACAATAAATTTAACTGAATGCCGCTGTTATCGTAAATGTGGAATACTATTGAATGAATGAAATTAATGAAATTTTTATTAATGGAACTATACAAATGCATTTACACAATGGCAACGAAGACATTGACGCGTTAGGGCAAATGGCAGTTAAAGCAGGGGCCTAGAGCTTCAGCCACGTATTGTGGTTTAGATTGCCACCGAGACCCATCATTTTCTAAACACAATTTGTTGATTATTCAAGTCAGGGTGTATTTTAAATTATATTCTGTATATATTTAACAGTTGTCTGTCACCCGTAACACAAATATTAAGTTACCGACCGGGTATGTAATTGTCCTATGTATTTATTTATTATTATTATTATAATATTTAGGTTGTATGAGGAATTAAATCTATCTATTCAGGTCCTATAAAGAATAGCCAGTCGCTGAGTGTTATGATGCAAAGGGAACTCGGCTTAGATGGGGCCCTGCCTTACGACGATACGTGAGTAACTTTAGAAAATAATTCCAAATACCCTTTGCTAATGACTTTTAAATTAATATAAACAATATATTCAAATACGCCGTGTGGTATCAGGCAGAATAGAAAAGACCTGGTGGTCTATTCTACGCCTTTTACGACACCTCGGAAATGAGGATTCCTTTCCGAGGTGTTGTAAAAGGCGACTAAGGTAAGTTGACGTCAGGCAGGCGGTCGGTCATGTGACAAAACGTTTGTAACATGTTGTGCCCACTTAGAGTGGGATAAGGGCAGGAGAATGATTATGATGATATTCAAATTCAAAAATTTCATTATTCAAGTTGTCTTTTACAAGCTCTTTTGAATCGTCAAATTACAATGAAGCTACGACTGGCTACGAAGGTGCTCTAACCGAGAAGAACCAGCAAGAAACTAAGCGGTCACTCTTTTAAAAAATAAATATTTCATTCCTATGTTGTATCATATTCACATTCATATAATTGTTTACATATTAAAAATTACAACATAATCTATTGCGTAGCTGGTCGCAACATAATTCCAAGCTTTCTTATCATCAACATAGTGGTCAACATAGTCAACATAGACCTAGTAATCTAAGGCAATTTCAAAACAGATTGTGGGATTTTATTATATAAACGTATACCGAAATTCACAAACGATGTACGAACTTTCTGAAGCCGTAGCCTTGGTATTATTAATTTATTTCGGTTCCTGGTCTGCCTACTACTAATATCGCTTTTTTAATAAAAAGATGTGTAAAATTTGTCTCACAAACACTAAATTATTATAAATAAAATGAATAACTTGCCTTGATGAATTAAATAAAAGATATTCCTTCTCTTTTCTTCCTATAAAACGAAATACACAAGTTTAAGTATATCTAATATTTCCAAAGTAAACATGATGATGGGAATCAGAGCGAAGAAGAAGAGATCGCGATGCAGCCGCTCCTCCACGGGAAGGACTCCGAGAGGATATTTAAAGTTATCGAGTGAGTTTCAACTTCAGTTAACCTTTTACAACATTATAAGGCCTTAACTGTCAATTTCTCAAATCGAGGAATGGCATTGGCTACACCGCGGCCATTTTCGGACGCCGATCAGAGATCGGTATTATTGAATCCAATGTATAATATTCATTGAAACTGAATTCTTAGAAACTATAGCAGAGCTACTTTGCTGTAATCCGCTTTGGTTAAGCGAATGCATGCAATGCCAAGTGTATGAAGTAGGCAAAGTTCACAAACCTTACACATGCAGAACAAGTCACCACACATATCCCAAGATGCCTCCACCAGCAACAATGCACACAACCACCACCAAAATCTCTTGTATCGTTTCACCCGAAACAGAAGCATCAGCAGGAGGATAGCTTTCCTTCTACGTGAATTTTGCCTGCTTTATACACTTAGCATTGCATGCATTCGCTTAACCCACGGATTACAGCAAAGTAGTTCTGTTATAGTTTCTGTAATATGGAATTCCGCAAAGTAACGCCTGCTTCTACAAATCACTGAATTTTTAATTATACAAATTGTATTTTATGTTATCATTGTTGTCCCGTGTCTTTTATTACAGTCACATCATGGCACATTAAAATTATATTTTATAAGATCAGTCTTTATATTGATGCCATTGAGTTCAAATTTTCTATTAATAATTATTATTTAGGCAATACTAAAAAACATTAGTTCCCGCGTAATAAAGCCTTATTAACACGTACATGTTAGGATTTAAACATTTAAATTACATTTAGTTAACTACCTTATAATTATTTTCTGATGTAATCTAGATTTATATTTATTTATTTATTTATTTATTCATGTACCAAAATTAAAATATATAAGAAAATACAGGTTAACACTGTAAATTTAATTTAATGTAAAGTACATTTACTTCAGGTAGCATTAACATTTTGAATAATGCACACATTTGCTCTATTAGGAAGTTATTTGTACCCTGCATAGGCCTTCTATGGATTATTTACGCAATAAAGTCTACTATAGACAGAATAGATATATTTTTGTTATTTACATAATATATAACCAAATCTTAGTCTTCTTTTTATTAAGTTTAGAGACCACGGTTTCGCCCGCGTGAAAAATGAGGATCTCCCAAAGTAATTCTCGCGTAAATCTGAACACCGCGGGTATTTCACCGTAATGTATTAACTTAAACCTTCCTCAAGAATTACCCTATCTTATAAAAAAAAATTATAAAAATAATTTCAGTAAATTCTGAGATAATCGATGACATACATACAAACAGCTTTTGAGGATGCTGTTTTATAATATGTATAGATTTAAATATAACGAATTCTTTAACCAGTTTCATGATTTTTCTTTTGATTTCGACCATTGCATCGGCTAATCTCTGTAATTGGTTAGACCTTTTTGGCATCAGCGTAAAGATGGTGAATTTTATTAACGTTTACAGAAAAACGTCCAACGATTTAATGCAGAGTATGCGAAACAACTGTAAGTGTATTTTAGTGTGTTCTGATTGTGTATACAGATTTACTATTTAACTTTGTTTATTATTATAGAATTTATTTTGAAGCTTTTTAGAGTTGTTGGAATTGACTTCTTCTATTTAACACCTTCTAGTATTTTAGATTTCTATTTTTTTTAATTGTTTAACTAATTCACCATTGTGTTAATAACCGCATGGTATTTAGTGTGTACTTAGGATAGCGTTGAGTATTTAATTATAAAAGGTATTTTGTCCTAAAATTAGATTCTATTATACCTAAACAGTTATTTTGTGTATACATTCGCTAATGATTCAGAGTGAATTACTAACCTATCAATATAATAAAAATCTGTCTGTATGTCGTTTATAGAGTCCAAAATGGGCGGACCGATTTTAATAAAATTTTCATTCAGTCTTTAGAATGGCCCAGTGGATGGTCCTGTAAAGTTTACTGGCGATTAATGCATTTTTTTAACTTTTGAATTTGTTTAGAGGGAAATTCGAAACCAGATTGAGCCACAGAAACGCGTGGGCGCACCGCTCGTCTCATAATTTTAGACCAATAAATTAACTACATTTTGAGTTTTGCGGACACAAACAAATAAGAATTGTAAAAAATTCCTGTTGAAAACGGAAAGCACACTACGTTTGGCATTACATATATTTTATATTAAATTTGCCATGGATTGTAGCAAAATAATATATATCGTTTGTATATAAATCTTTGCAGATTCAAAATCAAAACATTCTTTATTCAAGTAAACTTGTAAACATAATTCTTATTACTAGTTATAGATACTGTCTTGTACAGAGTCGGAGAGTAGTTATATCCACGTACTCTTATCATCTAAGTAATACTCAACAGTATAGCTTTCTTTATCAACCTCTTTTTAAGTGTTTTCAAATTGCTGTCATGGCAAAGCTAAAAGCAAAGTAGCGCATAATTCAAAATATTATTTATAACATATATTGGAAGTATGGATAGTTTAGATCTCTCCATCTGAATTTAGATTTATGCTTGTAACACATTGTTGCATTTGTAGCGTACTAACAAAGCATGACATCCTATCTGCCTCCCTGTAATTTACAGAAATAGTGAGTAGAGAAAAAAGTAAATGAGTAAGTAGAAAATAGTGTAGATTGCTTATTGATATAACTAAGTAAGTAAGTAAGTAAAAGTAAAGTACCAGCCTGTTACAATCCCACTGCTGGGAATAGGCCTCTTCTCTCCGTTTCTGGAGAGAAGGGTTGGAGCTAAGACCTACCACGCTGCTCCAATGCGGATTGGTAGGTTACACATATCTCCAGAATTCTCTAGAGATATGCAGGTTTCCTCACGATGTTTTCCTTCACCGAAAAGCGTGTGATAAATTGCAATTATCAATTAGACACATGAGTTTTAATAGAAAAACTCATTGGTGCCTGCCCGGGTTTGAACTCGTGTTCCCCTCGAAAGAGTCGCACGGTCTCACCGCTGGGCTATCACAGCTATATAACTAAGTCTAGATCGAAATTATTGTGACCGCTTAATTTGCGAAATATTTATTTACATAATTTATTCAAGTACTAGAAATATAATCATATTTTTTTTGACAGTTCTGTTAATTGCGAAAAATTGTGGATTATAGCAAAATAATATTTTCATTACTCTTGTATCAGATTGAAGTTATCCGATATAAATTAGTCTAGATCTAAATTATTGTGCAAAATTTAAGAAATATTTATTTACACAATTTTTTAATTTATTATTACAATTATCTACTTAATTTATTCAACTACTAGAAATACAAATAATAATTTCATTTTTTTTTTCTATAATTTAATTGCGATAAATAGCTGATCATAACGAAATAATATTTTTATTTTTTGTATCAGATGAAAGTTACCGTTGTCAACTTGACAGACAGTCTCATTTTCGTTCTGAATCAACCACAATGTTATTTATTTTCAAAATTATTATTTTCAGGATTCAATATTGAATAAGTAATTATTATTTACAGCATAGCAATGACACTGATGCTGCAAATGTCATCCGGACAGTCTTAAAAAAAACTCAAAAAAAATTATAATAAAATTACAAACTTAAATATGAATCAAAAGAAACTGTGTGTGTGTGTGTGTGTGCGCGTACTTGAATGCATGTCTACCTACGCGGATGCAAATTCACAAAATTCAAGTATAAAATATATCAATTTTAACTATTCGGCATTAAGTCATTAGTTTGTTGATAGTTAGTTCATTTGCTGTAACCGAGCATTAATTTAAAGTGTTATTCTTCCAGATCGTGACAGGATGCCAAAACAGAGAAACGACGTGCCTTATTGTGTGGAGAATCCAGCGGAAAACCTTATTACACGTGTAAGTAACAATAGTATTAAAGCGTTGTTTTTTTAATTGATTAAGGTATAAGCCATTAGGCAAAATTCACGTACCTTACACACACAAGACAAGTTGCCACACGTATCCCAAGACGTCTCCACTAGCAACAATGCACACAGCAATACACTTAGTAAAGTAGTAAAGTAGCGGCCTGTTACAATCCCACTCTCTCCGTTTCTGGAGAGAAGGGTTGGAGTTAAGACCTACCACGCTGCTCCAATACGGATTGGTAGGTTACACATATCTCCAGAATTCTCTAGAGATATGCAGGTTTCCACGACAGACCGCACGTATTATATGGAGTAATAATTTGGTGATACCGTCACCTTTCCTATCTTTCTATTCTATTGTAACAGGCCGCTACTTTACTCTTTTACTACTATATTCATTAATTTTACTAATTGTTCTATTATATTAATTATTTAAAAAAAGTAAATATTGATATTTAATGAATTTTAAAAAGTAAATAAATATTTACTTTTTGAAAATATAAGACTGGTTATCTCGAAGAGATTCCGATTCTGGAATAAGCCCGCAATTGCACATTATTATTATTATTTTTATCCTTTTTAATATTAATACGCCGTGTGGTATCCGGCTGTATAGAATATACTACCCTCATTTCTTACCGAGGTGTCGTAAGAGGCGACTAAGGTATGTGCCGTGTGGCATGCGGCTGTATAGAATAGACCACCCTCATTTCTCACCGAGGTGTCGTAAAAGGCGACTAAGGTAAGTTGACGTCAGGCAGGCAGCCGGTCGTAAAATACGGAGCTAAATCATGTGAAAACATGTTTGTAACATATTGTGCCGACCCCACTTAGAGTGGGATAAGGGCAGGAGAATGATGATCATTTTTATATTAATGTCAATTTGTACAATTCTTTATTGTACAAATCTCTTAGATTACAAACAAACAATGTTTATTTATTTGACTGGCCCGTTGGCGCAGTTGGCAGTGACCCTGTCTTCAGCTCCGCGGGTCGCGGATTCGATTCCCGCCGAGAATCAACAATTTTCTATTTAGAATTTGTTGGTTCTTCGAGTCTGGGTGTATATATGTATTTAAGTATGTATTTAAAACTATATATGTATATATATACCAGTTGTCCGTCATCCCTAACACAAGTATTAAGTTACTTACTTTGGGGATGGACGACCGTGTGTGTAAATGTCCCATATATATATATATATATATATATTTACGGGTCATAAAATATTTGCTCGCAGGTTCTGACGGAGCAAGGCTTGGGCAAGTACTGTGACAGGGAGTTCATCGCGAGCACGTCGCGCGAGATGCAGGAGGCACTCGACCTCACCCAGGAGGAAATGGACACGTGAGATCCCTTATCCCCCATAGACCCACCCTGGCTTCCATGGGAAACAAACGCTTCGAGTACCTTTTCTGATTAGCAGAATTTACAATTTGTCACTCGGGCCATAAAAACAAATGAATTGATACCTCATTTATGAAAAAAAAGATAGTAAACGCGTTATCCAAATTCCAATTCAAAATATTCTTTATTCAAGTAAACTTGTAATCAAGTAACTCTGCTGCTAGTTCGGAAAGCTGTTCCTACCGAAAAGAGCCAGCACACTCGGCAGTGCTCTTTTCAAATAAAATTCTAATAAGTAGTTATATTTAGTCTTTATTATCATGTACAGGGCAGAAGAGTAGCTATATCATCGCGTTCTTATCATCTATATTATCCTCAATATTTGGCTTTCTGTATCAGCCTCTCTTTAACAGTGTTTTTTACTTTTTTATAGTGATAAAAACGTATAAATTTTCATAAATTTAGTTAAACAAAAATTAACGTATATTAAGTAACTGCCTGTTACTATCCCACTGCTGGCATAAACCTCCTCTCTCCGTTTTTGGAGAGAAGGATTGGAGTTAAGACCTACCACGCTGCTCCAATGCGGATTGGTAGGTTACAAATATCCCCAGAATTCTCTAGAGATATGCAGGTTTCCTCACGATGTTTCCTTCAACGAATAGCGTGTGATGAATTGCAATTATTAATTAGATACAAAAAAAATAATAGAAAAACTCATTGATGCTTGCCCCGGGTTGGAACCCACGATTGTCTCTATAGAGACGCACGGTTTCACAGTATGATATTTAATTAACTGAGGAAATGAATTCTCAAATACAGTATTTTTCCAATTAAGAAATGATTTTGTACATATATACGCGATATGTGTGACTTCTAAATTATTTATTAATATTAACAATGATATCTTAGCGCGGCCAACCAAATTATACTGCAAGAGCGTCTGATGAACACTCCAAGATATCCTGACATGGTAAGTAACACGAAAATACATTCATATTTACCTGTATTATACCGATTTTAATACAGTTTTTCTTTATTCCAAACTAGCTATGCCAGCGACTTCGCCCGCGTGGAAATCAGCGTGTCACAATTTTTTTATAGAATTCAAATTTTAAACATAAAAGTAGTTATTGTGAGTTAACCATAACACGTAGAGACATGCTATCGCGGACTTTGTATTTTTATAGATCTACAATTCTCTAGTACATTACCTTAGCGTATCTCTGCTGGTTCACGCAGCGCACGCAACTAAAGCTCCCAGCAAGCAAGTTTTTTAACAACTGCGCGATCTCTTCAACACAATTTACATAATACCATGTACTATATACTTAAACCATCCGAAAGTATTGCACTATGTTTTGGTAAAAACCGTATAAAAATCCATTCAGTAGACTTTGAGAAAATCGATTACATACAGACAGACAGCTTTTTGGGACTTTGTTTTATAATTAGTATAGATTTAAATATTTTTATCGAGATCTTCTAACATTTCGTAGATTTTCTTTAATAATACGGATTATAGCAATATTCTATCATTACTTATAACAGATTATTGATAACATTTTCCAAGACATAGTAATAAAGAAATTTTTAGAGTAACTTTAATAGGTAGATCTTTACATTGTCCTAAAATTTTCATCACTCTTGTTAGATAAGCTAGTACTTTCTCATTCGTAACCTTTTAATCATCGACATGCTCATCGTTCTTCATCATTCTCCTGCCATTATCCCACTCTAAGGGGAGTCGGCACAACATGTTTCTCTCTTCCATTCTCTTTTATCATTCGTCAACTCTGGCGCTACTCTTTTATATCTATGTCATACTTCACACAATCCAACCATCTCTTTTTAGGCCTCCCTCTTGTCACTCTCCATCAAATCAAAATAGCTTAAATAAGCTTTTTCCAGCACTCATAAATCGTTAAGGATCAATATGATTAATGAAGCTACAACTGATTGGTACTTCCAAAGACTTTAGTTGCCAAGGCATTATAACTCCGCTTTCATCTTTGCCCCATTTTACTACCATGCTGACGTTTTAGACATTGAAATCCAACAAAAAATAAAGTAACATGCAAAATTGTGATCTCTAGGTGCTGAACTGTCATCCATGTTGTTTTTTCGGTTCGTTGAAAGTAACAAATAGAATGTTGCTCTTACCGAGAAGAACCAGTAAGAAACTCGGCGGTCAATCTTTTAAACATTTTCAATTTACATTATTAAACCCCGGTATTGTGTGAAACTTAAAGGATTTTCAAATGCACGCATTGTTATCATATACGTATAAGCATATCTCTTATCATCCACATTAATATTTAACACTCGTTTAGTCACATGATCTTCATCCCTATTTGAGTCTTGATGTTGTTTTTTTTGTTTTCATTATTCTCTAGTGTTTATTTTTAGTTCTATAATTGTAACATTGTTACTAATAATGATGTGTTCTTCTATAATTGGAACTACATATTTAATTTTAACTATATGGGATATATGTTGGATGATTTATCGTGAAATGCTGTTGAAGATCCGAATAAATAAAAAATCCCTCCTCATATCTCTACACCATCTTAATCTTGCACTTTTCTTCTTTTCTATAATAGGCGCAACTTTCAGACTACCCCTTATATATTCATTTTGTATTTTATCAAGTATTGTTTTAACCGTGTTTTTCATAGCCGAACATTCTGATCCATACTTTATTTTGTGATACAATTTTAATTCTTCTTATGAACTTGTACTTTTATGTAAAAATATTTAATTTGGGACATGGTGTCTCTCTCTAAGGTCGGTTCCTCGTCTTTTAAGGATCGTGTTCAGCATCAGGGTTGAGTCTGGACTTGACGATGTGCCATCTATTTCAATCCATTGCCTCTCTTAAGATTGTGTTAAATTTAGAGGACGACGAGTTTCTTATTTGGTCATTCTATCTTGTTAGGCAACGATCGCGTGATCTTCCTTCAGTGTTCCCAACCACAATACGTTTATCTAAACTTTCGTCACTTCTGCGTACCATGCGGGACATGGTTAATTTTATTATCTGGGGTTTAATGAATAATTCCCTTTCCAGGAGGGCCCCATACTGTCGCGGCAGTACCACGCTTTCCACCAGCCACAGATGCAGCCTCCTCCGAGACAGAAATAAACGGATAATTTGTTTTTTGTTGGATCCACTTTGTCCCTGTGCGGTTGACAACCGTACAGGTTTGTAACCCTGTCGGGTTTTTGTTCGCTTCGGCTTTGAGGCAAGAGGCGGGAAGATTATTGTGGAATACTTTAAGTTGTTATGCGTCCAAAATCAGTTTTGTGAGAATCGTAAAGTACTTTCTTTTAGTTCTCTGTCCTGTGTTTAGGTCTTAGTGTAAGTACAATTTAGTATCTGTATATTATTGTCTTTTTTCAAAAGGCTCTGTTTCGATAAAAATCACAGTTCACAATCAGTTCCTATAATGTAAAAAAATTAAATATAATTCTATTTTCATATACTAATAAATGTGTAAAAATGTTATACATATTGGACACAAAGTTTTGCTTTGTGTCTTTGCTCATAGAAAATTATAGTTTCTGGCTTTGCCTATTTTTCTTCTAAAGCAATGCGATATATGTACATAAATATTTTGATTGTTCGTCATAAATTCAATATTAAATTTTTCATTGATAAATATTGACTAAACACAAGTAGAAGAATTAAAACCATATTTTATTTCTTTAAATCATAGACTATAGATGTCTCGTTTAATAAATCGATCAATAGAGTTATAAAATTAGTGGGAAACAAATATATTGATATAATCTAACGTATTTTAATTACGTTTTGAAATAAATTAAATTGTTAAGTATTTCAAATACTAAATATTATGAGAAATTTCTAAATAATAACAAAGAAAATGTAATTATCCCATAGATATTCTTTTAACTTTTTATCGAAATGAGTGAAACGGTCGTTTTTGGTAACATCACTTAAATTACTTACAAGTATATTTATCGTATATTATTGTATAACTTAGATTTTGCAAAACTGATTTGGATTTCACGTTTAGTGTTTAAGTTGTTTAGATTTTACTTGATAGCGTAAGTTTCCATATTTTGTGTCTTGTTTTATTATTTTCTCATTTATATATGCCTAATACTTAGTCGCTTTTTCACGAAAATTTCGGCTGCTACTCTATGCTTATGTAATTGCAATATAAAAAATCTAGATACTCTATGGTGTAGTGTATAAGATATTTACCAAATCCTAATAAAGACCACAAATATAAGTTGCATAAATCATAGACAACAACCGCAGACAACAGTAATATCTCTGTCTTGTATGTTATTTGTCTTAGAAATTGTTTTATATCGCTCATGGGCTACAATAGTGGCTACTAGAACTAGGCAAAAACTAGTTTTGAGAAAAACGAAACGAAACAGTTATTACATGAAAAGAAACGGTTTCAAAACACAGTTATTTAACTATAGAACAACACTATACAAGTTTATTTAACTACACAAGTTTGATATACGAATACACTTTATTTGCAATTAATATCTTCTCAAAAAACACTTATTTTTTGCACTAAATGGCACGAATTTATAAACAGCGACCAAAAGAATAATCATTATTTTTTCTTCGATTTCAATGACCTATGACACTAACAGTTCCATAGATCCGATGAAGAACTGCTAAGCTAAAGAAACTTGTTTATAAAGCTACGTATATATGTCATATGAAATATCAGCTTTATTTCATATGTCCAAGGTATATTTAATAAGTAAGCTTCTTGAAACTGTTTTTTGAAACTACTTTATAGAGTGATCGCTCTATCTCGCTTATTATAACCGTATTTATGGATGGTGTGAGTGAGATAAGGGGAAATTTGATCACGCATTTATCGTTGCGTGCTTGTCTTTCGCTATATGACGGCCATCGAGACGACCGCAACTAGTTTTTTAGAAACGGTCTCTGCTGTAGACAAAAACCGTTTGTTCGTTACGCAGTAAGAAAGCGTTTTTTATAACGGTGTCGGGAAAAAACGCCCAGCTCTAGCCACAATAGTGGGTACAACTCAAACATCATGTTTTGAGATAAATGGCTTTGAAGTTTTGATTGCTAAGGAAAATGCATTGCTTTTGTTTGCTTAAACGAATGGCTTTATATTGAATTATGAGGTCTGCCGGTATTGCTGTTGAAAAGAATATGTACCTATTTTAACATTTACACCTATTCCTAGTCTAAATCACGTGTTTTTTTAATTTGTGCTATTATTGCAGCCCATCTGCTATATGTTATGTTTCAATTGCGTCAAATTTTATTTATATTATTCCAACAAATTAGAACGTAAAAGCGTTATATATACAGACAGACTTTCGCATTTATAACACTATGGGTTCTTTTAAAAATGCCCAATAGAATATAATGATTGCTATTTTATGAAGGCATTTTAAAAATTATTAACGCGTTTTAACTTTTTAAACCGTTTTATGCCTAAATCTTTTGACAACAACTCCTTTTAATAGTTTTAATGAGGTTTTAATAATACCTCATTGAATAATTCCCATTGGCAAATGTTGACTGAATATATGAAAAATAAAATTAATTATTACATAAAACGTCCGTCCTTTTATACGTGAAGAATTTCGAGTGCTATAAATTTTTGATAAAATATTACTGAAACGATATTTGATTAATATTTAAAAGGATCATAAAAAATAAATATTCATATAATATATTTGATTTTTTGTGGGTATTTTATCATTTAACTTCTATAACTGCTTATTTGCTTATTTAAAAGTGGGTAGTGAGTGACCTTGCCTTTAGCTTTCGGGTCGCGGGTTCGATTCCAGCCGAGGGCCAACATTTTTTATAAACAATTTGTTGGTTCTTCGTGCCTGGGTGTATATTTATTTATATTTAAGTATGTATTTAAAATTATATATGTAGTATATCTACCAGTTGTCCGTCACCCATAACTTATTTTTAATTATAAGGAAAAATACATATACTTTTATAATATTTATTGTGTAAGGTGTTTTTGATTACTTCCGTGATGAAATATCTTATTTATCACAAGTCACAGCTTGAATCAAATTACCTTTTCCAAAATATTGTTCTGTGGAAAATCTCTGGCCATGGCAATTTTAATCAACATTCTCCTGCCCTTATCCCACTCTAAGTGGGGTCGGCACAACATTTTTTAAACATGTTTTTAGTTGATTTGGCTACGTATTTTACGACCGGCCGCCTGCCTTACGTCAACTTGTTTAGTCGCCTTTTACGACACCTCGGTAAGAAATGAGATTGGTCTATTTTACTCGGCCGGATACCCACGAATACCCATCTTGTTGAATTTACCAAGAATTGTGGTTACCATATTTATCTGAAGCACAGAATATTGTGCGATTTAACCGGGAAATTATAGTTAGTTTTGTTTTTAAAAAATTGCGAAATATATCTTGACTGGCACGTTGGCGCTGTGGGTAGTGACCCTGCCTTCAGCTCCGCGGGTCGCGGGTTTGATTCCCGCCGAGAGCCAACATTTTCTATAAACAAATTGTTGGTTCTTCGAGCCTGGGTGTGTATTTGTATTTAAGTATGTATTTAAACTTATATATGTAGTATATCTACCAGTTGTCTGTAACCCATAACACAAGTAATAAGTTACTTACTTTGGGGACGGACGACCGTGTGTGTAAATATCCCATATATTTATTTGTTATTTATTTATCTATTGGGTTTTATAATTATTTATATAAAAAATTGTTAAGTATGTAAGCTTTCTATTATTTATATAATGTCATAATCTGTCTTCGCTTATAACTAATAATATTTTATAAGTCTTATATACATAGTTCTACTGTACTTTATTTTAAATGTGTTTTTAGTTTTATATCGGACAACTCACTGTAAAAGTAAATGTACTGTATATAATTGTCTCAAGCATAAATAATTACATAAAACGGAATTATAAATGTTGTCTATTTAATAAAGTAATTAATAAATAGGGATAGGTCCAAGAACGCTGGCTGCGTTAATGCGTTGATCGCTATACTTAATCTTAAATTAAAAATAATATAATAGCTATACATTTAATAATTTAAATCATATAATCAATGTATATATAAATGACGTCAAACGTGTGCCTGAAAATAAAAGCTTCGCCAGGAAAAATGCTGCTCTGCTAAAAAACGCTATCTATGTAAGAACGAAATTAAAAAAAAATAACCTGGACTATAGCACTGCCTACTGAGTTCTAAAAAGTTTTCCTATCATGAATTTAAAATAAAAGAAATTAGTATATATATGGGACATTTACACACACGGTCGTCCAACCCAAAGTTAGTAACTTAATACTTGTGTTATGGGTGACAACATGTAGATATACTACATATATAAGTTTAAATACATACTTAAATACACACCCAGGCTCGAAGAACCAACAATTGTTTATAGAAAATGTTGGCCCTCGGCGGGAATCCAACCCGCGACCCGCGGAGCTGAAGGCATGGTCACTACCCACAACGCCTACGGGCCAGTAAAAATTACGCAACACATGTTAGAAAATTTCACTTAAACCCGATGTAGAGGTCCTACTTTCTGCAGAATTAGGCCTGTGACCGCAACAACGCTTTTTAATTTTACTTACCTTCAGCTCCGCGGGTCGTGGGCTCGATTCCCGACGAGGGCCAACATTTTCTATAAACAGTTTGTTGTTTATTCGAGTCTGGGTGTGTATTTATGTTTAAGTATGTATTTAAAATTATATAAATATATATTTACCAGTTGTCTGTCACCCATAACATAAGTATACATAAGTTACTTTAAGGACGGACGTCCGTGTATGTAACTGACCCAGATTGACTTTACTTGATCTGACTGACTTGAACTGACTTTATCTTAAGTGAAACCTCGTTGAACAGATTAAAGCGCAGCTGCGCGATTTGAAATGAAATTGCATGCTTCGAAAAACTCTGATTGCCGCAGTATTCGGCGAGTTTCGAAATACTTCAAAGCTGCATTTAGATTTTTCTGCAATTTTAAAATCATAGCAACAATAACGGCAAGCAAAAAAAAGGGGCAAGTCGATTTCGCTCCATTTAAAGAATAAAGTGACATGTTTGATATACATAGAATATGTGACTCTATTCTTCGGATGGGACGATTTGTTGGGATAAAAAAATTTGCCTCACTAAATCTGCTGATTTAGTAGCTAAGTACGTAGTTATGTTTTTAAAGGTTTCTCGAAATTTTAAGTTGTTCAAACCTGACCTAAAATTCGGATTCAGTAAGTGGAAATATTTATAGGTCGAGAGCACTTTCCACTTTTTTGTGTGCTAGTGTAATTAGACTAGTACGTCCACTTGTATTCCCAATCTTTTTATACGCTGCTGAGACGTGGAAATTACGTGAAACAGAAGAAGAAGAAAAAGATAGACGCTCTAAAGATGTAGTGGAGGCGCAGAATGCTTCGAGTATCTTGGACCGAGTTCAGGACCAATATATCGATACTCAAAGAGGCATCAAGCGTCTATCGACGACAGTTAGGGTACGTGTTTTAGAATCCTTTGGTCATGTCTCGGAAACGAAGAGTCCGTAGAACGCCTTGTGGTCCATGGCGGGGTCGAGAATAGATCTAATAGACCTAAGAGCATAGACCAGACCTCGCGGTCGGTCGCCGATGCGGCAGACCGATCAAATTAAATCTGTTGTTAGTGAAGACGATAACAAACAGAGATAAATGGCGAACATCGTTAGGCGAGTCATATACTCAACTACGTGACGGCAACGACCTCTCGACAAGGGCGTATGGAAGTGCAATTAAAAGTCATCTTAGGTCGTCTTAGAACGGTATAAGACGTAATATATTTTAGCACTTGATTAAGAAAGAACAGAACGGACTAAAGAAAAAGCGTCTATGTTTATAATGGAATACGCCATAATATAACGTAACATACTATTATCGTACATATATAATTTTGTACAAATATTTAATATTATATTGTAAAAATGTGAAGTAATTCATAGCTGGTTAATTTTTTGAGTAATAACTGACGCGTAAAAAGCGCTTTATGCTTCGATGTGCTTCGTTTCGTTCAAACACATTGCAATATAAATAAATATACTCCAATATTTCTAATATTGTATTAATATTAAAACTAGCTTTTAACCGCAACTTCTTTCGCGTGGATTGTTGTAGTGGATAAGCATTAATTATGCCAAATTTCATCTACATTGGTTCAGCGGATTGGTCATCAAAACGTTACAGACAGACTTCCGCTTCTATAATATTAGTAGTTTATTTATATATGTAAATAACTCGTAATACTTATATTATACATGTAATAACTTAGTTAAATTTCTCCAGTAAACAGAAACCAAAATATAAAAACTTTCTTAGCATAACTCTTTCACCGTAAGCCAAACGTCCTGATATAGAACCTCCTTTAAACTACCTATTTGACTTGACTTTGAAACATCATGAATAAAAAATAGGTTGATAATAGATTGCGCTTTTCAATTTCATCCTATTACTGTAGAATTAACAGGATTTCCATATCCGATATGTAACCGCGGTGTATAAGCGAAAATTTCATCGATATTGGTTCAGCGGATTCGTCGTGAAAGAGTAACAAAATTACATTTATACTCACAAACTTTCGGATTTATAATATTAGTGGGATAAATATGTTCTTATTATTAAGGACATTTTAAAGAATACTAAATATATTCTAGTATATTAAAAAAAATAAAACAGCGTGGCTATGTGCCTTATATATTTTGATGATAGATCCGGAATCTACATTATAAGTGGTGCCAAAATATATAATAAATTATTATAAAATATTATATTAAGGTTTATATTGTGATTGTGTAAATTATGATTTTTTTCCTTCTGCCCCTTGAATATAAATGAAATTGAAATATGATAAAAAATGCATTGATATTCTGAGAATTTAGTGTCTATAATGCGTTTATATTATGTGTGTATTTAATATTTATGTATATTCATTATTTTGTATTTGTAATGTAGTAAAGATATAAGTGAATTATTTCCTTTCGTTATTAATAAATATCTTAGATTAAATATTTGTCCTGAACGATTTTCCTTGTAATATTTATATGCGTTCAAACTAATATAAGCTCTTAGATTAATAAAAGTCAAATGACACTGAATTAAAATTAAACATTTAGCGAGCTTATTTTTTGACATATAACCAAAGATAAATATGATTTTACAAATTAAATCATACATATCCATATCGCACCCTTAGTATTAAAGTGGCCTAATTCAAAATTAGGCTTGATTGAGTAAGTAACATTGTATCGTTATTTCAATGTCATTTATGACATCACATTATGAACTATCAAACAAACTAGTGTATTCTTGCTTTTACAAGTTATGTGACTTTACGTTATACTTTTTTAACTTAGGCCACTTTAATATTAAGCGTGCAATATGTAACTTTGACAAGCGGTACTGAGCCGATTTTCATCATCAGTAAACGAACATCAGGTTGTATAGGAAGGATTTTATGCATTTTTAAGTGAAAATGTTTTAATCGATTGTTAGGCAACACAGTGCCTTTTTTACCGATTGTTGCTTCTAACTGAACAGGTGTTTAATCTAAGAATAATGTACGTGTAATTTTAGAATTTATTCTAGTCAACTGCCACTTGCTTGTTTCCACGTTTGTATGAATTTTATTGGATAAAGGAATATATTAGAATGTTGTATTTTGTATGGAATATACTAAAATTGTTATCACGAATAAAATTTTTGAAAACAATTGTTTCTTCCTGGAGTACCTTTTCTAGAGAACAAAAGTTAAACCTTAGCTAGCGCCTATGCTTTCTATAAACACTTGTGTCTAATTAAAATTCTTTGTACTTTTGCGTGAACCATTAAAACCTGGATCATCCCTTGAGATATCTTAGGATATATAATCTGCCGATTCGTATAGGGACAGTGGCTACATCAAAAAGCCTATGATTCTAATATTTGACTGGCGCAGTGGGTAGTCACCCTCCCTTCAGCTCCACTGGTCGCGGGTTCAATTCCCGCCGAGGGCCAACATTTTCTATAAACAATTTGTTGGTTCTTCGAGTCTGGGTGTATATTTGCATTTAAGTATGCATTTAAAATTATATATGTAGTATATCTACCAGTTGTCCGTCACCCACAACACAAGTATTAAGAATATTAAGGTTTTTTTGTTTACTTCCGTGATGAAATATCTTTATTTATCACAAGTTACTCAATTTGTGGTCGGACGACCGTGTGTGTGTCCCGTCCCATATATTTATTTATTTATTTATCTACAAGGAGAAAAAGGGGCCTTTAAAAACTGGAAAAAGCGTAAAACACGAGTGAATTTATTAATTGAAAATAACATTAAGGAAATCCTATTGAAGTTTACAATACTTTGTTTTCTATTTATTTTTTTATTTCTTCCTTGGAATTATTCAAACGCTTCCTGTCATCCAGCTTATTGATTCTTTCAAAAATTTCAGCTCTCAATTCCGCAAACACAAGACTGGTGTCGCTTGGCTTTATACTTTCATCTTTCGAACTTACAATGTCACTGTCATCATCCCATAATAAGGAAAAGTTTCTTCTAATCGCTGCGAAGTTATCTTCAAGCTCTGAAGTACTTGTAGATTGAATGTCGGGATCACCAAAAAGAGCAGGATTTATATTTAAATCATTAAGAAGAACACTGTCATTTAAATCGTCAGACATATTGTGTTGATCCTCTATTTGTGGACTAATGTAAGGTATGACGATGGGATATACATGGCTGGCTGTTTTATTTGAGCCTCCTGGAAGACTTTCTTCGTTAGTTTCAAAATTATAATGCGATTTTGTAAACCATTCTCTTAAACCATCTTCTTTCATAGGTTTGTCGACTTCACACGCCATATCAGTAATTTCATCCTGTAATCGCTTTATCAAACACTCTAAATCAGTAATTTGTCTATCTATATCGTGCGAAGGTTCTGGCAGCTGTGGTTTGAGTGGAGATTCTACGGTAAGTCTTCTGGTGTTTTTAAAGTCCTCTTCAGACTGCCTGCTAGTTTCTAGTCTAAATTTTTCAATGAGTAAATCTAGTTTCAAGCTAAAACTGCTTTTCGGTTTATCCATTTTTACATTTTGTACCTCTTCATTCTTTCCTTGCATTCGGCGATCCTGTCTTTTTTTGCTAGTTCCTCGCAAAGATCAGGTTCCGGTTCCGGTGGTAAGGGTGGTGGAGGTTGGCAACCAGGCCAAGGGATTTCAGGATGCGCAGCGGTTATATCTCTTATCTCATCACACCTAGCAGTTCCTGTTAGTTGTCTCTCAACTAAACAAACGAGTGGTTGATCCGTCACTGTTACAGGGAGATTCTTTATCTTCTCAACGCACAAGCCGTGGCAAGATGGTGGCGGTGGGGGCGGTTCAATTGATACTGGTGGGCATATTTTAATACCAGCTTTTATCTTCTGGTTAATTCTTTGTTGCTTGCATGGATCGGGTGGCGGTGGCTCCGGTGTGGGGTCTACCGTGCATCTCTTGGTCTTCATAATTTATATCATCTTTAGTTTTTAAACTTACTTTGAGTGCTTAAATATCACTGATTTGGTTTCAAGCAAAATTGGAAAATTAGTGAAAAGAATCTGTAAAAGAGTAAAGAATTGACAGCATGTCAAAACGATTTTTCTGTCACATAGATTTTTAATTATTGTTTTAAGTCCATATATACCATTAGAGCAAGATCCCAGGGCCCCAGACGTAACTTATTTTCTCAGAAATAAATTTTATAGACTAATGTAGCGTTAGTATATACTACGAGAGATGCGTATCTGCTAGCTTAGGCTGAGGGCCCGTTTACAGGTGCCAGGGGCTTAATTAAAATTGTTTTTGCATTTCTTAAAGACTCGTTACTTTTAAATAAATGTTTTAAAAAATAAAATATAATACTGCCAGACTCATTTCGGTAACAGTGATTTTTACCAGACGTTTTCATTTTCAGTTTCTGCTTCCAAGAACACGATTTATTTTACTCACAATTTCGGTCTTGATTTTTAGATATGATACTCAGGGGAGTAATTCAATAATTTTTATAAGCAGCGAGACCAATACAGTGAGCCCAACATCCCCACACACACAAACAAAGTCTTAGTATTTGTATGAGCGTAAGCGTGATTGTTAGTCCGTTTGAGCGTAAGAGATATCGTTGAAACAATATATACTATAACTCTTAAGAAACTTACAATATAGGCTAGAATAAATCATATATATGGGCGGCTAGCCTTTTGCGTGATAAAATAAACTTATAGTCAATTTTATGTTTAATTTTTTAATATTAATGTTAAAAATTGTAACTATTATATGATAAATATTATTATTGTATAAAATTAATTATAATAACATAAAAAGATTTCTATCTGTATGTTTAATGTAATATTAATTTAATAGTAACTAAATGTTTGTTGAATTACTCAACTCGTCTTTAGAAAACGCTATGACGTAAAGGGGGGGAAAAATGGCGGCATTGTTGGTGGCTTATAAAATAAGACTGCTTGCTGTTAGGGCAAGATCATTTTTAGTCGTGTTGTAAGGTGTTACTCTGCCCGAATAAAGTTTAACAGTAATAGTTGTGTAAAAATGAATAAAAAGGACTGTGTTGATGGTTCGGCGCCGACATATACGAGTATATTCAAATAGACTAGATAAGTTGCTGCACCCTGGGTGGGTGCATGATTGTCATCATCATTCTCCTGCCTTTATCCCGCTCCAAGTGGGGTCGGCACAACATGTAAAAAACCTGTTGTCATATGATTTGACTACGTATTTTACGACCGGCCGCCTGCCTGACGTCAACTTACCTTAGTCGCCTTTTAAGACACCTCGGTGAGAAATGAGGGTGGTCTATTCTATGCAGCCGGATACCGCACGGCGTTTACCTTAGTCGCTTCTTACGACACCTTGGTAAGAAAGGAGGGTGGTCTATTCTATGCAGCCGGATACCACACGGCGTTTACCTTAGTCGCTTCTTACGACACCTTGGTAAGAAAGGAGGGTGGTCTATTCTATGCAGCCGGATACCACACGGCGTTTACCTTAGTCGCCTCTTACGACACCTCGGTAAGAAATGAGGGTGGTCTATTCTATGCAGCCGGATACCACACGGCGTTTACCTTAGTCGCTTCTTACGACACCTTGGTAAGAAAGGAGGGTGGTCTATTCTATGCAGCCGGATACCACATGGCGTTTACCTTAGTCGCCTCTTACGACACCTCGGTAAGAAATGAGGGTAGTCTATTCTATGCAGTCGCATACCACACGGCATTTACCTTAGTCGCCTCTTACGACACCTCGGTGTGAAATGAGGGTGGTCTATTCCATGCGGCCGGATACCACACGGCGGACCCAGTGCATGATTGTGCGACGTGAAAATCAATTGAAGAGACAGGTTCAGAAGTAGACATCTATCAGTTGAAAACAAGAAAGGGTTATAAACTCTTGGAGTAGCCAAGTGAACAAACAAGGGTCACAAGCGCGGCAATAAAATCAGCCTCATTATTTACTCGTTACACCTTGTAAAGTTAAAACCAATCTTTCAAAGGCATAATAGTGAGTTCATAAAAGTTAAAAAATTATTAAAACCGAAGAGTACGATTATCATATTGCTAGATTTGAAATAATGATAAAGAAGGGTACGCGGATAGAACGTCAGCCATGAAGTATAAATAGTGCTGTCTAGCAAGCGGTCTTTCTTTCTGTTAGTTGACTTCGTGGTGAAAAAGTGTTAGTGTACTGTGTTAAGGTGATCGGCTTCATTCTGTAAGCATTTTCGTTTATTTTCTCCTTGTGAGCTGTTATCTAAATTAAGTAGATCAAAAATTAGTTGTAAACTAAATAAAGTTATAAGTTGAGTGCTTTCATTTTTTCTTTATTATTAAATTTGGATTAAAATCCTAAGAATATATTATTTTAAACAATCGATAGATAAGTTAACGTCATGATTGATCACAGTATTTATCGAATATTTTTTCCGCAGATTCTTCGTCGCTATCTTGTTCATTTTCACCTTGACAGCTCTCTTGTTTGTTGTCAGCGAACATTGAAAATATTTTTGTCTTTAACATAGTAAATACACTTGAGTTTTCATTGGGCTCATAATCATGACTTATATTTTTCGGTGGAGGTGGATGTGTAGAAATATTGGGATCATCGTAAGGGGAACTTTTGTCTAATTTCGAACTGCAGAAATTATCTGCCGACTGATTTTGTATAGTATCTTTCGCAGCAGATGCTGTAGATGATACAACAGAAACCACTTTTCCGATCACTGCTAGCGCTGGTTCTACAATTTTTTCTAAACTTAGGCTTTCACTTGCGGCTGAATTTTTATCTTCGCTCTTGAATTTGTCAAATAAATTACTTGCTATCTTGTCTAAACTCTTATTTTCACAAACTTTTGTTTCACTTTTCCTTTCTACTAGCCCTAAGTGCTTACAACTTTCACTTTTAATTACATTGACAGTATCTTTGGTCTTGGTTATGACGGTGCCCATTAAATCTTGAACTGTGTTAGTAATGCTTTTTAAAGTTTCGGAGTCAAAAATATTGACATTGTTTCGTGAAATATTTGCACTCGTCTCACTTTTAGGCTTTTTCAATACGTAATACGAAGGCTTTTCTTCGCCGCACTTAGGTTGTTTGATGCCAATAACTTTTTCACATTTTTCAAGACAAGCTGCACTAGTCTTCTTCACCATTGTTACAGTTGTACTTAAGCACGATGATACATAATCCTTTAATTTTGCTTCATCTGCATACTGAGGGCATTTAGGCTTGAATTCTTCGCAATTTGGTGTTTGTTGTTGGCATTCCTTTTTAGTACTTCTAGGAAGAGGACAGGGTCTTTTCTTTTCATCTTTTTGAGCGCCATTTAGAGAAGGATTCTCGAAAGTAGTTTTACTTTCGTTGCAATCTGTTTTACTTTCTACATTATCCATTTTGATCTTGTTACTTTGAGAAGTGTTTGATGGAGTTTTTAGTATTTTATCAGTTGAAACAGGATACTTTGGACATGCTTTTGAAAAAGCTTTACAATATGGCTGAATGACCTCTCTGCGGTATATGTATCTGTTATGAGTGGGTTTATCAAAGAACGAACCTTGTGAATTTGTTAGAACTTCTTCAGTAAAAGTTTCTTTGACTATGCTAACGGAATCATCTTCAGGGTCTTTGATTATTTGACAAAACTCGAATACTTTTATATTGTCATCTTTACATGATGCATTCTTTGATAGAGGTTTAGACGGATCGGGGTCTGACGACATCAGTTCTACAGAATACGATTTACTTGTTTGAGTCTGTTTATTTGTTACAGACGTATCTGAATACAACCATGGATTTGACGTCACTTTATCTTTATTCATAATATATTTTTTGTTTACTTTTAATGGTCATTTTGTTGTCAACCCATTTCATTTTTTTAGTTTTTTACATTTCTTAAGTGAATTTTGAGCCACGAAAATTTGAATTTTAAGTCAAAATATGATTGACATATAATATTTTCGTTCTCTATTGATAGCGTTGTAGGATAGTATGGCTATAGAGGTTGTCTTGATTTAACTTCAACCATTTAGTTTGTGTCTACATATAAATTTTTAATAATAATTTATTTCTTTAATTTCATGTAAATATCTGATGAATTGATTATATTTTTTTATATCTTTGTTAATTTATAGAATTAGGCGTTACTTTGGGGAGATCCATAATACAAAAGTAATTATACAATTATTTTGCTATAATCCGCGATACAGGTAATAGGAATTACATATAATGCTAAATGTAGAGTGGCCTATCCGTTTTTCATGCCCGATACATGCTGGATTCGTAAAAACACATACAAAACCTCCACCACCGCCACCACAATAAACAAGCACTACACATGTTCACTATCACAAATGCAACAATCGTTTCGCGGTGAAACGATTATTTTTTATTTCGGGGCCAAACGATTGTTGAGTTTGTGATAGTGAACGTGTGTAGTAGTAGTATTGTGGTGGCGGTGGTATAGGTTTGGTCATGTGCTTTTACGAATCCTGTATAAGTGGTTAGACCACTCTACATTCAGCATTATATATATTTCCTATTTACTTTATCGCGGATTATAGCAAAATAAATTTATTATTGCCGTTGTAGTATCCTTGTTTTTTAACTTTAACTGTAGTCAATTATTGTCAATCATTTATCAATTAATCAATCAATCAATTATTATCAATTAACCTGCTGAACACCGAAAGGTGTATAAAATATTGAAGAAAACCTCGTTGGACAATTGCTTAGTCAGCATTGACCGGACATTTCAGACTAAGCAGTCCCAAATTAAAAAAATATATATATTAAAAACTCATATGCCTTTATTTCGTACTGGTGCATTTGCCTTACAAATATACTTAGTACAAATAAAATGAAACTATTACATGTAGTACTTATTATTATGACGTGAAACGTATCACTTAATCGATATGCTTTCGGGGACAAAAGCAATAGAAAAGTCCTCGCCCACTACATAGAACATTGCTGTCTGTTACCACACGTACCGAATCTTCATTACGCACAACTTACTTTCTACTTTCTAGATTTTTGACACTGAAATATGCTAACAGTATGAGATTTTATTCTTTGAATACGTCCGAAATATGTGAGTTCTAAATTTTTTTCTAATATCGTGTTACCTGTTACCGGAAAAAAATGTCTTTTTACGTCTACAACTGATTTGGGAAATTGCTTTTGATTTAAGAAATTAAAAATTAAATTTACATGTTTTATCTCAAGTAATCACAAATAATTAAAAAAGAGAAACCAAAAATAATGACGTCAATAATATTAATTCAATACATTTTATATTGTAATTGTATATTTATTGATAAATAAAACTAAATATTATAACAATCTAAACAGAATTTGAAAATACTGAAAAAAAAACTGAAAATATAGAAGTAACTATATAATCTAATATCTAAGGAAATCGGTTTCATGGGACTTTTATTTTAAGAAGTAGTAGTCAATGAAATTTACGAGAGCATTCTTTAAAGATACTAAACATTCAAATACAAATTCAAAATATTCGTTGTTCAAGTGAACTTGTAAACAAGTATTTTTGAATCGTCAACTCTACCGCTGGTTCGGAAAGCTGTTCCTACGAGAAGAGCCAACAAGGAACTTGGTGGTTGCTCTTTTCAAATATAATTCTTATAACTAGTTACAGTTAGTCATTACTGTCTTGTAAAGGGTGCAGGAGTAGCTGTATCCACGCATTTTTATCATCTATATAATCCTCAATAGTAAGGGGTAGTATGAAAGTTGCGTCCATTGTAAAAAAGATGAGAGGTGCAAGATTGGGATGGTATGGACATGTAATGAGGAGGGATGAAAATCACGTGACTAAACGAGTGTTGGATATGAATGTGGATGGATATGTGACTAGAGGGAGGCCTAAAAAGAGATGGTTGGAATGTGTGAAGTATGACATGCATATAAAAGGAGTAGCGCCAGAGTTGACGAATGATAGAAGAGAATGAAAGAGGAAAACATGTTGTACCGACCCCACTTAGAGTGGGATAAGGGTAGGAGAAAGAAAGATAATCCTCAATAGTGTAATAGGCTTTCTGTATCAGCCTCCCCTTAACAGTGTTTTTAAAATGCATTATCATTGTCATCATTTTTTGGTACAAAATTGTTCTATCTGTATAGATTTGGTAGATTTTTACAGTACTGTGTAGTGGGCGCAGATCTTTAATTCAATAAATAGTAAACATAATATAATTTTATCGATAGTGAATCGTTCTTAAACATTTTTATTATGGACTTTACAGAGTAACATAACTTTACTGAACATTTAATAAAAATTATAAAACTAAATGAAGCAAAAATTGTACATAAAGCAATAAATAAATGTATAATCATAATTTTCTAACTCTTTAATACCGTAATGGTTGTTGCAGTCTGAATTGTGAAACGTCAAAAAAGCCGATTTAAATATTGGTCTACATTATAATGAAGTAGTAGCCCTTCATCCCACCGCTGGGCATGGGCTTGGATGGGATTGATTTAGTTCGAACAAACTGCTCCAATGAAAATTGGTCACATATCACACAAAATCTACAAAGATATTCAGGTTTTGTTGTGATAAGTTACAATGTTTTCCTAAAAACTCATTGTAACTTATCACCAATTGAGCACATATCGGAAAAAGAAATAGTCAAATGAAACTTGTGTAGTTGTTTAATACCGGATATACTGTTGGCAGCTGAGTATAATAGCTAAAGTAGGTGCTTTCAAGTGGGGGCTTTCCATAATAAAGCCAAATCTTCCATGCTTTTGACACTTCTTTTACATTTTTAATTGTAATTCCAAATATCGAAATATTTCACAAAACGATTAATAAATTTTGCTCATAAAAAAATTATAGTATTCTTTTGATCAGCTATGAGTATATATTTTATAGGAATAATAAAATGAAATTTTAAGATGTACCCTTAATGTCAAAAATAATAATTTCTATATAAAATTATGCACAGAATTATAACTTTTATGGCTAAATAGTAAGACCGCTTGTTACAAGTTGACGATTGTGATGATATATGGTCAAAATTATGCAGAAACAATGGGCATTAAGTTTAGTCGTGACCGTATATTTGGTGACCTGAAATTTAAGATGGATCCAAATATTTAGTATATAAACATAAAATTTATTATAATGTGTGTAGCAAGGTATTATTATGAAAAGGTTTTTATAAATTAGTGTAAAAAAAGATTTATCTACAAAAATTGAAATATTTTCCCAAATATTTCTGAAGTCACAAAATAATAAATAAATATATTTCATATGGAATAGTTCGAACTTTTATAAAATTTCGATACATAATAACAAAACTATAAGTAGTATAATTAAATAATTATTAAATAAATATATTTTTTTTATCACCAGTACCTGATAATAAAAAACATATAATAATCACGAGCGGCAATCATGAAGAAATGAATAATATTTAGGAGAAGGTAGTCTGTATGAACTTGTATAAGTAACATATTTTTGAGGAACGACGCCATTTTATAAATAAAAAAAATTACCTAAGCTTCTGTTTTGTTAAATTTTCAAAAAATAAACCACGAATGTCCACAAATGTCTTTGGTGAAAATTATTGCTTCACATAAAATAAACTAAAGTACACAAGGAATCGCATAAAGACACCACTACAAGTCTTTGGCATACCTCTAAACTGTATGTTATTATGAAAAAAAAATGAATAAAATTCGCAAATACAGAATATCATTTAAATACTACGCATTATTTACAAAAACAAATTAAACAAAATGGACGGAAATGATAAGATTTTCGAAATAAAACATTCAATAATACAACTAAAACAATATTCTATATAATACATTTGAACATATAATTCAGTCACCTATCAATGGTGATTATACATTTACATGTATTCTCAAACTAGACTTATTATAAAAAGTACAAAATAAACAGGAATAATCTCAATGTAATTTCAAACAGAAATCTACAAACAAATCCATTATAAACATTGTTCGCAAACATTTGCCGACATAAATATATATTGTAATTAATTAAAAACAATATAAAAATAATAAATTAACTTACACAAACAGTAACAGTATATTTCGGAACAACACAGTTGTGCTAAAGACAGCCATTAAACAAATACAAACATTATAATTATTACATAAAATATTCTCTATCTGAGGTAAAAGGAAATAAAGATATCCTAGATTCTGACATTAAATGAAATATTTTATAATCGTTACATTTATTTACATCTTACATTTTAAATGTATTAGAATACTTTGGCTCTCTCATTTCTTTAATGTTTTCCATTTAAAAATAATGAGTATAAATGAATTGCTCGATAATAATAAAGTTGAGAAAGCGAAAGGAAAGCGATACTGACCACGGAAATAAACACGTTACAGACAATAATATTGTACATATTAATTTATCTACACATAATGAGATTTTCTAAAGGAATGATAACGTTTTAACTGAAACTGTCACAGTTTGTTCTGTAAATATTAGTGTCTTTATCACTTTTCGTTGTGGCACGCCGACAGCTACTGCTCGCACGGCGCCCGCTGATATCTGGAATATTACATTTAATTTTATAATTTCATAAAAAGGTATACATAGAATAGAATACACTAGCAGAACACCAATAGTACTAGATATAATTATAATAGGTGGCCTTATAGCAAAACAGTCGTCCCTACTAAGAAACTTAGTACGATTAATTCGTAAATAAAAAATAAACAAATAAGTCAAACATAAACATAAAATATAGTTTAATTAAGGATAAGTGGATGAAAGAAACTTAAAAGTGATTCAATGACAATCACGTCGTTTAAAAAGAAAATAAATCTAAGTCTAAAAAACAATTTGTTTTATTTGCGATTTATGGGATTGAAGTAACCAAACGTCTCATATATCGTAGATTACGCTGATATAGAGTTTAAATCTACACTAACACGGGTAAGTAGGTTTCAAATATCTCATAAATTCTTTGGCATATGCAATAATCAGTTTTCTACTACTGCTAAGCATATTATGAATGATAAAGATCATGGATTAGAATTATAGGTGCTCCATTCCTTATTAACGAGTTCTAACCATTTGTAAAGCAATAACATTACATAAACTATAGGATAAAATGCAATATATTACAAAAATCGCATATCACAACTATCAGATGGATGGTAAACTCCGTAGATCCTACGAAATTGGAACGCAAAATACCTGAGCCTTTCCCTTTCAACCGTATTGAATCCGTTCAGAGCCCCTCACTTCGGAAAACTTTAAAAGCAGCGGAATCACTTAAATTTAATGCCCTATAAGTTACTCAGGGTCCCGAGGGTACTCGCCCTTTGTTAGTGTCCCGCGGGAGAAGGGACAAATCGGCAAATGTGCGAAAGAATTGTCTGTTGTTTGTTTCAACTGGCCCTTTTTGTTTCTGATTGGGAATTATTTAGTTCATATGTTTATTTATTGCCTTCAAGCATACAGATTTACCGAATTTTCTATTAAATGCGTGGCTCGGCCATAAAACTGGTTTTTTGATTGGAGCGTTATGTTAACTGAAGTTGTTTCTTTTTTCAACAATTATATATGGGTTTTTAGCAAATAAATTACCTAATATTGAGGTTGTGTGACCCCGGGAGTCGCAACTTCTGATCTCAAGCAGGACCCTATCAATGATAGAAAAACAACCTGTGCCTCATTGATATTTCCAATGAATATTGCACGTTTTGGTAGAAGTATGCTGCGTGTATTTGGAAAATTCCTGGGATACGTGTATCAATTCGTATTGTAGCAGCTTGGTGGGCTTATGCTTCAATCTCCCTCTTCAAAAAGGATATAGATGTGTAAAAAAATATATATGAATTCATATATTCTTAAAATATGAACTGAAGTAGGAGGTCCTCCAGGATTTGTTTAGCCCTTGTAAGTGGGAAACTTATTGCTAATACCAATAACTATTAAAACAAAGTTACTCAGTAAGTAATATTTAAATCAGATTTAGCATAACGTTCACTATTATTCCGGCAAAATGTTGAATCCATTAATACCTCCACAAATTATTAAACTGTTCAGTAAAGGTTGTATATATTGCTGATACATCGCTTCTCTAATTGAGGGAACAAAAAGAGTTATTGCCCTTTGTTTCAGGTAAAAAAATACCAATTAACAGGTGCAATTTAAGCGCGATCGAACAGGAAAACCGCAGGCGCCAACATATCTCCCTGGCGCACACCAAACGTATACCACTCAACAAAAAAAATTTACACTAATTTTGTCCTTAGCTCCTTGGTTATAAAGACTATATTGCTTCGATAGTATTATTAAAACTGCTAGTCCGTACAAAGGTAACCAGTGATAAAACGTGCAGATTTATTTCTCCCACACGATCATTTGTATCGTTGAAGCTGTTAAACGTAGAATGGTTAAAGGGCACTAAAATTTCCAGAAATTTAACACGTGCGGTCGAGGATCTAGTCCTTAGGGAATTAAGTTAATACGTAATTACAAAATTTAATAAATGTAGAAGTAATAATTGAAAGAATTAACCGTTACTATCAAGATCCGATGATATTATAAAAGTTAAAAGTGGTTATTTGACTCTAATCCGCGATAAAAGCAAATAGGAAATATATGTAATGACTAAAGCATCACAATATATAAATAGTAATATTCTATTTGTACGGTAAAATATAAATAAATTTGATGTATATCATAGACATACGAGAGGTCCCAAACAGCTTGTGATACCTGTGTCGCGACTTAGCAGAGTTAGCAACTCATTTGTTGGTCTCGCTATTCGCTTCTATAATAAAATTCCTCAATCCATTCTAGACCAGTGTACGAAAGTGTGTGAAAGATTCAAAGTAAGTGTAAAGAATATGCTAATACGTAAAGCATATTACAAAATTGAAGATTATTTAGATGATAAGAATGCCTGGATTTGAAAATCCTTTCAGCTTCATACAAGACAACGGTTTAATAATGTATAATTGAAAATATTTAAAAGATTGATCGCCGAGTTTCTTGCTGGTTCTTCTTGGTAAGAGCAACATTCCGAACCAGTTGTAGCTTCATTAATCATATTGATGCTTGACGATTCAAAAGTGCCTGAAATGGTTTATTTGAATAAAGATTATTTTGATTTTGAATGCTAGATTTTCTTTTCAATTTCATACCTGATAAATTCGCAAACATACATACTACATACTATAAAACTCTATCACCACCACCGCAATACACTAACACTGCACACATTCAATATCACTATCTCAACAATCGTTTCGTCCTGTAACCGAAGCGTCATTAAGAGATAGACTCCAAAGCAAAGTTTGTTTTCTTTGCTTTTCCGCGATGGATTATATCAATATATTATTTTAGAGTACATTTGTAAAACTATGAAGTTCTTACATTAGATAAATGAATGTAATTCAGCAACAGAAGTAAGGTAAAGTTATCTATACTTATTATAAAACAATGTCCCAAAAAGCTGTCTGTCTGTATGTAATCGATTTCAACAAAATCTACTGAATGGATTTTTGTACAATTTTCACCAAAAGATGGTTTCGGATGGTTTAGGTAAATAGGAATATCGGTATTATGTGAATTGTGTTGAAGAGATCGCGCAATTGTTGAAAAACTTGGTTGCTGGGAGCTTTAGTCGTGTGCGCTGCGTAAACCAGCAGAGACACACTAAAGTAATGTAGTAGCGAATTGTAGATCTCTAAAAATACCACAAAAAAGTCCGCGATAGCATGTCGCTATCTAATATGGTTAACTCATCATAACTACTTTTATGTTTGAAATTTCAATTCGAGTAAAAAATTGTGACACGCTCATTTCCACGCGGGCGAAGCCGCTGGCAAGGCTAGTATTATATAATAATAATAATAAATATATGGGACACTTACACACACGATCGTCCGTCCCCAAAGTAAGTAACTTAATACTTGTGTTATGGGTGACGGACAACTGGTAGATATGCTACATATATAATTTTAAATACATACTTAAATACAAATACACACCCAGGCTCGAAGAACCAACAAATTGTTTATAGAAAATGTTGGCCCTCGGCGGGAAACGAACCCGCGACCCACGGAGCTGAAGGCAGCATCCCTACCCACTGCGCCAACGGGCCAGTCGAGCCATTCAGTAATATAAATTTATGCTACATTTCATAGTGATCATGAATCAAGAAAACCAGGCTGACTTTGATTATAGATAATAGTAGATATTCGTCGTATAAAAGAGTAACGTGGTGAAATCGGACTGCATTTATACTAATTTTATTAACATTTAATCATTTTTCATCACCCCGGATTGCGCCCCTTGACATATAGCACTCTCCGCGCTGTGGGGATATACTTATCACTTACCACTTGGTCAGCAAGCCGGTGGCAGCCGAATGTGTGTAGGGACCGCCGTACGGGGAGTATTGGGAGTAGGGAGCCGCGTAAGCGTACTCGCTAGCTAACGTTGCTGTACCTGGAATACGGAAAGAAATATTTTGTTCACCCTCATAACATTGTGTCTTATGGGAAACCGTTACACGCTGATATAAGAACATCTATATGTAAATTGTGTTGAAGAGATAGCCCAGTTGTTAAAAAACTTGCTTGCTGGGAGCTTTAGTCGCGTGCAATGCGTAAACCAGCAGGGACACGCTAAAGTAATGTACTAGAGAATTGTAGATCTATAAAACTACTTCAAAAAAGTCCGTTATAGCATGTATCTATCTCTTATGGTTAACTCACAATAATTACTATTATGTTTAAAATTTAAATTCTAGAGACAATTTGTGACACGCAGGTTTCCGTGCCGGCCAAGCCGCTGGCACAACTAGTTTAATATAAAAGTAATAATAAAATTATTTAGCTATAATTCGCTATAAAGTAAATAGAAAATATATATATATATATATAGTGCTAAATATATAGTGGACTATCTATACTGGAATCGCAAAGCTTTGCGATTTTGTCGTGGAGTCTATCTCCTGATGATGATTCGGTTTCGGGGCGAACCGATTGTTGAGTTTGTGATAGTGAACGTGTGTAGTGCTTGTGCATTGTGGTGGCGGTGGTGGAGGTTTGTGCATGTGTTTTTACGAATTTCAATGTATCGGATATGAATAAACAGATAGTCCTCTATACATTTAGCACTATATATACATTTTCTATTTACTTTATCGCGGATTAGAGAAAATAATTTTATTATTACTTTTGTATTATGGATCTCCGCAAAATTAACGACTAATTCTATAAACATTGTATATCGTAAAAAGAAACTATACGCGTCATTTGCAATTTTATTATATAATAGATGGTTTTACGGTTTTTTTTATTCGCTTATAAAAAAATCGACGATGTACTTAGTACTGAAATACGAACCGACATAAGCTTTAGGCTGATGTTTAGCGCCCTTTGGAAGTACATAAGCTTTTTTGGGTTCTGGTATTCGATTCCGTAATGTAGA
Organism: Morpho deidamia; assembly: GCA_947086505.1. Classification (NCBI taxonomy): domain Eukaryota; kingdom Metazoa; phylum Arthropoda; class Insecta; order Lepidoptera; family Nymphalidae; genus Morpho; species Morpho deidamia. Next base: position 18,848,736 of record CAMTZC010000008.1, read on the forward strand.
ATGTTGTTTCACATTTATTTCTAGCCTTGCCCTTAAAACAGTTTAAAATAACTATAAAAAGAATGTTTAGATAAAATGTCTGTTATAAAGGCTATTTTACGGCTAATTTTCTTGACCAATATTGATGAAATTTTTGCAAAATTAAAGCTTATATACCGGGCTAATTTATAGGACAGTTAAAAAGTTTTAAGGGCAGTTAAAAACTTAAGTACCACTAATTGTAATTTATAATAAAAAGTCATAGGTTTAAAATTACATTTGAAGTAAATCGTTCTCTCCACTAAGACATCATTAAACTTGCGTTTAAACACGATCGGTCTCTCTAATAAGCCATCAAGTTTTCTATAAATACGACGATAATAAACTCAGAAACCCATAAAATCATCAAACATTAACAAAGTCACGCAGCACCGCAACCGCGTAACAATATTTACAATCTACCCTCCATACCGGTTGAAGAGTCGCTTGCATCTCGGTTCGTTAACCATTCAGACAAAGGCCGTATGATATCCCCCCCGAAAATTATTTGCATAGCCCCGAATGAGCTATTAAACACCCCCCCTCCCCGCCCCGGGATAAGCAGATTGCGGTAGATTAAAGACTAAAAGCATAAAGTGGAGATAGATACGGACCCATCAAGGGATTTTAACGCTTAAATACCACGTAAAAAGTACGAAATTCCATTGAACATGTATCTTTTATGTTTATATGGCGAGGAGGTTTCGGAAAATTAGATTTCCGCTGGAAAGCCTCTTAGCGTGAGTTTGGTGAGAGTTCGGAAAAATTCCGAGTCTTTTGATTTCGCTCTGTCTTTCACCTTTTTCTCTTTATCTAACGATTTGATTGTTTACGAATTCTTAAGCAATTTTATGATTTCTGTGACGAGGACAATCGCTTTAACTTTTTTACTTATTTATTTATTATTATTTAATTAGAACGGCATGATTCCATATTTATTTATCCAACAGAATTATACGATAAATCATTCAACGTATATCTCATATAGTTAAAATTAAATATGTAGTACCAATTATAGAAGAACACATCATTAGTTACAATTATAAAACTAAAAATAAACACTAGAGACAACATAAAAAAACAACATTCTCTCAAAAGTCTCAAATATTTCAATTCAGAAATTAAAATTTTAGTACATTTTTACTTACATAAACGATGATTTTGTGTAGATATAAGCGCGAGACACATGATATTGGGGTATTTTGCCCCAGTTTCGTTCTAGAAAGCTTGGTCTTAAAACGGACATGCAAAGCGAGGTTTTCGAAGTATATTAATGAGTATTAGTCTACTTAACAGTTCATTTTCATCTGTTTTTCCATTGAAAATATTATGATCAAATTTAATGTCTAGTATAGATCTTCGTATCCGAAGATCTAGTAGCCAGTAACTTAATTTTTAAATATTCAAATCTGTCTTTTTGTCGACTGCGTAAGTAATTAATTAATTTACTTTATTTATTAATTAAGTAATTAAGAACAATAAACAAGTTTTCCTGTTACTCACTGTCATAATGTGCGTACGGGGGGTACGGTGGTGCCGGGGGCTGCAGGACCACCAGGGCTGCTGCATCAGGACTGCCAGCAGCTGACGGAGGCTCCCCCCCTGCTGCGGTAGAACCCGTCGAGTCATTTGTGGCTGAAAATTATATTTACTTAGCAATGTATTCTCTTGAGAGCTTGGTTTTTATTTTATCACACGCGATATAGTCATGTGCTATGATAGCATCGTACTGGTTGATAGTGATACCTATAAGAGGTTCCTCTTTCTATATAATATATATATATTTTGAACATAAAAGTAGTTATTGTGAGTTAACTGTGAGAGATAGAGACATGTGATCTATTTTTATAGATCTACAATTCTCTACTACATTACTTTAGCGTATCTCTGCTGGTTGACTGTTAACGATGTGTACTATTTACCTAAACTATCCGGAAGTATTGCACTTATCTTTTGGTGAAAACCGTACAAAGATCCGTTAAGAATATTGAGAAAATCGATTACATACAGACAGACAGCTTCTTATGACTTTGTTTTTGTGAGACAAAGAAGTAAAAAAAAAGAATTTATAAGGATCTAATTTGAAATGTGTGCGAGAGTCGTAGTTTTAGGGATTTTCCTGACTTATAATGTATAAATAACGTATTCTAACAATTTTATTTCTTTCTTCTTTTTACATACAATGTGTGTACAAGGATTGGAAAAATGTTTTAATTTTTTTTGTTTTTTAGTTAATCAATCTTCCTTTTTTTTCAATTAAATTCAAAATATTCTTTATTCAAGTAAACTTGTAAACAATCATTGAATCATCAACATCTACTGCTGGTTCGGAAAGCTGTTCCTACCGAGAAGAACCAGCAAGAAACTCGGCGGTTGCTCTTTTCAAAGAATAATTCTTATCACTAGTTACATATTAATAGTTACTTATTAATGTGTCTTGTACAAGGTTGAAGAGTAGCTATACCGACGCATTCTTATCGTCTAAGTAATCCTCAAGTATTAGCCTTTTTAAAATAGTATTTTTAAAGTGCTGTACTAGTAAAGTTAAAGTTATCTTATTAATATATCCATTTCCCTTAAAACCACAACAAATCAACAGTATAAACAAAGTAAAGTATACTCTAACATAAAGGTCACGACACCAAAACGGCATTTCACCAGCACTGCCGATTGTCATGATTAGTCACGCCCCGAAAGGCTGCGGTCGCGGCTCAGGTATGATCAGTGATAACTGTGTACGATCTGTGGTTAGGGACTTTAGGAGGTCAATGTTGGCACCGCTAAACGACTTCCGACAGCTGTTTTCAAAATGAGGTCAGACAAAAAACATGTTTCCTGGAGGAAAAACGATATTTTTCCTGATTCAAGTGTAACAGCCAGACGGAACAAAAAACAAACAGACTGTCATTTTAACACATTTATAATATCACAGGTTTTTCCCGCGGCTTCGCTCGTGTCGAATTTGATCTGCCACATTAAGTTTCGTGACGTTTCAGATTTAAATATAAAATAAATAAATAAATATATAGGACACTTACACACAAGGTCGTCCGTCCCCAAAGTAATTTAATACTTGTTTTATGAGTGACAGACAACTGTTAGATATACTACATATATAGTTTTAAATACATGCTTAAATACAAATATACACCCAGGCTCGAAGAACCAACAAATTGCTTATAGAAATGGTTGGCCCTGAGTGAGAATCGAACCCACGTAACTTCAAAACTGACGGATTCCATACAATCTTTGCGGGACGAAAATATTAGGCACTCTATGACGCTCCATTCAAGTCAATCATATCGTGATAACTTTTAAACTATTCGGCCAAATTACTAAGTGTGAAAGAAAAACTTTATCTACATGAAATACTGAAAGCAAAAAATATATTGATTTTTATAAGAGTTTGATAAATATACTTCAATGTCCATTGTAAGATAGTATCTAATTTAATTTAATTTATGATTCACAATTTTTGTCATAGTGGCTTCCACATAAAAGGCAGATATATGCTATCACGGACTTTTATTTAGCAATATTCAAGACAAACAGAAAAAGACTACGGTACATCATCTATGTGCTACTGCAATGATTGAGGCCGCATACGCCAAGTTTTTTTTCGACTTTATTGACATGTATCGTACATAAAATCATTACAAATTATAGCCTATATGTTATTCTGAAGTAAAACCTATATAACTGTAAAGTTTTATCCAAATCCGTCCAATAGTTTTTTCGTGAAAAAGTAACAAACATCTATCCATACTCACAAACTTTCGCATTTATAATATTAGTAGGAAGTAGGAAGTAGGCTGTAGAATTTATAGATATTGAACTTGTTTTTTGAATTTTACAGCATCAAATTTGATGACATGGTAGGGATCATATGTCTCCTAAATCAGCTATTACGTATTCTAAAAGATAAAAGGTAAATAGGACAATAGATAAAAGGAAAATCGTCGACCCATAACAAAACTAGGCGTCAGGTGGGTCAAGTTACCACGCGCACGCGTCTTGTGTTACTGAGAGACGCCGGGATGTGGTCGAGATGACATCTTATATTGTTTTGTCATGATTTCCGTTGTGTTCCCGACTCGATAACGCAGTGGTCACATTCTGAGGCCGCGATCGCAGGTTCAAGTCCCAGTTGTCAACGAAAAGTCAGTTGGGGACCATAAAATATCAATGAAAACCCAAAACCCCATAGATATCCCACCAAATTAACATATGGAAAACATAACAGTTTTTACTTCTGGAACAGGATAAAGACATAGTACATGACTGTGAGTACTTTAACGTTTAAGTTGACGTGCTCCAAATTCATATTATTCGTTATTCAAGTTGGCTTTTAAAAGCACTTTTGAGTCGTCAAACTACAATGAAGCTACTATTGGTTCGAAAAGTTGCTCTAACCAAGAAGAACCAACAAGAAACTCGGCGGTGTCTTTTTTTTTCAAAAAAAAATATTTCAAAAAATAATTGTTTGAAAAATAAAAAATTACAATATAATCAATACAGCTAGTCTATATCTATACTTATTATATAACAAAGTCCGCAAAAACTGTCTGTCTGCATGTCATCAATTTTTTCATAATCTACTGAACAGATTTTTATACTTTTTTTATTAAAAGACAGTTCAATACTTCCGGAAGGCTTAGGTTAACAGTTCATTTCCGTTTTATGTAAATTGTACTAAAGAGGTCGCGCAGTTGTAAAAAAAACTCGCCTGCGGGATGCTTTCCTCGCGTGCTTCGCGTAAATCAACAAAGATACACTCAAGTAACGTACTAGAGAGTTGTAGATCTCCAAAGATACTACAAAAAAGTACGCGACAGCATGTCTCTATCTCTTGTGGTTAACTCACAATATGTACTTTATGTTTCAATTAAATACACCGATTTCCACACAGGCAAAGCTAGTTGTAGTATAATTTAAAATTGATTCTCATCATCATCCTCCTGCCCTTATCCCATTCTAAGTGGGGTCGGTGCAACATGTTATAAAACATGTTGTCACATGATTTAGCTACGTATTTTACGACCGGCCGCCTGCCTGACGTCAACTTACCTTAGTCGTATTTTACGACACCTCGGTAAGAAATGAGTGGTCTATTCTATTCAGCTGGATATCACACGGCATTTAACATCGATTCTCAATAGTTTTAAATCGATGTTCACATAACTGCTATAGACTTTTCCCATGGAGATGCTTCATGACTCAACCGCATATCATCCTGCGGTCAATTCTATGATATCATATCCGTGTGTTCCACCTGTTCGACAGAGAAACATATTCCCAACCTAACTTACGACATGTAAATTAGGTTAAGACCTCATTTAGTTGTTAAAAATAAAATTGTTTATATAGTAGAATCATTTTAAAAAATATTTTTATTTACGAATTACGAAATACGTTCAATAAACTTAAAGAATATCTTGAATTTTTATCAATATAGTGTTCTATAATTTAGATACATAGCCGCCATGTGGTATCAGGATGAGTAGAATACCACCCTCATTTCTTACCGAGGTGTCGTAAAAGGCGACTACGGAAAGTTGGCGTCAGGCAGGCGGCCGGTCGTGAAAAGCTAGCCAAAACACGTAACAACATGGTTAATACATGTTGTGCCGACCTCACTTAGATAAGGTAGTATAAGGGTAGGAGAATGATGACATTGTTCTATAATTTATTCACTAACAAAAACTCTTTAAAGTGACACATCAATTGGAAGAGCATAGCTTCATGTCATAGATGGCTTTGAAATAAGGATTTACAATGTAACTCAATTAAACCTAATTTTGAATTAGGTCACTTTAATATTAATAGTGCGAAGTATGCATGCAGAAACATTAGTGTTTTTATTTGTTCGTAGCTTGATGTCATACATAGTCTTGAAATAAGGATTTACAATGTATATTAGGTTACAGCGTGAATCAATTAAGCCTAATTTTAAATTAGGTCACTTTAATATTAATCGTGCGATGTATGCATGCAAAAAATTAGTGTTTTTATTTGTTCGTAGCTTGATGTCATAGATGGCCTCGAAATAAGGATTTACAATGTATATTAGATACACTGTAAGTCAATGAAACCTAATTTTATGCAGAAACATTAGTTTTTTTTATTTGTTCGTAGCTTAATCTCATACATAATCTTGAAATAAGGATTTACAATATATATAACAGTACACTGTAAGTCAATGAAGCCTGATTTTTAGTAAAGTCACTTTAATAATGAAATTGCGAAGAAACAAGTCGTATTTAGAAAATGTTGGTTCTCATGTGACAGTTTTTTGAGCATTTTTTTGGTACAATAAAGTGAGGGTAGTCTTACCAGAATGGGGGGTGTAGTGGTGGGCGGGGTGCTCGTAGGGCGCGTCGAACAGCTCGCCGTAGTACCCTGTGCCTCCGCCCAACTCCGACAGCAGCTTGTACTCGTCTTTGAGACTCCATTTTGACGACGACCATAGCTGCAAAGAAAGCGGTTTATAGAAAAAACCTCATATAACAGCTGTGAAGTGTGTAAAGTGTTATTTAATGATTTAAATAATTTATAGAATTAGACGTTACTTTCCAGGAGATCCATAATATATTTTCATATACAGAACTTTTTAACATATCGTTTAGTAACTAACATCAACTAATCTGTATATTTTAAAAAACTAATACGTATAACAGACCACACTCTTTCTTACCGAGGTGTCATAAAATACGACTAAGGTAAGCCGACCTGCCTCGTGGTATCCGGTTGAGTAGAATAGACCACACTCTTTCTTACCGAGATGTCATAAAATACGACTAAGGTAAGCCAACCTGCCTCGTGGTATCCGGTTGAGTAGAATAGACCACACTCTTTCTTACCGAGCTGTCATAAAATACGACTAAGGTAAGTCGACCTGCCTTGAGGTATCCGGTTGAGTAGAATAGACCACACTTTTTCTTATCGAGGTTTCGTAAAAGGCGACTAAGGTAAGTCGACCTGCCTTGTGGTATCCGGTTGAGTAGAATAGACCACATTCTTTCTTACCGAGGTGTCATAAAATACAACTAAGTTAAGTCGACCTGCCTTGTGGTATCCGGTTGAGTACAATAGACCACACTCTTTCTTACCCAGGTGTCGTAAAAGGCGACTAAGGTAAGTCAACCTGCTTGTGGTATCCGGTTGAGTACAATAGACCACACTCTTTCTTACCGAGGTGTCATAAAATACGACTAAGTTAAGTCAACCTGCCTTGTGGTTTCCGGCTGAGTAGAATAGACCACACTCTTTCTTACCGAGGTTTCGTAAAAGGCGACTAAGGTAAGTCGACCCACTGTGTGGTATCTGACTTAGTAGAATAGACCACCCTCTTTCCTACCGAGGTGTCGTAAAATACGATTAAGGTAAGTTGACGTCAGGTAAGCTGCAGGTTGTAAAATGACTAACCAGATCATAATTTATAGAATTAGGCTTCACTTTGCGGAGCTCCATAATACAAAAGTAATAATTAAATTACTTTGCTATAATCCGCGATAAAGTAAATAGGAAATATATATAATGCTGAATGACTAGAATAGACTATGAATACTAGAATAGGCCATGAATATATGATTAAATCATTTTGAGATTTTGTCGTGGAGTCTATCTCCTGATGATGCTTCGGTTGCGGGGTAAAACGATTGTTATGTTTGTGATAGTGAACATGTGTAGTGCTTGTGTATTGTGGTTGTTTTAGTGAAGGTGCATGTATTTTTAAGAATCCTGCATGCATCAAAACAAATAGTCCACTCTACATTCACTTTATCGCAGATTATAGTAAAATAATGTTATTATTACTTTTATATTGACTTAATGATTTAAAAAACTTGAATATATATTACATAGAGAAATGAAGAGAATCTAAGTTAAGTGAGAAAGACGAAAAACAAGAAAGATTTTTTTTTCTTACACAGACTTTATTAAAGTACATTATGTACTTTAATAAAGTCTTACACAGACTTTATTAAAGTACATTATGTACTTTAATAAAGTCTGTGTAAGAAATAAAATAAAATATAGGTTCCGACAGTTTGACATATTTCTGGGGAATATTCTTTTGTTTTAACTGTCCATATGCTGTTAGATCTAACTGCTTTGACAGCGTCACCGGATGGGAAAGGCGATCGCATAAGCAAGGTTTCTAAATGCAGAGACTAAAGAAGCTTTACAGGCTTTTTTTAGTCAAGGAACTTCTTCCTTGGGTGAGTCCTAGAAATCGGACAACGGCTAAGGGCGTCGTGCAAGGGCTGGTGGTATGACTATGACGAAAATTCAATAATCCATACAAGACCAGTTTACAGAGAGATTTAAATTAAGTATAAGAGATATGCTTATACTTAAAGCATATTTCAAAATTAAAGATTGTTTGAATGATAAAAATGCGTGGATTTGAAAATCCTTTCAGCTTTAACAAGACTGGGTTTTAATTATGTACAATCTGATAATGTTTAAAAGATTGACCGCCGAGTTTCTTGCTGGTTCTTCTCGGTAAGAGCAACATACAGAGCCAGTTGTCGTTTCATTAATCATATTGATCCTCAACGAATCAAAAGTGCTCGAAAGAGCTTACTTGGATAAAGATTATTTTGATTTTATTTGATTTGACTAGTCAACACGTCTGGAGTGTGTTGAGAATCCACGGCCAACCAAAGTGGTTAAATTGGGGCCGCGTTTTGGCCATTTTTTCCATCTATCGCAATCTTTTGGAAGCTAGACATATCGATAAAATTACACATGCAGTTAATACAATAAGTTAAATAAAAGAAAAACTGATTGCTACTTACATTAGAGTATATTTGATCCCCGTTGTAATGACTCCTTTGTCTTTTCACATCATCTTCTGAATGGCTATTGAAATCTCTGTTTTCATCTGTTGACAAAATATGTTGAATTATTTGTAAGATCTGCAACTTATATCCACCCACATTCATTTTTAACACTCGTTTAGTCACATGATCCTACTTAATATTATTAATGCGAATGTTTGTTAGTATGGATGGATGTTTGTTACTCTTTCCTAGTAAGCAAGAAATATCGATGAGATTTGAGACAATTATTCCTTATAAACCGGGGTAAATTCTATAGAAATTCTGTTAATTCTACAGGAATAATATAAATTTAAAACGCCATCTATTATCAACCTATCAAAGTTTTTTAATTCACTATGCATCAAAGACGAGACAAATCTGCAATTAAAAGGAGGTTCTTTATCACGTTGTTTAGCTCACGTCGAAAGAGTTATTTTAAGAAGCTTATATATGTATATATATATATTGATTTCTGTTTACTAAATAGATTTAACTGAGCTATTATAATGTGTCCTTCTTCCAGTGCAAATTCATATCTTTGCTAAATAACAGTAACGTCATTAAGGAAATCAAATTTAATATGGATTTTCGAGTAGCGGTAATAAATGTAATAGGACCTGCTATTTAACCCCCCGGATCGATCTGATTTTTGTGATGGGGATATTTATAGGGTTTGATAGCGATAGAAGCTACTGAGTATTACAGGAATATGGTCCACGCGGATGAAGTCGCGGGTAAAAGCCAGTTCTTTATAAATAAATATACGGGACACTTACACACACGGTCGTCCGTCCCCAATGTAAGTAACCTAATACTTGTGTTATGAGTCACGGACAACTGCTAGATATACTACAAATATAATTTTAAATACAAACTTAAATACAAATATACACTGAAGCTCGAAGAACCAACAAATTGTTTATAGAATTTTTTGCCCTCGACGGGAATCAAACCCGCGACCCGCGGGGCTGAATGCAGTGTCACTACCCACTGCGCTAACGGGTTAGTCATCCTTCGTCAATATATGTCCATACCATCTTAATCATGTACTTCTCGTCTTTTCTATGATAGGCGCAACTATTGTCGCCATGTACCCTGTTTGGTACATCACGAAACTGAGTAATCTTTCGAATGTACAATATAACACATATTGATAACTGATTTATCTGAATAGCTACATGTATCTTATACTGATTATATGACTGATAGGTAATACAGGGTCTGGTCCCCTGCTGGTATTACCCTCGGGGTCTGTTCCCCGGACTGATTTAACTCACAGGGTCTGTTCCCTGAACTGATACAACACACAGGGTCTGTTCCCTGGACTGATACAACACACAGGGTCTGTTCCCTGGACTGATACAACACACAGGGTCTGTTCCCTGGACTGATACAACACACAGGGTCTGTTCCCTGGACTGATACAACACACAGGGTCTGTTCCCTGGACTGATACAACACACAGGGTCTGTTCCCTGGACTGATACAACACACAGGGTCTGCTCCCTGGACTGATACAACACACGGGGTCTGTTCCCCTGATAGTGGCCTCCGACCTCCCCTACAACCACCCCATGCCTCGCTTTACTTGTATGCTTTAACCTGATACTTTAAATCTCTGATTCCGATGCTACACTCATAACTCTGAATATCTGAATTCCCGTTACACACACAATATCAAATATAGATCTGAATATACAACAATAAGAGATAAATCTGAATCACTTACATAGTATCACCAGTACTGCCTCTAACACAAGTCACAACACTACTGCCCGCTTGGCGCGCTCGCTTGCCATACCGGCTTGCTACCTACCTTCCCCTCTGACGTCTTACTATTTATCTTATTTTTATTTCGCGACTACCTACTAAATTCGCGACACTCCCCCCGAGACAAAAAAGAAACAAAAGATTTGATTAACTGATCCCTTTATTGAACTGAATTATACTGCTTTATCTAAACAATCGACTATTTAATTTATACACCTTGAAACAAATTAATCATTAGCTGTGAAGTCCAAGACTTAATTTTTTCCTGCGCTTTGATTGCTGAGCAGCGGCTTGGTCGTTTCTGGGCTGTTCCAGAATTTGAGGAAGTAGTTGGTGTCTCACTGATATCAACATTGCCAATATCTAGCATTTCTGAATCTTCACTCGTCTCACTATGAGACTGACCTCTTTGGACTGATACTGGATCTACTTCGTCATCGATCTCTAATGGAAAGAGGTGACCGACCGAACGAGTCAGCGTCTCTCCTGCTGGTGTGACTACTTTCGCCACCCTGATCTCACCATCCAAACCCTTAACAAGTTCAGATATTGTGCCAACTTTCCATTTGATCCTATTACCATCTGCTTTTATCTGAACTTTCTCACCTAGTTTTGGTTTCCTGTTAACTGTGACTCTTGGTTGCCTGTGCTTATTACTCCGCTCTCTAAGACTGTTCAAATATTGACTGTTAAACATTTTACCAAACTCTTGTATAATAATTTGTCCTTGTTTCCAACCATCCACTAAATTAGTTTTAGTTACAGTAGCGGACTCAAGAAATTCACGGTCAGAAATATCACTCAATATAGGTCCCCCTACTCTTAAAAAGTCTGAGGGTGTTAACACATGTTCTGGTTCAACACCCACTGTTGTCAGTGGTCGGGTGTTTAGAACTGCCTCAACCTCTTTTAAAATTGTATGCAACTGATTAACTTTGAGTAAATGCTTATCTAGTGTCCTTCTGAGACTATGCTTTACTAATCCTATAAGCCGTTCATAAAATCCTCCAAACCATGGAGCTAATTCGGGTATAAATTTCCAGCGTATTTTATTTTGAATACAATAATCAGACGACAAAACCTCTCCTGTTAGTTTAAACTGCGTGGCATTATCGGATATTATGAGTTTAGGCACACCTCTTATTGCCACGAATCTTCTTATAGCTAACAAACATTCTTCCGAGGATAAATCCTCTACAAGCTCCATATGTATTGCTCTAATAGTTAAGCACGTGAACAAACATACCCAACATTTCTCTTTAGAACTGTCTACAAAAAGAGGGCCAAAATAATCTAAACCTGTATAATGGAAAGGTAGACTGTACGTTACCCTCTCTGGTGGCAGGTCAGGCATAACTGGTAACTTAAAAGGACCACCACCATATTTTAAACATTGTGGACACTTTTTAATAACCTTCTGTACTATTGTTCTTCCTTGAGGAACCCAAAATTTCCTCCTCAACAGAGCCAATGTATGGGATACTCCAACATGATAGTTACTCTGATGTAAGTCCGTTATTAATTTATGTGTAAAGTCCGCTGTTTTAGGAAGTAGTATGGGCTCTTTCTGACTTTGTATCCAGTCAGCATATTGAAACCTTCCTCTACATCGAAGTATTCCACTGTTATCCTTATACACCCCAAGAGATCGGGAAAAGTCAGTAATATCACCATTCACCTCTTTCGGAAAATATTGAGCTTGGAGTTCTAATATCATTTTTAATTCGGTTTCATCATGATCATGCATTTCTGTAGAACAAGTCTCTTTTGTGTCTAATCTGGTGTTACTATCGTCAGGAGTTATATTCGGAAGATCCTCCCCGGCTAAATTGATTTGAGTTTCCGCCTTATTTTCAGATTCAGGAAACCATTGTTCTGAAGTTTTTAACAAAAATTCAGGACCTTTTAACCACTTATCACAACATTCAGCTTGATCCGATCTAGTTCCTATATCGGCCGGATTTTGTTTTCCTGGTACATATCTGATTATAAAATTGTTATCTTGCTTAATCTCTTTAATCCTTCGCGCAACAAACGGCGGTAATAACTTATCTGTTTTATACCAACTCAAAACAATTTGACTATCGGTCCATAAAAATAGACGTTTAATCTCTAATCTCAAAAACTTAAGTACATAACGTAACAGTCTGCTTCCTATAAGTACCCCCAACAATTCTAATTTTGGGATTTGTAATTTATTATGGTCCTTAACAGGCACTAATCTAGACTTGCCAATAATAAAACTGACAATATTACTACTGCCCAAAGAACTACGCAAATATACACATGCCGCATAAGCGTCATTTGAAGCGTCAGCAAAACAATGCACTTCATGTATTACCTTTTCTTTATTTTTAATATTATTTATGCTGCTTAAATAGTATCGAGTAACACAAACATTTTTCAGATACTGCAATGCCGACGCTACCTTTTTCCACTCGCTTAATAAATTACTGTCTAATTTACTATCCCATTCTATTTTCTCCTTCCACAATTTTTGAAAAAATAGTTTTGCTGGTAACAAAATTGGAACCGCAAATCCACAAGGGTCGTAAATTGAGGCAATTACTTTTAAAATGCTACGTTTAGTATAAACTGAATCTAAATTAACCCCACTGATATCATAATTTAGCTGTAAAATATCACTATCCTTATCCCATATTAGTCCTAATACTTTAACAAATTTATTGTTTGCTGCGCGAAATTTCTGTGGTATAAAGGAAATAAACTCTTTGGAATTTGAGTCCCAATCCCTTAAATTCATAGATAAGCTGTTAAATGACTGTTTGCAAATATCGTAAATCCTTTTCGCCTCTACGACTGTTTTGGCGCCTGTTACTATATTGTCCACATATATATCCTCTGCTATTTGCTTTGTTACTAAGTCATCTGACTTTATTAAATGATATTTAATTGTTGCATTAAGTAGAAAGGGGCTTGATATTACACCAAAAGGAACTCTACAAAAGCGTAAGTGTAAAATATTAGTCATATCCATTTTGGAGTTTATATTCTTAAGCCAAAGGAATCGCGTCACATCTTTATCTGGTTCTAAAAGACCTAACTGTAAGAACGCCTTCTCTACATCAGCGATAATACCAATTGAATGCTCTCTAAACTTTATAATTAGTCCCGTTAAATCTTCCAATAATAAAGGTCCTCTATATAAGCATTCATTTAAGCTCTGATTTCCGACTGTTTTTGCCGAAGCATCATAAACAATTCTAACTTTATCTGGTTTATCACTACTAAAAACGCAGTGATGAGGAAGATAATGAACTAAACGAGACTTTGAATCCGAATCATCTTTAACAATTTCGATGATACCGTTCTGTAACTGTTCATGAATTATTTCATCATATGATTTTAATGTTGAACTATCTAAGCGCTTTAATAAGTTACTAAGACGACCACAAGCTAAACCAAAATTGTTCGGTAAATTAGGTGGATATTCAGTCCAGGGCCATTTGACATAGTATCTATTATCTTTAAATTGAATGCTCTCATTGAATTGTCTAATTGCTTCCTCATCACGGCAACATTTAGGTGAATCCGTAATTCCTATAGATTCAAGATCCCACAGTCTTTTAACATCATCAGTTTTTAATGGGAGGTCTGGTTCATTTAATTTAGTATCAAAATTTCCGTTTGTTTGCAAATAAGTCAGAACCGAAATCTCATCGCGTGTGAAATTTTCATTAATTTTACCGGACCAAACCCAGCCAAAATCCGATTCAACTAAAAAAAGGTCTGTAGAAATCGTTAACTTTCTATTAGACATAAAAGAATGATAATAATCATTGCCAATTAGAATGTCTATGTTATCCCTAGCAGAACCATCGTCAGCTAACGTTAGATCTTTAAATTGACTATCTTCTAATAATTTATTTAAATCACTACAAACTGAGAAGTCTATACCATTTGTAATATGAGGAACTACGTTTGCATATATTTGCCGCATAACACCAGTTCGAGTATTTATTAGGAAATTTACTACAGGGCTGTCAATTTCTTGGGGGGTTTTTTTCCCGAACGTAAAAATGGACAGATTCACACTTTCTACGATCGGCATATTCAAACTATTTGCAACAGATGACGTTATATATGTCCGTTGGCTACCACAATCGAGTAATATCCTACACTGTACTCCTTTCCCTTTGTCATCTGTATTACTGATTGTCGCTATACAAGTTTGTAACAATGTAGTATTTGTTTTTAAGTTAACATGTAAACTATTAGTTTTAATAGCGGCTTTCCCTGGTAAAAACTTAGTCGGACACAACGCGCGATTATGTATACCGAATTTACTGCAATGCCTACACTTTCTTTTAGAACGACAATTGTCAGATCTATGCCCTTTTCCTAGACAATTATAACACCGATTTCCTAAACATGATTTTCTTTCTTGTAAAGTTTTATAATTCTTGCATTCATCATTGAAATGATCTTGTTCACAGAAAATACATTTTTTCACTAATTTCTTTTGAGGTGGCTCTGCATCCCGATCAGATCTTTCATGTACCCTTTTTCGCAAATATCTTTTAATTTTATTACTTTCAAGTGGTTGGGTGTTATAAGGTCTGTAATCTATCCTAGGTAGCCTCCCTGATGTGCCTGGAAGTTCACGCCGTTTTTTGTATTCTTCAGTTCTAATATGTAAAGCATCGACCGTAAACTGATCTTGATTTCGTTTACTATCGCTAAGTGCAGCTTCCGTATTTCGACACTCTGAATCTCTTTTCAATCTATTAGACATTTCTCTTGCTGAAATTATGTACTCTTAATTTTTTCTAATGACATCAATTGATTCATCTTCCTCAGTCATTTTTAGCCTTAACTCATAAATTAAATCTTCTGGAAATTTTTCTATAATCATCACTCTTAGATGATTATGATTGACATCCTCTCCTAAAGAACTTAACACTCTTAGATGTCTTTCTATCTCATTTAACACCGAACGACATTCCTTAACGGATTTATTTGCTGCTTTGATCCTGTATAATGCAACATAATGAGCATCGATAATCGTGTTAGGCTTCCCATACCGTTCCTTTAACGTATTAATAGCTATTTCATAATTTTTATTAGTGGTGTCTAACCCCTCTATTGCCTGTTTCGCATCACCTTCCAGCACTGACTGAAGATATAATAACTTGTCCACTTCACTAATGTGACGATTATGTACATTTGACGAAAATTGATCCCAGAATTGGTACCACTTGAGAATATTACCATCAAATTTTGCTAATTCCATACGCGGCAATTTATCAGAAATATTTAAATTATTTGCTGAAGTTGAAACTTTCAATTTATACCGATTTTGCTTTATACACACATTTATCTCAGCTATTAAATTTTCAGCTTCTATTTGAGTTTCTGTATATTGCCTAATTTCATCTAAATTTTGTTCGGTATCCAATTTACAAAAATTCTGGATTTCCGAAACAAATCTCTCAGTTGCACCTTTTAATTTAAATTCTATCAACTCTAATTTATTTAAATTTTCATCTTCAATTTTTTGTTTTATTGCACACTGGCCTGAATCAATACAGGACAAAACTGATTCGTAAATTAATTTGAGACGGGTTCGGATGGCACTTTCCATTTTTTTTAAAAAACAATATTAGAGGTCAGTCTTATCTAATAATTAACTGTAACAATTAAAAAAATAATGAAGGTATAGAAATAATTGTGAAACTTCATTAAAAAAAAACAGTAACTAAAATAAAATGTTGTTCATAATTCATAATTAAGTCAAAAGTTTTATTTGCCTATTATCTGAATGTAACTGTAAAATTTATTATATGTTCCATATAATAACTACTACATAAACTATTGCCTAACCATTTTTTCTTTGTATAAAATAAGATATGAAACATTAGTGCACAAATTTCTTTAGCTATTCGAATCATAATTAATCATAATTTTATAAATCGCAAACCCAATAATGAATGCATAAGAAGAGCGACTGATATCTTTATCGTCGTATACTTTATACGAAAACTTTAATCACGCAACTGCATAAATAAAAGAAACTAAAATTATGTCATAATTTCATAACTAACTGTAACTGCAATAATATTAATACTCGCGTGAGCGTTTGTTTACACTAATTGTTTTATCACCAAGCGATATGAAACTACCCACATTTAAAAACATATTAAACATTATTATTTAATTCCCCGGCTCAAATCCCAGCATCTCCACCATGTCGCCATGTACCCTGTTTGGTACATCACGAAACTGAGTAATCTTTCGAATGTACAATATAACACATATTGATAACTGATTTATCTGAATAGCTACATGTATCTTATACTGATTATATGACTGATAGGTAATACAGGGTCTGGTCCCCTGCTGGTATTACCCTCGGGGTCTGTTCCCCGGACTGATTTAACTCACAGGGTCTGTTCCCTGAACTGATACAACACACAGGGTCTGTTCCCTGGACTGATACAACACACAGGGTCTGTTCCCTGGACTGATACAACACACAGGGTCTGTTCCCTGGACTGATACAATACACAGGGTCTGTTCCCTGGACTGATACAACACACAGGGTCTGTTCCCTGGACTGATACAACACACAGGGTCTGTTCCCTGGACTGATACAACACACAGGGTCTGTTCCCTGGACTGATACAACACACAGGGTCTGTTCCCTGGACTGATACAACACACAGGGTCTGTTCCCTGGACTGATACAACACACAGGGTCTGTTCCCTGGACTGATACAATACACGGGGTCTGTTCCCCTGATAGTGGCCTCCGACCTCCCCTACAGCCACCCCATGCCTCGCTTTACTTGTATGCTTTAACCTGATACTTTAAATCTCTGATTCCGATGCTACACTCATAACTCTGAATATCTGAATTCCCGTTACACACACAATATCAAATATAGATCTGAATATACAACAATAAGAGATAAATCTGAATCACTTACATAGTATCACCAGTACTGCCTCTAACACAAGTCACAACACTACTGCCCGCTTGGCGCGCTCGCTTGCCATACCGGCTTGCTACCTACCTTCCCCTCTGACGTCTTACTATTTATCTTATTTTTATTTCGCGACTACCTACTAAATTCGCGACAACTATGCAATTGTGACAATACTAGAAATTGAGTGGAAAAATCGATTATTAAACAATCGATTTGTCTTCCTTCAAAATAAATCATAATAAATATTGGATTATCATCATCATCATTCATAAATATTCGATTAATTCGAATCGAAAATATCGATAATTAATAATCTAATTTTTTTACTAATCGATAAGTTTCTTTTTTAATATTAAATATTAGAATAAAGACTAACTAAAGTGGACTAATACGAATACAGATTGCTGATGTGTTGCGCTGTTTGCGAAATTCGATTCAAATTAGTAATTGTAGCACCAATGTAGCCAACATTGGTGCTACAACGCAAATCATATCTTAAAAAACAAGAAAAAGCGACTAAAAAATGAGAATTTATAGCATTAGGCGTTACTTTGCGGAGATCCATAATATAAAAGTAATAATAAAATTATTTTGCTATAATCCGCGATAAAGTGAATAGAAAATATATATAGTGCTAAATGTATATTGGACTATCCGTTTTTCATACCCGATACATGCGGGATTCGTAAAAACACATGCACGAACCTCCACCACAGCCACCACAATACACAAGCACTACACCCTTTCATTATCACAAACTCAACAATCGTTTCGCCCCGCAACCGAAGCATCATCAGGAGATAGACTCCACGACAAAATCGCAAGCATCTTTGCGATTTTGTCGTGGAGTTGCGATTATAGCAAAATAATTTTATTATTACTTTTGTATTATGGATCTCCGCAAAGTAACGCCTAATTCTATAAATGTTGTCACATGATTTGGCTACGTATTTTACGCCTGACTGACGTGAACTTACCATAGTTGTATTATACGACACCTCGGTAAGAAATGAGAGGTCTATTCTAGTCAGCTGGATATCACACGGCATTTAAAATCGATTCTCAATAGTTTTAAATCGATGTTCACATTGCTATAGACCGAAGCATCATCAGAAGTTAGACTCCAAAAGAGTTATTAAAAGAATCAATGGTTTAAAGTCGATGTTTAAAGTTTAGAAAATAGATTATTAGAAATCGATTATTTTTTCACATGCTTAGACAATACTATCCTTACTTATGTATGGATAGTACTGTCACTATAGAAGAAAATTTAAGAGAAGTTATAACTTGATATAATATGGTCACAATTCGTGCAGCGCGTTTAATAGCACACTAAATCTTGTCGTTCTGCTCGGCGAACACCGTGGGTAGGCATGGAGTGATATCGATGAAATGAGCATATCGTTTATCGATGAAATAAAGAAATCTGTATTTAGAAATCGATAAATGAAGTTATAGCCTAATATGTTTATACAACATTAAATTTATTTACAATACAATTACATTATTATAAAAAAAGATTGGCGATGTATATAATAGACAAAGTGAGAGCCGACATAAGCTTGCAGTTCCTGCTTTGCGTGAAGTTCATTCAAACGAAGTTTCAGACTTATGAATCAAAGTCCCCAAAAGCTATCTGTGGTCGATTTTCTCAAAATGTACAAAAATAATTTTTGTACGGTTTTAACAAAAATATATTGCAATTCTTAGGGAAGGTTTAGGTTACATTACGGTTTTATGTAAATTGTGTTGAAGAGGTTGCGCGGTTGAACAAAAAATGTCTACTGGGAGCTTTGGTTGCATCTGGCGCGTAAATCCGCAGAGATACACTAAAATAATGTACTAGATAGTTGTAGATCTACAAAAATACTACAAAAAATTTAACAACAGCATGTTTTTATCTTTAATGGTTAACTCACAATAACTACTTCTATGTTCAAAATTTCAATTCACTTAGCCGCTTGCACAGCTAGTTAATAATAACAACGGTATCGATACACCGTAAGTTACATCCCTACCTTGGAAACAATGCGTTTCCTCGCGGGGAGCACAAATATTAAATCCCTATGCTCTAATATTACTTTATAGTTATCTAAAATAGTTCAAAAGATTTGATTTTGACTTGGGCATAAATTCAAATTCAAATTCAAAATATTTTTTATTCAAGTAAACTTGTAAACAAGTGCTTTTGAATCTTCAACTTTACTGCTGGTTCGGAAAGCTGTTCCTACCGAGAAGAGCCAGCAAAAAACTCGGTGGTTATTTTTTAAAATATAAATCTTAAAACTAGTTACATTTATTTATTAGAAGTGCACCTATATCCACACATCCTTATCATCTAAGTAATCTTCAAAAGTATAGTCGGATTTCTGTATCAGCCTCTTTTTAACAGTGTTTTTAAACTGCTGTAATGGCATGACCAAAACTGATTTCGGAATTTTATTATAGAATCTTATACCCAAACCCACAAACGATTTACGTACTTTTGCTAGGCGCAAAGCAGGAACCGCAAGCTTATGTCGGTTCCTACTTTGTCTATTATATACATCACCTATCGTTTTATATTTCTTTATATTTTTATGTACAAAAGTT
The DNA here is from genome assembly GCA_947086505.1 of Morpho deidamia. NCBI lineage: Eukaryota > Metazoa > Arthropoda > Insecta > Lepidoptera > Nymphalidae > Morpho > Morpho deidamia. The sequence continues at coordinate 18,868,891 of CAMTZC010000008.1, forward strand.
ACATTGTTTAAAATATACTGTGAAGCAAATGTAAGAATACCTATTTCCTTAAACTTCTCTCGCATATTGCATATTACCACACTAACTAAATATGAATGCAAAAATGTGTCTGTCGCTTTCACGGCTAATCCACTGGACCAATATTGATGTGATTTGGCACAATTAAATCTTTTACACAGGGATAGCATGTATTGATTTGATAGTCTTTAATTCACATAAAGTTAAAACCGGCGATGAATAAATATAGTTAAAAAAATAAAAACCACTCTTTTATAGTATAGTAACATTAATTTTTACAATAATACTATATGTTTCGTTCACTTTTCTGTTTGAAAGCGTATTTATTAGTTTTTTTTAACTCTTCCATATTTTACCTAAGTGTTTTTATATTTAAATCCTGATCCTGCGGTATAAGATAGCCTATATGTTGCTCAAACACCTCGTCTATCCAGTGGAAGTTTCATCAAAATCGATTTAGCGGTAAACTTTCCTTGGTAAAACCCTTACAAAAAATCCGTTCAGCATCATTTGACAAAGTCGATCAAATACAGTCAGATTAGGAACTTTGTTTTAATATATGATTTTTTTCGTAATGTTCGATCAGCATCCACCTTCCTCAAGACTTGAAACTCTCTTACCCTGGTCTTCGTGCCTCTTCCTCTTCAGGCCGTTCCCGTTATGCAGCCCGTCCACCTGCTCGATGCCCAGGATCCCGTTGATGCTGTAGCTGCCGGTGTTGTTCACGTGCTCGGTGGTAGGAGACAGGACGGCGGTGGTGCCAGGCGCGTTGCCAGCGTGGGTTATTACCTGAACAGTGTTAGTATAGTAAAAGGCGGACCGTAATTCTATAATAGTTAAAATCGCGTATCTCAAGTGGCAAAAGGCATAGTACAAAGAAAAGTGAGGTCCTAATGTGTTAGAAGTAATGAGCTTCCGAACCATTGGAAAATGTTAACTTCAGTAACAGCGTTTCTTAAGTTTTTTAATGTAGAACCTATTTTAGTAGTTACTTTTATTCTGGAACCCCTAGATTGTTTCACATACAGAACGACAATTATTTTAAATTATTTCAGCGAGTAAATTAGGATATTTCATTAAAATACAATAAAATTTGGTTTCAATAATTTTCTTTTAATAAATGTTTTATACTTTAATTCTAGTTAATGTTTCTATACATAAAGAAACAAACCTCTTTGAAAAAATGATGAAAGATTTCATCGTCTAAGTTATCCTCAAAAGTATAGAAGGCTTTCTGTAACAGCCTCTTTAAAACAATGTTTTTAAACTGCTGTAATGGCAAAGCTAAAATTGATTGCGGAATTTTGTTATGCAATCTTATACCGAAATCCACAAACGACTTACGTACTTCTGCGAGGCGTAAAGCAGAAGCCGCAAGCTAATGTCGGTTCCTACTTTGTTTATTTATATACATCGCCAATTTTTTAAATAATTATTTATATTCTTATGCACAAAAAATTGAATTCGCTAAAAATATACTGTGAGGCAAATGTAAGAATACCTATTTCCTTAAACTTCTCTCGCAGGGAATTACACAGACTTAAAATAGTAAATGCCACGTATGGCTCTTTTTTGTAATACAATTTTTTGCGAAAATGCGAAATATAAATAAATGAAATAGAATACTCAAGAATGAGTATATTTTTACCGGGTCACCTTAGTATTTACGTAATGAAACAGAAAATATTCTTCATTAACTCCATAAATTAAACCTTCCTATCATTCATTTATTAATTCTCTTGCCCTTATCGCACTCTAAATGGGGTCGGCTAAGTTTTAAACATGTTGCTGCATGTTTTGGCTAGGTATTTTACGACCGGCCAGCCTGACGTCAATTTACCTCAGTCCTCTTACCTCGGTAAGAAATGAGGTTGGTCTATTCTACTCAGCCGGATACCACACGGCGAATTCTAAACCTTCCTATATTTTTCGATTAAAGACTTACTTTCTACATGTAAGCCAGGTTTATTCTAGAACTTACAGAAACAACACTGCCCTGTGCCGAGCTGATCTCCTGTTCTTGCTGCTGTTGCTGCTGCTGATTGTGGGCGTGCTTCGCTTTCTCCGCTGCCTTGTTACGAACAATCCTTGAACAACATTTTCAGATTAACCGTTGTACCTCGCAATACTTGTCTATGTAATCGCATCTAGATAAATACTCTCTTTGTCTGTGTACATTCCGATCTTGTGAACGTACCTAACATTATATGCATGCTATATTAAATTAATTAATCATGTCTTGCAAATCATCATCCTCATCATTTTACAAACATGTTGTCAAATAATTTGGCTACGTATTTTACGACTGGCCGCCTGCCTGACGTCAACTTACCTTAGTCGCCTTTTACGACACCTCGGTAAGAAATGAGGTTGATCTATTCTACGCATAAATTTTAAAATATTAGTATGTACCATATTGTATATATTTTCGTTCTTTCCTGCTATAGATTTCTAAAATGTACTTAATATATAACCAGTTAACGTAATCCAATGATCATTACCAAATATTAGCAGCAAGTACAAGAAATTTCCATTAGGTGAAAAAAAAACTGCATTTCCCGACCCCGCGCGCCACGTGCCGACATCAACATGCAATTTGGTCGCGGCGGTTGCGATTTGTTACGGCTCCGATACATTGTCGTGTAAAAAACGTCGCGTGCCAAAGATTTATTGCCTTACGATGTACTTGGGCTTAGGTATTCTATAATTATTTAATGGCAAAGCTAAAGTTCATTGCGGAATTTTATTATACAATCTTATACACAAACCCACAAACGATTTATACTACCCGGCATTAAATAATGCACATCGATGTTTAGAACGAAACAGCCGGCCAGTTCGGTTTCGTAGAGCGCTGTCACTGTCACACACGGGTTCGTCAGTCTGTGCTACAGAGACAATGCTCTATGAAGCAGAACCTAGCCGATTTCTCTCTCTAAGCCGCGATGTGCATTATTTATTGCCGGGTACTATACGTACTTTTACAAGGCGCAAAGCAGGAGCCGCAAACTTATGTGAATTGAAATCGTTTATTCTACGAATGTGCTACTTAATATATACAGATATACAATCTAAACTTAATTTTAATTATAAAAAAACTAGCTGTGCCAGTGACTTCACCCTCGTCGATATCAGTTGCCACAAAAAAAATGTGATTTGAACTTAAAAGTAGTTATTGTGAGTTAACCGTGAGATATAGAAAAATGTTATGCCGAACTTTTTTGTAGTATTTTTATATATCTACAATTCTCTAGTACATTACTTTAGTGTATCTCTGCTGGTTTACGCAGCGCACACAACTAAAGCTCCCAGCAAGCAAGTTTTTTAACAACTGCTCGATCTCTTCAACACAATATACATAATAATATGTACTATTTACCTAAACCATCCGGAAGTATTGGACTATATTTTGGTGAAAACCGTACAAAAATCCGTTCAGTAGATTATGTGAAAATCTATTACATACAGACAGACAGCTTTTTTGAAAATAAACAATCAAATATGTATGTGGGACATTTACACACACGGTCGTCCGTCCCCAAAGTAAAGTAACTTAGTAGTTCTGTTATGGGTAACGGACAACTGGTAGATATATTACATATTATATAGTTTTAAATACATACTTAAATACAAATATACACCTATGTTCCAAGAACTAACAAAATGTTTATAGAAACTGTTGGCTCTCGGCGGGAATCGAACCCGCTAATATTTTGAGGTGTTTATTTTTATATTTAAAAAAAAATAACAGTGTTTAGGACGTTTAAATAAATACTTAAAAGGAGATAACTAATGTAATACATCAAGCCGTGTGGTATCCGGCTGAGTAGAATAGACCACCATAATTTCTTACCGAGGTGTCGTAAAAGTCGACTAAGGTAACGTGACGACAGGTAGGCGGCTGTTCGAAAATACGTAGCCGATTCTTTTTTTTTTCGAACTGACTGTATGCTGTTAGCTCTAATGGCTTTTACAGCGTCACCGGACGGGACGGGCGAGCGCAGAAGCATCGTCGAGGTTGCGAAATGCAGAGAGTAGAGCGCAGAAGCTCTACGTAACGGGGAACGTCGTCCTAAGGGTGCCTCCTGTGAGGCCGTACCACGGCTTAGGGCGACGTGTAGTGGACAGCCAAATCATGTGAGATGTTTATATCATGTTGTGCCGACCCCGCTCATAGTGGGATAAAGGCAGGAGCATAATGAACTTATATAATAAATCTAATTTTAAAATTTTCTATTAAAGCTTCACTGCGTGAGCTTTTATGCGTGTCCACGAGGACACGCATTTGGAATTTTACACGAGTAAAATTCCATTATTTACGAAACCAAAGTACGAAGACTAAATATGTATTAAAGAAATATAAAAAAGTAGCTTATATACTCTGCTGACTAGATACATAAAGATCTTCCTAAGGGATCGACAATGCAATGTCATTATTTCGTGTCGCGGCCATTTTGTCGTCGCTCAGTTGACAGTTCATTTCCCGCCATGATGGATAGCGGCCGCGGTGAAATATTGCCAGTATCTCCCGGGTTGACATATGCAAAAATTGTTTTGCTAACTTATCAAAAAGGTCAGATTGGAATTAGGGTCGTAATAGACTCATCACGTTCCTGATGGAATGGGGTGATTTATTGGACGTTGCTTTGGTTTTTTACATGAAGGAATAATTGAATGTCTCATTTATTTAGAAATAAAAGACTCATCACCTTAAAAGCTGTGATAGCCCAGCGGTGAGACCGTGCGACTCTTTCGAGGGGAACACGAGTTCAAACCCGGGCAGGCACCAATGAGTTTTTCTATTAAAACTCATGTGTCTAATTGATAATTGCAATTTATCACACGCTTTTCGGTGAAGGAAAACATCGTGAGGAAACCTGCATATCTTTAGAGAATTCTGGAGATATGTGTAACCTACCAATTCGCATTGGAGCAGCGTGGTAGGTCTTAGCTTCAACCCTTCTCTCCAGAAACGGAGAGAAGAGGCCTATTCCCAGCAGTGGGATTGTAACAGGCTGGTACTTTAATTTACTTTACACCTTAAAAGTATGATTTATAAGTTTTAGTAATTTAAAAGTCTTCTATTTATTATTTAAAATCTACTTTCAGTTATCAAGTACTGACAGAAATAATGGGAGTTTTTCATTAATGTATCTTGAGAAACTATATAAGGTCTATACAACATGTTTTTCGATATTGCCTAAATTTTTTTAAAATTTTAAATTAAAATCTTACTTATGTTATATTTAAAAATTTGTAAGGTTATTATTGCAAAATAATTTATAGGGTATGAAAGAACGGATAGTCCACTATACATTTAGCACTATATATATTTTCTATTTACTGTAAAATAATTCTATTATTACTTTTGTTATTATTGCAATCAAGAGGTTCTTTGATTGTTTCAATTATGCAATTACTTTGAATTTATTTCATCACATATTTCTAACTTGTAACAATGTATATGGGGATATTTTCAAGTGAGTCAAATTCGATTTACTAACTTTTAAAATGAGATAGCTTTTTTGGAACTCCATTCTCACAAAAATATGCAAATTCAAGCTCAAGTTGAGGAAATTGACTAATTCAGAAAAATCAATTTATTTGATCCAAAAGCTAGAGAGCTTAGTGTTTATGAAATAGTAACAACGCTAAATTTATGAAATTAAATAACATATTATAAATTCTGTGAGAAGTAAATTAATTTTTGCATAAAAGGGGTATATTTTTGTAATAGCAACATTGCAAAAACCAGGAACTACGCTTGTATCCGGTCGAAAGGGTTACTTTTGTGCTTTAACATTTTGATATCTTCCTGTACAATAATAGCATTAGCGAATATTTTTATTTATAGCCCCTACCTAAGAACCGGAAAGCAATAAAAGCGGAAACTTTTAATACGTATAATGTAAGTTGTACCGTCTTATCAACTGAGTGGTCAAATAAGTCGAATAAAATGAGTAGTTTTTTTTATTTATTGAACTTGAACTTATAGATTTTTTCACCAGACTTTTTTTTTATTAACAACTTGATTTCCGTGCGTATTACTATCAAATTCTAGTATTTGAACAGTTATCATATTCAGTCAGTCAGTCAGATTTGCAGTTTTTCTAATTCATAGATTGATGTCTGCAATTAAACAGTATTCTGCCTATCTAAAATTAGGAACCAAGACCTGGAAGGGCAAGACCTGGAAATCGATTATCCACGGTAAAGTGATCCGTGGAAAAGGTCACGACCGAACTTAGGAGATCGACGCAAGGAGGAGGAAAACTAGGAACATGGTAAATAGGCAGAAAATGATGTGTTCATATAATTTCAAATTTTACTACACTTTTCACTGTAGTCAAATGTAACGCCTCGTCAATTTAATCGGAACAGTTGAGTGACTACGATTTTCAGACTTGAGGTATTGACTTAAGATAGCAAATCTGATAAATAGTAATTAATTTTAATTACATGCAGAGATCTGTGATAGCCCAGCGGCGAGACCGTGCGGCTCTTTCGAGGGGAACACGAGTTCAAACCCGGGCAGGCACCAATAAGTTTTTCTATTAACACTCATGTGTCTAATTGATAATGGCAATTTATCACACGCTTTTCGGTGCAGGAAAACATCACGAGGAAACCTGCATATCTCTAGAGAATTCTGGAGATATGTGTATCCTACCAATCCGCATTGGAGCAGCGTGGTAGGTTTTAGCTCCAACCTTCTCTCCAGAAACGGAGAGAGGAAGCCTATAGCGATGTGATTGTAACAGGCCGCTACTTTACTTTATTTTTACATGTTAAAATGAACATTAATGCAGGATTCGTGCCTATGTTTTTCCGACATTGGGACAGTTGTAATGTGTAATATGTAAATATTAATCAAAGAGAATAATAAGAAATCTTAATATGCTCGTAGGTTGTAATGATACTCAAATACACTGCTAAACTATATGCATATTAGCATTACTAGCAGAACAAGTGACTGAAATTCGCATTCTTTCATAATGAAATTATTTTAATCAAGTCTTAAGACTAGTATTAACGAATAATCTATGTTTTGACAAAAATCAAACATGAATGTGAATGACAAAACTCATATACCCACTCTTTTTTAACTAAAAAAATTGTGATTATCATCTTTGATATTAATCTATTAATTATAAGAATGATTAATACTCAGAATCAATTCTTTTCAAACTCAAATTCAAATTCAAAATATTCTTTATTCAAGTAAACTTGTAAACAAGTGCTTTTGAAACGTCAAAAACTAGCGCTGGTTCGGAAAGCTGTTCCTACCGAGAAGAGCCAGTAAGACACTCGGTGGGTGCTCTTTTCAAATGAAATTCTTATAGCTAGTTACATTTGGTTATTACTATCTTGTACAGGGTAGAGGAGTAGCTATATCCATGCATTTTCTCATCTATATAATTCTCAATAGTATAGTAGGCTTTTTGTATCAGCCTCCCTTTAACAGCGCTTTAAAACTGCTGTAGTGCAAAGATAAAATCTATTGCAGGATTTTATTATAGAATCTTATACCCAAACCCACAAATGACTTATTTGTTTATTATATACATCGCCAATCCCTTTATAGTTATGTACATTCTTATGCACAATCATTAGATTGATAAAAGTATACTGTGAAGCCAAAGTAAGAATACCTATTTCCTTAAACCTCTCACGCAGGGAATCACGCGAACTTCAATTGTAAATGCCACGTAGGTATGGCTCGTATATTCTTGCCACTTAGTAATCACAAGGAATAATTTACAACCAGTAATCAATATTGTAGACAACAGAACGCACTATAATAAACAACCCCGTCTAAAGCTCTCGACCCCATAAGAACCTAACCCAAATTATCCTATCTGACAAATTATTCAGTTTTCGCGCGGCAAAAAAACCAAATGTCAAAATGGGGCTGCCAGAATTATTGCTTCAATTACCCGACGGCGGGCCGCCCCCGATTAAAAATGTCTTCACGTCTCGCGAGTCGGCGTTTTTTACTGTTTTTTTATTTTTATTATTATTGTTTTGGAAGGGTATTTTTATGGTTATGATTTTTGCGGCGGATTTTTCTTGGCAATGAAATGTACCGACTGTCAGCCAGTTTACGTTGCGAAATAATAATTTATAGAATTAGGCGTTACTTTGCGGAGATCCATAATACAAACGTTATAATAAAATTATTTTGCTGTAATCCGCGATAAAGTAAATAAATAAGATATATGATGCTAAAGAAAATATATATAGGGCTTTGCGATTTTGTCGTGGAGTCTATCTCCTGATGATGCTTCGGTTGCGGGGCGAAACGATTCACAAACTCAACTTGTGATAGTGAACGTGTGTAGTGCTTGTGTATTGTGGTCTCAGTGGTGGAGGTTTGTGCATGTGTTTTTACGAATCCTGCATGTATCTGGTATGAAAAAACGGATAGTCCACTATACTTTTAGCATTATACATATATATTTTCTATTTACTTTATCGCGGATTATAGCAAAATGATTTTTATTATTACTTTTTTCTGAAATAAGAGTGGAGTTAGAATTATTTTCACAACTACATTTAGAATCGCGATTTACATATTTAGAATCAAGTATTTTCCTGAAATTCGATAGATTACTTGTGGTGGCTCAACTTTTAATACACGTGACCTAAACCAAGGGGTTACGCAAATAAATTCCGAGCGGTTTCGAGCGAATATATGAGTTTTTTTTAATTAACAGGTATGTTAACTTTTTTTAAAGACTAATCGCTGAGTTTCTTGTTGGGTCTACTTCGTAGGAACAGCTTTCCGAACCAGCAGTAGAGTTGACGATTCAAAAGCACTTGCTTACAAGTTTACTTGAATAAAGAATATTTTAACGATTAAACTAATGCGATTGGGGGTCACGGGAGAAACATTTTTAGCAGTACTTCTGTCAATTAAAGTTCCTTTAAAAATCCCTGTCATATTGTATAAAACTAATCATTTCGAATCGAATCGGGTCCAGAAATGTGAAGGGTCGATTTACCCCGAATACTTCACAAAATAGTTTCGTATTTATACGTCATGAGACCGCAGGACGGTCGTCGACGGGACATTACGGGCGCGTGTCGGACACGTGTCGGGGGTGGGAAGCGGCCTTTGTCGAGAATTGCTTTAAAATTGACTACAGCTTTTGAAATTTGAGCAATCTTGTTTATACGATTGTAATCTAAACTAACTGTACATTGGGCAATCCGTTAAAAGAAAAGTAATTATAAAATTATTTTGCTATAATCCGCTATAAAAGAATATATATTTAATGTTAAATGTAGAGTGTACTGATCCGTTCTCATGATACATGTAGAATTCCTAAATACTTCTGCACTACCCACCATTAATAACACAAAAATACACAACCACTGCACACATTCAGTACCACAATCTCAACAATCGTTTCGCCCCGTAACCGAAGCATCGTCAGGAGATAGACAGCTTTGAGATTTTGTCCAAGGGAAAATCGTAAATTTATTTTATTCCAATAATCTCAAAAATAATGTAATATCTTTTATTTTAATTTGAAAATTATAAGTAACGAGTTAATAGTGAGTTAACCATTAGAGTTAGAGATATGCTGTAGTGGACTTTTTTGTAGTATTTTTGTAGATCTACAATTCTCTAGTACAATACTTTAATGTATCTCTGCTGGTTAACGTGGCGCACGCGAGTAAAACTCCCAGTAGGCGAGTTTTTTTACAACCGTTTTTTTATACAAAACCCTTATATACTATTAACCTAAACCTTTCGCAAGAATCATACTTCCTTTAAGTAAAAACCGTACAAAAATCTGTTCAGTATATTTTAAGGAAATCGATGACATACAGACAAACAGCTTTCGGGGACTTTGTTATGTAAAAAGTATAGATATATGATATGTATTAACAGCTAAAGGGCTCTTAATACAGAAAAGTATTCTCGATAGGCGTGGCTTTTAAAAGAAATAAGATCCGAATGTTTTTACCGAATCTAAGCGAATTCGCCCTTTCAGGGAAAGTTTGCAAACGGTTTCACACAGTTTTAATGTAAATGGAGCCTTATTGTGTCGTATTAAAGTATATTTTCCAACTTTTTGATGTACAAATGGGAAAAGAGTTGGGTTGGGGCCACAAAATAAACGTTTTTTTATTATTGAAATAGTATGTCCTGCCCGCTCCGCGAGGTTTAATTCAAATATATATGAATTAAAATAAAATAAACAAATTAAAAAAATCGGAGCATGGTCCGCTGGGTCAATCTAAAAATTATCTGAAAATTTCGTTAAAATCGGTCCTGCCGTTTCAAAGTATATAAAGGACATACGGACATCATCCTCCTGCCCTTATCACACTCTAAGTGGGGTCGGCACAACGTGTTATAAACATGCTGTCGCATGATTTGGCTATATATTTTACGACCGCCTGCCTGACGTGAACTTATCTTGGTCGAATTTTACGACCCCTCGGTAAGAAAGGAGGTGGTCCACTCTACTCAACCGGATACCACACGGTGGGTCAACCTTTATTAGTCGCCTTTTACGACACCTCGGTAAGAAATGAGGGTGGTTTATTCTACACAGCCCGATACCACACGGCGGGTCGACTTAACCTAGTCTCCTTTTACGACACATCAGTAAGAAATGAGGGTGGTCTATTCTACTCGGCCGAATACCACTCGGCATATAAAGGACATACAGACAAACATTCATTTTTATATAATAAGATGTTGGATAGAATAACTAAGAATGTACAGGTAGAAAGAATTGTATATACATTAGTAAAATATTGTACTAATATTTGCAAAAGTTTTATGTGTTTATTCTTATGTTTTAAGTACCGCTTTTACGTCTCAATGATTTAACAGTATAAAATATTGTGTCTATGTTTAAACCTAGAATAATTTTTAAAGAATTACTTTTTATTCCGGTGAAATCCATAGGACCCAGGGTTAATTTTTATATAGTATTTGCAATTCTGATGACATCGTTGGTCGCAATTAAAAATAAATCATCATTCGCCTGCCCTTATCTTACTCTAAGTGGGGTCGGCACAACATGTTACAAACGTGTTGTCATGTGATTTGGCTACGTACTTTACGACCGGCCGCCTGCCTGACGTCAACTTACCTTAGTCGCCTTTTAAGACACCTCGGTGAGAAATGAGGGTGGTCTATTCTATGCAGCCGGATCCCACACGGCACTCGCAATTAAAGGAAAATATGCATAAATTTCCATTGGATTTGACCTAGCTGTCTTAGTGACAAAACTTCATCGGAAGATGAACAACGTTTTTTTTTACCAGACAATTATGTTCGGTAAAAGATTTTTTTATGAAGCAACTGCTGATCTTTTTAACCTATTTTTGACGAAAGAGATACCAGGATACAATAAATTTTATTTTAGGTTAAATATTTCTGAATGTTACAGATTGGATCGCATACCACTAAGTAAGATTTGATGTACAATAAAGTTTATACCTTATCTATCAATATTTAAACGTACGTTCCGTGGCCCCAGTAAGGGGTTGCGTGACTTCACGCTCGCCGGAAAGAGGGAGGGCATCAAAGATGGCGGCACCGGAAGAGGACACGTGCTCCGAGCGCTCCGGATGTCCTGAGCCTTGCATCCATTGAATTATTGCTTGAGTTATAATAATAATCGTATAACTATCATCGCTTTTTCCCCATTTTGAGGGTACTTGGGAAATTTTCTGACATGGTATTTCGATTAATGTTTGATTGTTGATAGATCAATACATAAATGTTTGTAATAATGAAATATAAAAAAAATTTCGTTATGATAATAAAGTTATGGTTTATTGAAGACGAAAGAAGAAGAGAATATCGGCTTGACAAAAGGAGATATGAAGGTAATTTGTAAGAAATTGTAGTGTAGTAACGCAAATGACTTGTAGGAAATAAAAGTAATAATAAAATTATTTTGCTATAATCCGCGATACAGTAAATAGAAAATATATATAGTGCTAAATGTATAGTGGACTATCCGTTTTTTCATACCCGATACATGCAGGAATCGTAAAAACACATGCACAAACCTCCACCACTGCCACCACAATACACAAGCACTACACACGTTCACTATCACAAACTCAACAAGCATCATCAGGAGATAGACTCCACGACAAAATCGCAAAGCTTTGCGTAATGTGTAGTGCTTCGTAAGAACTGTCGTATAAAAAGTATCGAATATACCTTTAATCATTAATTTCTTTAACCGCTAAAATATCACGGCTCTATAAATTAGTTTACTAGCACGTAAACAAAAAAATATTGAATAATAAAAAAATATCCATATATCGGTGTTTCTTATCAGAAAATTCCACTTATACTCAAGTGTTACCCGCATTAAAAATCCACGGATCCAATTACGCGTAGTGTTGCCAGATAAGATACTAAAAAATTGCTAATATCATATGTCAGTTTGTAATCTATGCTACCGTTTATTAATTTACTTATCTATAGATAAATATTGTTTATTTTGGTATTGTTGATAGTGAAAACTGTTTTCCTACGAATTCTCTGTACTGGGATTTTTTGCCTATTGTGTATACGTACGTATATCTATACTTATTATAATGGTATTCTTACATTTTCTTCACAGTATATTTTAAACATTGGAATTTTTGTACATAAAAATATAAAGAATTATAAAACGATAGGTGATAAATAATAGACAAAGTAAGCTTGCGACTCCTGCTTTCCGCCTAGCAAAAGTACGTAAATCGTTTGTGGGTTTGGGTATAAGATTCTATAATAAAATTCCGAAATCAATTTCGGCCATGCCATTACAGCAGTTTGAAAATACTGTTAAAAAGAGGCTGATACAGAAAGCCTACTATACTGTTGAAGATACTTAGATGATAAGGATGTGTGAATATAGGTGCACTTCTACTCTGTTTTAACAAAGTTTAATTAGTTTAAAGTCAAAGTTTTAAGTAAGTTTAACAAAGTCCCCAGAAAGATAGTCTGTATGTGATCGATTTTCTCAAAATCTACTGATCGGATTTTTGACCGGTTTTTACTAAAAGGTAGTGCATTTCTTCCGAATGGTTTTAATGAATACGTTACGGTTTTAAGTAAATTGTGTTAAGGAGGTTGCACAGTTCTACAAAGATTTACTCGCGCGCGCCTCGTAAACTAGCAGAGGTACATTAAAGTAATGTACTAGAGAAGAAGAGAGATCTTCTCTTCATCAATCGATCAATCTTTTCTTTCTAATAATACTAGCTGTGCCAGCGGCTTCGCCCGCATGGAAATCAGCGTGTCACAATTTTTTCTAGAATTCAAATTTTAAACATAAAGTAGTTTTTGTGAGTTAATCATAACAGATAGAGACATGCTATTGCGCACTTTTTTGTAGTATTTTTATAGATCTACCATTCTCCACTACATTACCTTAGCATGTCTTTGCTAGTTAACGCAGCGCACGCGACCAAAGCTCCCAGCAAGCAAGTTTTTTAAAAACTGCTCGATTTCTTCAACGCAATTTACATAATACGGATATGTACTATATATCTAAACCATCTGAAAGTATTGTACTCTTTCTTCTATCTTTTAGTAAAAACCGTACAAAAATCCGTTCAGTAGATTTTGAGAAAATCGATTACATACAGACAGACAGCTTTTTGGGACTGTTTTATAATAAGCTAGTACAAAAAAAATGTTGGTAGAAAAAATTGTAACCACGTATTGACTTCGTTTAATTGAAAAATATGCTTTACAGTAATGAAAAAAGAAGAATATCTGCTTTTTTATTAGAGAAGTAGTGGGATTTTTGTAACCCATATATTAGAGTAGAGTGATTAATCTACGATACTTTATCTCCAAAAGAAGAGAGAAGACCTTTCCCCTATTCCTTCCTCTTCCCTTTTCGTCCATATCCAGACATCTATCGATTTAAGAGATGCAACTGGGTATTTGAAACCCTCAGAAATATCGACATCGAGCCCTTGTCCCCTTTGAAGGGTCTTTATTAGTGAACAATAACTGGTATCAATAAACAATGGAGGGTAGTTCAAATTGTATTACATGTTTAAGTAGTTCTTGAACACTCAAATAACCAATAGAGACGTTATTGACGTTGACGGACTTTTGGTCTATAGTTTATTAAAACCATACAGCACCCATTTCAATGAAATTTCTAAGCAGTTGTATTTCGGTCCAACTTTAAATAAATTTATAACTTGAGGTAAATTATAATAAAAACTATACTATCGGATTGTTATTTAGCCGTGTGGTATCCGGCAGAATAGAATAGACCACCCTCCTTTCATACCGAGGTGTCGTAAGAGGCGACTAAGGTAAATGCCGTGTGGTATCCGGCTGCACAGAATAGACTACTCTCATTTCTTACCGAGGTGTTGTAAAAGGCGACTAAGGTAAGTTGACGTCAGGCAGGCGGCCGGTCATAAAATACGTAGCCAAATCATATGACAGCATGCTTGTAGCATGTTGTGCCGACCCCACTTAGAGAGGGCAGGAGGATGATGATGACTATCGGATTGTTTTTAAAATGATTAATAATCTTACAGCTGGGAATTTAAAGTTTATTATTTACAGTCACTAATGCACTTCAAAGTTCTTTAAGTTTTAGATAGATGTCATTATAAGAATGAAGTTTTTTTATTCACGATATAGTACCTATTTACTTCCTAACCTCCTATCTACTGTTATGATGTATCTAAACACACATAAACAAAGTTGGAACCTACATAATCTTGCAGCTTTGCGCCTTGCAAAAGTACCTAAGTCATTTGTGGGTTTGGGTATTCTATAATGAAATTCCGCAATTGATTTAAGCTTTGCCATTACAGCAGCTTAAAAGCCCTGAAAAAGGCTGATACAGAAAGCCTTATACTGTTTAGGATTACTTAAATGATAAGAATGCCAAGATATAAGCAACTGTACGACCCTGTAGAAGACAGTAGTGAGTATAAGAGCAACCACCAAATTTCTTGCTGGCTCTTCTCGATAGGAATAGTTATCCGAACCAGCAGTAGAGTGGACGGTTCAAAAGCAATCGTTTATAATTCTACTTGAATAAAGAATAATTTAAATTTGAATTTGAACAAATGACCTTCAACTATTTCAAATGCATAGCTGTTGACTTAATAAATATGTTCAGAACTTACCTATTTATACTAGATACGGATGGTACGTTGTCCTGACTGCATATCCCTTCGCTCAGGAGTCTATCCCGTATTTCCCAGGCAAACATCGTCGGATTTTCCCTCTTGTATGCGGCTATCGCGTCTACAACCGGAGGGGTCGCTACTTTCGGTTTCGAACCGCCTATCACACCAGCTTTGAAACTCCCAGTTTCGTAATACCTGGAAAGAAGAATTTATATAAGTTAAACCCTGTAATTGGCACTTAAAACGTAAGAGCGCCAACAGTGTAACGAAAATTCGAAATCTATACTTACTATACAACAACTTTGGTATATAAATGAATTTGTTATTAAATTGGGTACTTCCCCAAAATCTGTCTATCTGTATGATCGATTTTCTCAACATCTACTAAACAGACTTTTTTATAACCTTTATTTTTAAGGGACATAAGTATCTACAGATACACGTCAGCCCCATCATAAACTAATTACCTTTAGATCTAATTGTATAATTAAATCATCAATTTATGGTCATTTGTGAGAGAAGCACTAATAAACGCAAACTTTTACGGCCGAATTGCTCAAAGGAAATGCTAAGATTGAATTAAACAAACCAACATTAATTACATTTAAATTTAAATCAAAAATTTGTGATTCTCTCAAAAATCGGTTATTGTCACATAAAAAAAGTAAGTGTTGAATATCTTCTTGGATATCACACTTCGGCGAATCAAAAACAAATTTTAGTACAGTTTTTACTCAAAGATAGTACAATTCTTCCGAAAATAAATTGGATATATCGACACAATAAAGTCCTATCATACTGATTGACGTAAAATTCTTAACCTCCATCTTTACACTATCAAAAGAGGGATTATTCCTGCATCGCCCAAAGGTATTTTAAATATCTAACATGAAACAGATTACAAAAGTAATAATAAATTATTTAGCTATAATCCGCGATTCAGTAAATAGAGAATATATTTAGTGCTAAATGTAATATGGACTATCCATTATTTCATACCCGATACATGCAGGATTCGTATAAACACATGCATAAACCTCCACCACTGCCACCACAATACACAAGCACTACACACGTTCACTATCACAAACTCAACAATCGTTTCGCCCCGCAACCGAAGATTACATACAGATATAAGATTCAGATTGTACAGATGATACAGATTAAAAAAATTAATAACACAGTATTTCAAAACTTCAACACTACATTCTCTACTAATATTTTCTATGACGTTAAATTATAATATAGGCTCCAATATCATACATACATACATTTCTATAATAGATTAAAACTATCATTATAGTATTGAAGAAGGTATTCCAAAAACAATGTTGAAGTATACTCTATTTCAGCGCGAAATCAATTTCAAATTTGGAATCCTCAACAGATTAAAACAAGCAATTCATTACGCACAACAAAAGGCAAAGGAATCACACCATACTGCCGACCGGGATATTCCCAAATCAACCATAAAGACGACCCTACACTCACGCCCTGCCCATGGGACGTGGCATTAGGATTGGAGAAAATTAAATTCCAACTGCTCAATAAAATAATGAGAGAGTATTATGACAATTCGATTATGTACCCCTTTGGTTTATGGGCGTGGGTGTTTTTTTTGTTTTAAATTTATTTTCGCTGATTTGTCTTTTATTTGGATAAGCGACCAAACCTATAAATAAATAATAATAATAATAAATATATAGGACATTTACACACACGGTCATCCGTCCCCAAAGTAAGTAACTTAATACTTGTGTTATGGGTGACGGACAACTGGTAGATATAATACATATATAAGTCTAAATACATACTTAAATACAAATACACACCCAGGCTCGAAGAACCAACAATTTGTTTAAAGAAAATGTTGGCGCTCGGCGGGAATCGAACCCGCGACCCGAGGAGCTGAAGGCAGGGTCACTACCCACAGTGCCAACGGGCCAGTCATACTTGGGTTTTTTCGAACTGTTTCGTTAAATTTACGAGTGTTAATAAAAGATTTTTGCCTAGGTTTCAAAAAAAAATTTTTGTTTCGTTTGTTATATTTATATTTATTATTTTGTAAGAAATTTTATTTTTGTTGCATAATTGTGATAAATTATTATTATTGACAAGAGTGAATACCGAGCTTCTTACTGGTTTGTAAATAGCAAAATAATTTTATTATTACTTTTGTATTATGGATCTCCGTAAAGTAGCGCCTAATTATATAAATTATCAATATGATTAATGAAGCAACTGGTTCGTAGAATTGCTCTTACCAATAAGAACCACCAGGAAACGGCGGTCAATATGGCGTTCGCTAAACAAATATGCTACTTACCTAATAGATATAACATGAATGTTATTTGAACTAAAGGCATCAGTGATCAGTGCTACTCGGAAAATTTTAGCGCTAAGTAGAGTAAATCTAAGTAACTTAGCTAGGGTGCTTACGGGGCACTGTGGACTAAACAGACACATGTTAAACCTGAAGCTCTCAGACACTGGATTGTGCAGACTCTGCCTTGCAGCGGAGGAAACACCCATGCATATCCTATGTGACTGCCCTACGCTGATCAACGTTCGATGCTCTCTCCTAGGGTCACATATTTTACGCCCTATAGAAGTGAAAGCAATCGCCGCCAAGAAGATCCTTGAATTCTTCAAGGATACCGGTATTGGTGGCGAATTGTAAGCAGTGGCGATCACAATAGATCAGCAATGGTCAAAGTGATACTGGGCCTTTAGGCCCTGCATAGCCGCTACTCCCAGAAGAAGAAGAAGAAGATCAGTGATAGTTAGTATAAAAAAGCAATTAAAAAGACACTTATTTGTAAAGCTTATTATACTATTGAAGACTATGTTCATGATAAGAAAGCTTGAATTTAAGTTGCAACCAGCTTTTTTAGATTGTATTGTAAGCTTTTAAATGATTATTTTAACGGATGAATTTCTTTCTGGTTATTTTCAGTAAGAGCAAACCACCTTCCATAACCAGTGTTAGCTTAATTATAATTTTACTATTCGGGATTTTAAATTTGACGATTCAGAACTTTTTTAAGCCAAATTAAATAAAGAATAATTTGAATTTCCATTTATTAATGTTTTTATGAAATATAATAATAACAACTTTAATCTATTCTTGTAAATCATCATCATTCTCCTGCCCTTATCCCACTCTAAGTGGGGTAGGCACAACTTGTTACAAACAAGTTGTCACATGATTTGGCTACGTATTTTACAACCAGCTGCCTACCTGACGTCAACTTACCTTAGTCGCCTTTTACGACACCTCGGTAAGAAAGGAGGGTGGTCTATTCTATCCAGGATACCACACGGCACATACCTTAGTCTGTGTGACCACCCTCCTTTTTTACCGAGGTGTCGTAAGAGGCGACTAAGGTATGTGCCGTGTGGTATGCGGCTGCATACAATAGACCACCCTCCTATCTTACCGAGGTGTCGTAAAAGGCGACTAAGGTAAGTTGACGTCAGGCAGGCGGCCGGTCGTAAAATACGTAGCCAAATCATATGACAACATGTTTGTAACATATTGTGCCGACCCCACTTAGAGGGGGATAAGGGCAGGATAATGATAATGAACAGTGTTATTATACATTTTAAAGCAGAAACAGGAGCGATGGTAGATGAAATAGTTATATTTATATTTATAGATGACAACTACAATCTATTATTGTCAAAGAGATACTCCCATCCCCTGGGACAAGAATCCCCGGCTCGCTTCATCACATTATACGTGAACATAGACAGACATTAGAAAACACATCAGTGTGTGCGTGTCTTATAAAATTCCGTTTTCATACGTATATAGCTTTTGTTTTACTGAGCGGCTCGATCGATTTGAACGAAATTTTCCTATAAAGATGTTTGGATGCTTATGAGCTTGAATTTACCATACGTTGCCCTTTTTTGCATAGTCAAGCTTTTTTTGTCTTTTTTAGCATGCCGTTTTGATAATTGATTTTATAATCTCCTGTAAATACGCTATCTTTTTTTTCTGAACATATACGTGTGCTAGAAATAGGCCCCATCAAGATTTTTCCAACTCGCACGGTCTTTCAACAGTTCATCTAATAACACTGTTTTATTAATTGAGACTGCAATTATTATATCTTTAGAGCCTCAACGAACAACGTATCTTCGTACTATGTGCCCAGGCCAATGTCACTTGAGCTTCGTAACGCTATTCGAGTTACCTTTTTACAAGGTTTCGGCAGAGTTGCATCAGCCATATTTACGAACTGACTGGAGCGCCGCAGTGTCTTCGTTCTTGAGTACTACAGTCATTATTTTCACCAACTACCCTCGCTTGAACCGCACAATCCACATGAGGTCTCTTGCACATCACACTGATATTATCTGTACGCGATATAGCTTGCAACGATTTCTTCCGCGATTTATATTTATTAATCACAGGATCCCAAGGCGTCGACAATCTGAAACCCTTTTCTCTGTTGAACGTATGATGCTTTTTGATTTCAACAGCTTCACGCGCAACTCTTGCATAATAATGGGCATCAGTTGACAGGATTTTGGGATCATGAAGCTCAATTCAGTGATTGCTCCCCGAATTAAGCAAACGGTCTGCGATCGCTGACTTGTCTGGTTATTTTTAACTGCAGTTATGTGCTCTTTGACCCGCTCAGCAATGGTAAAAGGCAACTCGATTTTGCCGCAATGTGACCCGTTTATTTATATAATAATAATGAATCGCTAAAGTTTAAAATTTACCACGTTACGCTATATTGGTAATTTTGGTTCCTCATTATTGATTTGACCACAGAGAACCTCATTTCGCTGAGGTATTTTTGTTATTTATTTATTCATTCAATCATTCATTCGTTCATTCATTCATTCATTTATTTATTATGTTATGTCAACTACGTAATATTATATGAAATTGAAATTATTATTCAAAAGAACTTATAAATTTAATAAAAATATTTTGAATTCAAAAACTTGTAGCTTTTTTTTGTGTCCAAAAAAAACAATAGCTACAGAAGTTGTGAACAAAACGACATTAGGGTTATATCACCCTTCGCGTAACAAAAAGAGCATATTCAAAATTTTTGCATTAGCCAACCCTAAAACATCCCCGCGGACTTGCACTAGGCTTATTACGATACCCCAGTAATATAAAGTAAAAAATGGTTAAAGATTAAGAAATATATTTATTGTAAATAAATTTAAAATAAAAATATAAACTTAGTTTTTAAGAACTTAGTCCCCTAGGAACAATGTTAGTTTTAGTTTTAGCGTGAAAATCAGTGTTTTGCGAATATTTATTTCAGTCAATTTACTTATAACCGTGTTGTACTATCAGCTTTAACTTTTCTCAATAATTACACCATATTTTAGTAAAACCGCACTAAAATCCAGTCAGCGAATTTTGATAAAATCGACCACAATAAAAAACTAGTGATAAGAATTATTGTTTGAAAAGAGCAACCGCCGAGTTTCTTGCTGGTTCTTCTCGGTAGGAACAGCTTTCCGAACCAGCAGTAGATGTTGACGATTCAAAAGCACTTGTTTACAAGTTTACTTGAATAAAGAATATTTTGAATTTGAATAAAATTCCGTCATAACTTTTATACTATAGAATTCCGAAAAGTAACACCTACTTCTAGGAATTATTCAATAACATTTAATACGAATAGTACTTTTATGCGTGATAATACACTCGTAAGTCTCGCTTAGGGTGTGATCTCACTTATAATTGACTTATCCCGATCGCCCCACTCCAAATTACTTAAGTGCGGCATCGGATTATGTTGTTTTTATCTTCGTAATCTTGTTTATGGTTTGACTACTTAGATATATTTGCTTTTAAGTACCATAGACAAGTGGGTGTTGGCTCAATGTAGTTTAACAATGCTACATAATAAAACTTAACATTTATTTATATATTTGTAAAGAATATAAATTACAAGCAATATAACAGAACTAACTACTTTGCTATAATCCACACGGGTCAAGTGAATGCATGCAAAGCCAATGTGTATGAAGCAGGCAAAATCCACGCACCTTATACATGCAGGACCAGCCACCACATGCACCCCAAGGCGCAATTCACCAGCAACAACGAACACAAAAGCAGCACACACACCCACCACCACAATCTCGTCGATCGTTTCGCCCCGAAACCGAAGCATCATCAGGAGGATAGGCTTCACGATTTTTGTCGTGAAGCGAAGCAGAGCGAATTATAGCAAAGTAGTTAGTTCTGTTATATTGCTTGTAATATGGAATTCCGCAAAGTAACGCCTGCTTCTATAAATCATTTGAATATAAATTAGTTGTTTCAATATCTCAAATGTAAATTAAGAAAAGATCACTGTTTGATGCCGTGGAAAGGTAAATAGTTTGGAAAGCAAAAACATATTAGCATATTAACAACACTGATATTATTAGTTAATGTATAAAGGGAATCGGCAAGAGAAATAATAACGATATTTTTTATTTTTTTAATTTACATAATTGTCATATTATGATAATATGCTTTTGTATTATATATACTTTATATAATATGATTTTGTATTTCAAACTATTTTCCTTTCCACAACGTCAAACAGTGCTCTCTTCTTATTTAAATTTGGTATATTGAAAACCGAATTTATATTCTTTATATATTTATTATTTATTATTTATTATATTCTTTATTTTACTTTATTTATTCATAGGAAGCTGTGATAGCCAGCGGTGAGAACGTTCGCCTCTTTCGAGAGGTTTTCTTTTAAAATTAAAGTCTTATTAATAATTAAATAAATGTATTGTGGTCTAATATTCTCAGCCGGTTACTACACGGCGGAAATACATGAAGTAAATAATAAATAAATAAATGACTTTGGTTGTATATTTACTTAATGTTAAGAAAAATAAAATGATGGGAGAGAATTCGCATATTATATTATAGATATGTGAATTTTTCTATGTTTACAGCCATTCATTTAATTAATTTTAGTTACTAACCGTGGTATCGATTCAAGGTTTTTAATTTAGATCTATCTATAGACTATAATCTGTTGATAAATACGATATATGGGTATATATCCCCAACCGGATAATACTCAGTATAGATTCGCTAATATCGCAATCCACTTACGCCCTGCCCTTATCAAGATCGTCAATATGTGTGTCATTCAATACCAACAAATTGAAACATGTATGACAAAGGAATTGGGGTGTAAGGAGTAAATACGTTACGGATTTATACCCAATTGCTTACTGATACTTGAGAATGAAGATGAGAATTGAGAAGCTGTGATAGCCCAGCGGTGAGACCGTGCGACTCTATAGGTCACGGGTTCAAACCCCGGGCAGGCATCAATGAAATTTTCTGATAAAACATGAGTCCTATTGATGGTTTCAATTTTTAACACGCTTTTCGGTGAAGGAAAACATCGTGAGGAAACCTGTATGTCTCTAATTCTGAGGATATCTGTAACCTACCAATCCACATTGGAGAAACGTGGTTGGTTTTAGCTCCAAAAACGAAGGCCTATGCCCAGCAGTGGGATATTAACAAGCCGTTACTATATTTTACTTGACTATGAGATTGGGATGTAATGGCAAAGCTAGTCCCAGTTTGAATCTAAATTGACAATTTTAGGGGCCAAAAATATATAACTTATGAGAATTAGGCGTTACTTTGCGGTGATCTTCCGGTTTTCGAATTAAAACCGAAATCGCCAACATATAAATGAAAGTAGCACGGTCTTGTCCGTATACTATAATAATTACACTGTTTTTTCTACCCGTCTGTCTGTACGCAGAAAGCGTATCGTCCGACTCACTTCCGTTTTGATCACGGTAACAAGCGATTTTGAACTGTATCTCAAGTGTATACAGTTTAAAATTGACCAACAAATTTTACCTAAGTACAGACAGCAACAAAGTAATTTAAAATTATATTCGCTCACGAAAATAGCTTTTATGTTCCAAGATTTAAGAATAGTATTTCTATGTACATAAGTGTGGTTCAAAATATTAATCATGTTGTATGTTTGTGTTATTTGTATACTTACTGTGGTAATGGTTTTTGAGAAATAATTACTATTATAAATTGGCTTAGAACTTAACGCCTCGGTAGGTAGCCTGGTCTAAACCTACATAAATCTCACAAAGGATTTCAAACTCTATTTCTTAGTAATAACAAACAAAATTCTCTAATTCAAAATCACATAAAGTTCTAGACTGTATAAAAAGTTTGGTCTATCGCGGAACTCATAACCACTGTGGATTCTAGTTCAAATTCAAATTCTAAAAATTCAAATAAATGCAGAAGTGATAATAATTTTTTTATTTTGCGTGATGAAATAATATGCATCTATAGTTATTTTCCAAAAGCTTACTGTATGTATGTAATCGATTTTCTCGAAATCTACTGAACGGACTTTTGTACGGTTTTTACCAAAAGATAGTACAATTCTTTCGAAAGGTTTAAGTTAGTACTTTTAGCGTTACGCTTTCGTGTAAATTGTGTTGAAGAGATGGCGCAGTTGTAAATAAACTCGTTTGCTGAGAGCTTAGGTCGCGTGTGCCGCGTAAACCAACAGAGATACGCTAAAGTAATGTACTAAGGAATTGTAGAGCCATAAAAATACTACACAAAAGTCAGCAACAGTATGTCTCTATCTCTTATCGTTAACTCACAATAACTACTTTTATGTACAAAATTTCAATTAAAGGCAAACACAGTTAGTGTGATGCTAAATGTACTCTACATTTGTTGTATAAGTTATATCTGTTTTCATATATATTGCAACATAAGTTTAAAGCACGCACTATAAAACATCACCACTACCACATTACACCAGCACTACAACCATACACTAAGACACTTTCATCATCATTCTCCTGCGCTTATCCCACTCTAAGGCACAACATGTTTGTAACATGTTGTCACATGATTTGGCTACGTATTTTACGACCGGCCGCCTGCCTGACGTCAACTTACCTTAATCGCCTATTACGACACCTCGGTATGAAAGGAGGGTAGTCTATTCTATTCTGCCGGATACCACACGGCTAACTAAGACACTTTCAATAGTGTTTTAATTCTGTAACCGAAGCATCATCAGGATTATCTTCTGATGATGCTTCCACTCCACGGGGATTATAGAAAATTGATATTATCATTAGTTATTTTTGGCTCTCAAATAAGCTTTAATAAAGCTCTTTAATAAATTAATTTCCAAATCGTCAAATCGTAGTGAATCTAAGTGAAAACCCCCATGTTCTTGGGAAAAACATAAAAAATCACATACTTCCATCTAGTAAAATATGAAAGGGAAACATTAAAGTTGTTGCAAATAAAATCGCGGGTATCACAAACAATGAAAGCAAAAAAAAAGCCAGTGCAATATCGAATACAGAACATTCAAATAGGAGAGTGCGCGGGGCAAATAAATTGAAACGCAATAGACCTCCTGCTCGGAACTCCCGCGGGAATAGTGATGTGACGACGGGATAGTTGACCCGGGGAGAAAATTGACTTCCTTGTTTCAGCAAAATAACTATTTCTGCGGCTAATATCCGGCTGAGTAAAATCGACCACCCTAATTTCTTACCGAGGTGTCGTAAAAGGCGACTAAAGTGAGTTGACGTCAGGCAGGCGGCCGGTCGTAAAATACGTAGTCAAATCATTTGACAACATGTTTGTAACATGTTGTGCCGACCCCCCTTAGAGTGCGATAAGGGCAGGAGGATGACGATGAATTTCATTATCATTTAATATATAATTTTCATATCATTTAATATTTATTTTTGAAAAGAGTGACCGCCGAGTTTCTTGCTGGTTCTTCTCGGTTAGAGCACCTTTCCGAACCAGTCGCAGCTTCATTTTAATTTTAATTTGACGATTCAAAAGTGGCCAATTTGAATAAAAATTTATTTGAATTTGAATTATTAAATTTTAATTTAAATGCATTATATAGGCTTTGATTTGATTTGGCCAAAATAAAACCAGACCCGGAAGCTGCGTCTCATCACTAAAGTCGATTTTCAATTTAAATCAAACAACGGTCAGTCGGAGTGGGACTCGTTTATACTATTGTGAGTCGCCGCCATTGTTTGTCGGTCAGTCTGTCATAAAATCCATTGTCTACTTATGATGGAATATAATGAAGGGAACATCATCAGTGGGACAAGTGATTGGAAATGTCTGTGGAAATGTCTGATACAAGTTAAAGTAATGGCCTATTGATATCCCACTTCTGGACAAAGTAGTTTTCTTTCTCCATGCAAAAAACCGTAGGACCTTATACCCAACACCCTGCTCGTTTGCTGCTAATATTTTCCTTCACCGAAGTGCGTGAAGTTATTATCTAATTATAATTATATGTAATCAGTGTTATGTAAATATACCTACTCTACGATTATAGTAATGTCGTATGACATCACCCTAAAGTTGCGTCCTGTGAGTCCTCACACAACGTGTAGTATAAACAATAAATAAATGTATTATGGGACACTTTACACACATGGTCGTCCGTAACCAAAGTAAGTAACTTAACACTTGTGTTATGGGTGACGGACAACTGGTAAATATACTACATATATATTTTTAAATACACACTTAAATACAAATACACACCCAGGCTCGAAGAACCAACAAATGTTTTATAGAAAATGTTGGCCACCGGTCGGAATCGAAACCACGTCCCGCGGAGCTGAAGGTAGGGTCACTACCCACTGTGCCAAAGGGCCAGTCAAACGATATGACTGTGATTAGTTATCACGCTCATATAAAGCTCTGCTAGCGCGGGGTACGTCCTAAGGTAGACTTCTGTGAGTCGGCTTAGAACAATTTGTAGTGGAGGGCTGGTTGTATAACTGTAATATGTCATCATGCTATTGCTCTAAGCTCTAATAGCGTGGGTACGTCGTCTTAACGTAGTCTCCTGTGAGTCTACGGTTTCGGACGATGTGTAATGGAGGGCTGGTGGTATGAATGTAATTTACCAACACGCTTTTGCATAAAGCTCTATTAGCGTGAGGAACGTTGGCCTATAGATGCCTACCGTGAGTCCACGGCTTAGGATGACGTGTAGCGGAGGCATATTAGTATATCTG
The DNA here is from genome assembly GCA_947086505.1 of Morpho deidamia. Classification (NCBI taxonomy): domain Eukaryota; kingdom Metazoa; phylum Arthropoda; class Insecta; order Lepidoptera; family Nymphalidae; genus Morpho; species Morpho deidamia. The sequence goes on from CAMTZC010000008.1 coordinate 18,895,132, forward strand.
TGATTGATCATCCTTCTGATGCACAAAGCTCTGATAGCCTGAGAAAAATTGCTCTATGGAAGCCGCCTATGAGTTCACATCTTAGGACAACCTGTTGTGGATGCCTGGTAGAATGACTATAATTATTCATCACGCTGTTTTTTAAAGCACTACTAGCGTAGACAATATTGACCTAAGGATGCCTCCTGTGAGTCCACGGCTTAGAATAACGTGTAATGGAGGGCTGGAGGTATGACTTATTATAGGGAAATCTGAAGTGTTACGAGAATCTACCTCCACGGCTGGTAAGAGATGTAATAATAAAAATGACCCACTCACCTCTGTTACAAATATATAAAAATCTATTTTTCATATATCAGTTCACAATTTTGATAATGTGTTTTGAAATAATGTGCAATACAGTTCTACAAACATTACAATGTGCACGAGCTAAAGATATCCTATCAAATAAATATGGACCTTGTTGCTATCGTATTATATACTACAATAGCTTGTTTTGGGAATGTGAATGTGAACAATAGTCTAATGACGTAAGCATCGGGTTACCATAAATGTTGGATACACAGAAATGATTTCATGACGTTTTACTTGTAAATGAATAATCAAGACTTTGTAAACTAACAGCTTCTGCTTTCGTTTGGGGGTTTGTAAATTAAATTCTGCAGCCAATTTTTGGAGTTTAAAACAACTATAAAAAAGATAATTAAACCCTCCTATACTGTTGAGTTATACACATGACAAGAATACTTGTATATAACTATTCTTCGATACTGTACAAGACAGGTTATGAATAAATGTAACTGGTTAAAAATATTCCTAAAAGAAGATACACAGAGTTGTAGTCAGTAATAGCAGTTCCATGAACCAGCAGTAGAAGTGAAAAAAGTACTTGTATACTTTGAATTGTGATTTTTCTTTTAATTTTTGGTAAGTTAACCCCTTATTACAAACCATTAGGTGTTTAGAAAGTATTTTGAAGTTACTAATATATGGTAGAATGAAGGAATATGATGAATGCAGACGGCGCGGGCGGCCTACGCATAATGCATATGAAAGTTTGTTTCATCCTCTCTTTTTGTCGGTATGTCAATGTGTGATGCTTTTGCAACTAACTCGCTGAAGAAGAATACAATGTTAACGTAGGGTCAACTGAAATATTTTTATACAAGTACACCTTGCTCACAAATGGGTCGAATACTTTCCGGCATTTATCTTTCCCCCAACTATGACACGGGAACCGAAATATTTAATTATTAAGTGAACGCTATTTTAAATTATATCGTTGAATTTTATCACAATTAATCTGTAAAGTGCTAATATAAATCTAAATAATATATAACTCTATCCAAATAGAAAATAATAGTATCATTTACTTTTTTTTTTCATTATAATATTTAGGTTCAATTTTACCGTTCAAATGACCTCGATTTGATCTTTGAACTTTGATGATTTTTTTATATAATGCATGTTAAAAATCCTTTATTATTTACATCAATTTTTTTTACCTATTTCGAGACAATTAGTGGACAATCTTGTACATTGTATAAGTCATCATCATCCTCCTCCTGCCCTTATCTCCCTAAGTGGGGTCGGCACACGTGTTACAAACATGTTGTCATATGATTTGGCTACGTATTTAACGACCGGCCGCCTGCCTGATGTCTACTTACCTTAGTCGTCATAGTAGTGTTTTACGACCCCTCGGTAAGAAAGAGGGTGGTCTATTCTAATCAACCGGATACTACATGGTGGATCAACTTACCTTAGGCGCCTTTTAAAACACCTTGGTAAGAAAATGAGGGTGGTCTATTCTATTCAGCCGGATAACACACGGTAAAAGTTTGTTTAAATAATATTTTTTTTGGTAAAAATAATTTAAATTTAATACATGTTTCAAGTACTCATTTCCCTATGAGGACAAATTAGAAAGTATTTAATTAAAACTCGATTTTGTAAAGTGAAAAGCCGTTATCCGTTGTAAAGAGGGCGTGTGGCGACCCTACGTAGGTATAATGTAACGGATGGCTCAAAATGTGCGCACGCGCCGGTCTGCTCAGTGGGCGGAACGGACATACATACTTTATATATTTACTGTTACGTAGAGATTGGTCTTTATGCTATGTACTTGTAATTACTTAGCGATGCTGTAAGGCGCGATGGCTGATTAAGGGAAGTTCCAAAGTTACTTAGCTCAAACGGCTCGCGTAACTGATGTGGCAATGAAAGAAGATGAGAGAAGTTTAAGGAAATAGGTATTCTTACTTTGGCTTCACAGCATATTTTAAGCGATCTAATGTTTGTGCATAAGAATATACATAATTCCAAAAGGATTGGCGATGTATATAATAAACAAAGTAGGAACCGACATAAGCTTGCGGTTCCTGCTTTACGCCTTGCAAAAGTAAATAAGTCATTTGTGGGTTTGGGTATAAGATTCTATAATAAAATCCCGCAATCGATTTTATTTTTATCACTACAGCAGTTTAAAAGCGCTGTTAAAGGGAGGCTGATACAAAAAGCTTACTTACTATACTATTGAGAATTATATAGATGAGGAAATGCGTGGATATAGCTACTCCTCCCCTACAACCCTGTACAAGATAGTAATAACCAAATGTAACTAGTTATAAGAATTTTATTTGAAAAGAGCCACCGCACCAAGAGTTTTTTGCTGGCTCTTCTCGGTAGGAACAGCTTTCCGAATCAGCGGTAGATTTTGACGATTCAAAAGCACTTGTTTACAAGTTTACTTCTTTAAAGGATATTTTGAATTTGCATAGTTAGAAATGCCGATGGACTTTGGGATTTCAAGGAGCTTAAGTGGCGATTTTACACCGGGCAACTTAAATGTTATTGAGTACGATAACTTACTAGGACAATATCTTCTGATCAATATCTGAATTCAGTGGTCATTAAAACGCCGTGTGGTATCCGGCCGAGTAGAATAGAACACCCTCATTTCTTACCAAGGTATCGTATAAGACGAAAAAGGTAAGTTAACCCGCTGTGTTGTATCCTGAGTAGAATAGACCAACCTCATTACTTACCGACGTGTTGTAAACGGCGACTAAACAAGTTGTCAAGTCCGCCAGTCGTAAAATAACTACCCAAATTATGTAACAACATGTTTAAAACATGTTATACCGACTCAACTTAGAGCAGGAGAATAACGAGTGTTATTAAATAGGTAAATCAAATTCAAATTTAAAATATTCTTTATTCAAGTAAACTTGTAAACAAGTGCTTTTGAATCGTCATCATTTACTGCTGGTTCCGAAAGCTGTTCTTATCGAGAAGAGCCAGCAAGAAACTTGGCGGTTGCTCTTTTCGAAGAATAATTCTTATTACTAGTTACATATAGTTATTAGTGTCTTGTACAGAGTCCAAGAGTAGCTATATCCACGGATTCCTATCATCTAAGTAATCCTCAACAGTATAGTAGCCTTTCTGTATTAGCCTTTTATAATTGTATTTTTAAACTGCTGCAATGGTAAAGTTAAAGGAGATTGTGGAATTTTATTATACAATCTCATACCCAAACCCACAAACGACTTACGTACTTTTGGAAAGCGCAAAGCAGGAACCGCAAGCTTATGTCGATTTGTACTTTGTCTATTATATACATCGCCAATCTTTTTATAATTATGTATTGTAAATGTGTAAAAATTAATATAATGCTGTGAAATTATGCAAAAACCCTTGTTTTCTATTGTCGCTACATAACCACGTAATGAAACAGATAACTTAAGTGTTATTGGGTGGATAACTTACCGGGAGAGTATCTTCGACACGCAGCCATGCGACACCCGCAGCTGCCGACTGATGTCGCAGGGCCTCACGCCGCTGTGGGCCAATTCCACTATCCGCTGTCGCACGACGTCTGGCAAAGGCCTACCGTTGACGAACACTCCACCCAGCTGATTGACACCACCGTGACCTGTGCAACAACATATATTGTTAGGAATGGAAACTGGCAACACTATAATCACACGATTCAATCAATCAATCAATCAAAATATCCTTTATTCAAGTAAACTTGTAAACAAGTGCTTTTGAATCGTCAACTTTACTGCTGGTTCGGAAGAGCCAGCAAGAAACTCGGCGGTTGCTCTTTTTAAAATATAAATCTTAGAACTAGTTACAGTTATTTATTACTGTCTTGTACAGGGTAGAAGTGCACCTATATCCACACATCCTTATCATCTAAGTAATCTTCAACAATATAGTAAGTAGGCTTTCTGTATCAGCCTCTTTTTAACAGTGTTTTTAAACTGCTGTAATGGCATGACCAAAATTGATTTCGGAATTTTATTATAGAATCTTATACCCAAACCCACAAACGATTTACGTACTTTTGCTAGGCGCAAAGCAGGAGTCGCAAGCTTATGTCGGCTCCTACTTTGTCTATTATATACATCACCTATCGTTTTATAATTCTTTATATTTTTATGTACAAAAATTACGTTATTTAAAATATACTGTGAAGCAAATGTTAGAATACCTGTTTCCTTAAACTTCTCTCGCAGGGAATCACGCGGACTTAAATTGTAGATGCCACGTATGGCTCTTTTTTGTAATACGAAAATTTTTTCACTATCCGCGCATTTACCCCACAGCACAGCTTCATGATTCATACATGAACTTACATTAATACGTTCTAGAATACTCTAGAACATTTTTGTAAAATAAAAGTTTAGCCCTGGGAATTATTAATAGTTAAGGCAGAGGAAGTTTTAACTGGAAATTGAATATAATATATCGATATTGGTTCAGCGGATTTATGCTAAAATTTATCAGGCAGATTTTCAAATTTATAAAGGATATCTTAGTGATACGCCAGTTATCCGGCTGTACTCAACGTTGTAAGAAGCAAATCATTCGTGACGATCGACCGGTTACGCCCGGCGCTCCGGTCGATACAGTATGACCGGGTTTGTTTTCATCTTAACACATCACTGATTACCGGATAATGGATGGATAATGGATATTACGAAAAAGAGCCATACGTGGCATCTACAATTTAAGTCCGCGTGATTCCCTGCGAGAGAAGTTTAAGGAAATAGGTATTCTTACATTTGCTTCACAGTATATTTGAAACAATGTAATTCATGTACATAAAAATATTAATAATTATAAGCGATAGGTGATGTATATAGTAGACAAAGTAGGTACCCGACATAAACTTGTGACTCCTGCTTTGCGCCTAGCAAAAGTACGTAAATCGTTTGTGGGTTTGGGTATAAGATTTATTGAAGTATTACCAACAAAATTGTGACAATTTTAGTATTCAAATTGATTATTTATTTTATTTCATTCTTATTTTTATTTAATTCAATAAATATATGATACAAACGATAGGCTTATTACTGTGATTTGAAATTGTAATTTTTTCCAAAAATCATAATCAAAAATCATAGAGTTATTGGAGAAGGAGAACCGTAGATAGGTCTCTGTGTGTGACAATTCATGTATTTATTTACGTATTTCTCACAATATTATTCTGTAACATACAGTACCCGGCAATAAATAATGCACATCGAGGCTTAGAGAGAGAAAATCGGCCAGATTCTGTTTCATAGAGCATTGTCTCTACCACAACCACCTCTCCACCACAGGAGATAGAGATATGCTATCGCGGACTTTTTTGTAGAAGTTTTATAGATCTACAATTCTCTAGTACATAAATTTAGCGTCGTATCTCTGCTGGTTTTAACACAATTTACATACAAACGATATGTTCTATTTACCTAAACTATCCGGAAGTATTGCACTATCTTTTGGTGAAAACCGTATAAAGATCAGATTAGTAAATTTTCAGTTAATCAATTACATACAAAGAGACAGCTTTTTGGGACTTTGTTTTATAATAAGTATAGATAGAAGTTAAAAGGAAAAATATGGTTGTTATAGTATGGATACTCTGGATAGCAACTGTATCTAAAGACAAGATTAATATTCTAGTAATATAAATTAAAATATAAGAAAAGTAAGTAAATACTAAACAAAACATAATTAGGTATTTTAAACTGTATTCGCATTAGCAAATACAATGACATAGCAATGAGAGGGAAGATGTCATTAATATACTATTTACCTTACAATCTAATCACACATAAAATAGAGACAGATAGATCACCCTTATTTGCTTTCTCTTTATTTCTCTTTATTGTAATATGGTAAACTTAAGGGTTGCATCGCTACTCTAGTGTGATAACTATGTATATGACTAGCAATGCCCCGCGGTTTCACCCGCGTCTATACCGATCTCGTGGTAGTGGAAAGTCTACGAAGTCGGACTATAGATTTATTTTATAGATTATTTCATTATTAAAAATGGATATCATTAGTATTCTTGGAATGAGAACTAACTCTAATGCTATAACGGTCGCTACAATGAATTTGTCATGGCATTATGTATTTGCTTTGGATTTACATTCTTAAATACGTAATATCTTTTGATTACAGGGATGTCAGATTTTAATAATTTAAAAAGTATTTTACAGGTATTGAAACGGTTTTTTTAATGAAATATCATTCAATGGAATAAGGATTTATACGGAGATTTGATTAAAATGGTTTGATTATTGTCAGCACTTTGTGCAACTTTTACAATGTAAAAAAGTAGTTATATTGGCATAACTATAATAGTTAGACATATGGTATCGCGGACTTTTTTGTGAATATGGATACGTTCTATAATACTATAGAACATTTTTTCGATTTTCGAACGATGAAAGATTTTTACGACTTAATTTTTCACACCTTATTACAATTTTGTTACGGATCCCTATTTTAAAAAAAATGTAATATAGCCTTTGTTGCTCAGTGAAGAAGCAGCTTTCCAGTGGTAAAGGAATTTTTGAAATCAGCTCAGTAATTTTTGCGTGAAAACGTTACAAACATACAAATCTTTCCTCTTTATAATATTAGTATAAACCTGCGGTTGTCATAAAACTAAGAATGTAGGCAATATTTTTTTGCGAATCATCCGCGAATGTAAACCCGGGTATAGTGTATCGACCCGGGCGCGGGGCGTGACGGGTCGATCGTCACGCCCCGCGCACACCCACCCGGGTATCTTAAAGGTTGGACTGCGTTATGCGTCGAGATGAAAAAAACCTTTAATTTAGATAGATAGATATAAAATTGAGCTGTGATAGCCCAGCGGTGAGACCGTGCGACTCTTTCGAGGGAAACACGAGTTCAAACCCGGGCAGGCACCAATGAGTTTTTCTAATTAAACTCATGTATCTAATTGATAATTGCAATTTATCACACGCTTTTCGGTGAAGGAAAACATCGTGAGGAAACCTGCATATCCCTAGAGAATCTAGAGATCCGCATTGGAGCAGCGTGGTAGGTCTTAGCTCCAATCCTTCTCTCCAAAAACGGAGAGAGGAGGCCTTAGCCCAGCAGTGGGCATAGTAACAGGCTGTTACTTTACTTTACTTTTAGATATAAACTTTATCCTACATAAAATTAAACAATAAAAATACAGACATTCATAAAGCAGTTAGTGGTACAACAGAATTAAATAATACGTATAGTACGCGGCAATGAATAATGCACATCGAAGCTCAGAGAGAGAAATCGGCTAGATTCTTCTTCATAGAGCATTGTCTCTGTCGCACAGACTCAAGAACCCGTGACAGTGACAGCGCTCTACGAAACCCAATCGGCCGGCTGTTTCGTTCTGAGTTCTCGATGTGCATTACTTATTGCCTGGCACTATACGAAGGGCAACCTTATTAATAGATAGTAATCTCTTCCAGGATACCCCTACGGGGAGATGTTGTGAAAAAGACACGGGCAGCAACAACTACTTAATCAATTCCTAAAAACTTTATATTGAGTATAAGATTCTATAATAAATAGCCGAGTGGTATCCGGCTGAGTAGAATAGACCTCCCTCATATCTTACCGAGGTGTCGTAAAAGGCGACTAAGGTAAGTCAACCCGCCGTGTGGTATCCGGCTGAGTAGAAAGACCTCCCTCATTTCTTACCGAGGTGTCGTAATAGGCGACTAAAGTAAGTTGATCCGCCGTGTGGTAGACGGTTGAGTAGAATAGACCACCCTCATTTCTTACCGAGGTGTCGTAAAAGGCGACTAATGTAAGTTGACCCGCCGTGTGGTATCCGGTTGAGTAGAATAGACCACCCTCATTTCTTACCGAGGTGTCGTAATAGGCGACTAAAGTAAGTTGATCCGCCGTGTGGTATCCGGTTGAGTAGAATAGACAACCCTCTTTATTACTGAGGTATCGTTAAAGGCGATAAAGGTAAGTTGATGTCAGGCAGGCGGTCGGTCGTAAAATACGTAGCCAAATCATGTGAAAACATGTTTGTAACAAGTTGTGCCAACCGCACTTAGAGTGTGATAAGTGCAGGCGGATGATGATGATTCTTTAATAAAATTCCGCACTCAATTTTAGCTCTGCCATTACAGCAGTTTAAAAAAATTGTTAAAACGAGGCTGATACAGAAAGCCTACTATACTGTTGAGGATTACTTAGATGATAAGTTACTATAGCTATTTTTATTAAAAGTCTTTTATACACATTATTAGATTAGTTTAGGTGTTGCTAATGGCAACACTTGGCCATGACCGGGTGAGGTACCGATCCGGGTGTAACAGATTGGACATCGATCCCGGCTTAACCGGGCGCGTCCGGGCGAATCGGCATCCAGACTGTTGACCTTTAGTCTATTGGGAATGAACCTCACTAACAAATCCCGATATCGTTATTATATAAATACTCTTTATTCAAGTAAATTCGCAATTAAGTGCTTTTGAAGTGTCAACATCTACTGCTGGTTCGGAAAGCTATTCCTACCGAGAAGAACCAGCAAGAAACTCGGTGGTTGCTCTATCCAAAGAATAATTCTTATTACTAGATACATATAGTTATTAATGTCTTGTACAGAATCGAAGAGTAGCTATATCCACGCATTCTTATCGTCTAAGTAATCCTCAATAGTATAGTAGGCTTTATGTATTAGCTTTTTTTAATAGTATATTTAAACTGCTGTAATTGTAAATTTAAAGTAGATTGCGGAGTTTTATTATAAAATCTTATTCCCAAACCCACGAACGACTTACTTACTTTTGCATGGCGTAAAGCAGGAGCCGCAAGCTTATGTCGGTTCCTACTTTGTCTATTACATACATCGCGATTTTATTTTTAATTTTATATATTTTTTATGCACAAAACTAATATTGCTATGCCGTGTGGTGTCCGGCTAATTAGAATAGACCATCCTCATTTTTTAACGAGGGTTTGTGAAATACGACTAAGGTAAGATAACGTCCGGCAGGCGGCTGGTCGTAAAATGCTTAGCCGAATCATCTGACAGCATGTTTGTAACATGTTGTGCCGACCCCACTTAGAGCGGAATAAGGGCAGGAGAATGTGAAAAATTATATTGCTAAGATTTTAAGAATACCTATTCCCTTAAAATTCTCTCATAGAATCAAGCGATATTAAGTAAATTGTATATATATTGGCATTTTTTTGTAACACAAATTTCCATTACATGTAAATAAAAACTAAATTAATTTTTTAATTAAGGGAAAGTTATTCTAAAGAAATGCTCCTAACGTGAAAATCCCCATCTCATTATCTCGGATATATCTCGACGACACGAGTGGCGACACCTGGCCCAACATCCGCTTATCCCCGCTTCCGGTGCGCCATCTTGTGCCGCCATTACAGTTAATTACTAGGGAGCTTAGTTTATATTGCTAATAGGTATTTTCTTTATGGGAATATTTTTTGGAACCCTCCTTTTTAGTTATGCTTGGGTGAGTAGAATACTCTAATACTACGCCAGGAATAGAACCTATGATAGTCAAATCAAATCAAAACAATCTTTATTCAAATAAACCATTTCAGGCACTTTTTAACCGTCAAGGATCAATAAGATTTAATGAAGCTACAACTGGTTCGGAATGTTACTCTTACCGAGAAGAACCAGCAAGAAACTCGGCGGTCAATCTTTTAAATATTTTCAATTATACATTATTAAACCGTGTTGTCTGAAGCTGGAAGTATTTTCAAATCCAGGCTTTCTTATCATCCAAATAATCTTCAATTTCGTAATATGCTTTACGTATAAGCATATTTTTTACACTTAGTTTGAATCTTTCTGTAGTCGAACGATGAAATCTCTAAAAGGTATGCGTCTATCGAGGGGATCATTGATTCAAATTCGGGCGGGCACCAACGAGTGTTTCTATTAGAACTTATATGGGTAATTGATAATTGCAATTTACCACAGGTTTTTCGGTGCAAGAAAACATTTTCTGGAAAACCGCATATCTCTTTCACCGCGTTCATTTCTCTTAATAAAATGACGGCGCAAAATACATATAGTACGCGGCAATAAATAATGCACATCGAGGCTTAGAGAGAGAAATCGGCTAGATTCTGCTTCATAGAGCATTGTCTCTGTCGCACAGACAGAACCCGTGCGAAACGTCACATACTAACTGAGTGACAGAGACAGCGCTCTACGAAACCGAACTAGCCGGCTGTTTCGTTCTAAACCTCGATGTGCATTATTTAATGTCCACTATTATATAGTCGTTATAACTCAATGGTTAAAATGCAGAGATTAACATTGAGGAGTCGTAGATTTGTTAAACAAATCGTCAAAATTTATTTCGTCATTTTCAACACAAAACGAATGTATTCTATAGTAAGAATGAAGTTTAGGTTAATATAAAGTTGCCTAGGCTGTTGCATAAGCTGTGATAGCCCAGCGATGAAACCGTTTGACTCTATAGAGACACACAGACGATTATGGGCTCAAATCCCTGGCAGACATCAAAGAGTTTTTCGATTAAAAGCGTATGTGTCTAATTAATAAAAAAAACTACTTTAACTTTACCATTACAGCAATTTAAAAACACTATTAAAAACAGGCTGATACAGAAAGCCTGTTACTGATACTGTTGAAGATTACTTAGATGATAAGGATGTGTTGATATAGGTGAACTTCTACTCTGTACAAGACATCAATAACTATATGTAACTAGTAATAAAAATTATCATTTGAAAAGAGCGACCGCCGAGTTTCTTGCTGGTTCTTCTCGGTAGGAACAGCTTTCCGAACCAGCAGTAAAGTTGACGATCCAAAAGCACTTGTTCACAAGTTTACTTGAATAAAGAATATTTTGAGTTTGAATTTGATAATTGCAATTTATCACACGGTTTTCGGTGAAGGAAAACAACCTGCATATCTCTAAAGAATTCTGGAGATATGTGTAACCAAGCTGCATTAGAGCAGCGTGGTAGGTCGTAACTTAAACCCTTTTGCCTAATAATGAAGAGAGGACTATGCCCAGCAGTGGGATGCCCGTTACTGTTATACATTTTTCGTCAAAATTTCCATTGAAATGGGTGATTCTAGAACGTTTATTAATCCGCGGGATACAGTCACGCGAGGTCAATTTTAGGGGAACGACGGGCGCTTCCGTTTCCTGTTAGGGAATCCATGTCCGATTCGAGTGATTCCGACTATTGTTAGGGAAAAATTGTATATTATTTAATACTAGTGGAGACGGTGGCTTTGTTCGTGCCAAGTTAAGTATTTACGTACCGTCAATAATGTAATATGTATTTTTCCTATTCCTAGAGAAAACTCTTTTTTATCTTTTGTATTTGCGAATTATTAGCGGATTAACCATGAAGGCGTAACAGAGAGACAGACATACTTTGACATTTATGATATGAGTATATATTTTTTTCTGTCAGTCAATTTATGTATTGACATACCCTCAATAATTTACTACGTTTTTTCTCATTTCATTATAAAAAAAATTTTTGTTTTATATTACCCGTGTAAGTAAAAGCTGTGCTGAAATTTGGTAAAATTTATAAACCAATATTTCCAAATCAAAATAATCTTTATTCAAATGAGGTCTTACAAGCACTTTTGAATCGTCAAACATCAATATGATTAATGAAGCTACAACTGGTTCGGAATGTTGCTCTTACCGAGAAGAACCAGCAAGAAACTCGGCGGTCAATCTTTTAAATATTTTCAATTATACATTATTAAACCGCTGTCTTGTATGAAGCTGAAAGGATTTTAAATGGAGGCATTTTATCATCCAAATATTCTTCAATTTTGTAATATGCTTTACGTATTGTTAAAGCGAAAACGTTACAGACAGACAGTCGCATTTATAAATATTAGTATAGATTTGCATGTGATGGAATGTATCAAGAAGCAACCCCGTTCAAGGACTCGTCATGCGCCGGCGCACACCCCTGCATACCTGACGGCCTACCTGTACATATATTTTGAATTTGAATTTGAATTTATAATTACATTCCTACACACAACCTAATGTTTACATTTCTACACCATAAATAAGTTATTCGATACAACAACTTTGACCCTTGCAGACCATCGGGAATTAAATCATACAGTGACTATGGAAGCCCGTTTAGAATGTGATATAATACAATAAAGAGAAATAAACAGAAAGCAAATGATATTGATCTATCTCTCTCTTTTTTAATGTCATTAGACAAAGATAAATTTTTAGCAATTTAAAAGAATAAACATAATTATAAAAAGATTGGCGATGTATATAAAAGACAAAGTAGGAACCGACATAAGCTTGCGGTTCCTGATTTGCCTTGCAAAAGTTCATAATTCGTTTGTGGGTTTGGGTATAAGATTCTATAATAAAATTCCACAATCTACATTAACTTTACCGTTACAGCAGTTTAAAAATACTATTGAAAAAGGCTAATTCTGAAAGCCTATTATACTATTGAAGATTACCTAGACGATAATAATGCGTGGATATAGCTTCTCTTCAACCCTGTAGAAGACATTAATAACTATATGAAACAAGTGATAAGAATTATTGTAGGTTTGGGTATAAGATTCTATTATAAAATTCTGCAATCTACTTTAACTTTACTTATTTTATTTTTTGTATTTAGTGTGATAAGGATTAATACGGAGACGTAAATATTATGGTTTGATTATGGTCGCCACTATTATCAACTTTTGTAGAAAAGTAGTTATACTGGCAAAACTGTTATAGTTAGACAAATAAAATCGCGGACTTTTTTGTAGACATTGATATGTTTTATAATAATGTGGAACATCTTTTTGTTCTATCATCAATAGTTTTCGGAGCGCACACGATGAAAGATTTTTATGAATAAATTTTTCACACCTTATTATTAATTTTATTACCTTAATTTTATTAGAGATCCCAATTTTTTGAAAATGTAGTATATCCTGTGTTGCTCAGTAAAGAAGCAGCTTTCCAATGATAAAAGAATTTTTGAAATCGGTCCAGTAGTTTTTGCGTGAAAACATTACAAACATACACACATACATAGAAATCTTTCCTCTACATAATATTAGCTTAGAAGTGTAGATAACGATGGTGGCTTTTGGTAGGTAAAACTCTGCATCAGAAATATGATTTGTTAGATAACAAATGTTCTATCAATGTAGCTTTAAGCTTACATCTAAAAAGCTCTGTTCCCTATGTTACAAGGTCATTTAATGGTTGCTTTTGGAAGGTAAGGTTCTGCATCAGAAATATGATTTGTTAGATAACAAATGTCATATCAATGTAGCTTTAAGCTTACATCTAAAAAGCTCTGTTCCCTATGTTACAAGGTCATTTGATGAGCCCTCCGTCATGCGCCCGCGCACACCCGGTTCACACCGATTTTATAGTTCACCGTAGGGTCATAGGTTCGCGTTGACCTTGGGCATGTATTAGTTAAATCAGAAAAGGCTTTATTCAAATAAGATTTAAGTCTTTAAATTGTCGAGAATCAATTACATTTAATAAATACGACACGTCATCATCCTCCTGCTCTTATCACACTCTAAGTGGGGTCGGCACAACATGATGCATGATTTGACTACGTATTTTACGACCGACCGCCTGCCTGACATCAACTTACCTTTATCGCCTTTAACGATACCTCAGTAATAAAGAGGGTTGTCTATTCTACTCAACCGGAAAGCACATGGCGGGTCAAATTACCTTAGTCGCTTTTTAACACACCTCGGTAAGAAATGAGGGTGGTCTATTCTACTCAGCCGGATACCACACGGCGTGGCGGGTCGGCTTACCATAGTCGTATTTTACGACACCTCGGTAAGAAATGAGGGTGGTCTATCCTACTCAACCGAATACCACACGGTGAGTCAACTTACCTTTGTCGCCTTTTACGACACCTCGGCAAGAAATATGAGTGGTCTATGCTACTCAACCGGATACCACACGGCATTAAATTAGACACATACGTTTTAATAAAAAAATTCATTTGTGCCTAGAGTTTGAACAGGTGACCCCTCGAAATAGTCGCACGGTCTCACCGCTGAACTATAACATCTTATAAACTGCGATACATAAACTTTTATAATAAATCTTTTTACATATTAACAGAATAACTTAATAATGGGAGGATAAGAACTGGTTTATTTTAAGAGATAAAAACGCGGCTAGAGGAAGCGGCATTACCATACTGACCGGAAACGCGCCCGACGCCATTCTCCGCCATCTTGTTTTGTATGAAACACGTTTATTGTGGGACTTTTTAGTTTAATGAATTTCCTGTGTGGAAGATACTTTTTGACTATTTTTATAACATGTACTTATCAAGAAACAGACCTCATTCTAAAAATGTAATGAAGGGTTAACCAAAAAAAAGGGTTAACCCAAAGTAAGTAACTTAATACTTGTGTTATGGGTGACGGACAACTGGTAGATATACTACATATATAATTTTAAATATATACTTAAATACTTATACACACCCAGGCTCGAAGAACCAACAAATGGTTTTACAGAAAATGTTGGCCCTCGGCGGGAATCGAACCCGTGACCCGCGGAGCTGAAGGCAGAATCACTACCCACTGCACCAACGGGTCAGTCGTATTAGCCTCATCTGTCCGTTTTTAGGAGAGAAGGATTGGAGCTAAGACCTACCACGCTGCTCCAATGCGGATTGGTAGGTTACACATATCTGCAGAATTCCCTAGAAAAATGTAGATTTGTAGATGAATTGCAATTGTCAATTAGACGCTTGAACAGAGTTTGAACAAAGAAACTCTGTGGCCCAGGGTTCGAACCCGTAACCCCTCGAAAGAGTCGCAGAATTCACCACTGGGCTATCGGAGTTTATTGGAGCAATGTCGTAAGTCGAATTCGTCATTTGAAGAACCGTAGACATTTTGTCGTCGCGTCTATCTCCTGATGATGCTTCGGTTGCGAGGCGAAACGATTGTTAAGTTTGTGATAGTGAACGTGTGTAGTGCTGGTGTATTGTATTGGCAGTGGTGGAGGTTTGTGGACGTGTTTTTACGAATCCTGTATGTATCGGGTATGAAAAAACAAATAGTCCACCATACATGTAGCACTATATGTATTTTCTATTTTACTGTATCGCGGATTATAGCGAAATAATTTTTAATTATTACTTTTGTAACCGTAGAGACCTTTATACAATTCAGGTGTTTAATTTACTATTAGTTTTCATACATTCCAAGTACCTATCCGGGGTTTGAACCCACAAAGCTATAATCGCTTTCCGTGAGTAGACATTGGTCATATATAACAGAAATATATTATCAGATCAGTTACGTAAATAACTATTTTTACATAACGTTAAATATGAACGCAACCGACTGGTTCGAGTTTCGACACCGGTTTGACTCCTTTCTAAAAATCTGGAAGATGTAATGTATGCGCACGCGCAGACCAATCGCAACGCAGCGTTTTATGTGTGCGTGATGTTGTATCTACACTGTACGCTTACAGTATTAGTGTGCGTGACATATGAAACCTCGCATGTAATTTGTCTCGACTCACTGCAAAGTTAATTTTACTGTTTAAATTATACAATGCATTCAATTTTGAACTCTATTCGTTTAAAATAAAGTTCAAGTGTTTTTCACTAGTTGAAAAAAGTTTGTTGTTCAGTGTATCATTCACTGTAAAGGCGCGGCATCTTGTATATTTCACTTTATGTATGTCTGTATATTACACTATTGTTTGGAACAATATCAACGTGATCTATGACTCAGATTTTTTTTTACAGGAAGTCGTTTTTTTACACCGCCGCCATTGTTTCGGGAGTTGTGGTTTTTGAGTAAAAATTTTGTAATTTGTCATTGTTTTGTACTGCGATTATTATAATGGATGCGACATTTGGTAATTTTGATATGTAGAACGCGTTTTAACGATCTCTACAGCGCAGTGACGGTGCAGTATTATATTGTTTCATAGAATCTTATAGGAAAATAATCCAGCATAATTTATTTACCCTATCCATATTAGACGTGGTAAATAAATTTCAGGTCTTGAGAGGCTTTAGCCCTTTTATTAAAATAGCTTCTTTTAAAATCCTTATTTAATTGTGATAGGCCAGCGGTGAGACCGTGCGACTCTTTCGAGGGGAACACTGGGTTAAACCCGGGCAGACACCAATGAGTTTTTCTATTAAAACTCATGTGTCTAATTGATAATTGCAATTTAGCAAACACTTTTCGGTGAAGGAAAACATCGTGAGGAAACCTGCATATCTCTAGAGAATTCTGGAGATATGTGTAAACTACCAATCCGCATTGGAGCAGCGTGGTAGGTCTTAGCTCCAACCCTTCTCTCCAGAAACGGAGAGAGGAGGCCTATTCCCAGCAGTGGGATTGTAACAGGCCGCTACTTTACTACTTTACATAAGTTAGATTTATGCTTGAACAAAATTTTAAATAACAATTCCGCTCAATATTTAATTTATATGGTTAGACGTTGCTTAGTGGAATTGGGTAGTAGGTACAAAAGTAATGAGAGAATTATTTCTTTGCTATATTCCGCTTTTTTAAAAAAAACCTAAGTAGGTAATGCTAAGTTAAGGGAGTACAATCTGTTATCATACCTTATACATGCAGGATTACTAACATTACGTATTACCAAAAAACACCACTATTACCAACGCGTTACATGAACAAAGCTTTGCGATTTTGTCGTGGAGCCCATCTCAAGATAATGCTTCAATTAAGGGTTCAGTTACATTGAGATTATCGTAGTGATTGCGTGCAGTGCCTGTGTATTGTTTTTTAATCTATACTTATTATAAAACAAACAAAGTCCCAAAAAACTGTCTGTATGTATGTTATCGATTATCTCAAAATCCACTGAATGGATTTTTTACGGTTTTCACCAAAAGATAGTGCAATACTTCCGGATAGTTCAGGTAAATAGTACATATCGGTATAATGTAAATTGTGTTAAAGAGATCGCGCAGTTGTTAAAAAACTTGGTTCCTGGAAGCTTTAGTCGCGTGCGCTGCGTAAACCAGCAGAGATATGCTAAAGTAATGTACTAAAGAATTGTAGATCTATAAAAATACTACAAAAAAGTTCAGGATAGCATGTTTCTATCTCTTATGGTTAATGCACAATAACTACTTTTATGTTTAAAATTTGGATTCTAGAAAAAACGATGTGAAACGCTGGCTTCCACGCGGGCATAGCCGCTGGCACAGCTAGTTGTATATAAAGCCAACTTTTTATAACTCATTATATACGAAAAGAATATCGCTAATACTGTGAAGCTAATGTAAGTACACCTATTTCCTTAAATTCGTCTTGCAGGGAATTACGCGGACTTGAATTTCAAATGAATATAAAATGATTCAATTACAAAATGTACATTTTGTATCTGAAACGTGTAAGCACAGAGATTTCAATTTTTAATACCTAACTACAATTAAGTTTCAATTACTTAACAGAAAAACATTGACTCTGATTATGTTAAGTTTTATTTTATAGCTCTCGCAGATTTTTAACAATACTAAATGATATTTAATATACAACCTGGTCCGGCAAGCTTCCTATTGCCTTTTAACTAATAATATGTCAAAGTTTCATAATAAATAATAAAAGCTCAAACGCATTTTAACGAAAAAGTTTAAGCTTAAATGTACAACGATGACGATTTTCCAACGCGCGGACATGTAACTTCTATTGAAAACATAGAAATTTAAAGTAAATTAGACCCTTTAAGCTTAAAATACTTTAAACTTGCAATGAAAAAACTTTAGGTCGGAACGAAATATAACCACCTACTAAATTTCATTGAAATCAGTTGAGAAGTTTTTAAGATTAGCGTAAACAAACACAGTGGCATTTGATTACTATATTCATATCTATACTTCTAAAGTGGAAAGATTTGTATGTTTGTTTGTATGTATGTATGTTTGTAATGTTTTCACGCAAAAACTGCTAGACCGATTTCAAAAATTCTTTCACCGTTGGAAAGCTGTTTCTTCACTGAGTAACATTGGCTACATTACATTAAAAAAAAATAGGGATCTCTAATAAAATTGTAATAAGTTGTGAAAAATTTTTCTTCGCGGGCGGTGCGGAAACTATTGAGGATAGAACAAAAAAATGTTCTACAGCATTATAGAGAAGATATCAATATCCACAAAAAGTCCGCGATATATCTAACTATTATAGTTATACCAATATAACTACTTTTTTACATTAAATAATCTACAAATAAATCTATAGTCCGACTTTGTAGACTTTCTACTACCACGAGATCGGTATGGACGCGGGTGAAACCGCGGGGCATTGCTAGTTATATATAAAGATAAGGTATTTATGTTTGAGGTATGCTGTATTGAAACATGTGAGCCTTTTAAAATAATATAACGTTTTTATACCTTAGTCAAAATGCCAGAACACGTTAATACTTTAGAAAAACATTCATATTTATGCCTTTGACTTATTCAGATATAGTGAAGAAGATTTTTCAGGTAATTTTTTTAGGTAAACATGAACTTGGTTATACATATAACCGTACAAAAGAAGCAATGAAAACCGAAAAGTAATCGAACTTCAAACCATGCTTTGAATTTTCCCAACCAACACTAAAGATCCGAAACCACTTGTTTATAGATACCTACTATTGAATTGAACTGAATTATCGTGTGGAAACCTGCATATCACTAGGGAAATTTTATTGAAATTGTAGTCAATATATTTTTAACCTTTTTTAACCTTATAATTCGTATTAGATTAGATCCGTAATAGGAGCGTAGTAGGTCGAAGTGATTTTTCTCTCTTAAAAAGGATATAGGAGGTTTCTGCTCAGTAATGAGATATTGCCAAGTCATTACAATACTTTTCTACATAAAATCATGTTCTCGCCGCTAAACTTAGCTTTAATGAATTTTATTTTTATCCATATACAATAAATTTTATTTATTTTAGACAGATTAAATAAAATAATTACCTGGAACACTTACATATACGGTCGTCCATCCCCAAAGTAAGTAACTTTATACTTGTACGGTATGTACGGACAACTGGTAAATATACTACATATATAATTTTAAATACATACTAAAATAAAAATATACACCCAGGTTCGAAGAACCAACAAATTGTTTAAAGAAAATGTGGCCCTCGGCGGGAATCGAATCCGCGACCCACTGTTCCAACGGGCCAGTCGAGTTTATTATCATAAAGGTAAGTACTCATTATAACATTATAGCAGTACTTTTTATAACGTTAATTCATTAGCCTTAATACGTTACATACTTTGTTATGACGTAAAACTTTATAGACACCTACAATTTAATTGATGCTCGTTAATATTGAAGTGTTTCTACATTCAACATTTCGCCGTATCCGAAGAATAAAGTCACATGTCCCATGTAAAAGCATAGGAAATGTGACTTTATTCTATATACACTTTATATAGAATAAATATACTATGAAAAGTACAACCGCCGCTTACTGGCTCTTCTCGGTAGGAACATTTTTCCGAACCAGTAGAGTTGACGATTCAAAGCACGTTGTTTACAAGTTTTTTATTTGAATAAAGATTATTTCGAATTTTAATTTTAATTTTAATAGTCAGATGTAGAGACATATAATTTTATTTATTTGTTTATTCTTTATTGCACACAAAGAAGAATTACAGGAGCGGTTTAAGAACATTAGAAGCGGTCTTATAGCTTGGAGCGATCTCTCCCAGACAACATTTGATGTGAGGATCATAACGTATGGGTTGGTGGGCAAGAATTAAATATAAAAACTTTTTTTTTAATCAGAAAACCTAATGGAGTCTCACATTAACAAATATACCGAAGGATGCTGCTGCTCACTAAGAGTGGTTTTCCAATTTTTTTAATGGTTTTGTTACAATATTGTTTGGGGCAATTGATATAGGTATCTTTGCTAATTAGCAGTAATACCACAAAGGGAACCAAATTTAATATTGACGTTTCGAATAGCGTAATTATTGCAATAGGAACTGCAATTTGACCCATCGGATTTTTGTGATGGAGATATTTGAAGGCTTGGAATGCGACAGAAGCTACTGTTTATTCCAGGAATAAAGTATACGCGAACGAAGTCGTAGGTAAAAGCTAGTTAGATATAATTTCGTGTGTGTATAAATTCAGTCATAACATCTCGATTTCATGCCGCCATATCCCAATTTGTTATACGCGTAAGGCACCATGCATACAGCCTTAGCCTCGAAATTGGCACGCACACAGCGACACAGCCCTGCCCAGTTTGAACGGACCAATCAGAGCGCGCCGCTCGCCCTCACACCACTACGCGTCGCCGCCATTGGCGGGAATTATAACGATCACGGAATTTGGAGGGAAATTTTTCGGGTGTTTTATGAAATCACGACGCAGATGTGCGGCGATGTTACGAGGTATTTTATAGAGGCATGATTGTATGCGGTTTTTATGTTTTCGTCGTGCTGTTATGATAATCTCGTTATGGATGGAGCGGTCGTTGTTTTTGCATAATGGGGACCCTGTTTTTTTAGGATGCTAGGTTGTTTTGAGATAATTGCGTTTTTTTAAACGATACCGTCTTTTTATAAAAATGTGTCTACAATATCCCTTAGTAAGCGTTGTATAAAATAAATTGCATATGCTTTAGTGTACGTAAGGGATGCTGTCTTTTAAATATATTTTTTAGTACATTTTTTTACATTATTATATTGGCGATGTATATAATAGACAAAGCATAAGCTTGCGTTTCCTGCTTTGCGCCTTGCAAATTACGTAAGTCGTTTGTGAGTTTGGGTATAAGATTCTATAATAATTCCACAATCGATTTTAGCTTTCCATCAATTTAAAAAGACTAATGTACTGTTGAGAATTAATTACAAGAATGCGTGGACATAGCTACTCTTTGACCCTGTACAAGACAACAATGACTATATGAAACTAGTGATAAGAATTTATTCTTTGAAAAGAGCGACCGCTGAGTTTCTTGGTGGTTCTTCTCGGTAGGAACAGATTTCCGAACCAGCAGTAGAGTTAACGATTCAAAAGCACTTGTTTACAAGTTTACTTCGTATTTGAATATTTTGAATTCGAATTTATAAGATGCTTGATTGTTTTGAGATAATTGCGTTTTTTTTAAACGATACCGTCGTTTCATAAAAAGGTGCCTACAATATTCCTTAGTAGGCGTTGTATAAAATAAATTACATATGCTTTAGTGTCTTTCTGAAATTTTTTTATATATAAAAAGGTCTTCAAATAAATAATTTATACAATTTTACTATGCGAAGATTCATGATGCAAAAAATAACTACAATATTTCAAAATAACGTTACTTTGATATAGTCTGCGATTAGACGAAATCTATGTACCTAAATAAAATTCTCATGCCACAATGTTAGTTAACATACTGCTCCGAAACGGCTTGACCGATTTTTATGAAATTCTTTATTCAGTAGGTCTGAGAATCAGCTGCCATCTATTTTCATACTTCTAAGAGATAACTAAGTTGTTTACACCCAAAAAAATTTTTTTTAATTTTTATTATAAGACACACTAGAAATTCTCTAAACATATTTTATATGGCAAAACAACGTTTATACTTGGTTTTAAATCGTGATCCGGCATAACAGGAGCACCCTTAGGACGACGTTCTCCGACGCTAGGAGAGCTTCTGCGCTCATATGCGCATTTTGCAATCTCGACAATGCGTTAGGGCTTAAAACATAGTTAGTTCGAAAAAAACGTTTGTCCATCAACTAATAAATATAAAAGTAAAGTAAAGCTGCGGCCTATTACAATCCCACTGCTGGGAATAGGCCTCTTCTTTCCGTTTCTGGAGAGAAGGGTTGAAGCTAAGATCTACCACGCTGCTCCAATGTGGATTGGTAGGTTACACATATCTCGAGAATTCTCTAGAGATATGCAGTTTTCCTCACGATTTTTCCTTCACCGAAAAGCGTGTGATAAATTGCAATTATCAATTAGACACATAAGTTTAATCGAAAAACTCATTGGTGCCCGGGGCTCGAACTCGTGAACCCCTCGAAAGAGTCGCACGGTCTCACCGCTAGGCTATCACAGCTAGTAAATATACGTAAATATAATGTTTGTAAAGCAGTAAATACAGTTCCACTTAAGGTTCTAAAGCATGTCCACTTACATGTATAATATTCCATCATATTTTGATTATATCTGTAAGCGGCGGACAAGTCCACGCCGCCGCCGGCCCTTAGCCCAAAAAGGGCCGCGAAAGTGGCCTTACTTTGGCCCTCCAGCTTGAACACTTCACGAACGTCACTTATTTAAACACTATATCACTTTAAATATATACACCAATCCTTACACTTTAAACAACCTCGTCCGCCATTTTTAATAGTTTAAATCAAGCGCGCTAGTCTCCATAATGTGCCAAATTCAAAATTACATATCAAACTATTTTGTCACCGTTGTTTTCGTTTGCCGAAACATTGTAAATGTCTAATTATTATTCCCATTTCCTAATCAAAAAAGAAATATCTATACTAATATATAATCTATATCTATACTAATATATAAAGCTGAAGAGTTTGTTAGTTTGCTTGTTTGTTTAATTGTTTGAACGCCCTAATCTAAGAAACTACTGGACCGATTTGAAAAATTCTTTGAATGTAAGATATTCTATTTATCGCGGAAGGCTATAGACCATATATCATCTCACTTAAATAAATAGGAGAGGAGCAGCAATAAAAAATATAGCGAAAACGGCAAAATTTAAAGCTGCGTGCGCTAAGTAAAAGTAACGGCCTGTTTATATCTCATTGCTGGGAATAGGCCAATGCGGATGGGTAGGTTACACATATCCCTAGAATTCTCTAGAGATATGCAGGTTTCCTCACAATGTTTTCCTTCACCGAAAAGCTTGTGATAAATTGCAATTATCAATTAGACACATAAGTTTTAATAAAAAACTCATTGGTGCCTGCTCGGGTTTGAACTCACGTTCATCTCTTCTTATATTTGAAACTATTATCACATACAATTTTAGCATCAAATCGAATTTCAATTAAATGACTTCCTCCTCTAAATCTTGTTCAAACCCCTTATTTACCTAAACGATAAGTTTAATAAATGTGATCGCTAAGTTATCCCGAAACTTTTAAAGGCGTATACAGTATCTACGGATTGTATGGATTTTTTTTAGAAAATCAATTTCGTCGTAGGATATACCTACTCATTGTTAGTTATAGTGTTACTTTCTGTTGCTTCCGGAATTTATAACTAATGCACAAGCAATTTCCATTTCGAACCAGTTAAGATTAAAAATAAAAATAATGGGCTATGAAAGTCACAAGTAAGAGGTCCATTGATCATAAGAAACGATTCGTTTGTTAAATTTCGCCGGTTAGTTTACGATTTGTCAATTTTCCGGTATTTGATCATTTCCGCTTCGATAGACAGGTGGATATGGCCCTTTTCTCATGAGAATCGCTTAATCACGGCTTAATGAGGAAGCTTGACTTTTTTGGAGTTATTTCTTTTTTAGTTAATTGAGAGCAATCTTGGACAACGTTTGATTAGTAATATTTTACGGTAAGAAATACTTAGTGGTTTCTGTGAAACGATAAAGTAAAGCTTTTATATAATATACATATGCAGAGCCTATTTATAATATAATTGTTAAATTCAAATTCAAAATATTTTATATTCAAGTAAACTTGTAAACAAGTGTTTTTGAATCGTCAACTCTACTGCTGGTTCGGAAAGCTGTTCCTACCGAGAAGAAACAACAAGAAACACGGCGGTTGCTCTTTTTAAAATATAATTCTTATAACTAGTTACATGTAGTTATTACTATCTTGTGTAGAGTCGAAGAGTAGCTATATCCACGCATTCTTATCATCTAAGTAATCCTCAACAGTAAGCTTTCTGTATCAGCCTCTTTGCGCCTTGCAAAAGTACGTAACTCGTTTGTGGGTTTGGGTATAATATTCTATAATAAAATTCCGCAATCCACTTTAACTTTACCATTACAGCAGTTTAAAAACACTATTTAAAAAAAGGCTAATACAGAAAGCTTACATGCCGTGTGGTATACGGCAAAATAGAATAGACCACCCTGATTTCTTACCGAGGTGTCGTAAAGGCGACTAAGGTAAGTTGACGTCAGGCAGGCGGCCGGCCGTAAAATACGTAGCCAAATTATGTAACAACATGTTTGTAACATGTTGTGCCGACCCCACTTAAAGTGGGATAAGGGCAGGAGAATGATGATGAATACAGAAAGCCTACTATACTACTGAGGGTTACTTAGACGATAAGAATACTTGGATATACCTACGCTTCGACCCTGTACAAGACATTAATAACTAGAAAACTAGTAATAACAATTATACTTTGAAAAGAGCAATCGCCGAATCTTACTGGCTCTTCTCGATAGTAACAGCTTCCCGAACCAACAGTAGAGTTGACGATTCAAAAGCACTTGTTACAAATTTACTTACGTTGTACAAATTTACTTAAATAAAGAATATTTTGAAGTTTGTATTTTAGTTAATCGTGGCATATAATCACATAACAGATCACAACTCACTTAAAATCTCTATTTGCACAATCACACAATTTTAGCCTATCAAAAGAATCTCTACATATCAAAAAACTTTGTATCACATTTTAGCACGATAGAGCCTTCCAAATTATTGATATATTTGAATAAATTTTTGGCCACTCTTAAATACGTGTTAATCACTCGATTGTCACAAAGATCTGGTACATTTTGAGTTATATTTCACGGTTGGCCCGGCTCGGACCGATGAATTGTGACCGGGGATCGGTTTTCCGATATTTAAGATGTCCGGTACCGTGAGATTGTTTTTTTTAACCAAATTAAATATACGAATCATCATTATTCTGCCCTTGTCCCACTCTAAATGTGATGCCGTGTGGTATCCGGCTGAGTAGAATAGACCACCCTCATTTCTTATCGAGGTGTCGTAAAAGGCGACTAAGGTAAGTTGATCCACCGTGTGGTATCCCGTTGAGAAGAATAGAACACCCCCTTTCTTATCGAGGGGTCGTATAATACGACTAAGGTAAGTTGACGTCAGGCAGGCGGCAGGTCGTAAAATACGTAGACAAATCATGTGACAACATGTTTGTAACATGTTGTACCGACCCCACTTAGAGTGGGATAAGGGCAAATGTAAGTACTTTTAGACCATCTACACTTAGTAATGAGAAAATGTAACTAGTTATAAGAAATATAGAACAATCGAAGAGCAACCGCCGATTTTCTTGCAGGCTCTTCTCGGTAGAAACAGCTTTCCTAACCAGTAGAGTTGATAATTGAAAAGCACTCATTTTATCATTTCTTTCCATTCATTTCCATTTTAATTTTTAACCCTTCCGGTTGTTTGAAAAACTATTTTTTGTCTTTGGTAAGTAAGATATTGTAAGTTCGTTTATACTAAGTACGCGTTAATACCTACCAGGCACAAAGTCAAGTAAGTCAATACTGCATGTAATTCTAATACAGGCTTATTTACTAGGATCGTGTTACGAGAAACGGACTTTGTGAATATCATACCTACGGGTATTGAGTATCGTTTTATGATAACTTGTTTTATATGGTCTTTATAGTAAACTTTTTATCTATTTTGTTTCTAATCTTTTGTATATTCTAAGCTCTAACGGCTATAACACCTTCATCGGGCGGATTTTTGAAAGAAAAACGACACCAAGATTACATTCTGGAGGACAGTACAGAAACTCCCGTGAGTCTTATATATCCCGTAAGACTATATATCGCCCTAAGTCGTCATTGGACTTAGGGCGATATATAGTTGAGGGCTGGTTCCTAAAAACATTGTTGTATGAAGTCATTCTAAACGTGCCTCCTATGAGTCTGAAAAACGGCTTTTAGTTGTCCTAAGAGTGCTTCCTCTGAGGCCGGACCATGTTTTAGGGTGACGTGTAATGGAGTGCAGTATAAAAAAAATAACTCATAATCCCTGCGTCGTGACTCAGTCGTGAGCAGAGTTAGCAACTCATTCGTTGGTCTCAGTACTCGCTTTTACAATAAAATTCTGCAATCTATATTAGACTTATCTACAGAAAAGTTTAAATCAAGTGCACGAACTATGCTTACACGTAAAGCATCCTTTCAGCTCCAAACAAGACTGCAAATAAATAATGTAAATTTAAATGTTTAAAAGATTGACCGCCGAGTTTCTTGCTGGTTCCTCTCGGTAAGAGCAACATTCCGAACCAGTTGTAGCTTTATTAATCATATTGATCCGTGACGATTCAAAAGTGCTTGTAAAAAGCCTACTTGAATAAAGATTATTTTGATTTTGATTTTTATAACTGTGACTAGTGAACAGACTGTTGAATAAAGCTATACCTGCTAGCTTTCAGAAGTGTCATTCTAAGCGTGCCTCCTTTGAGTCTGGGCTTAAGTTTACGTATATGGCTGGTGGTATGACTATGGCTAGTTATCACGTAGTTATATATGTATACAACTGTACTAACGTCGGGACTTATACATACTGTTAAAAAGAGGCTGATATAGTGATATAGAAAGCCTGTATATATTACAATTGATGATGATTACATAGATAATAAGAATGCGTAGATATAACGACCTTTCGATCCTGTACAAGACAGCAATCACTAAATGTAACTAGTATAATATAAGAATAACATTTTGAAAGGAGCAATCGTCCAGTTTGCTAGCTCTTCTCGGTAGGAGCTTTCCGAACCAGCAGTAGAGTTGACTGTTCAAAAGCATTTGATAACAAGTTTACTTAAACAAATAATCGTCCTAGAAGTGCCTTCTGTGAGGCCGGACCACGGCTTGCAATGACATGTACTATAGGGCTGGGATTGTCACTAGACCAACACGCTGTTGTATGAAGCTCTACTAGCGTCGGAGAATGTCATTATAAAGGTGCCTCCATTTATACTAAATCGCAAAGAGATAGTTGTATGACTGCTATGACTGACATCGGGCCGTCGGTAGTGTGTCGAGAACCTACGACCAGCTTCCTAGAGAACTGGGACATCTTCGTCTAAGATACTGTGTATGTTTGATTTTTGTAATTTAAGATTTATCTAGTTCATCAGGATCATATTAGACATGTTTTGGGTAAGTAGTACCTACAGTTTTTTTGAGATAATCTGGAAGCAGTGTTAGGCCAAAGGTAAACTGTCACTAAATACCTACTTATTTGCTCAATTGCTATTTACAGATAATACTTAATTGACAGTTACTTTTTACTCTTAAAGTTAATTTGAACGAAGCGCGTATACATGTCGTTATAAATATAGATTTTTAAACTATTACATTTAAATTATTTTTGTATTTTATTTAGAAATACGTTGAAGAAGGTACATTTTTCTAAATTAAGTATCCAATGCGATAATAATGCGATTTATAGTCAAAATTTAACTTAAATGTTTTTAAGAATTAGATAAGGATAGTGTGGTAAAATTTAAATTTAATTTTTTATCTTTACTCCAATGTGGGTTATTGGTAATGGTATTTGATTTCCTAAAATTATCCAATTTTAAATTTAGAATTCATCACTATTTGCGGTATATTTGAAATTATTAATAAGTAAAAAAATTATGGACGCATTCAAAAGTTAGATTGGCCTTAAAGGACTTGATGTCAGGCCGTAAATAAAAATAATAAAAAAAAGGTTTTTTTTTAAATACCTATTAGATAAATAATGTTTAAATCACATTAGAACATCCGAAGTCCATTTCAGAAATGGAACGGCATCACGAGCACAGATAACAAAAACAATCACTGAACACGATACACAAACATTCCGTTCGAAATTCGAAATTCGCACTCGCGTCTCGCTCGACCGCGCGCGGCGGCACCAAAACACCCTCTAGCGCACGTGGCGCGCGGGACGCGCTCGGATACACCCTCGGGGTGATCGCGATATGTCATTTCGTAATTTAAATTATGGTGAGATGTACTTATTTTTTAAATGATTTATAGAAGCAGGCGTTACTTTGCGGAATTCCATATTACAAGCAATATAACAGAACTAACTACTTTGCTATAATCCGCACGGGTTAGGTGAATGCATGCAAAGCCAATGTGTATGAAGCAGGCAAAATCTACGTACCTTATACATGCAGGACCAGCCACCCCATGCACCCCAAGGCGCAGTTCACCAGCAACAACGCACACAAAAGCAGCACACACACCCACCACCACAATCTCAGATTGTGATGGTGATTGTGGTGGTGGGTGTGTGTGCTGCTTTTGTGTGCGTTGTTGCTGGTGAATTGCGCCTTGGGGTGCATGTGGTGGCACACACACACACACCACCACAATCTCAGATTGTGATGGTGATTGTGGTTGTGGGTGTGTGTGCTGCTTTTGTGTGCGTTGTTGCTGGTGAACTGCGCCTTGGGGTGCATGTGGTGGCACACACACACACACCACCACAATCTCAGATTGTGATGGTGATTGTGGTGGTGGGTGTGTGTGCTGCTTTTGTGTGCGTTGTTGCTGGTGAATTGCGCCTTGGGGTGCATGTGGTGGCACACACACACACACCACCACAATCTCAGATTGTGATGGTGATTGTGGTTGTGGGTGTGTGTGCTGCTTTTGTGTGCGTTGTTGCTGGTGAACTGCGCCTTGGGGTGCATGTGGTGGCACACACACACACACCACCACAATCTCAGATTGTGATGGTGATTGTGGTTGTGGGTGTGTGTGCTGCTTTTGTGTGCGTTGTTGCTGGTGAATTGCGCCTTGGGGTGCATGTGGTGGCACACACACACACACCACCACAATCTCAGATTCTGATGGTGATTGTGGTGGTGGGTGTGTGTGCTGCTTTTGTGTGCGTTGTTGCTGGTGAATTGCGCCTTGGGGTGCATGTGGTGGCTGGTCCTGCATGTATAGGGTGCGTGGATTTTCCCTGCTTCATACACATTGGCTTTGCATGCATTCACTTAACCCGTGCGGATTATAGCAAAGTAGTTAGTTCTGTTATATTGCTTGTACTTATTTTTTATTTACTTAAGTGCATTTATTAACACTTAGTTTATTTATTTATTTATTAAAAGCACATTTACATAGGCGTACTTATCCCTAAAATAGACATCTTCCAGCCAACCTTTGAGTGATAGAAGGAAAAGGAAGAAGTGAAATATGAATAATGAAAATAGAAAGAAATGAAAAGAAAAATAACTAAAACTATATAAAAAAGTAAAAAGTAAAGTAACAGCCTGTTACTATGCCCACTGCTGGGCTAAGGCCTCCTCTCTCCGTTTTTGGAGAGAAGGATTGGAGCTAAGACCTACCACGCTGCTCCAATGCGGATTGGTATGTTACACATATCCCTAGAATTCTCTAGAGATATGCAGGTTTCCTCACGATGTTTTCCTTCACCGAAAAGCGTGTGATAAATTGCAATTACCAATTAGACACATAAGTTTTCATAGAAAAACTCATTGGTGCCTGCCCGGGGTTTGAACCTATGTCGTCTCTAGAGAGTCGCACGGTCTCACCACAAGGCTATCACAGCTTGTGGTGAGACCGTGCACCGTATCACAGTTTATTTATTTATTTATTAAAATCAAATTTACATAGGCGTACTTATCCCTAAAATAGACATCTTCCAGCCAACCTTTGAGTGATAGAAAGAAAAGGAAGAAGTGAAATATGAATAATGAAAATAGAAAGGAATGAAAAGAAAAATAACTAAAACTATATACATAGATTTATATAGCACATCATACACATAAGATTTAAAAACAATGCAATAGAGATAAAAGTAATTACTTAAATATAAATAAGTAGACTGATAATGTGTTAAATGTCTTATATGTTTACTATTACTATTAAGTTTATAAAATATTATTCATCATTTTGCAGATTAAATTATTCCGAGATGTATTTAAGTTTATAAGAAGTATTATTGATCATATTTAATTAAGAATTCAAAATTATCGTTAGCTGTACTTAAGTATGCGAGAAAGGTTTTTTGTAGATTACAATTGCAGACAAGACAAATCGCAGGGAAGAGTAAGTAAATGATAAATAAAATGGCTTTTTTTAACTCTTAACGATTTAATATCATGGTTCTCTTTGATAAAACTGGCTTGAATCATGTAGTCTTGTAACGTTATTGTTTGATGATTATAAATTTCTCGCACTGCTACAAGTGCCACCTATTAGAAAAGACTTTAATTGAAAGCTCTATGGGTTCCATAAAGTTGACTACACCCCCGGATTCGATACCACACGGATACAACATCCACGACGCGAATGAAGAGGACACTTCCGTTCACGACATATCCCCCAAAGGCTTAAGCCATTATGCTTAAGCCTAGGTCAACAGGTCTGAACAATCAACCAGGCGTAAGGCCTGCGAGGAATGGCCCGGGTAAGGAGGTACGCCTCGAAGCCCGTACCACACCCGTCTTCCATAAAGCTATACCCTTAGCCTAGAGTAAAAAGCCATATTTATAACTTTTTTTTATTTGCTGGCTCCGAAATTGCTTTCTAGTTTTATGTATTTGTGAACTTTATTTAAAAAAGAATTTCCGAGCTTTCACTAAGCCTTGATTTTGATATACTATATTTATAACTCACAATTGTTACAAGATACATAAATCAAGTTTAATAAAATGTAACCAAAATGTAACTACAACATAAATCGTATAACGATGTTATTTTCCGCATTAAAAATTATCCTCATTCGAATCTAGATTGAATCCAATTAAAAATGTTTTAAGTCGATAGATTGAGTCATATAAAATTATAGACTCATACATAATTATAATTACATCACGAATACCGACAAACCGGTTGTAAAGTAAAATTTACTGACGCAACCGCGAATTGTAATCAGCAATGAATCAAACGTATAAAGTTTTGATTATGATAGATGATTCCAGAAGTTTCTGTTTCATAAGCACAATAATTTTATAGCGTTACATGGAATGATGATGTAATTGTCCATGTGTGTACTTAAATATCTATTCATCACAAACAATATACATTTAATTTGAATTTCTTGTCACAATCATACAGTTATTATACTAGAGTAGGGAGCCATAAGCAATCCTGTGACATTTGTCTAATCACACATGCGTGTGTTCTTGATGTAAATACTTAGAACGTTTTAGGTACACTTTTTTTATACACAATGTACATAATTTTATGAGTCAAATTCATATACGTTAAGTTAAATAGTATTCAGTTTTTTTGTAAATTTACACCAATTTGATAATAAGTATTGATATTTTAGGTTAGAATTTAGCATTTTCGTAAAAACGCCATTTGCTCATTACGCACACGCGAAAAAACAGACAGGTAGCAATCGTTTAATTTCTATTTATTTTTGATGGATATATTTTAGGCTACCCTGCTTAGTACAATAAGTAAAATGAACACAATTCACACTAACACAAAATTATGTCACGATATCGTATAAATAATGAAGCAAAGATTGCTTTCTGGTTCTTAATATTGTTTCAATAGTAGCATGAAAGAATAATCTGAACTTTAATTATCAAGAAGTTAAAAGGTGAAAGTTTATTGAAAAGTCTTATAAATATAATAAAAACTAGTATGTGTGTATATTACGGAATCCAAGCGTATGAAGTCGCGAGCATTAGTTTGTTTTAGATTTAACAATAAATTACTAAAGTAACACAGAATTTTCGCATCAGAAAATACCTTTGCATAAGGTATAAAAAATTATGTATTTGGTACAACTAAATAATTTTCTGTGTACAAATATTATAATTATGTGTATATTTCTTAATTATCGCTTATAAAATAACATCAAATCTCAGATTTGGAATACTGATTTAGAGTTTGAATGTAGAAAATATAAACAAATCACAAATATTATGAATAGCTTACTCAAATTCACTTATTTTTTTCAAATTCACGCGTTTTTTGGTTTTACCTAATATAAAAAATATTACTACATATTTCTTTTAAATTTTAAAATTATAAAATTTGTTCTGGTAATGGACAAAAATTAAACAGTAAAATATTTATATATATATACTAATTGAATAGATAAATGTACTTTGTCTAGTCACCTTTGCCAACTTCGTTAAAAAAAATTCAGATCAACCTGATTCAGTTTCGGAACACACCGCCAATGATACAGTGCATCTCTTTTTATCCCTCACAATTACCGTTTTCTATCTCTCTCACACTTTCGGATGTAACTGATAAGGCGGTTATCAATACATATAATAAAATCGTTGAGATGTCAAATCTGTACATTTAATATTAAAAGAAAAAAAATAGTGTAGTCGTCTCAAAATACGCTCCTAAACATGAAACAATAGTTTTTAAAATTTTTGTCGGTTTATCTGTTTGTCTGTTTGTCGGTTTGTCTGTATGTCTGTGCGTTTGTTCCCGCTAATCTCAGAAACCGCTGATCCGATTCGGACGCGGTTTTCACTAATATATAGTCGGAAGTCTCACTTAACATATAGGGTATGTTTTATTCCAATCGGTCAGCAAATAAAAAAGATATGTCAATTTTAAGGTGAAAGGTCGTATACTTTAATACTGGTACAGTAGGCCCAATGGAGTCTCACATTGACTGATAAACTGAAAGACGCTGCTGTCCACTAAGAGAGGTTTTACAAATTTCTTATGGTTTTGATTGAATCTTTCCAGTGCAAATTAATATCTTTGTTAAATAACAGTAATGGCATGAAGGAAATTAAATTTAAAATGGAGTAGTAGATAGTAGTAGTATTCGAGTAACGTAACAATTGTCATAGGAACTGCTATTTAACCCCCCGGATCGATTTGATTTTTGTGATGGAGATATTTGCAAGGTTGGATACCGATAGAAGCTATTGAGTATTACAGAACTACGGTCCACGCGGACGAAGTCGCGGGTAAAAGCTAGTATGAAATAAAACGCTGTGATTGAAATTTCGACTACGCTAATTCTTGTATACGTTTTTGTCTTTACTTTTTTCTCTTATATCATTATTTTTGCATGCCTTGAACGACAAAATAATTACTTTGCGGAGATCCATAATACAAAAGTAATAATGAAATTATTTTGCTATAATCCACGATAAAGTAAATAGAAAATATATATAAAGCTTAATGTAGAATGACACAAACTCAACAATCGATTTGCTCAAAGCTTTTGGGATTTTGGCGTGGAGTCTATCTCCTGAAGATGCTTCGGTTGTGGGGCGAAACGATTGTTGAGTTAGTCATAGTGAACGTGTGCAGTGGTTGTATATTTTGGTGGCGGTGATAAAGGATTGTGGATGTGTTTTTACGAATCCTGTATGTATCGGGTATGAAAATGGATACTCCACTCTACATTTAGCATTATATATATTTTCTACTTATCAACTTTATTGCGGATTCTGGAAAATAATTTTATTATTATTTAGGTAAAATAAATTATGCCAATCTTATTTACTTTCATACTGTGTATCTATCCAATAATCAATTATTGTGTATAGTAAAATATGTGTTATTGTGAATTGGCCCTCGGTAGGAATAGAACCCACGACCCGTCGAGCCGAAGGCAGAGTCACTGTCAACTGCGCCAAACATTAGTCAATCAAGAATTAATAATAGATAAGCCAAGAAAACACTTAACTGGAAATAGAATCCGCTGAAGTGATCAACGCACTGCGCTACAAGTGTATTTGTGATGTTAACCAACGTCATTAATTACGTAACAAATTGACCAATCAATATAATAATTGATCATACATTTCGGCTAATGGTGTGATTGAGTGGTTGTGGGCTTTACTACCAAGATTGGGGGTATTAAGCGATATTATCTACCTCCTGATGATATAAAAAATTAAAAATAATATTATTTTGCTATAATCCACTATAAAAGCAAATAGAAGATATGTCTAATACCTGTAGAGCGTCGGTGCCCCTGCACGTATCAGGTATGAAAACGGATAGTTTCATACCTCATACGTGCAGGGGTCATAAAAAATACATGCACTACAAATCTCTACCACCGCCACAATACACAAGCACTGTACACATTCACTATCACAAACTGAACAATAGTTTCGTCTCGTAAACGTTAATATTAAAAAAAACTATGAGGAAACCTGCATATCTCTAGCGAATTCTAGGAATATGTGTAATCTACCAATCCGCATTAAAGCAGCGTGGTAGGTCTTAGTTCCAATCTTTCTTTCCAAAACGGAAAGAGGAGGCCCATGCCCAGCCGTGGGATAGTATCAAGCCGCTACTTTACTTAGATATATAAATTATATAAATTACATAACAGAATAATTGATAATATCATTTATTCATTACAAAAGTAATAATAAGATTCTTTTGCTATAATCCGCGATACAGTAAATAGAAAATATATATAGTGTTTAATGTATAGTGGACTATCAGAATTTTCATACCCGATACGTGCAGGATTCGTGAAAAACACGTTCGTAACAATGGCACCCTCATTAACGAGCAGATAAATGTCTCTAGTTCAAGCTTGTTGCACGTGTTCCGAGGTAAATAAAGGGTGGGGATGAACCAAGTACTATTTAACAACAATTTATTTAATTTGGATAACGCTTAGCTTTGCGATTTTGTCGTGGAGTCTATCTCCTGATGATGCTTCGGTTGCGGGGCGAAACGATTGTTGAGTTTGTGATAGTGAACCTGTGTAGTGCTTGTGTATTGTGGTGGAAGTGGTGGAGGTTTGTGCATGTGTTTTCACGAATCCTGCACGTATCGGGTATGAAAATACTGATAGTCCACCATACATTAAATACTATATATATTTTCTATTTACTGTATCGCGGATTATAGCAAAATAATTTTATTATTGCTTTTGTATTATGGATCTCCGTAAAGTAACGCCTAATTCTATAAATTATTAATTCATTAGCTTCAGAACTAAATATATTTTTAATAATTAAAAGTAATATATGTGTCAATGAAAATTAAACCTTTGTAAATGAAAATTAACAAAGTTCAGGTTTACTTTTAAAATATATACGCAAACGTATTCTGCTGCGAGGATAAAGTAATTAAATTTAATTTAATAGAAAATTCCTATTCATTTTTAAATATTATGCTTTATGTATATAAAAAATAAAATGGACGATATTAATTATTAATTAGAAATGAAATTAATTGTGTTAAATTGTTTATTGTTAACTGAAGTAATTCTAATTTTAAACTATACCAATACTAATTAATAGAAGTAGGCGTTACTTTGTAGAATTCTACAGTAAAAAAGATAGGATATAATTATTCTGCTATAATCTGCGTTTGTTAAATCTATGTAATGCTAAGTGTAGGAAGCAAACTCGTTTTCATACCTTCTTCCAGGATTAGTTGCCACACGTCTCACGAGACACCACCAACTACACAAGCACTACTCATAATCACTACGACAATAGCAACGATCGTCTCGCCCCGTAACCGAAAAACGAATCAGGAGATAAGTTCCACGATAAATAGTTGTGCAATTATGCAAATTATATAAATATATAATGTGTTGACTAATCACCTACTTCAATAAGTTTTAATTTTATATGAAAAATTAAAATACTTAATTTATGGTAATAAAAAATAATTATTCCTCATTTAAAATCCTCTTACTATTTTGAAATACTCAATAAATATAATTTAAATTATTAAAATTCTGATGAATTAGTCATTTTTCTTTTTTTTTTTAATGTGAAATGAAACAATGGTATATGCTAATAACCCGAATAATTATTCCAACTTTAAGTCCTTTTACTATTTTTATATCAAATTTAATCATTATATTATAAATTTAATTTTAAGTTGCCTTATCAGCCTTTAAGAACGTGAAATTAGAATATACTGAGGTTATAATTGGAATTTGATATTTTTTAATATATAGGGAATTATATTACCAAAATTATAGAGTTGTTATACATATTTAGAATAGGCAGTCTGTGAGTGTCGTAAAAAATAATAAGAGAGGGAAGATAAAGATATGTTCATCTTTTTCTAATTCACTTTAAAAAAAGAGAGAGATATATTGATACATTTGCTTTCTCTTTATTTACTTATGTAGAATAAAATACGTTGAAAATCATATTTTTCATAAAATAAGGTATTTTTCAAAGGTTCAAGTTTGTTTTCGATGGATATTTTAGGCTGGCTCTATGTCTAAATTATACCAAATAATTATGATTAAAGTTATTATGTTTTGAATCTGTGACAAATCAGTCATTTTAGTAAGTTTAAATTTCGAACGCGCGAACAGTTAGACGTAATTGGTGAATGGGCTGTCAAAATTTGAACTAAGGCGGTTCTAATGAAGCGGAACCGAATGCAGCTGTTTGTCTCTTTCGTGCAACGGTGTTTTTTCTTTTTTTTTCCATCACGACGCGCTCCGAAAGGAAGTCCTATTGTCTTTATTGTTTTGATAAGTTAACAGACTGTTTTCTTTTTTTTTAAAGCTTTTTGCCCGCGGTTTCGCCTGCGTGGACATCAGTGTGTTTGGGTAGTCAAATCAAATCAAATCAAAATATTCTTTATTCAAGTAAACTTGTAAACAAGTGCTTTTAAATCGTCAACTTTACTGCTGGTTCGGAGAGCTGTTCCTACCGAGAAGAGCCAGCAAGAAACTCGGCGGTTGCTCTTTTTAAAATATAAATCTTAGAACTAGTTACATTTATTTATTACTGTCTTGTACAGGGTAGAAGTGCACCTATATCCACACATCCTTATCATCTAAGTAATCTTCAACAGTATAGTAGGCTTTCTGTATCAGCCTCTTTTTAACAGTGGTTTTAAACTGCTGTAATGACATATCCAAAATTGATTTCGGAATTTTATTATAGAATCTTATACCCAAACCCACAAACGATTTACGTACTTTTGCTAGGCGCAAAGCAGGAGTCGCAAGCTTATGTCGGTTCCTACTTTGTCTATTATATACATCACCTATCGTTTTATAATTCTTTATATTTGTATAATTCTTTATATGTGACCCTACATTCAGTACCGCGGGTCGCGGGTTGGATTCCCGCTGAGGGCCAACATTTTCTATAAAACAATTTATTGGTTCTTCCAGCCTGGGTGTAATTTTTTTATTTAAGTGTATATTGAAAATTATATATGCAGTGTATTTACCAGTTGTCCGTCACCTATAATGTAAATGTTAAAAATTCTGTTATTTCTATAGTAGCTTCGCCTAGAATGGAATATATTTGAATTAAGTGGAATGCAACGCAAAAAAAAATTGGCTAGATAACTAAGAGTGTCCAGTAATTTTTGTTACATTACTACTAACAAAAAAATAAGCATTTTAACAATATTGTCATCTTTACGCGAATACATTCAAACCAATACTATAATGTTGAAATTTGACACAGTAGCGTATAATATACCTGGGAAACATATAGGATAAAATATTTCCGCTTTTACTTCCGTGACGGGCGATCGTGTGTAAGTGATCCCATCCCATATATTTATATTATAAATTATATTATATACTAGCCTTGCCAGCGGCCACATGGAAATGTACGTGTCACAATTTTTTTCTAGAATTCAAATTATAAACATTAAAGTAGTTATTGTGAGTTAAGCATAATAGATAGAGACATGCTATGTACTTTTTGTTGTAGTTGTGTAGATTTACAATTATCTAGAACATTACTTTAGCGTATCTCTGTTGGTTTACTCTCAAGTTTTTTAACAACTACACGATCTCTGCAACAGATTTTACATAATACCGATATGTAATATTTATCTAAACCATCCGGAAGTATTGCACAATCTTTTGGTGAAAACCGTACAAAGATCGGTTCAGTAGATTTTGAGAAAATCGACTACATACAGACAGACAGCTTTTTCGGACTTTGTTTCATAATAAGTTTAGATAGATAAGTATAGATAGCATGATTCAGTATTCACGCGCGATGGCTTATATATGGCGTATTTCATATATAACTTTGGTGTTTCTATAACGATTACTATGATTCTTTTTTATGGAATAATTAATACTGTTAACTTTTTAAATTAGGGTTGACTGAGAGTGTTATAAACGTAGGAGTAGACAGATCTAATCAGAAAGCTTCGAACTGCTAAGCTATCGGGAGTTACACGTGTTATTGTGAGTCAACCATAAAAGATAGACATATGCTGTCGTGGGATATTTTTTATATAATTTTAAGGAGAGCATTTCCGTCATACATGATTTCTATGTAGCTTTAACCATTAAGGTTGCACACGCGACGGAAGCTTAAAAAATGGAGTAACTCTCCCGTTTACCCAACATTTTTCTTCATTGCTCTGATCCTATTGATTATATCTTGATGAAATTTATACTATAACTAGGTCAGGAGTATGGAAAATAATTGTACCAAGTTTCGTTAAAATCTGTCGAGTAGTTTTTGTTTATATAACGGTTGTACAGACAGACAGACAAAAAAATTACTGATTGCATTTTTGGCATTAGTATCGATCCCTAAGCATCCCCTGATAGTTATTTTGGAAATATATTTCATGTACAGAATTGACCTCTCTACAGATTTAATATACCTAAGTATAGAAGATATACTTAATCGCGGATAATTTTGTTATTACTTTTTTACGTACAATATCGTTACTTTTATTATATTTTGATATGAAAAGAGTCAACTTGAGACTTTATATAGAGCTTTTATTCTTGCCTACCGAACAAAACGAACAAAAGAAAGAAAGCTTCTCACATCCAACCCGCCAGTCATCGTGTTGGTCACGCGCCGGGAACCGAACTAGTGACCTTGCCTATTAAAAACATTAATTCATCCCTTTTTTATCACGCTAGATGATTGAATTTTGAATAGTTTCACTACGCATTCTTACGAGACGCGATATATTAAATTGATCGTGGGTTTTATTTCCGCTTAAGTTTACTCCTCATATGAATTTTCGGTTGGTAAAATAAACTTAAAAATAATAGACTAATCTATTCTCTTCTATTTTATTTAATTCTAGCAATGCCCCGCGATTTCTCCGCGTACTTACCGATCTCGTGGTAATGGAAAGTTTACTAACTCAGACTATAGACTTATTTTTGTAAATTGAAAGTTTGGTCCTGGGACTTATCAATAATCAAGGCAAAGGAAATTTTTAACGGAATGTATTCATAAGTACACAGATACAATACGCTACAATTGTCGTTACATCTTTTGATTGGAATGTCCGATTTTAATTATTTAAAAAGTAATTTACGGGTATTGAAACAGTTTTTAATAAAATGTCATTGTGGGATAATGGTTAATTCGGAGATGTAAATATTATGGTTCGATTATTGTCGCGACTTTTATCAACTTTTACAATGTAAAAAAGTAGTTATATTGGCAAAACTATAATAGTTAGACATATGGTATCGCGGACTGTGGATATTGATGCGTTCTATAATACTGTAGAACATTTTTTTGTTCTATCATCAATAGTTTCCGCAGCGCACGCGATAAAGGTTTTTATGACAATTTATTTATTTATTTAGGTAATTCAACGCTTAAGTTGACGTGAACGAAGCTGCAGCTAAGTCTTGTCAAATAATACTCTGAGAAGGTGTCTAAAACACAAATCCCTTTCCACTCCCCCCATCCGCTTTCGTCTTGTGTTATAAAAAGTCGACCGCGAAGCGTGTGCGACGCGGAATCGAACCAGTTCCCAAGGATGTGGCCTGCGGTGGCCGTATCAATTGCACTACGCAACTTAAACTATTGAAGATTGATTGAAAATTTTGTAGTTTACATGTCATTTTTTAAATAATAATATATTTATTTGTATTAAATCCGTCGTGTGGTATCCGGCAGATTAGAATAGACCACCCTCCTTTCTTACCGAGGTGTCGTAACAGACGACTAAGGTAAATACCGTGTGGTATCTGGCTGCATAGAATAAACCACCCTCATTTCCTACCGAAGTGTCGTAAAAGGCGACTAAGGTAAGTTGACGTCAGGCAGGCGGCCGGTCGTAAAATACGTAGCCAAATCATGACAACACGTTTGTAATATGTTGAGCCGACCCCACGTAGAGTGGGATAAGGGCAGGAGAATGATAATGATTTATTTGTATTAAATATATTTTAGTCATATTTATATATATTCAGTTATAAAAATTTGGTACATTTTTCAACAATATACAGCCATTTCTGGCATACAAATTCAGTCTTTACTTAAATTCAGCTAATGTAGTCAGTTTTTATTTTATTTACAATACAATTTAAATTTAAATATATCATTTATACTTTATTATATAAAACGACTTACTAATACTAACTTTACTTCTTCTTATAGCCTTATACCTTCTTGTTAATGGGACGAAATTTCTATCATTATTCTCCTGCTCTTATCCCATTCTAAGTGGTATTAGCGCAACATGTTTTTCTATAGAGCAAAATTAATAAGAAAATTATTTAGCTATAAAATAAAACGTTACACGTGTTCGGAGGCAAAAATAGTGGGGGGTTAGACCGATTAATATGCTTGCTGTGATGCGTCGCTTTGTGATGTTGTCGTGGAATCTATCTGATCTGGTTGTGGAGCGAAACCCACCGTGTTGTATCCAGTTGAGTAGAATAGACCACCCTCTTTCAAACTGCGGGGTTGTAAAATACGACTAAGGTAAGTTGACGTCAGACAGGAGGCCAATCGTAAAATACGTTGTCAAATCATGTGACAACATGTTTTTAACATGTGTGCCGACCCCACTCAGAATGGGATAAGCGCATGATTTTATTTTACAGTAACGCCTAAATTCTATAATTTTCCTAGGGACAGTCGATATAGTCCCAATAAAAAAAGAATGTCGCTGATCTTAGCCCTTAAGTTTACGTGGCCAAAATTAAAAAATAAATCTCAATGAATCTTTGAATTTCGAATGGAATCTCATCTCGCAGCTGACGTCACAAGATGGCCGCGGTTTGAGAACCCTTCACAGTAGCCGGTCACGTAGCATTTTTTCAACAGTTTCGCTTTCGACGCGCGTGAGCATCTCGTATTGAGGTAAGAGAAACGAGAGCCGAATGAGTAGCGTTTTAATGTGGCGAGACATTTTATTTTAGGCTTTCGGATATCGAAAATTAAGTTCAAATTCGAATGGAGACGGATGTAGGAAAAAAATTTAAGTTGAATTGTCAAACGAACAATGTATAGAATTAATTGTTTCCGAAGTTAAATATGCAGCATGGACTGACGGAATGATTATTTCTGTATACTTGTTCGCGCCTACTGCGTGTCCTTCGATAGCCACAGTTGGTGAACGTAATTAGGATAGGCAGACAACCGACAATTCCTCCAACCCGAATAATCAAAGGATACTGACCTTTCGCTGGGGGACTTCTCTGTAGGTTATGGTGTCCAAGCCGCTCCGGCCGGAGTACAACAAAGCTACTTTTATGAGTGGAATCATTAATGTAATCGTTCTTCCGTTTTAGTACTTTACACAGCCACCAATTTGTCTTTAATATTCCGTATATATTAATAATAAATGTCCACCGAACACCGATATTAACACTAATTGACCGCCGAGTACCGTGTTGCACTGCCGATCTCTTTGTTCTCTTGTGTGACATTTTAGTGCCACCTACCCGCACCGCCTCAGGTGCAGTAAGCCCCGATTACCCTCGGCGGGAAAAATTGCCCGAACAGTACTTACGCGATCAATATTTACTATATGTATTTAAATGTAAGTAAGTTTACGTTTTAAGTTTACCATGGACAGACAGTAACTTAGTTCAGTTATTCAAGTAAACTTGTAAACAAATGCTTTTGAATCGTCAACTCTACTGCTGGTTCGGAAAGCTGTTCCTACTGAGAAGAGCCAGTAAGAAACTCGACGGTTGCTCATTTCAAACAATAATTCACACTAGTTACATATAGTTATTAATGTCTTGTACAGGGTTGAAGAGAAGCTATATCCACGCATTCCTATCGTCTAGGTAATTCAATAGTATAATAGGCTTTCTG
Source organism: Morpho deidamia (assembly GCA_947086505.1). NCBI lineage: Eukaryota > Metazoa > Arthropoda > Insecta > Lepidoptera > Nymphalidae > Morpho > Morpho deidamia. Next base: position 18,937,390 of record CAMTZC010000008.1, read on the forward strand.
AATTAGCCTTTTTTAATAGTATTTTTAAACTGTTGTAATGGTAAAGTTAAAGAAGATAGTGGAATTCTATTATAGAACCTTATACCCAAACCCACAAACGAATTACGAACTTTTGCAAGGCGCAAAGCAGTAACCGCAAGCTTATGTCGGTTCCTAGTTTGTCTATTATATACGTCGCCAATCCTTTTATAATTATTCATATTCATATGTACAAAAATTAAGTTACTAAATTACTAAATTCCATGACTAATATCCAGTCGCGGGTAAAAGCGATTAAAGCGCTATTTTTTACCCTATTTTATCGGAGATTTGGCAATATTAAAGTTTATATGAAGCGTTGAAAAAATCTGTTTTGCTTTAGGGAATATGTTAAAAACAGCGCATAACTGAGGGTATTATAAAATTTAATTTGACGCCTACAAATTTCATAGAGTTGCTCTACTGGAGCTTAGGGGTCGTAGGCCAAGTAGATAGACCCCTCTCAATTTTTACCGAGGTTTCGTAAAAAGCGACTAAGGTCAGTTGACGTCAGCCAAACGGCAGGTCGTACGAGGCCTATGCCCAGCTGTGGGATAATAACAGGTCGGTATTATATTATTATTACTTTTGTACTAGTCCATGTGTAGTTCATTCAAGCCGCGTCGGTATCGGTGTCTGTGGCAAGTGAATGGGCCGTTTTTTGTGCTCTTGCACTTGACTAAATCGCTGTGAAATTACTTGCCCGCCGGCTGCACTTTTGTTGTGGTGGGGCATGGTGGCCATTACAGCGGAAAACATAGTGTATACGAGTGTGGTGCGAGTGTTAACGGCCTAACTGATCATCATCAACCTGCCCTTATCCCACTCTGAGTGGGCACAACATGTTACAAATATGTTGTTACATGATTCGGCTACGTATTTTACGACCGGCCGCCTGAAGTCGACATAATTTAGTCGTATTTTACGACACCACGGTAAGAAAGTGGGTGGTCTATTCTACTCAACGTAACGCGCTAACTGATCTCTGATTAAAATTCAAATTTAGATTTAGATTTTGAGCGTGCGAACAAATCGGTCGCAATCGTTACGTTGCGCTGGATGGCCGCACGATGACGTTAATAGAAATCAAATAAAATAATGCAATCGACAACTACTATTAATCACAAGGACACTGACAAACCGAAAAGCGGTATAAAAACCCTTTATCAATGGTCTAAAATATATATTGCAACTCAACTGAAGACGTAAACCACGACGCCGAACCGCTTTCTTCATGAAGTGTGGATTGAATTGGGGTGAAAAGGATAACGTTATATGAACTATAGATAACTGTCTCTTTTATTCACATATTTTTAGGACGAATTCGGAACGCTCATTCGGCAACGACTTAAAGTGTGCCTCTTTAAGACGTCATGGTATGAAAAAGCAAACCAATTTCGTTTACGTCTTCAATTGAGTCGCAATAAGAGTTCATGGTAGGCCTGATGCACTAGAATAGTAAGAGAAGGTAAATTTACTTTTATCAATTATTAAGACAGTTATATTTGTGAAATAAAAAACGTAGCTCATATACCCGCCCTCGCTGGGACCGCACCCTATATTTATGGTATTACAAAATAATTCAGTACACGCTTTCACTGCGACCCCGGGCTACGTTATAGTTATAGACTATACGTATTGAGTACGGTAGTCAATGATTCATCTGGGGTTACGCAATCATCAATACAACCAGATCACGCTTTACGGTTTGTGTGAAAGTATTTTTAGTGTTTGTAAGAATGCGTAATAATAAATACTAAAAAAAACTAAAAAAATATAAAGAAAATTTTTTAAGTGTTTCTGCACTCGCCCATACCGCTCGACGACGTCCACAAAGCTTTTACGCCTATTTGTCACATATTATGTTCTATTCAACAAAAGTAATAATAAAATTATTTTTCTATAATCCGCGATACAGTAAATAGAAAATGTATAGTGCTGAATGTATAGTGGACTATCCGTTTTTTCATACCCGATCCATGCAGGATTCGTAAAAACACTTGCACAAACCAACGCGACCACAATACACAAGCACTACACGCGTTCACTAACACAAACTCAAAGTAAAAGCGATTTCGTCGTGGAGTCTTAAATAACTGATTTATAGAAGCAGGCGTTACTTTGCGGAATTCCATATTACAAGCACTATAACAGAACTAACTACCTCGCTATAATCCACACGGGTTAAGCGAATGCATGCAAAGCTAATGTGTATGAAGCAGGGAAAATTTAGGAGGATAGGCTCCACGACAAAAATCGTAATGGCATTACGATTTTTGTCGTGGAGCCTATCCTCCTGATGATGCTTCGGTTTCGGAGCGAAACGATCGTCGAGATTGTGGTGGTGGTTGTGTGTGCTGCTTGTATGCATTGTTGCCGGTGGAGGCGCCTTGGGGTGCGTGTGGTGGCTTGTCCTGCATGTGTAAGGTGCGTAAATTTTCCCTGCTTCATACACATTAGCTTTGCATGCATTCGATTAACCCGTGCGGATTATAGCAAGGTAGTTAGTTCTGTTATAGTGCTTAAATAACTGTTCGTAAAGTATACAATATTAACATAAACATAATGTTCATCTCTACATTCTAATCATTGAGTTAACGACTATATTGTAATCTGTATTTTGTGCTACCGTCATTTTATGAACAGAAATGAACGCGGTGAAAGTTTATTAATTTATTCCGCTAATTATATACGATAGTTTTGCGTTGCGCAACCGTCTAAGTCAGTGGTCGGCAAAGTGCGACTCCGGAGCCGCATCTGGCTCTTTGGCTCCTTAAGTGCGGCTCTGGTACAAATATCTACGGAAGGCGCAATAATATTATCAAATTTAAAAAAAAACTTTGTAAGAAAAAAATTACATCTTATTTTAATAAATTCTTCTAGAAATCGAGAACATGTATAATTTTTTGTTGAAGTTAAAAGAAAAGGTAATTAAAATATTCATTTTTTTTTCTCCTACCCTTATCCCACTCTAAGTGGGGTCGGTACAACATGTTTTTCTCTTCCATTCTCTTCTATCATTCGTCAACTCTGGCGTTACTCCTTTTATATGCATGTCATACTTCACACAGTCCAACCATCTCTTTTTAGGCCTTCCTCTAGTCACATATCCATCCACATTCATACTCAACACTCGTTTGATCACATGATTTTCATCCCTCCTCCATTACATGTCCATACCATCCCAATCTTGCACCTCTCATCTTTTCTATAATGGGCGCAACTTTCAGACTTCCCCTTATATACTCATTTCTTATTTTATCAAGTCTTGTCACACCACACATCCACCTTAACATCCTCATCTCATTTGCATGCACTCTTCTTTCATCCATCTTTTTCATTGCCCAACATTCTGATCCATACATTACGACAGGTCTTATGACCGATGTGTAAATTTTTCCCTTTAGTTTAGGGGGCATTCGGGGGTCACATATTGTGCCTGAGACCTGTCGCCACTTCATCCATCCTGCAATTAAAATATTCATATAGTTCTAAAAATATGTTTAAACGAATGTTATATTTTTTTGTAATGTTTGCTTTGTAATTGTTGTACAATGTTCATATTTGGCTCTTTGGATAAGTTTGCCGACCACTGGTCTAAGCGAACCAATCTGTATGATATTACGCGTCCATAGGTATTAGAATCGTATAGATAGGGATTTTAAAATCAAAATCAAAATCAAAATATTCTTTATTCAAGTAAACTTGTAAACAAGTGCTTTTGAATCGTCAACTTTACTGCTGGTTCGGAAAGCTGTTCCTGCCGAGAAGAGCCAGCAAGAAACTCGGCGGTTGCTCTTTTTAAAATATAAATCTTAGAACTAGTTACATTTATTAATTACTGTCTTGTACAGGGTAGAAGTGCACCTATATCCACACATCCTTATCATCTAAGTAATCTTCAACAGTATAGTAGGCTTTCTGTATCAGCCTCTTTTTAACAGTGTTTTTAAACTGCTGTAATGGCATGGCCAAAATTGATTTCGGAATTTTATTATAGAATCTTATACCCAAACCCACAAACGATTTACGTACTTTTGCTAGGCGCAAAGCAGGAGTCGCAAGCTTATGTCGGTTCCTACTTTGTCTATTATATACATCACCTATCGTTTTATAATTCTTTATATTTTTATATACAAAAATTACGTTATTTAAAATATACTGTGAAGCAAATGTTAGAATACCTGTTTCCTTAAACTTCTCTTAGGGAATCACGCGGACTTAAATTGTAGATGCCACAAATTATTAACGTTAATATGAGAAGTTCCATAATACAAAATACCATAACCAAGAAATTACAATTTGTTGGTTCTTTGAGTCAGGTTGTATTATGTTTAAATATTTGTTTAAAATATATATGTATATAAGTTATTTGTAACTCATAACACAAGTATTAACTTTGACCGGCCCGTTGGCGCAGTGGGCAGTGACCCTGGCTTCAGCTCCGCGGATCACGGGTTCGATTCCCGCCGAGGGCCAACATTTTCTATAAAGCAATTTGTTGGTTCGTCGCCTGGGTGTGTATTAGTATTTAAGTATGTAAGTATTTAAAATTATATATGTAGTATATGTAGTTGTCCATCACCCATAACACAAGTATTGAGTTACTTACTTTGGGGACGGACGACCGTGTGTATAATCCATATTTATTTATTTATTATTAAATTAGTTTTAGAACGGACTGCCGTGTCCCATATAATTCTCCCATATATTTTATTAGCAAAAACGATACCTGTATTAACACATATCTCAGTAAACAGATAGCATATAAATCTAGTTGATTACGTATCGCGAGATTTCCCGATAAGTAATTATGTTATGATATGGTGGTACTCACCATCGCCCCCCTGGTTGCTGCTGTGCGCGTGGTACTGCTCATCTGCAAAATCGTACTCTATGTCAGATTAGACACATCTGCTCTCTAAACTAAAATTTATTATATAAAAATGATTTATGTTTGTAAGTCTTACTAATACTCGAGAATGGCGGAAACAATTTGACTAATTTTTGTGTTTAAATATTGCTAGAAGTCCAAGGAAGGTTTAAAAGGCGAAAGAATATGTCGAAATTATAAGAGAAATAGTAGAAACAACAATTTTATTTTCCCATAAAAACTGTTCGTATCTGTCAATCAGGGTTCGTTCGGAAACTAAATATTATTTAGGTAAGCTAGCTGCTGGGAATAGGCCTCCTCTCTGCGTTTCTGGAAAGTAGGGTTGGAGCTAAGACCTACCACGCTGCTCCAATGCGGATCGGTAGGTTACACATATCCCCAGAAATCTCTAGAGATATGCAGGTTTCCTCACGATGTTTTCCTCCGAAAAACGTGTCATAAATTGCAATTATCAATTAGAAAGATAAGTTTTAATAGAAAAGCTCATTCAAAAGTAAAAATAAAATTGAAAAGTAGTAAAGCAGTAAAGCAGTAGTAAAGCAGTAAATTGAAAAAAAAAATGTGCTAAATGTATAGTGGACTTCCGTTTTTTCATACCCGTTACATGCAGGATTCGTAAAGACAAATGCACAAACCTCCACCACTGCCACCACAATACACAATCACTACACACGTTCACTATCACAAACTCAACAATCCTTTCGCCCGCAACCGAAGCATCATCAGGAGATAGACTCCACGACAAAATCGCAAAGCCAAAATCGCTTTTTGATTTTGTCGTGGAGTCTATTACTAATTCACATACCAAAATTAGGTTCTACTTATTACTAATACATAAAAGGTGAAAAATTATAGTAAGAAAATAATTTATAGAACCGGGTGTTACTTTGCGAAATTCGATATTACAGAAACTATAACAGAGCTACTTTGTCATAATCCGCGTGGGTTAAGCGAATGCATGCAATGCTAAGCGTATGAAGCAGACAAAATTCAAGTGCCTTACACATGCAGGACAAGTTGCCACACGTATTCCAAGGCGCCTCCACCAGCAACAATGCACACAAGCAATACACACAACCAACACCAAAATCTCTACGATCTTTTCGCCCCGAAACCGAAGAAGCATCTTCAGGAGGATAGCCGAAAATACATGTTATAGGTCTGTTATAATTTCTTAGAAAATAAATTAAATTGGTTAAATGATTTATAGAAGCAGGCGTTACTTTGCGGAATTCCATATTACAAGCAATATAACAGAATTAACTACTTTGCTATAATCCGCAGCACACATCCACAACAACACACCCACCACCACAATCTAGATTGTGGTGGTGGGTGTGTGTGCTGCTTTTGTGTACGTTGTTGCTGGTGAATTGCGCCTTGGGGTGCATGTGGTGGCTGGTCCTGCATGTATAAGGTGCGTAAATTTTGCCTGCTTCATACACATTGGCTTTGCATGCATTCACCTAACCCGTGCGGATTATAGCAAAGTAGTTAATTCTGTTATATTGCTTGTTAAATTGGTTAGTTATTAAATTAACGAGAAAAAAAATCTTTTGTATACAAAAAATTGTTACGATTTTTGGTGTATAAAATAGTGGCCCTCTAACAAAATTATTTAAATTTTTGTATACTAAATAAAAACGAGATAAATTAATTTAAATATTTATCTATACATCATTCCGTGACAAAAATATATTTAGCAGTAACTTTTAACAAAAAAATTCAAAATTTCGTGGACGAAATATTTATATATATTTTTAAATATATTCTATTAGGAAATTATGGCCCGAAGAAACTGTTTCAAAAACTGAAACCAAATTATAATTTTATAATATAAACATAGTTAAGATTTCAAATATAATATACTAGTAATATACGGTTTCGCCCGCGTGAACATTAGTGTTACAAAATTTGTACTGAATTGATTTTGAACTTCAAAGTGGTTATTGTGAGTTACCCATAAGGGACAGAGACGTGCTATCGCAGATTTTTTTATAGTATTTTTCCTCTATACATTACTTTAGTGTATATCTGTTAGTTTACACGGTAACTTACTCGTAAGAGTAACCAGCAGGCAAGTTTTAATAAATAATGCACATCGAAGCTTAGAGAGAGAAGTCGGCTAGATTCTGCTTCATAGAGCATTGTCTCTGTCGCACAGACTGACGAACCCGTGTGTGACAGTGACAGCGCTCTACGAAACTGAACTGGCCGGTTGTTTCGTTCTCAACATCGATGTGCATTATTTAACGCCGGGTACTATACATAAAATGATAATGTACCGTAATGACTCTTCCGGAAAATATTTAACTATCGTTTAGTAAAAACCGTACAAAAATCTGTTCAGTAAATTTTGAGGATTCGATCATATACAAAGACATAGCTTTTGGTGTCTTTATTTTATAATAAGTATAGATAATATATAGAAAATAGATAACTTAATGTTAAAAAATCTACAAGATTTTAATGGTATTCTATTGAAGAACATTAACCAAAATTAATTTCTTAAATAATATCGTTTGAAAACTCGTATCGTTCTCAAATCGCCTTGAGTGGGTATTTCAAGCAAACGTGAAATCTGATTGTACCTAATTATGCATTCCAAGACATTCGTATATAAAACACAAAAAAAACCCCATTCACCGCAAAATATTTTTTACTTATTTTCCATTTAAATCTATTCTTGTGATAACTCAATTAAGAGTTTTATTACCACATTGCTTTGCAAAATATTTTTCATAATTACAAGGTGCCAGAATATAAATTAGGCGTAAATAAAATGTAATATGAGAAATGAGGTTAACTTATCTTTTCGGTTCCTTTTTTATATTATGCGCAATATTGTTTACAATCTTTCTTTAGAAAGTAGTAACGGCTTTCAATCTGATAACAGTAAATGGTTTTTATTTAGAAACTTTATTTTATTTACATTTTACAAGGCAATCGTGTACATACTTCGCTAATTTAGAGATATATTGGCTTTAAAAAGTTGTGTACAAGGACAGATTAAATATAGAAATTATAAATATTTCTCTAAAATATATCCCATATACATATTTTTTATTTATCTTATGTGAATAAATTTTTACAATAATAAATAAAGTTTTTTTTTGTTATACAGCATAGTGTTATTATTATTTTTTTAAAGTCAGTATACGAGGCAAAGGCGCTCTTTGTTCATCCTAAAAAAATAAGTGTAAAGCCATAGGCAAGCCTGAGAGCGACCATTATTCAATAAATAATGAGAGGGATGACGGAACTCGTATACTTTATCTTTATCTAATGACAGATGGATCACCCTAAATTTGCTTTCTCTTGATTTCTTTTTATCATAATATGTCACATTTGAGACTACTCTATGAAAATAAATCAGTATATGAGGCAAATGCTTTCTTTGTTCATCCTAATTAAATAAATTTAATTTAAAGTGAAATAATACATCAATATTACCTCCATTCCGATGATCATTGCTGATCAGCTCCTGGCTCTGAATAGGTGCGTGAATGAGTACTTTTTGTTGAGGACTATGAGGATCCAATCCTTCGACTTCTAACAATGGCGCGTGCGGTTCGTACCCGTGAACGACTAATGGCGGCGCGTGCAAATCCATTTCTAATCCTTTTGCATCACAACCAACGATAATAATTTTAATTGGCAATTATGGCTTTTGATCGTTGCTGTTTATTCGTTGGAACAACCGTTGGAACCACTTCTATTTTTTGTCTATGTTTTATTTAATCTCACTTGTACGTCTAGTCTATTCGTTAAATGTCCTGCGATCACGAGAATTGGCACTTTATAACTAGCCTAAGAGGATTTTTGGAGTATTATTAGTTTTGATTTTGCGTTTCACTAAACTGTCACATTGTTAATGTCACCTCAGCTTCTTTCGGATTCTAGCGCGTACTTTCAGCATCTTTCCTGGAACAAAAGAAAATATTTTTAACCTCAACACGTCTTCATCATTTTCCTACCCTTATACCACTCTAAGTGGAGTCGGCACATACTTTAAACATGTGGTAACACGATTTGGCTAGTTATTTTACGACCAGCCGCTTGTTTGACGTCAACTTATCTTAGTCGCTTTTTACGAAACCTCGGTAAGATATGAGGGTCGTCTAATCTACTCAGCCGTATACACAGGTGAATCTCAAGACGTCATTTGACAATTTAAATACGGTCTGTTCCAATCTCACTGTAGAGCATAGGTCTCTCTATTTTTGGAAGGAAGGATTGGAATTAAAAACAACAATGCTCCTCCAATTGTTATACATATCCCCAGAATTCTCTGGAGATATGCAGGTCACGATGTTTCCCTTCACCGAATCACTATCACTACAGATTATTACAGATTATGCTTATAAATACTTATAACATTCTAACTTCCCGCGAGGTATTGCAGTTAACTACTATTACCTATTCTGCCATATATGTGCTGTTAATCAATAAAAGTAAATATTGCGTAAATTTCATGGCAAAAAGTATGGCACGGCGTTTAACCATTTGCATCCTTTCGCTCTCGTAAGCGAAACTTAAATTCGCGACAATTTAAATTCAAGTACATTTTCATATATTTAAAGCGAATTCACTGTTCTCTCTTATAAATCACTTGTTCAGCTTTTGCAAAATAAAATGTTTCTATTTGTTAAAACAAAATGGCGGATTCGTGGCCCCGGCTGCCCATTGTTTGTTGTCTTGTCGGTGATCATTGAGATAATGGATGTGGTTTATTACTGAATTTACATGATATTATTATTGACCATTTCAATGATATGAAAGCTTGGATTGAAGATGCAACCAACTACGAACTTGTAACCGTATAAAAATCCGTTTAGTAGACTATGAAAAAAATCGATCTCATAAAGCTTTTGGGGATTTTGTTTTATAATAAGTATAGATGACATTAAAATCTAAACTAATATCTTACTAATAGATTATCGTAAAATTAAGTACTAAAAAAAAGCCCATAAAAAAGTATTCATAAGTCATATCCATATAGCGATGAATCCATGTAATTCACAACAAAAGACTACCTAGTTGGTGAATCTATTATACAGAATTTCGCTAGTACTTGTGACCTTAGACACAGTGGTTTATATTGTCTTACAGCCGTGCACTGTGCCTGTGTACAAATCAGTGTATTTGATTGAAATTTTGAACATAAAAGTAGTCATAGTGTGTTAACCATAAGAGATAGAGACATGCTGTCGCGGACTTTATTGTATTTTTTGGTAGATCTACAATTCTCTAGTACATTACTTTAGTGAATCCGTGTTGGTTTACGCGGCGCACACGACTAAAGCTCAAAGCAGTCGAGTCTTTTTAACAACTGTGGGATAAAAGTAGTTATTTTGAGCTAACCATAAGATACAGAGACGTGCTGTTGAAGACTTTTTTGTAGTATTTTTGTAGATCTACAAATGTTTAGTACATTACTATGATGTATTTCTACTGCTTTAGCAGCGCACGCGTCTAAAAAAACCCCTAGCAGCCTAGTTTTTTAGTACCGCGCGACCTCTACAATTCAAAACATAAAACCGTAATATATTACCAACTTAAACCTATCGAAAGAATTGCACTCACTTTTAGTAAAAATCGTTCAAAAATCTGTTCAGTAGATTTTAAGAAAATCGATCGTGTACAGACAGCCAGCTTTTGGTGACTTTGATTTATAATAAGTGTCTAATAAGCTGTCGAGTGACCGTGCGACTCTTTCGAGGGGAACACGAGTTCAAACCCGGGCAGACACCAATAAGTTTTTCTATTAAAAATCATGTGTCTAATTGATAATTGCAATTTATCACACGCTTTTCGGTGAAGGAAAACATCGTGAGGATACCTGCATATCTCTAGAGAATTCTGGAGATATGTGTAACCTACCAATCCGCATTGGAGCAGCGTGGTAGGTCTTAGCTCCAACCCTTCTCTACAGAAACGGAGAGAAGAGGCCTATACCCAGCTGTGGGATTGTAACAGGCCGCTACTTTAAGCTGTCGAGTTCGAATCACGGGAAACAACGATTTGAATCGTCTCACTCAGGGCATATTTTTCTTATTCGGCTGGTAATTTTATAAAAAATCCAAATCCTCGGAAGTCATAGCCTGTAGCCCAACTGTCCACAAAAGGTTAAGTCTGCAAGGTCATGGGAAACACTGCACAATGCCCACACTGCGGCCGCACACGTTGCGACATGAGAACGATACGTCCGGAGATAACTTGACGAATGACAATATTGTTTATGTATATCCGGCGATTATAAATTATGTATATATATGTATATGAAGGAACAGATTTTCAAAAAACATCACTATTAACGGTAAATCGTTAGATTACGTTTCAGAATATATATATCTTGGTAAACAGATATCATTTAAGAAGTCCAGACACCGTGATGAAATAGATAGACGCGTTGCCCTTGCATGGAATAAATGCTGGAGCTACAAAGAAATATTTAAATCTAATCTCCCTATAAGGTTGAAAAAACAAATTATTGACTCTTGTATCTTGCCATGCCTTTCATATTCCTCTCAAACCTGGATATTCAATGAATATATAAAAAATAAAATACAAACTTGCCAAAGGGCTATGGAAAGAAGTTTATTAACTATTAAACGCATAGATCAAGTAAGATGTACAGCTATAAGGAAGAAAACAAATGTAATAGATTCTTTAAAGTATACACTGAAATTAAAATGGTCATGGGCTGGCCACATTGCTCGAATGGATAAGAATAGATGGCCCAAAATAGTAACAAATTGGTCAGGTCCATATGGAAAGAGAAAAAGGGGCAGACCATTACAACGTTGGTCCGATGAAATTGTCAAGTGTGCTGGAATAAACTGGATGTATGTTGCAGATGATAGAGAGACTTGGAAAAAAATGGAGGAGGCCTATACTCAATGAAAGAGGTCCTTAAAAATTATAAATCATAAATAAAGAAATGACAAAGTTTTTGACATAAATTTTCAATTTGACAAAGTTTAATAAATGGACATGTATTATTAAAGTAAATAAAAAAAAAATAAATAAAATAAATTCTTCATATATTTGAGGACAACTTGAAAAAAAAAATATATATATATATATATATATATGGATACATATGCATGCATGTCAAATTTGACCCACTTTATCAAGCACTGGTGACACTCAAATAAAATTACTAATGAAGTAACGGCGTCTTATTGAGCGGGCGTAGGCGTCCTCTCTTTATTGTTTGAGAGAAGGTATGGAGCTATAACCCACCACGCTGCTCCAATGTGGATTGGTAGGTTACAAATACCTCCAGAATTCTCTAGAGATATGCAGGTTTCCTCACAAAGTTTTACTTTACCGAAAAGCGTGTGATAAATTGCTAATGTCAAGTGGGCGCATAAGTTTTACACAGAAAAACTTATTGGTGCCTGTCCGAGTGTTGAAGCTTTGACCCCGATAATAGAGTCACACGGTCTGACCGCTGGGCTGTTACAGCTTTTTTTTTAATTAATAGAGTTTAAAACAATGTAAATTTTTTTATAGAATTAGGCGTTACTTAGCGGAGATCCATAATACAAAAGTAATAATAAAATTATTTTGCTATAATCCGTAAATCATCATCCTCCTGCCCTTATCCCACTTTAAGTGGGTTCGACATAACACGTTATAAATATGTTGCCACATGATTTGGCTACGTATTTTACGACCGGCCGCCTGACTGACGTCAACTTACCTTAGTCGCCTTTTAGGAATCTTGGAAATAAATGAGGGTGGTCTATTCTACTCAGCCGGATATCACACGGCGGGTCGACTTACCTTAGTTGCCTTTTACGACACCTCGGTAATAAATGAGGGTGGTCTATTTTACTCAGCCGGATACCACACGGCATACGGGTACCATTAATTAACATAAATATTTCTAGATATCTTCGAATTGATCTCGGTTTATCGCTGCGTTGTGTACCGCACTTCCATTTCATTCGCACGTACCTGATGTGTATCTCTGAGCCGACACCAAATTATACATATTATATACACATATGTGAATGTTGGAAAATTGAATATAATTGTATTCTATACATGTATAATTTTGACGTTCTTGTAAATATACGACCGCTCGTAATATTCAAAATATTCTTTATTCAAGCAAACTTGTAAACAAGTGCTTTTGAATCGTCAACATCTACTGCTGGTTCGAAAAACCTACCGAGAAGAACCAGCAAGAAAAGTGGCGGTTGCTCTTTTGAAATATAAGTAATCCTTAGAATTATTTATTTTCCAAGGTTGAAGGATTGCTAAATCCACGCATTTCGATTGATTTACGTTCACGCATTTTCAAGATTTTTCAATTCATTTCATTATGTAATTCTCAACAGTAAAGTACGCTTACTGCATCAGCCTCGTTTTAATAGTTATTTTAAACCATCACGTACCTAGCTCGCTTAGTGAATTTAAAGATAACATTATTAAAACAACCGTCATTGTCAATTCAAAACAATTGCTTCGATCTCCACCAACAGGAATATCCGCTAGGTCAATCTAAAGAATGTCCGAAAATGTCATTAAAATCGGTCCACCCGTTTCGGAGTCTATTAGGAACATAGATTCTTGTGAAGGCAAGGCATCATCATTGTGGAATCCCATCATCTCGTCTACCCAGAAACAATTGACGTACTTTTATAAGACGTAAAGCAGTAGATTCATCACTCATCATCATCCTCCTGCCCTTATCCCACTCTGAGTCGGCACAACATGTTACAAACATGTTGTCACATGATTTGGCTACGTATTTTACGACCGGCGGCCTGCCTAACGTCAACTTACCATAATCGTATTTTACGACCTCTCGTTAAGAAAGAGGGTGGTCTATTCTACTCAACCCGATACCACACGGTTGGTCAACTTACCTTAGTCGTATTTTGTAGGTAAAACAGTGGATAACATAAATAATCAAACCAGGGCCATTAAACAAGAGTGGGAACAAGTGTTTAACAAAATAAAGAAATGAACGTTCATTTCTTGAACAAGTGTCAAATGACATCGAGAGGGCAAAAAAGGTGTCTAACGATATAACAATCTGGGAATATCTTTTTACACAGCCTCCCGTGATAGTTGCTTGTAAGCTTTCATTAAGTATAGCTTGAAATAAAAGAATAATACAACCTATACCAGTGGGAAAATTTAATATAGGTTTTGCCCAAATATTGTTATTATGTTTTTTAGGACCATGATTTGGCTACATATTTTACGACCGGCCGCCTGCCTGACGTCAACTACCTTAGTCGTATTTTACGACCCCTTGGTAAGTAAGAGGGTGGTCTATTTTACTCAACCGGATACCACACGGTGGGTCAACTTACCTTAGTCGCCTTTTACGACCCGTCGGTAAGAAATGAAGGTGGTCTATTCTATGCAGCCGGATACCACACGGCACATACCTTAGTCGCCTCTTACGACACCTCGGTAAGAAAGGAGGGTAGTCTATTCTGCCGGATACCACACGGCGTTTATAAAAAAAACTATTAATATGCCATAATCATTCAAAATACTAACATCAATTTAGAGGACAAAAATTTGATTACTATTAGGTAAATCCAATAGATTGTAGAATTTTATTATAAAACCGTATACCGAATCCCATAAACGATCTTAGAACTTTCCTAAGCCGTAGCCTTGGTATTATTAATTTATATCTGTTTCTAACTTATATAATGAGCTGTGAGACCGTGCGACTCTTTCGAGGGGAGCACGAGTTCAAACCCGGGCAGGCACCAATGAGTTTTTCTATGAAAACTCACGTGTCTAATTGATAATTGCAATTTATCACACGCTTTTCGGTGAAGGAAAACGTGAGGAAACCTGCATTTTCTAGAGAATTCTGGAGATATGTGAAACCTACCAATCCGCATTGGAGCAGCGTGGTAGGTCTCCAACCCTTCTCTCCAGAAACGGAGAGAGGAGGCCTATGCCCAGCAGTGGGATTGTAACTTATATAATATATAAATATTTATTCCTTTTTTGTATTATTTTTTTAATATTTAAAATCCGTACTATCAATTTCGTTTATCAGGTATTATAACCCTTGATTTATTTTTTATATACATTCATAACATCCTGAACGCAATCAAGATGGCCGAACAAAATGGCGGTAATTCTCACGTGGACAAAAAACGGCGACATTGAACTGTGTAAGCAATTGTTTCGTTAACAACCGAAATGTTAGACAAAGGTATATTTAATTATGGTTAGGGTGACCGTGTGTCGTTAATTAAATTATTTTAAGTCTTTCATATCGCGTTTAATGTTTTTTGCTAGGGAATATTTTGATAAAAAAAACAGATGCAGAAAATAATTTATTGAATTAAGCGTTACTTTTAAGTTACTTATAAGCTGTGATAGCCTAGCGGTGAGACCATGCGACTCTCTAGAGACGACATAGGTTCAAACCCGGGCAGGCACCAATGAGTTTTTCTATTAAAAACTTATGTGTCTAATTGATAATTGCAACTTATCACACGCTTTTCGGTGAAGGAAAACATCGCGAGGAAACCTGCATATCTCTAGAGAATTCTAGGGTTATGTGTAACCTACCAATCCGCATTGGAGCAGCGTGGTAGGTCTTAACTCCAATCCTTCTTTCCAAAAACGGAGAGAGGCCTTAGCCCAGCAGTGGGCATAGTAACAGGCTGTTACTTTAAGCGTTACTTTGTGGAGATCCATGATACCAAAGTAATAGTAAACATTATTTTGCTATAATCCGCGATACATTAAATAGAAAATATATATAGTGCCAAATGTATAGTAGACTATCCGTCTTTTCATACTATTCGTAAAAACACATGCGCAAACCTCCACCACTGCCACCACAATACACAAGCACTACACACGTTCACTATCACAAACTCAACAAACGATTCGCTCGTCCTGTTTTCTATCTACTTTATCGCGGATTACAATTTTTTAATACAATAAAAAGTAATAAAAAAAAAAATTGGTATAATCCGCTATACAGTAAATAGAAAATATATATAGTGCTAAATGTATAGTGGACTATCCGTTTTTTCATACCTGATACATGCAGGATTCGTAAAAATACATGCACAAACCCCCACCACTGCCACCACAATACACAAGCACTACACACGTTCACTATCACAAACTCAAAAATCGTTTTTCCCCGCATCCGAAGCATCATCAGGAGATAGACTCCAGGACAAAATCTCAAAGATGCAGTAAACACAATATACACAAGTAATATAAAAAAAATTATAGTAATAACCCAAAAATCTTTTTTTTTCTTTATAAAACAATCAGTAATCAAAGTAATGTAATCATATATTTTGCATCTAAGTACTAATAGTAGCCTGGTTCTGGTGATCTGTGATTGCCCAGCGGTATATTTTCATTCCCCTAAGTGATAGGGGTTGTCCACCTCTAATATTTTTTTGAAAATTATTTATTTTTTTATAATGTAGAAATTCCCTAGAAATCTATATCTGTACTAATATATAAAGCTGAAGAGGTTGTTTGTTTAAACGCGCTAATCTCAAGAACTACTGGACCAATTTGAAAAATTCATTAGTTAGTTAGATAGTTCATTTACCGAAGAAGGCTATAAATTATATTAACGCTAAAATGAATAGTGGGGAGCAATGATAAATAATGACAAATATTGCGAAAATGCCATTTTCGCAATATTATTTATCATTGCTTTTTTTTTAAATTTAATGCTTTCCTTACGTGCGCTATGTAAACGGCGAAAGTTATCGAAAGGTCATGTATTACTAAATTGTTACCCCTTAAAAGTTTTAAGTAAAAGTCCGCTACAGCATATGTCTAGCTTTTAAGGTTAACCCACCTTAACCGGGTCAGCTAGTACTTTATAAAGATATTGATCAATCGGTTAGGAATGAACCTGCATGGTTACCCTACAATTTTAATATTTTGGGAGATAAATGTTAAAAAAATTATATTATTGTCTGTGTTAGGGAACGGAAGCTAACAAGGCAATTATTCAAGATAATATCGATTAGCCAAGATAAAAGGGACTTTTATAAACCGCGGAAATTTTATTCTACTTGTACAGGAAAGCAATGAAAAAAAATAACAATAATAAAAGGGCGTAAGAGAATAGATTGCCCAAACGTGCCACTCCATTTGGATTCTGAACAACTGCGCGTGTTGCCAGCGATAATATATGGCTCTAATTTTTTTTTTCGAACTGACTGTATGCTGTTAGCCCTAATGGCTTTTACAACGTCACCGGGCGGGACGGGCGAACGCAGAAGCATCGCCGAGGTTGCGAAATGCAGGGAGTAGAGCGCAGCAGCTCTACTTAAGTCGGGGAACGTCATCCTGAGGGGTTTTTTTTTCCTTTTTTCAGTGGGTCTCTATGGGATTTTTTTTGGCTCCACTGGCGAGAAACGCCGAACGCTGTGGCCAAACTCGTTACAAGTCAGGGGAGACGGTTTCCGCGATTGGATACGTCCACCGAAATCGTCATCCTAAGGGTGCCTCCTGTGAGGCCGGACCACGGCTTAAGGCTCTCAAACTGGTCACTAACTATGGGCCTCATAAGAAAACTCATAGTCGGATGAGGAGATCCGTAGAAGGACCAAAGAGACGGACATAGCTCAACAGGTCGCGAAGCAGAAGTGGCAATGGGCGCCGCATATAGTTCGAAGAAATATATAAATATCAATATATTGGGGTCTTAAAGTGCTAGATGTATGACCCTGCACCGGAAAACGTAGCGTAAGCAGACCTCCCACCAGGCGGACAGACGACCTCAAAAAGGTTTGAGACGTTTTTGAGGTCGTTGAAGTCCTTGCAAGACACCTATGTCCAGCAGTGAACGTCTAAACTATTCTATTAAAAATGAAACGAAATAGAACTATATTACAAATCTTTTTATATTAAAGTATATATCTTTCGTATAAAATTTTAGATGTCTAACTTCAGAACTGAGGGATTCCATACAATCTTCGCGCGCCGCGCCTGTTAGACGATCTATGGCGCTCCATTCATCTCAATCATATCTTGATAACTTTTAAACCAGTAAGCCTAACTTGGTGTGAAAGACAAGTTTATCAACATGAAATACAGAAAGCGACAAAAGTATTGATTTTTATAAAAATTTGATAAATATACTAAAATGGGCATTGTAAAATAGTAACTAATTTAATTACGTTTATGATTCACAATTTATGGTCATAGTGGCTTCCACACAAAAGGTAGATATGTACTGTCGCCGACTTTTATTTATAACTATTCAAAACAAACAATACTGCGGTACATCATCTTTGTGTAATTTGACTGGTTTAGGCAGCGTTTCCCAACATAGCTCTCAGAGGCCAGATTTTTTCTGACTTTCTTGACATATATCGTTATATTACATAAAATCATTACAAACTGTAGCCTATATGTTATTCCGATGTATAATCTATATAACTGTAAAGTTTCATCCAAATCCATCCAATAGTTCTTTCGTGAAAGAGTAACAAACATCCATCCATGCTCACAAACTTTCGCATTTATAATATTTATGAAACTTATGAAATATAGCCAATTAAATAGTTGAAACACAGTTAAATAATTCTAACTAACTGTAAAATCTAATGTACTAGTGCATAACAAGTAATAATAAATGTATGACTAATTCTAAAACACAGCAGTAAAACGGAAATATATTAGGTAAACATTTACGCATATTTACGCACGTAATTTATATTTCAATTTAGTAATACGAAATTTAATTCCGCATACGATATATTTGATAGATTTGTTTGTTTGTATGTATGTATAGTACCTGGCAATAAATAATGCAAATCGAAGCCTAGAGAGAGAAAATCGGCTAGATTCTGCTTCTGTCATGTCGCACAGACTGACGAACCCGTACGAAACGTCACATACTAACTGAATGACAGAGACAGCGCTCTACGAAACCGAACTGGCCGGCTGTTTCGTTCTAAATACATGCAAAAGTAATAATAAAATTATTTTGCTATAATCCGCGATACATGTATCGCGGATTATAGCAAAATAATTTTATTATTACTTTTGTATTATGGATCTCCGCAAAGTAACGCCTAATTCTATAAATTATCTAAACACATGCATTATTTAATGCTATTTGTTTGCAATGTTATAACGCAAAAACTACTGGACCGATAATATTCTTTCACCTTTTGAAAGCTGCATCTTCACTGAGCAACATAGACTTTATTATATTTTCAAAAAAAATAGGTGTCGCTGATAAAAATATAACAAGTAGTGAAAAAGTGATAAAAGTCTTTCATCGCGTGCGCTGTGGAAACTATTGATGATAGAACAAAAAAAAGTTCTACAGTATTATAGAACGTATCTATTATTAATATCTACAAAAAAGTCCGCGATGCTATATACTTATATACTATTATGCTAGTGCCAATATAACTACTTTTTCACATTATAAAAGTTGATAAAAGATGATAGAAATCCCCTTAAATGATATTTTATGAAAAACTGTTTCAATACTTGTAAGTACTTTTTTAATTATTAAAATCGGACATTCCAATTAAAAGGTGTTACGAATTTAAAAAGGCCATTTTATGTTCATTCAACAGTTTTTGAATGCTTTGATTACATGCATGCGGCCGGGCGTAAAATACGTAAGCCGAATCATGTGACAACATGTTTGTAACATGTTGTGCCGACCCCACTAAGAGTGGGATAAGGGCCGGAGGATGACGATGATGACTTAAAAATGTGAACCAAGTAAACTTCGAATCGGTTGTAGCTTCTGCAAAAAAATCAACGATTCAAAAGTACTGGAAACAGTTAACTGGTATAAAGAATATTTTGAATTTGAATTTTAATATCCTATTACAGAGTTTACATGTGCACCCTACTCGTAACTCGTTTAGTCTAAACCAGTCCTTATTTACGAGTCAAGCCCCAAGGACGACCATAATGGATTCTCAAAATTCATATATTTTAACGTAAAAGTAATTAAATGGCGAAAATTATTTTGGTAATTACATAATAGTTAAGACTGTTTAACAAACCATTACACTATAAGCATATGGCCTTACAGTTAGAGTGCGTTTTCAGTATCTTAACGTTCACAGAAAGCCCGGGCAAACTTACGACCTTTTTACCAAATAAAATATATGTGATAACTACACACACAGTCGTCTGTCCCCAATAAGTAAAGGTCTGTTAGTATCCCAAAAAATGTCCATTAAAATATATTAATAACTAGTTGACCCGGCAAACGTTGTTTTGCCATGTAAAATACTATAGAATTGACTTGATTTTTGACGTATTGTTAGTAAAAAAACTTTAATAGGTTGAAATAGATTGCGCTTTTGAATGTCATCCTACTCCTGTAGAATCAACAGGATTTTGATATTTTATATGTTACACTGGTGTATAAGGAATAATTGTGCCAAATTTCGTCGATATTGTTTTAGCGGATTCTTCGTGAAGAGTAACAAACATCCATCCATACTCACAAACTTTCGCATTTATAATATTAGTAAGATTATGTCATTACTTTTATCTTCATAGTTTTGCAACTAAACAACATTTCTAAAAGTAAAGTAAGGGCCTGTGACTTCCTACTGGGCCTAGTCCTCTCTCTGTTTTAGGAGACAAGGATTAGAGCTAAGACCTACCACGCTGTTCCAATGCGGATTGGTAGGTTACACATATCTCCAGAATTTTCCGAACATCCGGTTTTCTCACGATGTTTTCCTTTACCCAAAAGCGCGTGATAAAGTGCAGATATCAATTAGACACATAAGTTTAATTTATATTTTGAGGTATGTATGATTTACCTTTGCCAAGGAGTCATGGGTTCAAATTCTTAGCTGTAACCTAATATTAACTCGATTACACTCAATCAATTAATCAGAAATATGTTTTTTTTTTAATATACTATACAAGCTTCTATTGAACCAAATAAATTTTATAAGACCGTGAGCTAATATTGCTAAATTTCGAAACCGAATAGACTAGGATTTCGACATTATGCCCTCCAATTATCAACGAAGCGTGACGATAATCCGGTAAAAGTAAAAAAAAGAATAAAAAATTTGTAATTTTGTAAACAATAGCAATTTTACGGTACATTGGACCCTGCCCAACCCTCTGGTTGCAAATACATTCGTAACCCCTTTCATAATCTATACAAATATATAAAACTGAAGAATTTGTTTGATTGATTGATTGTTTGTTTGAACGCGCTAATCTCGGAAACTACTGGACCGATTTGAAAAATTATTTTACTGTAAGATAGTCTATTTATCGAGGAAAGCTATAGACTATATAACATTACGCTAAGATAAATAGGAGAGGAGCAGCAATAAAAAATATTGCGAAAACGGCAAATTTTATAGGTTTCCTTGTGTGTGCTAAGTAAACGGTGACAGTTATTAAAAAATCATGTACTACAAAATTGTTCCCCTCTAAACGTTCTTAGTAAAAATCCGGGACAGCATATGTCTGGCTTTTAAGATTAACACACTTTAACCATAATTATGTGTTATGGTTTACTCAAATAATAAGACTGCAGTCCACGCGAACGAAGTTGCGGTTAAAATCTAGTCAAATATAAAGAGACTCACAAAATGTTTGCAAAAGAACTCCAAGCTGAGGCAAACTGGGGTCTAGGGTGAATGAAATGAAAATATTATAGGAACATTGGACATGGCGCCGTTCCATCGGCACAGTCATTATTATTCATTTATCCACATCTATCACTTTATTCGGGCGGAGTAACACCTTACAACACGACTTAAAATGATCTAGCCCTAGCAGCAAGCAGTCTTATTTTATAAGTCACCAACAATTCCACCATTTTTCCCCCCCTTTACGTCATAGCGTTTTCTCAACTGTTGCGTCATTCAAAAAAACATTTAGTTACTATTTAATTAATATTACATTGAACATACAGATAAAAATCTTTTTTTTGTTATTATAATTAATGTTATACAATAATAATATTTATCATATAATAGTTACAATTTTTAACATTAATATTAAAAAATTAAACATAAAATTGACTATAAGTTATTTTTTCACGCAAAAGGGCTAGCCGCTCATAAACACAAAAGTGAGCTAGCAAATTGTCCTATCTTATATTTGTCAAATTTTCATTCGCAATAATTTTTTATGAAATAAAAAAACAGTTGACTTTAAATATGTTTATTTATTTAAAAATTTCCAGTATATAATATATGTTAATAAGTTAATTAATGGACAGTACACAATCATACGACAAACAATAAATACTACGGTACATCTTTGTGTAACTCCAATGATTTAGGCAGCGTACGCCAAAATAGCTCTCAGAGGCCAGATTTTTTCAGACTTTATTGACATGTATCGTTATATGACATAACTGAATGTAGCCTATATGTTATTCTGATGTATAACTTATATAACTGTTAAGTTTCATCTAAATCCGTGCAATAGTTTTTACGTGAAAGAGTAACAAACATCCATCCATACTCACAAACTTTCGCATTTGTAATATTAAGTAAGATTAAGTAGGATAGAATTATATATAAATTTTTAGTAATTTAATTTTTGTACATATGAATATAAATGATTACAAAAGGATTGGCGATGTATATAACAGCCAAAGTAGGAACCGACATAAGCTTGCGGTTCCTGCTTTGCGCCTAGCAAAAGTTCGTAATTCGTTTGTGGGTTTGGGTATAAGGTTCTATAATAAAATTCCACAATCAACTTTAACTTTACCATTACAGCAGTTTAAAAATACTATTAAAAAAGGCTTATTCAGAAAGCTTATTATACTATTGAAGATTACCTAGACGATAAGAATGCGTGGTTTGTAGCTTCTCTTCAACCCTGTACAAGACATTAATAACTATATGTAACTAGTGATAAGAATTATTGTTTGAAAAGAGCAACCGCCGAGTGTCTTGCTGGTTCTTCTCGGTAGGAACAGCTTTCCGAACCAGAAGTAGAAGTTGACGATTCAAAAGCACTTGTTTACAAGTTTACTTGAATAAAGAATATTTTGAATTTGAATTTGAAAGCATACTAATGTAAGCAACTGCGAAAGACTGTGTCCGATATTTTCGCCTTAATAATAATTAGAATCGTAAAACTTCCGCGTAATTTCCCCTTCTCTATTTGTGAAAATTCCCATACACGGTATGGTAATCGTTTAATATACATTATCGTGTCAAATTGGAGTCAACCGGTCATGCCGCCACTCGCACCCCATGGAAGCTCATTGCGTGACCATCATTACTGGGGGTTACTTGATCAAATGCGCATATTAAAATTTGATTTCCGTTAACAAGTGGGAAACAATTACAATTGTTGTTCCGAATTAGATAGCTTTGCCATTACAGCAGTTAAAATTGCTATTAAAAGTGTAAAGACCCCAAGCCTTTTTTAACAAGACGTTTCAGCAACATCGGGGCATTTTACTATTATATGTAGCTGCACCTAAATAATTTACAATGTTGCCAATACTTTTGATACTAGCATGCCGTGTCCATTAGATTATAAGAATACGCGGATTCAACTACTCTGTGACCCACATATACATAAAATAAAATTGCTTGCTCTTATATTTATTCGACTAGGTAAAGCACTCTCTAGTATGATAAACTGTTTTAATATAAGGAATTCCTTATTGATTGGGCTAAATTTATCGATCACGGAAACGCAGGAAAGGCCACTATAGTATCGCTACAAAGTACGAAGATCGCCAGAAAAGGAAGAGGTCAAGTTAACGTAAGTTAACTGTCCCTATAAAAGCGGAAAGTTTTGTGAGTCCCTAATCTAAATGGAAAACAGAAACTATAACAGAATTATTTTTCTATAATCCACATTTGTTAAGAGAATGTATGTATGTAATGCCAAGTGAATTCACATACCTTACACATGCAGGAAAAGTCACCACGTGTATCCCAAAATGCCGCCACTAGCAGCAATTCATACAATCACTACTACAAATCACCGATCGTTTCGCCCCGAAACCGTTTTTGTCGTGGAGCCTACCTTCCGGATGATGCTTCAGTTTCAGGGCGAAAAGATCGTGCAGATTGGAGGTATGTAGAAAATGCCTGCTTCATACACTTAGCATACATTCTCGTACATTCTCTTAACGCGGATTATAGAATTATATGAATAATTCTGTTACAGCTTCAATACTATGGAATTCCGAAATATTGGAAGTATCGCCCGCTGCTATAAATCATTTGACGGAAAACCTCAAAATGGTTGCTCGGAGCTCTCCAAATCGCACAGGATCATGTGGTATGGAGAACACTTGACGAGAGGAAGTTGAAGAAGAGGAAGGTTACATTGAACTTTGCTGTATCTAGATCGCATGATTGGATGCTGTGCATGGCAACAAACGAAAGTAACATTTTTCCTTTCGCGCGCACTCTATGACATAATATTAGCATCGTATTGTGTCAATATTCCCACGACCCCGGCGGTCGCGTGGGATCGGTTAGTGGGTAACATTCACGCTCGTTGATCTTGACATAGGCTTTGAACTAGATCTTGACAATTTTGAGCCTAATGATGTAACAATTGACCCGTTGAGAACTAATGTTGTTAATTAGATTTCTCGTTGCATCTTATCTTCACAGCCGGATTCAAAGAGTGTGCAATGATAATATTCAGTCATCCAGATAGTTCTGGGTGTGCCTCAAGGATCAATCCGTGGTCCCTTTCTTTTTTTAGTATATATAAATGATTTACCATATTTTATTCATAATATTTGCGATATGGTTCATAATATCTGCTTAGCAGTTTGGCAGGACAAATATCTAAGTAAAATATGTTTAAATATAAGAAAGATATATAAATAAATAAATCAAATAAAATATAACTCTGTTTACTAACATTTAGTAATACAAAAAAGAGCCATACCTGCCAT
Organism: Morpho deidamia; assembly: GCA_947086505.1. Lineage (NCBI taxonomy): Eukaryota > Metazoa > Arthropoda > Insecta > Lepidoptera > Nymphalidae > Morpho > Morpho deidamia. Next base: position 18,962,193 of record CAMTZC010000008.1, read on the forward strand.
GCCCATTTTAAGTTCACGTGATTCCCTACGGGAGAAGTTTAAGGAAATAGGTATTCTTACATTTTGCTTCACAGTATATTTTATCAATTTAATTTCGTGCATAAAAATATACAAAAACATAAAAATATTGGCGATGTATATGATGGACAAAGTAGGGACCGACATAAGCTTGCGGTTCCTGCTTTGCGCCTTACAAAAGTACGTAAGTTGTTTGTGGGTTTGGGTATAAGATTCTATGATAAAATTCCGCAATCGATTTTAGATTTGCCATTACAGCAGTTTAAAAACACTATTAAAAGAAGGCTGATACAGAAAGACAGCTATGGCATACAGACAAACAGCTTTTGGGGACTTTGTTTTATATTTTGTTATACATCTATATTCAAATTCAAATTCAAAATATTCTTATTTCAAGTAAACTTGTAAACAAGTGCTTTTGAATCGTCAACATCTACTGCTGGTTCGAAAAGCTGTTCTTACCGAGAAGAGCCAGCAAGAAACTCGATGGTTGCTCTTTTCAAAGAATAATTCTTATTACTAGTTACATAGTTATTGATGTCTTGTACAGGGTCGAAGAGTAGCTATATCCACGCATTCTTATCGTGTAAGTAATCCCCAATAGTATAGTATTAGGCTTTCTGTATTAGCCTTTTTTTAACACTGTTTTTAAACTGCTGTATATAGAAATATAGAATATAGATACACAAACATTATCTATATAAAACTAACGCGCATATTGCCATAAACATAAACTTGTGGATTCGTCCGTATGTCTATCCCTTACATTGTTTCCACAAATGATTGTTTTTCTCATCATTGTATTGTAATGAGACAATTATCAGAGGTGAAAGACCTCACTGATAAATTCCATTCATTGATTATATTCTTTTTTTTAATTAATTAATAGTTTAATGCTATTTTATTTCGAGGTGTCGTAAAAGACGACTAAGGTAGGTTGACCCATCGTGTGATATCCTGTTGAGTAGAATAGACTACCCTCATTTCTTACCGAGGTGTCGTAAAATACGTAGCCAAATCGTGTGTCATGTTTGTAACATTCTCCTGCCCTTATCCCACTCTAAGTGGGGTCGGCACAACATCTTATAAACATGCTGTCACATGATTTGGCTACGTATTTTACGACCGGCCGTCTGCCTGATGTTAATTTACCTTAGTCTTATTTTACGATCCCTCGGTAGGAAAGAGGGTGGTCAATTCTAGTCAACCGGTTACCGCACAGCGGGTTAATTTACCTTAGTCGCCTTTGACGAAACCTCGGTAAGAAATGAGGGTGATCTATTCTGCTCAGCAGGATACCACACACTCAACATATATTTTCTTTTATCGAGGATTATGGCAAAGTAATATTTTCATTAATTTTGTATTATAGATCACCACAAAGTAACGCCTAATTCTATAAATTACTTTATCATAGTAAAAAAGAAGTATAGTTAGGATTTCTAACCGCCAAAATAAATGTCATGCAAATTGCAGACGTCAAATGTCGATTCAAAGAAAGTCCTACCCCAAGAAGGACACGGTAATATAAAAAAAAAACATGTTCGTTGAACCTGGTCGTTACACCCACCTGCGAGATGCCACCTGACGTAACGGCACGTGTTCGCGCCAAAACGCTCGTCCATTGATTGTTTATTATCTGTGGCTGAGTTCACAGATAACATTGCAATGCTGATATATCTATGCACCTTTAAATATACTTTGTAGACGTAATTTTGCATGATTTTATTATCTTTATAGTTGAAATGATATCCATAAACTAATATTATTCTGCTGTATTCGTCATTGATTAAGGTAATATTATTTTATTTACTAAAAATCATTTCTACTCAATTTAAAAAATCATAGATGGTCTCTCTTATAGCATATTGCTTTTAAGTAAATAATATGAATAATGTAAAATGGCTACTAACTTTAACACATGTTTAAAACGTGTTGTGCCAACCCCACTTAGAGTGAGATTAGGGCAGGAGGATGATGATGAGGTTAGAACTTAGATGCAAATACATGTATTTAATTTAATTATATTAAAATTATATTATATATTAAAATAATTTTAAAAATTTTGAATTTGCATTTGAATTTATACTGTCTTAGACCGACTTGTTCATATACTACTTTTTTACTTTTTTTAGCAACAGAGTTATGTCACTAATACGTAATAATGCGATCACCAACTCACATAAACTTGGTGATTACTGGCATTAACTTTTATAAAAAAAAATAGAAATGCAACCGACCCCAAGTCTAACAGATGCCCATATTTAGTTTCACTATCAGCAAAATTAAATTTATCCAATCGTCTGCCGAACTAATGGTTTTGGTGATATGGTTGAACAGACAAACATTTAAAATGATCTGAGATCCTAATAGCAGTAATATGTAAAGCAATCAACGGGCGACACCTGACGTAACGGAATTTAGGGTTGCCAGGCAAGAAATAAATAGTATTTTTTTACCTCCAAACAAAAATGGCGATTTAACTTTCCTATACGATGCCATGTAGACTTTTAAGATATACTGTTGAGTGGCACATTGGCGCAGGCAGCAGTGATCTTGCCGTTAACGCAGTTGGATGTGGGTTCGATTCCCGCGGAGGGCCAACTTTAAAAAAAAACAATTTGTTAGTTGTTTGAGTCTGGGTGCATTTATGTATTTAAGTATTTATTTAAAATTTTAAAGTAACGGTTACCTGTTACTGTCCCACTGCTGGGCATAGGCCTCCTCTCTCCGTTTGTTGAGAGAAGGGTTGGAGCTAAGACCTACCACCAATGCGGATTGGTAGGTTACACATATCCCACGAATTTTCTTTTTTTTTCCGGAGTGACTGTACGCTGTTAGCCCTAACGGCTTTTACAGCATTACCAGGCGGGACGGGCGAGCGCAGATGTATCGCCAAGGTTGCGAAATGCAGAGAGTAGAGCGCAGAAGCTCTACTAAGGTCGGGGATCGTAGCCCTAAGGAAGTCCTGTGAGGCCGGACCACAGCTTAGGGCGACCCGTAGTGGAGGGCTGATGGTATGACTTTGATTAATCATTGAAACTGGGACCTCATCTTCGCCGGCGAAGACGCTGTGTGTGTGTATTACGTGTGTCTGAGTTTGCGATCGTTATTTGATCGTCGGGGTCACACAGGACGTTTTTTGGACGCCTATATTTTCGGTGTTCGGACCTAACTGGGAGCGAACGAACAATGTTTTCCTTCACCGAAGAGCATGTGATAAATTGCAATTATCAATTAGACACGTAAGTTTTAAGACTTAAAGTCCTTACCTCTTCGAAAGAGTCGCACGGTCTCACCGCTAGCACAGCTTTTAAAATAATATTTGTGTATATATTTACAAGTTGTCCGTCACCCATAACACAAGTATTAAATTCCTTTAGGGACGGAAGACTGTGTGTGTAAATGTCCCATATATTTATTATTTATAAAATTAATAGAAATGTGTATAATAAGTTAAATTACGTAAACTCTGTTGAACAAATGTACAAACACATTGTAAAATTATTTCCCACATAAGTCAGACACCTGTTACGTAATACGTTCAAATATTAAAATTTATTTAAATGAGCAACTGACAACCCTGTAGAGGGGAATTGACTTTATCGCGCTATTATTGACTATAAAAAAAAATTGTAAGTTTATTCGTCAATATTTATCGATGTTTCCAAGCTTTTCCCTATATGTATCTAATTTTCAGTAAGGGAGTTAATAGTATAAGTGCAGTGTAAATAATGAATAACATCTATACTTATTATAAAACAAAGTCCCAAAAAGCTGTCTGTCTGTATGTACTCGATTTTCTCAAAATCTACTAAACGGATTTTTGGACGGTTTTCACCAAAATATAGTGAAATAATTCCGGTTGGTTTAGTTAAATAGTACATATCGTTATTATGTAAATTGTGTTGAAGAGATCGCGCATATATTAAAAAACTTGCTTGCTGGGAGTTTTAGTCGCGTGCACTGCGTAAACCAACAGTGATACGCTAAAGTAATATAGTAGAGAATTGTAGACCTATACAACTATTACAAAAAGTTCGCGATAGCATGTCTCTATCTCTTATGGTTATTTCACAATAACTACTTTTATGTTTAAAATTGTAATTCTAGAAAAAAATTGTGGTACTCTCATTTCTAAGCGGGCGAAGCCGCTGACACAGCTAGTTTAATAATAGATGATATCAAAATTAATGCAACACTCTGCCTGTGTTTCCCAGGTGGAGTCAAAATTGGTGAAATTTAGTACTATTGAAGCTACGTAAACCAACCAAAAAAAGTCAAGCTAAAAAGAACGGGAAACGATTAGATACTACATAATGGAGGATATTTCAACATACAACTTAATTGAAATAAGTTACCTTGTTACAGAAGTTATAACAGAACTACTTTGCTATAATCCGCGTGTGATAAGGAATGTATATAATGCTAAGTGTATGAAGCAGGCAAAATTCACTTACCTTCACACATTCACGTCTGTATGAGATCGATTTTCTCAAAATCTAGTAAACCGTTTATTGTACAGTTTTTACTTAAAGGTTTAAGTTACTTTGGTTAATAAATTACGGTTGTAGGTATATTGTGTTAAGAACGTCACGCGGTTGTAAAATACTCGCATTCTGCGAGCTTTAATCGCGTGCGCTGCGTAAACCAGCAAAGGTACACGAAAGTAAGGTACTGCGGAATATAAATCTATAAAAATACTTTAAAAAATTCAAGGACAACATGTCTCTATCTGTTATAGTTAATTAACAATAACAACTTTTATGTTCAAAATTTTAATTCGGAAAACTTTAGAGACACGCTGATTTATACGTGGGCGTAACCGTTTGCAGCTAGTAAATTATATATATAAAAATTTGATTGTATACTATAGCAACCAACAAATGATTTAATATGGTGCGAGTAAATTCTGTATTTAAGACGAATCCAAAAATTCAACAAACAAATTTCACACCATAAATAAAAGGGCGTCAACCGATTAGCGAAGTAACCGCAATAACGCTACGCTCAGATATGCGGAGCTAACGGAAATGTGTAAACAAGCCGATGCTCGCAAATACCTCGGTTAATTTATAATGTTAGTTGTTTTACCACAAGAATCACCTTACCTTTTAAATTTATACTATTAGCATGGATGGCGGTATTACTTAATAGAGAAAATTATCACAAAGCTAAAGGTCAAAGAGAATCCATGTCATTTTGGATTTATACATACTAGATTTATTAATAGAGTATACCATAATACAACCGTATTGGTCTGATAGGCAGATTAAGTTCAAATTCAAAATATTGACTAGCTCTTTGACGCAGTTTGCAGTGACGTCTTTCCTCCTTCAGCTCAACATTTTCTAACAACAGTTTGTTGGTACCTCGAATTTGGATGTATATATGTATAAGTATGAATTAAGAATTATATAAATATATATTTACCAGTTTACAGAGACCGTGTGTGTGTTCCTCCATGTATTTATTTATTATTTATTCTAGTAGACTGTTTTCAGTAGTTTTGAATAGTCATATGTTTGAAACTGATTCAGAAGTTTGCTCTTACCGAGAAGAACCAGCAAGAAACTCTGCGGATAATTATTAAAAAAAAATTTCTTAATTGATTACATGTTAATCTTTCGAGCCAGATGCGTAGATATAAAGTAATTGATGTAAAGTACCAACTTATCCCACTGGTGAGCATAGATAAAAACGAAGAGACGAGTCTCTCCGTTTTTGCGAAAAAGGATTGGAGCTAAAACCTACCAAGCTGCTCCAATGCGGATTATACGTAACACATATCCCTAGAAATCTAGAGATATACGCAGTTTTCCTCACGATTTTTTCCTTCACCGAAAAGCGTATGATAAATTGCAATTAACAATTAGACACATAAGTTTCAACAGAAAGACTTATTGGTGACTGCACCTAAAATATACTATTCAAATAATCTTCAATTGTATAGTAACCTCTATGTAACGCCATTGTTATGATATATTTTATTAATTACATTTTGACAATATCGATACACGATATTCCTATATTCGATATTCTGTGCTAAGCATAATGTATAACAGGTGTAGGTCCACGTGGATCGCGTGATTTTTGTAAATGGCGCGAAAATGTCAATGCAGGTCGCGCAGGTTTATCGACCTTCATAGGGGTCAAATGATGGAAGGGTTGATGATTTCACGGTATTGATACTGTCTTGTTTAATTATTGCTTCAATGGGAAACATTTTTTAGTTTGAAATTGAAAGTCAAAGGTACAATGAATTTTTCTCCTAAACTCATGTGTGTAATTGATAATTGCAATTTATCACACGCTTTTCGGTGAAGGAAATGATTATTAGGGAATCTGCATATCTTTAGAGTTTGACTGGCCCATTAGCGCAGTGGGTGCAACTCCGAGGGCCAATATAATCTATAAACAAATTGTTGATTCTTCGAGCCTGGGTGTATATTTGTATTTAAGTATGCATTTAAAATTATATATGTAGTATATTAACCAGTTGTCTGTCACCCATTACACAAGTATTAAGTTACTTATTTTGGGGATGGACGACCGTGTGTGTAAGTGTCCCATATATTTATATTTATATCTTATATTTACTCTAGAGATATATGTAACCTACCAATCCGCAATCCAATCTTTCTTTTCAAAAAAACGCAGAGAAGAGCAGCATTATACTCCTATGTGCTTTGTGTATAAGATTCTATATTAAAATTTTGTAATCAATTTTAGCTTTGCCAATACAGCAGTCTAAAAACACTGCTAAAATTCCAAATTCAATATAATCTTTATTCGAATAAACTAGTAAACAAGTATTTCCGAATCGATTATACAACAATAGATTAACAAAATTAAATACATAATACGAGAACAAATAGCTTAATTAAATTGCAAATTATTTAGTAACACGAAACAGTTTTTTTAATTCAAATTCCGATTAAATACCTATATTAATTATGTAAACGAGTGTCTATAAATATACTTCTTCAAATCAACTCTGCAAATGATTCGGAAAATTTCGCCCATCGAGAAAAGCCAAAAAGTAAGTCGGCAAAGTTAAGGCAAGCGCATAAACATTGTCGAGAGATCAAAAAACATATACTGAACTTAATAGTCGATAGAGTTATATTTAAAGGATTATATATGTCTATGCCTTTTATCTTTATACCTGATAATTCCTTGAGACTTAACGATATACTTACATTATTCTAGCGTAAACTAAGTTGTTCATAGTTTTGTATTACACTTCATGCCCACAAAAACTGGATTTAGTAGATTTTGGCATCAATTTTTTATTATTAACCGTAAAAAATTTCAAGGAAAATCGATTAAATAATGCCGAAACATGCATATTCTAAACCTTTAAAATCGGAACGAAATAATAGTCTGTGGTCGGCAATTTGAATATAAGTAGTAATTTCATCAACTGTTCTATTTTATGTACATCGCAAAATGCTCTTTAAAACAAATAAAGGAAGATTCAATTTTGAATACACATAAAGTTCACAGAACCGTTAATAAGACTTTGTGAAATTTATCTATACAGATAGGTTATTGCAATTTTAACTCTTTTGTCTGGTAGATTAAGTTTAAAATAGCTTGCAATGATAAGGTTTGTACTCAATAAAAATTTAAATCGACAATTCGATAGATAACAATGGATTAACTTCTTGTAAATTTGAATTTCGAATACGTGGTCAAGTTCGGGGACAATTGAAATAAGTGTTCCTTGTTTAAAATAAGGTCTTTTATATTTAATAATAATATTATTGCAATAAATTAAATGATTTGCGTTATTATATTTTCAAAAATAAATCCGTTTCTTTCTTTTTGTTTATTAATAATAATTAATTAAACAATTAGTTACTTTAAACAATTAGTAATTAAGAAGGCGTAGATTACATGAAAATTTTCAATAATAATGCAAAATAATCTTTTTATCGATACATGTTTTAGTTTTGTAATTGTTTGTATTTTATATAATAAAAAATTCATGTTTAGGTTGATTCTTGTTTAGAAATTGATTAATGGTTTGTTTCGTCTCTATTGTAGTTAAGTTTATTTATGCTAAAAAAATATCAGTCATACTTCAAACATCAGCTGTTTGTCATATAAGAAGTTTGTAACCTCACTTCTACAAAATCTTTAATCTGCTTTTAGATTTTTAAAAATCAGACAAATTTTGAGTATTAACAAAAAAACAGCTATTTATCAGCCCCATTTTCATCTTTTATATCTTGAGCCCAAAATTGTATGAAACTGTATCCTTTTAATATATCTGCAATCGAAACGGGAATTAATATCAAAGGAACTCTAAAAGCAACGTCTAAACACATGTTGCTTTGTCTATATTAAAAAAGGTTTTTTGTAGAGTCGGCACGTGCTATCACCAATTACGAGGGTGCAGTCATTTCCTCCGATGACAATGATACGGAAAGTGGTAAAAAAAATACCTTCTGTATAATTACATTGTAACGGAATTGAGATTTGGCGGGAAATGAGGATGAATGACATTGACAGGTATTTTTTTTATCTGCTGTACTTTTTTATTCGCGTTATTTTTAGACACGCGTTCAAGGCCAAAACCCATACTATCTAGTAACTATTAATAGATATTTTTTAACATCAAGTGTTTATATTATTTTTATATATTTGTTTTAATTGATTATTATATAATTTGGAGTGTGTATTTTTTTTTTACTATTATTGGACAATAATTAAATTTTTTTTAGTTAATTTATGACAATGGAATTGAATATGAATTTTCTTTATGAAATTAAGCGTTGCTTTAATACAAAAGTATTAATAAAATTATTTTGCTATAATCTGCGATAAAGTAAGTAGAAAGTATAAAGAATGCTAAATGTAGAGTAGACTATCCGTTTTCTTACCCGAAACATGCAGAATTATACACGCACAATCCTCCACCACCGTCACCAAAATACACAAGCACTACACATGTTCACTATCACAACCTAAACAATCGTTTCGCTCCGCAACTGAAGCATCTTTAGGAGATAGACTCTACGACAAAATCGCAAAACCTTGCGATGGTAATTTATTACTTTTGTAACAAAAAAAATATTTTCAGTCAATTTATTATCTATCTATATTAATTAATCATCTTTATAATATTACGTAGCTCTCGTCATTGGAAAGATTATCAAATAATTAAATAAGATACGTATATACCAGGTAGGTTTGGAGACGTTAATGAAGCGATAACACTTCGAAAAGAGCTCATGGCTAAGGACCCCGGATAGCTTAAAAACTAATTGGGTTAACCAGATATTTACGATGTTAGTATAACCGGTCTATATTCATAAATTGTAAACTCAGGGTAGACTAAGTTAATTAATTAAAAAATTAAGGCAGTATGCAATCAAACTTTGCCTGTCTTAAGTGGATTAAAAAAAATAACATTTGTCATTAACTTTTTTAATACATTACTTGGCGGTGTTTTACTTGAATATAAATAATATTACTATAATATTAATATGTGATATATCAAATAATTAATATAATTAGGCGTTCGGAGATCCATAAATACATTAGTAGGCGATAAAATCGTAAATCGTGTACAAAATGTAATCGTGCCGTCGTGGAACATATCCTTTTGATGATGCTTTGGTTTCGTGGCGAAACGATCGTCGATATTTTGGTTGTGGTTGTGTGTAGTGCTTGTGTGCATTGTTGCTGGTGGAGGCGCCTTGGGATACGTGTGGTGACTTGTCCTACATGAGTAAGGTACGTGAATTTTGCTTGATTCATACAATTAGCTTTACATGCATTCGCTGAACCCGCTCGGATTATAGCAAAGTAGATCTGTTTTCGTTTAAGTAATATAGAATTCCGCATAATAATGCCTGCTTCTAAAAATCTTCACTAACTTTTTAAGTACTTTACTTGGCGAAGTAAGACATGAATATATTGGAACTAATACTAATACTGTCCTCAATTTATTTGAGTAAACTTAACAGATATCAAATTATTTTAAGAATTAAGCGTTACTTTGCGGAGATCTATAATACAAAAGTAATTTTAAAATTATTTGGCTATAATCCAAAATTGATTGATAATATTTAAAACCAATCATGTTCCAACCAGTCAAGTATGTATACCCAAAATATTATAAATTTAATGTTATTGTTTTGCCACAAAGGGGTAAAACCAAAACCTATTTACATTAAAACTGATAGAAATCACTTTAGAATAATGATTGAATTAAAAAAAATCCGCTTAAGAGAAACTTTAGGTACCAAAAAAAAACAACAAATTTTCACCCCGTGATTACGTAAATTTACCTTTAGAGCAAGCATGTTTAACATAAATATGTCACACATGCTAAAATCTTTTAATAAATAAAAACTTTTAATAACAGTTCATATCCCTACTGTTATCTATTGAGGAGTTCCCTTATCTCGAGCCAGTCTTGGCAACAGCATCATGTCATGCTTATCATAAATATGCATTGTCATCGAAACTGGAGCAGTATGTAAAATTTCATCTCAATCGGACACCGGGAAGTGAATCAAATTTAACTTGTATGATTCCACGTTCACATACATAAACGGCAAATTAAATAAAAGATTTTAAAAATTCCCCCTTTTTACTATTTACGTCATGTCTAGTAATTAAATTTTTTTGTTGTTGAAACAATATTAAAATTTAGTTGGTTTAATATTTTTATTTCTTCATACCGTCACATGTTAATATGTTTTTTGTTGAATTACTTAATAACAAGTTACGATTACGTGCACGTTATGTAATGGTTCAATTTATAGTAGGCGGCAATAAATAATGCACATCGAGGCTTAGAGAGAGAAATCGGCTAGATTGTGCTTCATAGAGCATTGCCTCTGTCGCGCAGACTGACCCGTGTGTGACAGAGACAGCGCTCTACGAAACCGAAATGACCGGCTGTTTCGTTCTAAACTTCGATGTGCACTATTTAATGCCGGGTACTAACAATACTTGTCTATGTTGGAGCATCTATTGGCAATTATGTTAAAGGCTTTAAAGACCTGATTCCAGCAGGCCTACCATGAACTTTTATTGCGATTCAATTGAAGACGTAAACTAAATTGTTTTGCTTTTTCATACCATGACGTCTTAAAGACGCACACTTTAAGTCGTTGCCGAATGGGCGTTCGGAATTCGTCCTAAGAACATGTGAGTAAAAGAGACAGAGTTATCTATAGTTCATATAACGTTATCCTTTTCAAACGTTACGACCCCAATGCAATTCACACTTCATGGTACGAAAAGAAAGCACGTTCACGATCGTCGTTTACGTCTTCAATTGAGTCGCAATAAGATTTCATGGTAGGCCATTGGTATTCATGGTATTCGTCGTTAATAAAACTAATAAAAAAAAATTCGGCAACGCAGATCTTTGCATTGAGATATCTGAAGGTGTAACTATTTAAGTTATATCCTTAGTTTTATTTCATTTCATAATTTTATGTATTTTGTACTATTTTAGGTACTTACTCGGTCTTCATTTGGTGAGTTCTCTTCGAAGCAAATTCTAAATTTCATTACTCGCCTGTTTACTATTTTACGTGACACTAACGGAGCGATTTGCGCCTAATTTGCGCTATACAGACCACAAAGAAAGATAAAGAAAGAATAAGATATTGTCATAGATTTATTATCTCAGGGAATCTCAGTTAGGATAAAATGTGTTCATCTATACTTATTATAAAATAAAGTCCCCAAAGGTGTCTGTCTGTATGTAATCGATTTTCTCATAATCTACTGAACGGATTTTAGTACAGTTTTTACTTAAAGGTAGTGCAAGTTCTCCGAAAGGTTTAGGTTAATAATACATAACGGTTTCATGTAAATTGAGATGAAGAGGTCGTTTTACAACAATTTTTAGTGGGGGTAGTAACAAACCGGTGTCGATTGTGGTTTGGAGGGGGAATAGGTATAAAAACCGGTGTAGAGTTACAAAGAGCCAGTCTCCTGCCGAGACTCGAGCGACTATAACATGCTTAACACTGAATTTCACGCGGCCGAAGCCGCACGTATTTATAGTAGAAAATAAAAAGAAAAATCCGTTCATTTGGTTTTAAGCAAATCGATGACATACAGACAGAGTTTTTGTAGATTTTGTTTTATAATAAGTATATATATGTGTATACTACCAATCCGTGGTGGGTTTGAACTCGAATCGAAATCTCAAATCCATATTTGCATAGCAATTTCTTCAGTTAAACAAAAAAAGCACTTCCTTATAACAATAACAAACTTAACTTGCAGTTATAAATATGATGGAAATTCAAAACATCACCTTATCACATTGATATAAGTGCTACATTATGTTATATGATTGCAAATAGCTTGGTATATAACAGCTGATTATAGGGGTTAAAGACGGGCTATAAAGGGGTGTTTCAACGGAATAAAAACACCTGTTAGACAGGTCATTTAAGTGTGACGAACTCTTAGAATTTGTCAAGTTAAAATAGAAGTGGGCTCATTACCATCCCACTGCTGGGCAAAGAGATCTCTTGTATAATTAAATAAATAAAATAAAAAGTTATATAAATACTAGCTGGTTCAGTAAACTTTATTGTACCATATAAATTATTTCTAGGGAATTTTCTAGCGTAATTATTAAAAAAATTGTGCAAAAAACAAATACTAGGCGTGGAAAACCCTTATCATAATCGACATAATATTACGGAATATTGTTATGGGGTAAATGCGCGGACATTGAAAAAATTTTTGTGTTACAAAAAAGAGCCATACGTGGCATTTACAATTTAAATTCGCGCGATTTCCTGCAAGAGAAGTTCAAGGAAACAGGTATTCTTACATTAGCTTCACAGTATATTTTTAGTAATTTAATTTTTGTACATATGAATACAAATAATTATAAAAGGATTGGCGACGTATATAATAGACAAAGTAGGAACCGACATAAGCTTGCAGTTCCTGCTTTGCGCCTTGCAAAAGTTCGTAATTCGTTTGTGGGTTTGGGTATAAGATTCTATAATAAAATTCCACAATCTACTTTAACTTTACCTTTACAGCAGTTTAAAAATACTATTAAAAAAAGGCTAATTCAGAAAGCCTATTATACTATTGAGGATTACCTGGAAGATAAGAATGCATGGATATAGCTTCTCTTCAACCCTGTACAAGACATTTATAACTATATGTAACTAGTGATAAGAATTATTGTTGGAAAAGAGCAACCGCCGAGTTTCTTGCTGGTTCTTCTCGGTAGGAACAGCTTTCCGAACCAGCAGTAGATGTTGACGATTCAAAAGCACTTGTTTACAAGTTTACTTGAATAAAGAATATTTTGAATTTGAATTTGAATTATTAATTAGGGATATGAAAAAATAGATGATAACAAATTCTCTAACCTACTCAATATGCATATAAAATTTCATTAAAATTGGTTTAGCCGTTTCGTAGGAGTAAAGTAACTAGCATTGTAACACGAGAATTTTATATACAAGATAAATATATATATGTGACACTTAAGCCATGTGATCGTCGGCTGAGTAAAATAGACCATCCTCTTTCTTACCGAGGAGTCGTAAAATACGACTAAGGTAAGTTGACGTCAGGCAAGCGGCCGGTCGTAAAATACGTAGCCAAATCATTTGACAACATGTTTATTACATGTTTTGCCGACTTATAGTGAGATAAGGGCAGAATGATGATGATTGGACACTTACGAACAACAACTTAATACTTGTGTTATTGTTAACAGACAACTGGTATATAATTTTAAACACATACTTAAATACATACAAAGCTGTGATAGCCCAGCGGTGAGACCGTGCGACTCTTTCGAGGGGAACACGAGTTCAAACCCCGGGCAGGCACCAATGAGTTTTTCTATTAAAATTCATGTGTCTTATTGATAATTGCAATTTATCACACGCTTTTCGGTGAAGGAAAACATCGTGAGGAAACCTGCATATCTCTAGAGAATTCTGGAGATATGTAAATCCTACCAATCCGCAGTGGAGCAGCGTGGTAGGTCTTAGCTCCAACCTTTCTGTCCAGAAACGGAGAGAGGAGGTCTATTCCCAGCAGTGGGATTGTAACAGGCCGCTACTTTTTACTTTACTTAAATACATATATACACTCAGAATCAATGAACCAACAAATTTAGAAAATGCAAGCCCGCCGCTGGATACAAGTTTTATTTCTTTATATGAAGAAAGTTCAAAACTAGTAAATACAGTAAAGAGATTTTAAAAGCAACGCTTGCGGCATTAAAGCTTGCTAACCTAGATCCAGCTTAAATTACAGCATAGGACTCTTGAACCAGTCTTGCTCATATTTTAGCTATTTATCTTACCGTTACTAAATGTAGTGGGTTTGAGAGAATCATCTGTGTTAATCCTGCAAATATTATAAAAAGTTTGTATAGTACGCGGCAATAAATAATGCACATCGAGGCTTAGAAAATAGAAAAATCGGCTAGATTCTGCTTCATAGAGCATTGTCTCTGTCGCACAGACTGACGAATCCGTGCGAAACGACACATACTGAGTGACAAAGACAGCGCTCTACGAAACCGAACTGGTTTCGTTGTAAACATCGATGTGCATTATTTAATGCCGGGTACTATATGCATGTGTATGCATATATATACTAGCAGGGAATATATAGCAATTATAACAGGCATTAGCAGCGGGATGAAACTCTCTAAGAAGTATTAAAATATATACATAAAAGTAACGGCCTGCTACAATCCTACTGCTGGGCATAAGCCTCTCCATTTCTGGAGAGACGGGTTCGAGCTAAGACCTACCACGCTGCTCCAATGCGGATTGGTAGGTTACACATAACCCTAGAATTCTCTAGAGATACGCAGGTTTCCTCGCGATGTTTTCATTCAACGAAACGCGTGCGATACATTACAATTATCAATTAGACACATAAGTTTTAATAGAAAAATATTGTTTACTGTTCCTTTTGAACCCGTGTTAAAAGTCTCACCATTGTGCTATCACAGCTTTAAAAATATTTTATTGAGACTCAAATAGTAAACCAAACCATCGGCAATTTTATTCGATTGTAAATAAATTATTAAAAATAATAGATGGAATCGAAATCCAATATTGTATTTTCCACTTCCAAGTAGTTGCCGCTATTTCAATTGATTAGAGAGGTTCCTTTTCTCGATAACTGTAACGTCATTACTGTATTCTTATTCAAATTCATTCTTATTCAAATGTTCTTAATCAAATAAACTTGTAAACAAGTGCTTTTGAATCGTCAAATCTCATGCTAGTTCAGAAAGCTGTTCCTACCGAGAAGAACCAGCAAGAAACTCGGCGGTTGCTTTTTTCAAAGAATAATTCTTACTACTAGTTACATATAGTTATTAATGTTTTGCACAGGGTCCAAGAGTATCTATGTCCACGCATTCTTGTCGTCTAGGTAATCCTCAATAGTATTTTTAAACTGTTGTAATATAGATATGAATATAGACGTAATAAAGTCGTGGATATAGCAACTATTGGACACTGTAAAAGTAGCGGCCTGTTAATATCCCACTGCTGGGAATAGGCCTCCTCTCTCCGTTTCTGGAGAGAAGGGTTGGAGCTAAGACCTACCACGCTGCTCCAATGCGGATTGGTAGGTTACACATATCTCCAGAATTCTCTAGTGATATGCAGGTTTCCTCACGATGTTTTCCTTCACCGAAAAGCGTGTGATAAATTGCAATTATGAATTAGACACATGAGTTTTAATAGAAAAACTCATTGGTGCCTGCCCGGGTTTGAACCTATGTTCGTCTCTAGAGAGTCGCACGGTCTCACCATTGGGCTATCACAGCTTGGGCACTGTACAAGACAGTAATGACTAAATGTAACTAGTTATAAGAAACAAAGGGCAACCGCCGAGTTTCTTGCTGGCTCTTTTAGGCAGGAGCAGCTTTCCGGAACAGCAATAGAGTTGACGATTTGAAAGGACTTGTTCATAAGTTTACTTTAATAAATAATATTTTGAATTTTAATTAGAAAGAATTGCACAAGTTTAAAATTTACCATTTATGCACATTTATAACACTCAACTGAATTTATTTGTCTTTATATATATAAAAAAAAATAATAACATTTATTTTCTCTTTGGTAACATAAAAAAAAATATATAAACTAAAATAAAAAGAAGCTAATTTTACCACAGAAAAAAGGATGCGCTCAGCATTTTGCTGCAATATGATTGCAATATTGCAGCACTGAATATATATATAAATTCAAGTACATATGTACTTGTGCAAGTAAGATTTATTATCAATTAATCGATAGTCAATGAATGCACATCACTACGCCAAACCGCAGCTATTAGCGGTCTGTTTACCATTTCCAACCATTATTCTGTCCGGCCATAATAAAAGCTCGCACAATCTGAGCCCGATTATATCGACAGTTTTCGAAATTTGACACTGTTTTAAATAAATTGGTTCATCTGTAAGTGCGTATATTTGTTACGCTTTAACGCCTTAACCCTGCAATCGATTTTTATGAATTTTATTTAAATATTTTATAGAATCAGGCGTTACTTTGCGGAGATCCTTAATACAAAAGTAGTAGTTAAATAATTTTGTTAAATTTAAATACGCGATAAAGTAAATACAAAATATACGCAGTATGAATTAAAAATTTTGGGAACGGACAACTCTGTGTGTAATTGTCTCACATATTTATTTATATCTATACATACTATATAATAAAGTCGCCAAAATCTGTCAAAATGTGTGTGTGATCGTTTTTCTCAAAATTAGTTCAGCAGGATTTTTTGTTCGGTTTTACTAAAAGATAATGCAATTTGTGAGGAAGGTTTGGGTTTATAGTAAATTATCTGGAACGGATAAGCCGATTTTGATGGGACTTTTAGTGAAAGATAACAAGATTTGTGAAGCTTGCTTTTGTCGTGGAGTCTATCTCCTGATGATGCTTCGGTTGCGGGGCGAATTGTTGAGTTTGTGATAGTGAACGTGTGTAGTGCTTGTGTATTGTGGTGGCAGTGGTGGAGGTTTGTGCATGTGTTTTTACGAATCCTGCATGTATCGGGTACGAAAAAACGGATAGTCCACTATACATTTAACACTATATATATTTTCTAATTACTGTATTGCGGATTATAGCACAATAATTTTATTATTACTTTTGTAGTTTGTGAAGCAATAAGTAGGCTACTTTTGTCACAGAATTCCCGCTGGGTCGAAATTGACACTGAAACACTTTGTAACACTGATTTCCACGCGGTCGAAAACGCTAGCGAACATAGTGTATCTTAAAAACAGAAACTACAATACTATCAACAATATTTAAAAAAAAGATTCAACTCAGATTATAAAACAGAAGACCCTTAAAGCAATTCTTATTTAATTGTATAACATAAAAACACATCAATGCCGATTCACTTTTATAATTCAACGAATAGATTTAAAGTTAATTGTTGGAAACAAAATTGTCCAAAAAATCCACCGTAAAGAATCGAGCGACCTCCGGTGTGAACTTGGCCTAACCTCGGCTACAAACAAACACGACATCAAGACCATATTCGATCACGAAAATACATAGAGTTATTTATACTAGAGTAGGGGTGACATGGGCAAGAATGAAAGTTAGAGTGTCACAAACAATGGGGATGGGAAACATTAATCACGCCATAATTCCTCGAAAAGATTTCATAGTTTAAAAGCCCGGATAGCTTAAAGACTAATCAAGTTAACCAGATATTTAAACATAAAATTCATCATCACCATCCTGCCCTTAAATAAAATAAAATAAAATAAGCCTTTATTGCTGTTTTTTTCCATACTACATTACATATATTATTATTACTTAATGTTTTTTATAAACAGCTCGTCCGTCGACGAAGGCCTCCTCTAAAGATTTCCATTTCTCCCTGTCTCTTGCTAATTTAATCCATTCTGGACCAGCAACTTTGAAAAGGTCATCTTCCCACCGTTTTGTTTGTCGCCCTTTATTTCTTTTGCCATTTCTAGGATATCATTCGGAAATTAATCTGGTCCATTTTAAATTAGTTTCTCTTAACATGTATCGCCCACTGCCATTTAAGTGTTTTGCATACAGTTTTTGCATCTTTAAATTTAGTAATGTTTTTTATATTTTTTAATTTTATTCTATCTCTCCTTCTGAGTCCAACTACACTTCTTTCTATCCCATTTTGACATATATTTATTTTATTCATAAGTTGCTCTGTTAATGCCCATGTTTGACAACAATACGTTAAGCATGGAAAAATGCATATGTTGTAAACTTTTCGTTTTTCCTTGATTGGCATGTCTTCATTTTTCGTTATTTCACTCAGGGACCAAAATCTTTTCCAAGTATTGGCTATTCTTCTATCGATTTCTTTATGCATTGTATCTTTTGCTGCTATGAACTGCCCTAAATATATATATTCTTCTACATACTCTATTTTTTCCCCATTTAAAGTGATGTTATATGTCTGTGAACCATTAGTCATAATTTTAGTTTTTGTTGTGTTCATTAAAAATCCTGCTTTAGCGCTTTGATCTGATAATTGTTGTAGCATTTGCTCTAGCTTTTGTGGACATTCCGAAAATAAAATCAGGTCATCTGCGAAACGCAAGTGGCTAAGGTATTCACCGTTTATGTTGAGACCATATTTATCCTATTCTAAATTTTTAAATATCATCTCCAGTGCTGCTGAAAACAATTTAGGTGAAATAGGGTCACCTTGACGGACGCCTCTCTCTATATAAAACTCCTCTCCAGTAGTTTCTAATCTGACTTGAGCTGTGCTTTTTGAGTATATATTTTTGAGTATTTGTATATACTTTTCTTGTATTCCCTGCGTTTGCAGTGCTTTCCAAATGTATTCGTGTTCTAAGGAATCAAACGCTTTATTAAAATCAACAAATCCTAGGTAGTAAGTTTTGTTGTACTCTTTGTATTTTTGAATAACTTGTCTCAGAACATGTATATGATCTACGGTCGAATATTTACTGCGAAAACCAGCCTGTTCGTTTGGTTGGTTTTCGTCGAGTATGTGTGTCAGTCGAAGTAAAATAATTTTAGAAAAAACTTTATATATATTGGACCTGCGCTTATTATATTATTACTATTGCATCCTGCCTTTATCCCATTCTAAATCGGGTCGGCACGACATGTTACAAACATGTTGTCACATTATTCGGCTACGTATTTTACGACCGGCTGCCTGCCTGACGTCACCTTACCTTAGTCGTATATTACGACACCTCGGTAAAAAAGAGGGTGGTCTATTCTACTCAGCTAGATACCACACGACGGGTCGACTTGCCTTATTCGCCTTTTACTACACCTCGGTAAGAAATGACGATGGTGTATTCTATGTAAAACCTCAAAGCATAATACAATTAATGATATCTATGCTTCTATCTATGCTTATTATAAAACAAAGTCCCCAAAAGCTGTCTCTCTGTATATAATCGATTTTTACAAAATGTAGAAAACAGATTTGTGTACAGTTTTTACTAAAAGGTAGTGCAATTCTTCAGATTGATTTGATGATTTAGGTTCATTGTACATTACAGTTTTATAAGAGGTCGCGCAGTTTTAAAAAACACTCGCTTACTGGGAGCTTTAGTCGCGTGCGCCGCGTAACCCAGCAGAAATACAATAAAGTAATGTACTAGAGAATTGTAGATCTATAAAACTACTACAAAAATGCCTGCGACTACATGTCTCTATCTCTTATGGTTAACTCAAAATAACTACTTTAAAGTTCAAAATTTCAAATAGCTAGTGTTTTATAATCCCCTTCGATAATTCTTTCTCCCAAAAACAAATTGCCTTTTTAAAATGAAATTACTTCAAAATAATCTAACATTTATAGCTGTGATAACCCAACGGAGGGATCGAGAAACTCTTTCTCACGGACTACGGGTTCAAATTAAGTAGAGGCCATGAGTTTTCTGGTTAAAACTTAACCGTTAAAAACTCGCGTACTGGGAACTCTACTCGCATGCGTCGCCAAAACCAGAAGAGATGCACTAATGTAATGTACTAAAGAATTGTAGATCTACAAAAATACTATAAAGAAGTTTCAAATAGCATGTCTCTATCTCTTATGGTTAATACACAATTACTACTTTTACGTTCAAAAGTTCAATTAAAAATAATTTACGTAATTAAGTAAAAACGTAATTTTAAATATTATTTTCTTCTGTTGAGTATTTTGTAATGGCAAAACCTAGGCCTAGAGCTATCTAAAGCAAGATTAAATTTTAAAAGCCAATGTGAGACTAGAAGACTTGACCTAGTCAATTTTAATTGGGTCTCAAAATTTAAATTACATTAAATTTCGTGTAGAAATATTAACGACATCCTTTCCTGAGGGAAATTCATTTCGCCTCCCATTTCCCATGCCCTGACAATGGATCAGACAAAATGGCGTGCGCTGACGTCACTCCGGAAATAGCTCCGTTTTGAATTTGGAACGGTCGAGCGCGCAATGGCGGCGCATCCGGCGAAGACGTTACAATGAGTGCGCGCGCGACGGCTACATTGTAGATCAATGATCAATGATTTATTGTTTGATCTAGAATATTAATGTGGTGATATGTTCGTTTTAATATCACAAAAAATAATTAGGATGATTTTTTTTTGGACGTGCCTTTCTATGTTTACACACTTTATATGAGTTTCGCCTATATCCATGGAATCGACTGGTTTAAATAGACCTACAGAGATGAGTCGAGACGGACAGATTAAGTTATAAATAAAATAATAAATAAATAATAGATATAAATAAAAAACCAATCGCACAAAAAAATACATAAAAATATATACAAATAAAAAATAATAATATGAGGGGTGCTGTGTGCTTAGCTACACAGACCCCCAGAACTCTCTAGAGATATGCAGGTTTCCTCACGATAATCTATAGAATTAGGCGTTACTTTGCGGAGATCCATAATATGAAAGTATTAACATAATTATTAAAATTTTATGTCGTGGAGTCTATCTCCTGATGATGCTTCGGTTGCGGGGCGAAACGATTGTTGAGTTTGTGATAGTGAACTTGTGTATTGCTTGTGTATTGTGGTGGCAGTGGTGGAGGTTTGTGCATGTGTCTTTGCGAATCCTGCATGTAACGGGTATGAAAAACGGATAGTCCACGATACATTTAGCACTGTATATATTTTCTATTTACTGTATAGCGGACTATAGCAAAATAATTTTATTATTACTTTTGTTTCCTCACGTTGTTTATTCACCGAAAAACGTGTGATAAATTGCAATTATCAATTAGATACATGAGTTTTTATAGAAAATCATTAGTGCCCGTGGTTTCAACTCATGACACCCTAAAGATACTCACGCCGTCTCACCGTTTGTCCATAACACCTTACTACTACGGAAGCTGGGTGTAAAAAATGGCTAACTGAAATCTTACAACTCGTAAATACGGAAGCTACGTTTTTTTGCTACAGTTTCTTGCCAAATTCAATTCATCGGATAAAATTGCATAATTTTTCAGCACTAAACATTTGTTTTGTTAGAATTCAATCAAATTAAACACGAGCTTTTGTTATGTCTTCCCTAATTTACAACTGACCTCGCTTGATAACCGAAAAAAATGCCTGGATTCGAAAATCCTTTCAGCTTACAAGACTGCGGTTTAGTCATATAATTTGAAAATGTTTAAAAGATTGACCGCCGAGTTTCTTGCTAATTCTACTCGGTAAGAGCAACATTCCGAACCAGTGTAGCTTCATTAATCATATTGATGCTTGACGACTCAAAAGTGCTTGAAAGAGCTTATTGGAATGAAGATTAATTTCATTTGATTTGTAGAAAATTTATTTGATTAATTAATGTAATTTATTTGGTTGACAAAACCGGCAAGGTCCACGGCTTAGGGCGACGCGAAGGAGAGGGCTGAGAGTATAACTTGGATTACTCATTACGACGTCGGAAGTGTGGCGAGAAGCCACGACCAACCGACGTCCGAAAATTGGGACCTCGTCATCGCCGGCGAAGACGCTGTGTGTGTATTACGTGTTCGGTTGTACCTCAGATTTCTTGAAGATGTGAGTAATGGTAGGGAGATCCAGGTGTCTAAAGAGGCCAACGTTCCGTATAAAACACGGACAACCAGTGCATGTCCGCCTGAATCAGTCATCATTGCGCAGTATTGCTTTAAATTTTTGTACTGAAAGCGCCGCTGCACGTTAGTTGTATCAAAAATCGTAATTTCGTCATTAATCGTAATTTATTTTATCTTCTTCTTTTTCCTACCCTTATCCCACTCTAAGTGGGGTCGGTACAACATGTTTTTCTCTTCCATTCTCTTCTATCATTCGTCAACTCTGGCGCTACTCCTTTTATATGCATGTCATACTTCACACAGTCCAACCATCTCTTTTTAGGCCTTCCTCTAGTCACATATCCATCCACATTCATACTCAACACTCGTTTGATCACATGATTTTCATCCCTCCGTAATTTATTAATCGTAATTTATAACCATAGTAATCGTAATTTATTTTATATAGGAGAATATAGTGCCATGCGATCACTAGAAGCAGA
Source organism: Morpho deidamia (assembly GCA_947086505.1). Lineage (NCBI taxonomy): Eukaryota > Metazoa > Arthropoda > Insecta > Lepidoptera > Nymphalidae > Morpho > Morpho deidamia. Next base: position 18,984,767 of record CAMTZC010000008.1, read on the forward strand.
AGTTACTTTGCACAATTCTATATTATAAAAACTATAACAGAACTACTTTGCTATCCGCGTGTAACGTAAGCGAATGTATCGTAATGCATTACGGTTTTCTCGTGGAGCCTATCCTTCTGATGATGCTTCGGTTTCGGGGCGAAACGATCGTCGAGATTGTGGTGGTGGGTGTGTGTGCTGCTTTTGTGTGCGTTGTTGCTGGTGAATTGCGCCTTGGGGTGCATGTGGTGGCTGGTCCTGCATGTATAAGGTGCGTAGATTTTGCCTGCTTCATACACATTGACTTTCCATGCATTCACTTAACCCGTGCGGATTATAGCAAAGTAGTTAGTTCTGTTATATTGCTTGTAATATGGAATTCCGCAAAGTAACGCCTGCTTCTATAAATCATATATGGATTGCATTGGAGTCGTAATGTGTGAAAAGGATATATGAACTATAGATAACTCTGTCTCTTTTACTCACATGTTTTAGGACGCATTCCGAACGCTCATTCGGCAACGTCTTAAAGTGTGCGTCTTTAAGACGTCATGGTATGAAAAAGCAAAACAATTTAGTTTACTTCTTCAAATGAGTCGCAATAAGAGTTCATGGTAGGCCTGCTGCTCAAAGTGTTAATAATGTTATTTTTGCGTTATGAAATACAATTTTTCTGTACAAGCTAACGTAATGAGTGGCGAATTACGCAAAAGTCAGTCTAACCTCGGCGGTAATCGATGTCGACGAAAAACTGTTGGTCAACTATCGACCTCGGTTTTTGTTAGGGATGTTCAGATGGTCATATCGTTTTTTGTCCAGTATTAACAATTTATTTGTGTCAGCCACATTTGGAGTAGGGCGAGACCGTGACTCGGATAATCGACTGACTCGACTACGTGTGACTGGGAACGTGTAATAAAAAAATACGACTACCGTACAAAAAATACGATAAAGTCAATCGGTTAAGTCAATTCAAATTCAAAATATTCTTTATTGAAATAATTTATATAATTGGGCGTTACTTTGCGGAGATCCATAATACAAAAGTAATAATAAAAATTATTTTGCTATAATCCGCGATACATTAAATAGAAAATATATATAGTGCCAAATGTATAGTAGACTATCCGTCTTTTCATACTATTCGTAAAAACACATGCACAAACCTCCACCACTGCCACCACAATACACAATCACTACACACGTTCACTATCACAAACTCAACAAACGTTTCGCTCGTCCTGTTTTCTATCTACTTTATCGCGGATTATAATTTTTTAATACAATAAAAATAATTTTAAAATATTTTTTTATTCAGACTAAGTGATATTTATTACATATTATAGAACAAAATCTCCCATCACGCTAAACGTATAATGGACTATCCGTTTTTTCATATCCAATACATGCAGGATTAGTAAAAACACATGCACAAACCTCAACCACAATACACAAGCACTGCACACGTTCACTATAACAAACTAAACAATCGTTTCGCCCCGCAACCAATGCATCATCAGGAGATAGATTCCACGACAAAATCGCTTTTGTATTCTTTATTCAAGTAAAATTGTAAACAAGTGCTTTTGAATCGTCAACTCTACTGCTGGTTCGGAAAGCTGTTCCTAGAAGAGCGAGCAAGAAACTCGGTGGTTGCTCTTTTCAAATAAAATTCTTATAACTACATTTTTATATATACATTTTTTTCATTACTGTCTTGTAGAGAAATCAATGGAAGGAATCTAAGGCCGATGTCATACTTCATTCTCCTTCCATTAAAGTAACCAAAATTTTCCGAATCTTTAAGATAAAATATAAATAAAATAACCTTTATTCCGGTGACACCGTGAGACTCTTTCAGATGGTCAGGAGTTTAAACCCCGGGAAGGCACCAATGAGATTTTCTATCAAAACTTATGTGTCTAAATAATAATTGCAATTTATCACACAAAACATCGCGAGGAAACTTGCGTATGTCTAGAGAATTCTAGGGATACGTGTAACCTACCAATCCGCATTGGAGCAGCGTTGTAGGTCTTAGTTCCAACCCGTCTCTCCAGAAACGGAGAGAGAGGGCCCTATGCCCAGCAGTGGGATAACAGGGGCAGGACGATGATGACATGTTATTTAATATAACGATCTCTAAATTTATAATATAGCGTGATTTACCGATAATAGCCGTGTGGTATCCGGCTGCATAGAATAGACCACCCTCCTTTCATACCGAGGTGTCGTAAGAGGCGACTAAGGTGAGTTGACCCACTGTGTGGTATCCGGTTGAGTAGAATAGACCACCCTCTTTCTCACTGAGGGGTCGTAAAATACGACTGAGGTAAGTTGACGTCAGGCAGTCGGCCAGTCGTAAAATACGTAACTAAACCATGTGACAACATGTTTGTAACATGTTATGCCGACCCCACTTAGAGTGGGATAAGGGCAGGACGATGATGACATGTTATTTAATATACGTTAAGTTAATCTCTAAATTTATAACATAGTGTAATTCACCGTTTAATGATTACCAAAACACAATAATTATTAGTTAAAACGAAATTGAATTCTCACTGAATTAATCCTCAATTTGGTAAATCAATTTTACGTCATGCTTTGGGTTTGAAAATGTCTGAAAAGCTATATCACCACGTAATTTAGGCAATTACACACACGGTCCTGTAAGTAACTCAATACTCGTGTTTTAGATTACAGACAGCCAATAAATATGTAATTTTTAATATGTACTTAAATATATATCGCAAGTATTAAAGTGGCTTAATTCAAAATAAGACTTAATTAAGTTAGATTGCTAGCCTTATTTCAATAAATACATACATATGACACCTACAGAAACGGTCGTCCATGCCCAAAGTAAGTAACTTATACTTGTGTTATGGTTGATGGACAGCTGGTAGATATACTACATATATAATTATAAATACATACTTAAATACTAATACACATCCAGACTCGAAGAACCAACAAATTGTTTATAGAAATATGTTATATAATAGATGTTGGCCCTCGGTGGGAATCGATTATGAATACTAAGATATATTCTATTTAACACTCCCGCCGAGTAGTATCCGGCTGAGTAGAATAGACCACCCTCATTTCTTACCGAGGTGTCGTAAAAGGTGACTAAGGTAAGTTGACCCGCCGTGTGGTATCCGGTTAACACTCACGAGTTTTGTTAGCGCTAAGTCTTTTGCAATTGGCCACTATGTTACACTTTAATACTAAGATATATAGCAGACTCAAAGAACTAACATATCGTTTAAGAAATGGTCCTTAGCGGGAATCGTACCCATTACCCCCGGATCAACGGTTCAGTCAGTAACCGTCACTATACTTCTTCTACTTAAAATAATGTTTACATTCAGGCTGTAATTTTCCTTACTCTATTGTAAAACATGTCACAAAAACTTAGATAACCTTAGTTTTTTAGTTGCACCATTATCTGATTTGTAATAAGGGAAATACTTCATAATATCTTGTTGTCCCTAATTTATTATTAATTTATTGTTCTAATAAATCCCAGGTCCATAATCAGGGTAAGTATACCCCTTGTTTAAAGATGTAGCAACAGTTTTAGGTATCATACACTATAGATTCAAATTAAAATTCGAAATATTCTTAACGAAAATTTCTTACTGAGGTGTCGTAATAGAAGACTAAGGTATGTTGACCCGCCGTGTGGTATCCGGTTGAGTAGAATAGACCACTCTCCTTCTTACCGAAGGGTCATAAAATACGACTAAGGTAAGTTGATGTCGGGCAGGTCGTAAAATACGTAGCTAAATCATGTGACACTAATTTTGTGACGTGTTGTGCCGACCCCAATTAACCCCGAGTAGGCGTTTTTAAACTGATGTAATGGCATGGCCAAAATCAATTTTGGCCATGCCCTTACATCAGTTTAAAAACACCTGCCTACTATAACTTAGATGATAAGAATGTGTGGATATAGCTGCACTTCTACCCTGTACAAGACCGTAAGGTATAAGATTTATATTTTTTTAAAGAGCAACCGCCGAGTTTCTTGTTGGCTCTTCTCGGTGGGAACAGCTTTCCGAACCACTAGTAGAGTTGACGATTCAAAAGCACTTGTTTACAAGTTTACTTGAATAAAGAATATTTTGAATTTGAATTTGAATTTAATCTAAATGAGCATAAAAAATCCGCCGTGGGTAGTCAAACAGCCAAAATTTGTCGGCGAAGGAAAACAGCGTGAGGAAACCTGCATATCTCTAGAGTATTCTATAGATATAATATGTGTAACCTACCAATCCGCATTGATAGATCTTAGCTCCAATCTTTCTCACCAAAAAACGGAGGGTGGAGGCCTATGCCCCGCAGTGGGATAGTAAAAATCCTTTACTCTACTTAAGGGGAAAGAACTAACTCGTTAAATACTATATGTTAATGAATGTTTCAAATTCAAATACCCTAAGTAGCGGGTCGTCATACTATTACGCGAAACAGCTGAACCAATGAGTGCTCTGCGCAGTCAACGAGCGAATCAAACACTCCAAGTCCTGCTCCAGTGGACCATGAGCCACGTGCACCAACTGGACTGGCAATTGGTGGTTTTCGGAACCACGTTGCGTTTCGTTTCACACTTGTAGTGTATGTGCGTTGAGATGTGTAATATTTAAAAACTTTTATTTAACTTGCTGTGGATGTGAAGGTGGAATCTTGCAAGTTAAATTTGACCCACTTCCCGATTGAGCTGAAATTTTACACTTTTTTTATTTTTCGAACTGACTGTATGCTGTTAGCCCTAACGGCTTTTACAGCGTCATTGGGCGGGACGGGCGAACGTAGAAGCATCGCCGAGGTTGCGAAATGCAGAGAGTAGAGCGCAGAAGCTCTACTAGCGTCGGGGAACGTCGTCCTAAGGGTGCCTCCTGTGAGGCCGGACCACGGCTTAGGGCGACGCGTAGTGGAGGGTTGATGTATGACCTTGATTAGTCATTGCGACGTCGGAAGGGTGGGGAAAAGCCACCACCAGCCGACGTCAGAAAACTGAAACGCTGTGTGTGAAATTTTACACTAAGTGTGCACTAAATTTAGCAGCATCTGCAACGCGACGGATAGGGCGAATCGTTCTGAAAACGAGGTCGCTACACTAGGAGCGAAAAAACATCAAAAAAAGGAGATGCGGTTAAGTTTCAGACAATTTTACAAAAAGTACCGAACGGATTTGCATACGGTTTTCGGTAATGAACAGAGTGATAATTAGAAAGAAAAATTTATTAAAAAAGAAATGAAAATATTATTTTTAATAACCGCACTAAAATCGCTGATTTATCGCGGTTATATCGCGGGTTTCAACAAGTTAAAATTTTCATCATAGTACCCGGCAACAAATAATGCACATCGAGATTTAGAGATAGAAAATCGGTTAGATTCTGTATCATAGAGCATTGTCTCTATCGCACAGACTGACGAACCCGTGCGAAACGTCACATACTAACTGAGTGACAGAGACAGCGCTCTACGAAACCGAACTGACCGGCTATTTCGTTCTAAACATCGATGTGCATTATTTAGTGCCGGGTACTATACTTTTGTATTATTGACCACCTTAAAGTAAAGCTTAATTCTATAAATTATTTGGAGAGATCAATACAATAACTCATGCTCAGCTAACAACATGTTTACTGAATTTATTTATTTTATTTCAATTATAAATTAATTAGAACGGTAAACCCATAACACTAATAACATTCACATTAAATAAAACATAAAAAAAGGAAACATAATAAAACCAGTATTGAGAATAAAAAAAAAACTCAACTTACGCAAATAGTACAATTAAAACGTTCACTAAAAAGTAGCAACAATACACAATCTTAAGCCAGTGGTCTGCAAATATATCGCAGTGCCGTAGTATTGGAGTAGCCACTCCAAAAGCTCATTCAGGGCAGACAGTATTCCAGGCATGGGTGATTTAGCCCGGGACACCGTACGAGAAAAAGGGACCGCAAAGAATTTTATACGGCGGTAACGGCCATATTCTTTTGGGACAAAGATACAGCAAAACTTATTATGCAGCTCAATACAGTCAATCTTGTTAGTAAGAATTTTACAAACTGTAATAAGTTGTTGAAGAGCGAACCAATGGTTTTTACGCGGTATTAAGGAAAAAGACCGCATCCTTGCTGGCAATATTTCGCTCAAGCTCTAACGGTATTAGTACGTTGGTGTGTAAAATGGAGTCGCTCATGTTTACACAATTTATGGGTTTATTAGTGCGACTGTAGGCTATCGCGTGTTAAAAAACTAAAAATATTATTTATTCAAGTAAACTTGTAAACAAGTTCTTCTGAATCGTCAACTCTACTGCTGGTTCCGAAAGCTGTTCCTACCGAGAAAAGCCAGCAAGAAACTCCCATGCTTCTATAAATCATGTAAAAGCTTAACAGACAGACTTTCGCATGTATAATATGGAGTAATAATTTGGTGATCACCGTCACCTTTCCTATCTTCGTTTTGTTGATCGACTCGCCGCTTAACAAAAAGGCGAAATAACAATCGTCAAACACTTTCTAAACTTCGATGCTAATAGACTGACGAGCGAAATTTTGCTATCGAATTCAAATTGACTTTTTATATAGTCACAAGCTGTCATAGCCAAACGGTTAGAACGTGATTTATAGAAGCGTTACTTTACGGAATTCCATATTGCAGAAACTATAACAGAACTACTTTGCTATAATCCGCGTGTGTAAAGTGAATGCATGCAATGCTAAGTGTATGAAGCAGGCAAAATACGTTTCATAGTACTAATAAAATACGTTTTTATTTCCACTAGTGGATAAATCACATATAGTCAGCAATAATGTAATTTGGTAACTTTCACGCGACAACGATTATTCCGTAATAGTATCTATTATGACAGATTCCTGCAAAATTGATCTCTTTCAATTTAAGGCTGTAATATCCACGGTGTAACCATCAAGGTTCGCAAGGGGTGCGCCATGAGTCTGTCATATATCACAGCGGGTATGGAAAGAGTCTCTTATGAGTCAATGTGGGTGCGTTTCGAGTCCATTGCATCTCGCAGCGGACGCGCAACGAATTAGCTGTCGCAGCGGGAACGTCTATTGCGTGTCGCAATGTACGTGCCGCGAGTCCGTCGTGATACAATCAGGTGCATCACGATTCAATCGTGTGTCACAGAAGGCTCACCGCAAGTCTAACGTGCGTGAAAGCGGGTTCGTCGAGAGTCCATCGCTTGTTGTAACGAGCGCGCTGCGAGTCCGTCGCGCGACAATACAGGGGCTCCGCAACTCTATCACGTCTCGCTACGGGTGCGCCACGAGTCTGTTTCTTGACAATCGGGTGCACCGGGAGTACATCGTGATGTATTGCGGGTGCGCCTTGAGTCCATCGCATGTCACAGCTGATGGGTGGCTAATTGTTAACGTTTAGCCCATCAATGACACTCTACTGACTGACAAATTTTGCCGTGTGGAGACACGTTCACGGTTTATGTATACACGAAAATAATATCGTTGTAATACACGCACTCGTGGTGATGTTTTAGAGGTTACCCCAGTAGCACCGTGGGAAAATAGGCGCGTCACAAAAGGTAACCTAGACCCGCCGGTTCACACACTTGAGTGCGCGATTAGATAAACGGCGATGTTTTCACTAGCTTATGTAAGTCTTAAACTATTATTTAACTGGCTAGTTAAATTTCAAGGAGTTTAATTACTGAATACTATTATTTAAGTAACTTTAGCGGAATACGTTGGATTTCGGTTTTTGATGACTTTCAGTAGGTACGCTAGTTTAATAATTTTGTATCTGTGGAAAATGAACTGTATGCTTGTCTATTAGTTAGGAAACCTAATATGGGTACCATATACAGAGGGGGCTTTGGTTGTGCTCTACCTCGCTGCTGGTTGCGAAGGTTGTAGGGGCTGGTTGGAGGACTGCATCTATAATCTACAGCTCTACCTCTACAGCGGCCTGATACCACAGGGTGGGTCAACTTACATTAGTCGCCTTTTACGACATCTCAGTAAGAAGTGAGGGTGGTCTATTCTACTCAGCCGGATACCACACAGTGGGTTGACTTACCTTAGTCGCCTTTTACGACACCTCAGTAATAAATGAGGGTGGTCTATTCTACTCAGCCGAATACCGGCGGAGTAAGGATATTGAATATTAAATGTAAACATTCAACTGTTTGTACATTATTATTCTTGCGAAATTTATATTTTCAATAAATATAAAAACTGATTTCGTCATTCTCCTGCCCTTATCCCACTCTAAGTGGGGTCGGCACAACATGTTTAAAAATGTTGTCACATGATTTACATACGCTACGTATGCTAGGTATATTGCTACGTATTTTACGACCGGCCGCCTGCCTAACGTCAACTTACCTAAGTCGCCTTTTACGACACCTCGGTAAAAAAGGAGGGTGGTCTATTCTATACTGCCGGATACCACACGGCTTAAAAATAAAGATTGATGCAAGATTACTCGCAACTCAAATTCAAATTCAAATTCAAAATATTCCTTATTCAAGTATACTTGTAAACAAGTGCTTTTAAATCGTCAACTTTACTGCTGGTACGGAAAGCTGTTCCTACCGAGAAGAACCAGCAAAAAACTCGGCGGTTGCTCTTTTTAAAATATAAATCTTAAAACTAGTTACAATTAGTTATTATTGTCTTGTACAGGGTAAAAGTGCAGCTATATCCACACATCCTTATCATCTAAGTAATCTTCAACAGTATAGTAGGCTTTCTGTATCAGCCTCTTTTTAACAGTGTTTAAACTGCTGTAATGGCATGGCCAAAATTGATTTTGGAATTTTATTATAGAATAAGTATAATAATATCCCTTCACATGATGTTATAAAAACATACGTGAAAAGAAATTCAATGAAATGAGTGAATTACTACATTCATGTTTATTATTTTATTCCGCCGTGTGGTATTTGGCTGAGAAGAATAGACCACCCTCTTTCTAACCGAGGGGTTGTAAGATACAACTAAGGTAAGTTGACGTCAGGCAGGCGGCCGGTCGTAAAGTACGTAGCCAAATCATATGACAACATGTTTGTAACATGTTGTGCCGATCTCACTTGAGTGGGATAAAGGCAGGGGAATGATGATGTTTATTATTCCATTATATTTCTTTTTAACGCGACTTTTTTCCAATTTCAATAAAGCTTCTGTTTTTTTTACTAATTTTCAAAACAAATAAATTCTATTCAATTCTGTCTAAATTAAGTAACGACAAAGCAACTGCTAAATACAAGTGATAAATGTGCAAATCAGTCTGTCTGTGTATGCGATAAACGGAATAATTTGCCATAATATTTATTAAACGAAACCGCCGTGTGGTATCCGGCTAAGTAGAATAGACCACCCTCATTTCTTACCGAGGTATCGTAAAAGGCGTCTAAGGTAAGTCGACGTCAGGCAGGCGGCCGGTCGTGAAATACTTAGCCAAATCATGTGACAACATGTTAACATGTCGTGCCGACCCCACTAGAGTGGGATAAGGGCAGGAGGATGATGATGATTTATTAAACGAAATTATATATTTAAAATTGTTACACGCTAGTACTAAACATTGACTGATAATTGCAATTTATCACACGCTTTTCGGTGAAGGAAAACATCGTAACGAAACCTGCACATCTCTAAAGAATTCTAGGGATATATGTAACCTACCAATCGCCAAACGTTACTTTGAGAAATTCCATTGTACAGAATCTATGACAGAATTATTTTGCTATAATCCACGTTTGTTCGTTTACGTTTACAAATGCGGACTATAGCATAATAATTCTAGCATAACTTCTGTACTACTAATCCATTCATATAATCAATTTTTTTTCTCTTCTTTTTTATATCGCTATATTAGTTTGTATCAAATTCAAAATATTCTTTATTTAAGTAAACTTGTGAACAAGTGCTTTTGAATCGTCAACATCTACTGCTGGTTTGGAAAGCTGTTCCTACCGAGAAGAACCAGCAAGAAACTCGTCGGTTGCTCTTTTTAAAATATAAATCTTAAAACTAGTTACAATTAGTTATTACTGTCTTGTACAGGGTAGAAGTGCAGCTATATCCACGCATTCTTATCGTCTTAGTAATCATCAAAAGTATATTAGGCTTTCAAAAGCACTCGTTTACAAGTTTAATTGAATAAAGAATATATTGAATTTTAATAAAGTAACGGCCTGTTACCATCTAACTGCTAGGCATATGTCTTGTTTCTACATTTCGAGAGACGGTTTGGAGCTTAGACCCACCACGCTGCTCCAATGCGGATTGGTATACATAACCCCAGAATTTTCTAGAGTTTACAGGTTTCTTCACGATGATTGCCTTCACCGAAAAAACGTGTAATAAATTACATATATATGTATTAGTTGCTGCTTCGGAAAGCTGTGTAGGAACAGCTTTCCGAACCAGCAGTAGAGTTGACAATTCAAAAGCACTTGTTAACTCTAATATGAATTATTTGAATTTAGAAATTTATCCTTAGCAGATATTAACTGGCCGTTTACTTTACTAATTTACACAAGTAAGTGAAGCCACGAATCTCAGTTATAGAGTAAATGTTGCAGTGAGTGGTAAATATTCATAAAAAGTTATATTGGACGTTCGGACAATGGAAAATGCTTTCGACAAACTGTTTCACTGTAGTTATATTGGTTAGAGTGAAATACACAAAACGGATCGCGTTTTTTTTCGTTTATGCAACCATTTTTTAATTCTGTTTACTTTCATATTCGATTTGCTCCTTTTAAAGTGTATACAAAATCTAACAAAAGTAAATGATACAGTTTACGTGAATCAATAATATTTGGAATTTGAATTTGACAAGAACGCTCGGTTCAACGAAAATTTACTACCATTATTGGTCATGATAAATATATTATCAATTCAATAAAACATCAAAAATCAGGCTGAAAAATCGAAGCTTTCTGACCTAGACTTCAATACAAATTCAAATTCAAAATATTCTTTATTCAAGTAAACTTGTAAACTCGCAGAAGCACTTGTTTACTAAATTATTTTTAATAAAGAATCTTTTGAATTTGAATTTAGACTAATAGACAACAGTGGTATTGTCGGTCTGTCCAATAAATGATCCGACGGACAATTAATGATTATTTGCATTAAAAGCAAACATTTTCTAACAACAATTTGTTCGTTGGCGAGTCTGAGTGTACATATGTATTTACTTTGTATTTAATTATATATGTATATATTAACCGGTTGTCTGCCACTCAAGTGTTTGGATTTAGGGACGGACAGCCGTGTGTGTGAGTATCCCATATATTTATTTAAAGACCAATAACATAATATAATTGTCATATAGTAACGCCATATTTTTAAAAAAATATGAACATTATTTTCATAGTAGGAAATATCAAGCAAGATTTTTTTAAATACTTGAATAAGGCAAAGGCATTGAATCACTCTGCCTTTTAAATAAAAAATAATTTAAAGAGAAAATATTAAATAACAGAAAGAGTCTGATGAAATCCTAAATATATTTTTAAAGACGAAACATTTAGCAAGAAATAAGTATACTAGAAAGTCTACGATTAGAAGTCTACAAATAAACTATTAACCTTATAAGCTTAGTTAATAAGCTTATCACGAATTTATAAAATTAACCGCTATTAAATTATTGTTAATAATAAAACTTATATACACATAAATTGTTTAAAGAAACGTTTGAATTGCTAAAGTTAAAATGAATCTTGTAGAAGTCGCAACAGACAGTACAATTTCGTGTCGAACACAAATAAAAGTACGAACGGAACGTTTTCTAAACGTGAAAACGTTTTTAACATAGGAAACTGACTTACGTTAAAAATGGGTCCTGAAAAAAATTTTTTCGACATACCTCAGCAGTAACACGTAATGGAAACCAAAAAGAACTATACACAAAGAGTTACACAGTTTCAATACCACTGTAACACAGGCACTGGGGGTTTTTTTTTAAGTTCGTTTCAAGCAAGACACGTCCGCTCCGAGCGGCGTCCGAGGCACAAATGCGGTGACTGGAACCAGCCGACTCCCGCGCAGCCTACGACGCGACCATGTAAATCATGTCTCACACACACTCAACTCCTTATATAAAGGCATATAATTTTGACGGCGGAAAAGCGCCATTAAGTTTTGTTTCGTGATCACGTTGACAGTCTTCAATTAATACCACTGATGACGATTTGTGATGATGATGATGATTTGATTCGAATCAAATTCAATTTTTAACAATTATTCCTACGAATAAGATAAAGAATGGAAAAGTAATAGTAAAATTATTATGCTGTAATCCGGGATAAAGTAGATGGGAAATATATATAATGCTATGTAGAATGGACAATACGTTTTCATACCTGATACATCACAAGCTGTGATAGCCCAGTGGTGATACCGTGCGACTGTTACGAGGGGAACACGAGTTCAAACCCGGGCAGACACCAATGAGTTTTTCCATTAAAACTTATATGTCTAATTGATAATTACAATTTATCACACGCTTTTCGGTGAAGGAAAACATCGTGAGGAAACCTGCATATCTCTAGAGAATTCTGGAGATATGTGTAACCTACCAAGCCGCGTTGGAGCAGCGTGGTAGCTCTTAGCTCCAACCCTGCTCTCCAGAAACGGAGAGAGGAGGCCTATTCCCAGCAGTGGGATTGTAACAGGCTGCTACTTTACTTTTTTTTACCTGATACATGCAGGATTCGTAAAAACACATGCACAAACCTCCACCACTACAAACGTTCCCTACCACAAACTCAACAATCGTTTCACCCCGCAACCGAAGCATCAGGAGATAGACTCCAGTTGTCAACATTGGTCATCATTCTCCTGCCCTTATCCCACTGTAAGTGGGGTCGGCACAACATGTTGCAAACATGCTGTCATATAATTTGGCTACGTATTTTACGACCGGCCGCCTGCCTGACGTCAACTTACGTTAGTCGCCTTTTACGACACCTCGGTAAGAAATGAGGGTGGTCTATTCTATGCAGCCGGATACCACACGGAATTTACCTTAGTCGCCTCTTACGACACCTCGGTAAAAAAGGAGGGTGGCCTATTCTATTCTGCCGGATACCACACGGCTTAGTTGTCAACATTGGTGTGACACTAAAATTAGAATGGAATTGTCAAAAATAAATTTTTTAATCTTAATTTTATACTAAGTTGGTCTTCGTAATTAAAAAACTATATTACCAAGTGATTTACGGTGCCACGTGAAAACCGTTAAGATACGTGGCTACCTATCTTGTTCACGTTTCACTTACCATCAAGTACGATAGATCTGAAAGAAAGCTTATATATTCATAAAAATGTATATATAAAACAATAAAGTATAAATAACGGTCTTTTACTATCAAATCAAATCAAAATACTGGAACGTTGGCGCAGTGGGTAGTGACCCTGACTTCAGCTCCGCAGTTTGCGGGTTCGATTTCCGCCGAGGGCCAACATTTTCTTTAAAAAAAATTGTTGGTTCTTGGAGCCTGGGTGTATATTTGTATTTAAGTATGTATTTAAAATTATATATGTAGTATATCTACCAGTTGTCCGTCACCCATAACACAAGTATTAAGCTAGTACTTTGGAGTCGGACGACCGTGCGTGTGTGTCCATATATTTATTATTATTAAATAATATTTATTAAAATAATCTCTGTCAAGCTCTTTTGAATCGTTAATTATCAATATTATTAATGAGGCTACAACTGGTTCGGAATGTTGCTGTCACCGAGAAAGAACCAGCAAGAAACTGGGCAGTCAATCTTTGAAACATTTTCAATTTTACATTACTAAAACGCAGCCTTGTATGAAGCTGAAAGGATTTTCAAATCTGGGCATTTTCATCATCCAAATAATCTTCAATTTTGTAATATGCTTTACGTATAAGTATATCTCTTACAATTAATTTAAACCTTTCTGTAGACTGGTTTAGTATGGATTGCGGAATTTTATTGTATAGAAGCGAATACCGAGACAAACGAAAATAATTTCACTGTCTATCCCACTGCTGAGCATAAGCCTAAGTGATGCAAGCAGATATTTAGCGAATATATTCAAAACTCAAATTCAAAATATTTATTAAGCAAACTGTAAACAAGTGCTTGTGAATCGTCAACATCTACTGCTGGTTCCGAAAGATGTTCCTACCGAGAAGAGCCAGCAAGAAACTCGGTGGTTGCTCATTTCAAAGTATAAATTCTTATTACTAGTTACATATTGATATTGATGTATTGTAGGGTAAGAGTAGCTACGAGTATATCCACGCATTCTTATCGTCTAAATGATCCTTAATAGTATAGTAGGCTTTCTGTATTAGCCTATACGGAATATGCTAGCCAATTTGCGTCACTGCAACATTGTCGTGAAGTGTTTCGCCTAGGGGATCTAGGAATCTAGGATCTAGGAACAAGTGCGATGTACATGTTTAACTAGCTGACCCGCTCTGGCTTCGTAGGAGTGAAATGAAGTCAAGTAACATTCTCTTATTATTCTGCTGGGAGTCGGCCTCCTTATCTGTTTTTGGAGAGGCTAGGAGTTTAAACCCATGCCGACCAATGCGGATTGGTAGGTTACACATATCCCCTAGAATTCTCTAGAGATATGCAGGTTTCGCGATATTTTCCTTCATCGAAACGCGTATTTAATTGCAATTATCAATTAGACAAATAAGTTTTAATAGAAAAACTCATTGGTGCTTGTTCGAGATCAGATCCCATAACCCCCTTAGAGAGAACCACATGGTATCACTGTTCTCTCAAAGAATAGTACTATTTATTTATTTATTTTTGTTTTTTAAATTTAAACTATCGTGAGTAGTATTCATAGTTATTAAAGATACCGGCTATACTCACGTCTAATTTTATAGGATTAGCCCGACTAGCTTTGAACCCGTCCGGGGCACTTATTCATGAGGTCTTTACACGACGTTATCGCGGCGGGAACTGTTATTTTTGTTTCTTTATATTTGATGCACTAGAACTACTTAATTGAAAAAGCAAAGCAAAGAAATAACTCTCACATTCAAAAGATGAGTTAAGTTTTAAACGAATGGTCAATATGCTATCAGATATAACGGAAAGAGAGACCATTAGTTTTTACCAATCCTGCATGTATCGGGTATGAAAACAGAGTCTACATTTAGCTTTATATATATTTTAGGATTTACTTTATAACAAAATAATATTATTACTTTTGTATATGAACATACTGCCTCCTGCTCTTGTCCCACTAAGTGAGATCGGCACGACATGCTATAAGCATGTTGTCACATGATTCGTATTCGCATTCTTATCGTCTGAGTAATCCTCAATAGTATGATGGGCTTTCTGTATTAGCCTTTTTTAATAGTGTTTTTAAACTGCTGTAATGGTATAGTTAAAATCGATTGCGGAATTTTATTATAGAATGTTATACCCAAACCCACAATTGACTTATTTACTTTTGCACAGCGCAAAGCAGGAACCGCAAGCTTATGTCGGTTTCTACTTTGTCTATTATATACATCGCCAATGTTTTCATAATTATGTATATTCTTACGTACAAAAATTAAATTACAAAAAATATACTGTGAAGCTTATGTAAGAATACCTATCTATTTCCTTGAATAGAATTTTGTAATACAAGTTTTTTTCTACTTCCACGCATATACCTCATAACAATATTCCATGAGACATAATGTTATGGAAGTAAGTAAAATAAACAAGTTTTGCTGTTTCGACATCTGTTATCCCTGTTGTCTTTCGGACAGCGTAAGCCGCGGAACTGAGTATATAGTATAATATTAGTATATAGTAGATACCACACGGCATTATTTACTTTATAACAAAATAATATTATTACTTTTGTATAAAAAAGTAAAGTATCGGCCTGTTACAATCACACTGCTGGGAATAGGCCTCTTCTCTCCGTTTCTGGAGACAAGGTTTGGAGCTAAGACCTACCACGCAGCTCCAATGCGGATTGGTAGGTAACACATATCTCCAGAATTCACTAGAAATATGCAGGTTTCCTCACGATGTTTGCCTTCACCGAAAAGCGTGTGATAAATTGCAATTATCAATTAGACACATGAGTTTAATAGAAAAATTCATTGATGCCTGCCCGGGTTTAAACTCGTGTTCCCCTTAAAAGAGTCGCACGGTCTCACCGCTGGGCTATCACAGCTATAGTCGCACGGTCTCACCGATCTATCAAAGCTATTTCATTTAATTAATTTTGTATATGAAGTGATAATTAAATATAGTTATTACAAAGAAATTGCAAGACCAGATAAAAGCGTTACAGCACAGTCCGCGGTCAGTATTGCACCATTACAATTGTAATTAGACGAAACAAAAACTGGCAGAGAAAAAAATGATGGTACTGGCAGGTGGAAATGGTGTCGTCCCTCTCTGACACAGGTAAATAGCCTATAGCCGTCCCACTCAACCGGAAGAGTTGGTAAATAAATTGTAACGGCTCAATGTTGTAACTGACTTTTGTTGGCAGCGGCTCTTAAAGTTGCAGAGAGAATTTATTTCAGCTCTCGCTCGATAATTTAGTAATTAATTAGTTACTGAAGGATTTATAGAAACAGGCGTTACTTTGCGGAATTCCATATTACAAGCAATATAACAGAACTAACTACTTTGCTATAATCCGCACGGGTTAAGTGAATGCATGCAAAGCCAATGTGTATGAAAAATCGTACTGCACTACGACTGCAGTACGATTTTTGTCGTGGAGCCTATTCTCCTGATG
Organism: Morpho deidamia; assembly: GCA_947086505.1. Lineage (NCBI taxonomy): Eukaryota > Metazoa > Arthropoda > Insecta > Lepidoptera > Nymphalidae > Morpho > Morpho deidamia. Next base: position 19,001,526 of record CAMTZC010000008.1, read on the forward strand.
ATGCTTCGGTGTCGTACCGTCGTATCGTCGAGATTGTGGTGGTGGGTGTGTGTGCTGCTTTTGTGTGCGTTGTTGCTGGTGAATTGCGCCTTGGGGTGCATGTGGTGGCTGGTCCTGCATGTATAAGGTGCGTAGATTTTGCCTGCTTCATACACATTGGCTTTGCATGCATTCACTTAACCCGTGCGGATTATAGCAAAGTAGTTAGTTCTGATATATTGCTTGTAATTACTGAAGGCTTAATGCCAAATAACTAAAACTAATTTCCTTTGATTACAGTGGTCTTTTAAATGTCATCATTATTTTAAATCCGTTTGAAACTAAATGCCACTTTAACTCTATCCACCTAAAAAACTCTTTTTTAGCAACGGTCTCATTCCATTTGTCGTTCAAAATTCGAATTATTTTCCTTTTTTAATATTACCCCTTATTTTTTATATTATATTCCCTATTTATCAAAAAGCTATGTTAATGCTTGACATATTCTTTCCTTCTTTTTTATATAAAACTTTACACCAGTCATAAAAAAGTGAAATAATAAAAATATAGGGGCAATTGCACACACGGTCGTCTGTCTCTAAGTAAGAAACTTAATACTTGTTATGTAAATGTTGCTCTTACTGAGAAGAACCAGCAAGAAACGGCGTTCAATCTTTGAAACATTTTCAATGTTACATTATTAAACCGCAGTCTTTTTTGGAGTTGAAAGTATTTTCAAATCCGGGCACTTTTATCACCCATGTAATCTTCAGTCTTTCAATCAATTCAATCTGTTTTGTAAACATTTGATCTACTTTACGTATAAACATATCTCTTACACTTTATATAAACCTCTCTGTAGACTGATCTAGTTATAAATATGTTGTTTCATGATTTGGCTAGGTATTTTACGAGCGGCCGCCTGTCTGACATCAACTTTCCTTAGTCTCCTTTTACGACACCTCAGTAAGAAATGAAAGGATGAATTTATGACGCTGACTGCAAACCTTCGCTAGTGCCTCTCACTTGAAGAAGAAGTAAGAAATGAGGGTGGTTTGTCTATTCTACTCAGCCGGATACCACACGGCTAAAAAAAACTGTAAAAAAATGTAAACTTTGCGAGCAAGTGCCCACCTAACAAAGACAACCGATGGCGGCGCACGCGCACCGGCAGTTTTAACAGCAGATTTTTCCGAGATAACCACTTAAACACATTATTTTAAAAAGCAAACTGTATGTTAAATCTGATAATAATGTACATTTATTTTCGGTATATTTAAATTACAAAAGACTTCCCTCTATGGCGCAGTAGTTATTTTTCTTCTGTTGCAATTTTCGTTAAGAATGATACTCAGAAGTAGAATCAAAGTAGGCCAACTTTAAATAATTTATAGAATTAGGCGTTACTTTGCCGAGATCCATAATACAAAAGCAATAATAAAATTATTTTGTTATAATCCGCGATACAGTAAATAGAAAATGTATATAGTGTTAAATGTATAGTGGAATATCCGTATTGTCATACCCGATACGTGCAGGATTCGTAAAAACACATGCACAAACCTCCACCACTCCCACCACAATCCACAAGCACTACACACGTTCACTATCACAAACTCAACAATCGTTTCGCCCCGCAACCGAAGCATCATCAGGAGATAGACTTCACGACAAAATCGCAAAAGTCGCTTTGCGATTTTGTGTGTGAGGATTGTGGATGTGTTTTTACGAATCCTGCACGTATCGGGTATGAAAATACGGATAGTCCACTATACATTTAACACTATATATATTTTCTATTTACTGTATCGCGGATTATAGCAAAATAATTTTATTATTACTTTTGTAGGCCAACTTTACCCAAAACTTACCTAATTTCTACACAATTATCTATACTTTTTATAATATCTGCTGTCTGCCTATAGGTGATGGATTTTCTCAAAATCTGCTAATCAGATTTTTGTACTATTTCTATTAAAAGATAGTGCAATTCTCCTGAAAGGCTTCCATAATTAGTATTTTACATTACAGTTTTATGTAAATTGTTTTGAAGAAATCGCTCAGTTGTAACAGGTCTCACCTGCTGCGAGCTTTAGTCGCATGCACTCCTTATACCAAGAGAGATACACGAAAGTAATGTACTAGAGAATTGTAGATCTACAAAAGTTCTTCTAAAAAATTGTAACAGCATGTCTCTATCTCTTATAGTTAGCTCGCAATAAATAATTTTATGTTCAAAATTTCAATTAAATAGTTAGTATAATCATAAATTAAAAATTTTTGTATTAAACGAAAAAAAAATGTTTAATTAGTAGCTTTTCACATAACTCTAAGTAACTTTCTTATTATGAATCACTTACTAAAAATAACTTTCATGAACGATTCATTGCAAAATTGTAATAACTGTTATTGTAGCAAGTAAGTACCTCAATACATTTCCCTTAGAAAGACTTCAACGCGTTCAATGTTCTTATGTATATATGTATTTATTTTTTTGATGTATTTTAACAAGGTTTATACGAGATCTGAGACCGTATGATCGGGATACCAGGTTCACAACCCAGGCAAGCACCAATGAGTTTTCTATCAATCAATCTTACAATTTATCGTGAGGACAGGGTAGAGACCTTTACTTATATGAATAAAGTTTCTATACAGAAAAAACGCATATACATAAAATAGATGTATAATACGTGATAGTTTTTATAAAATAACGGCCTTTTACTATCTCACAGCTGGGCAAAGGCCCCCTGTCTCCATTTTTTGATTAAAGAGTTGGAGTTAAGCACATTGCTTCAACGTGTTTTGGTATGTTATAAATATCCCTAGAATTCTCTAGAGACGAGATTTGATGGGTACAAAGTCTGGGCAGGCACCAATGAGTTTTGTGTTAAACTTAAGTGTTTAATTGATAATTGCAATCAATCACACGCTTTCACAGGAAAACATCCTGAGGAAACCTGTATAACTCTAGAGAATTCTGGGGATATGTGTAAACTATCAATCCGCATTGGAGCAGCGTGTAAGGGCCTTCTCTCCATAAAAGGAAACAGACGGCCTACTCCCAGATGTGGGATTTTAACAGGCCGTTACTTTTTTCTATGCTAGTTTCTTCACGATGTTTTCCTTCCCGAAAAGCGCATGATAAATTGCAATTTTCAATTAAACACAACCTTTAATAGAAAAACTCATTGGTGTTTATCGAGGTTTGAACCTGTTTTTGCTCGAAAGAGTTACACGGTCTCACCGCTCGGCTATCACATCTTGCGGGCACACGAGGGTGGTAATTTAGGAAACAGACTAGACAAGCTTTACACCTACACCCTCACACAGTATTATTGTTCGTCCATAAATTTGTTACCAAGTGTATCGGCAGGAGCCGTGAGGGGAAGACGCCGCGCAATTATCGTACTTCCGCTGCAGGACGTTAGTGATGTCCTTAAGTATCGATATCGAAAAATTTTACTCCCAAATCAAATCAAATCAAATCAAAATAATCTTTATTCAAATAAACCAATTCAGGCACTTTTGAATCGTCAAGTATCAATATGATTAATGAAGCTACAACTGGTTCGGAATGTTGCTCTTACCGAGAAGAACCAGCAAGAAACTCGGCGGTCAATCTTTTAAATATTTTCAATTATACATTATTAAACCGCTGTCTTGTATGAAGCTGAAAGGATTTTCAAATCCAGGCTTTCTTATCATCCAAATAATCTTCAATTTTGTAATATGCTTTATGTATAAGCATATTTTTTACACTTAATTGGAATCTTTCTGTATACTGGTCTAGAATTCAGAGATCCCAATTCAGAGATGGTGGATATCGAACATTTTACGTATAGTTTTATTGGTAATATTTTACATTTATAATATAATTAGTATTTAAGCTGTGTTAGCCCAATTGTGAGACCTTGCGACTCTCTAGAGACGAACATGGGTTCGAATCCGGGCAGGCACCCATGAGTTTTTCCATTAAAACTTATGTGTCTAATTGATATTCACAATTTATCACATGCTTTTCGGTGAAGGAAAACATCGTAAGGAAACCTGCATATCTCTAGAGAATTCTAGGGATATGTGTAACTTACCAATCTGCATTGGAGCAGCGTGGTAGGCCTTAGCTCCATTCCTTCTCTCCAATTAACGGAGAGAGGAGGCCTATTCCCAGCAGTGGGATATTAACAGGCCGTTACTTTACTACTTTACTTTTAATCAGTATTTAATTCTGGTTCAAAGCCGTAATGATAGAGTGGTGCGAATGATTAAGATTTTTCAAGATAAATAGTGGGTTTTTTGACATTATTCAAAGGTATAATAAAATTCCGCAATCTACTTTAACTTTACCATTACAGCAGTTAAAAAACATTATTAAAAAAGGCTAATACAGAAAGTGTACTTTACTATTGAAGATTACTTAGACGATAAGAATGCGTGGATATAGCTACTCTTCGATACCCTGTACAAGACATTAATAACTACATGTAACTAGTAATAAGAATTATTCTTTGAAAAGAGCAACCGCCGAGTTTCTTGCTGGCTGTTCTCGGTAGGAACAGCTTTCCGAACCAGCAGTAGATGTTGACGATTCAAAAGTACTTGTTTAAAAGATTTCTTTAATAAATAACATTTTGAATTTGAATATTTTCAGATCCATGGTGAAGAATAATATATTCCTCCATATTTCTACTTTATTTCAAACTAGCTATGTCAGCGTCTTGGCCCGCGTGGAAATCAGTGTATCACAATATTTTTCCCGAATTTAACATAAAAGTAGTTATTGTAAGTTAAACATAAGATATAGATACATGTTGTCGCCGACTTTTTGTAGTATTTTTGTAGATCTACAATTCTTTAGTACATTAGTTTAGTATATTTCTACTGGATAACGTGGCGCTAGCAAGTAAAGGTTTCACCGGGTGAGTTTTTTTACAACCACACGACCTCTTCAATACAATTTAGATAAAACGGTAATGTGCTATTAACTTTATTTATTATTACTAGCTTCCAGAAGAATTGCACTACCGTTAGGTGAAAACCGCACAAAAATCCGTTCAGTAGTTTTTGAGAAAATCGATTACTTTTCGGGACTTTGTTTTATAATAAGTATATATTTCTTCCGATGTTCAATAAAAAATATACTACTGACTTAACATAAACTAAAATTATAACAGAACATAAATATGAAAAATTAAATACACACATTTATGGTATTTTAAATCGATAGTTTATCATTTATTTCGCTTAAACGTTTTGACTGGAATTATAAACAAATAACAAAATGGTAATTCAGATATGGATCTGACTGATCATTTCTAAAACTTGAAATACGTAGTTAAGCAATTTGAATTGTAAGTTATTAACGTCTACACCCAATACACATCAGTGAGCCATACAATGAAGATAGTTATGAAATATGGAGAAGTTAACTGTTATCGATATCGAGTAAAAACTATACATCACTAGCGTCGCAGGCGGCGGAGCGAAACGAAGAAAGCACAACCGTTCTAACGGCCAACACTCACCGAAGAAATTATAAGACATGTCCGCGGATAAGGGAAGAATAATACCGTACTTCTGTAACGAGTGGCAAGAAAGAATTGTTTAAAAAGTAACAAATACCTCAGATCATAGTGATGTACCGACAAAAATGTTATTTTTGTTTATTTATAGTAAAGTAAAGTAAAGTAGCGTCCTGTTACAATCCCACTGCTGGGAATAGGCCTCCTCTCTCCGTTTCTGGAGAGAAGGGTATTCATAGTATACGACCAATATAGAATCAAATAAATAAATATATGGGACACACACACGATCGTCCGTCCCCAAAGTAACTTAATACTTGTGTTATGGGTGACGGAAAACTGGGTAGATATACTACATATATAATTTTAAATACATACTTAAATACAAATATATACCCAGACTCGAAGAACCAACAAATTATTTGTAAAAAATGTTGGCCCTCGATGGGAACGTATTTTACGACCGGCCGCCTGCCTGACGTGAACTTACCTTAGTCGTATTTTACGAACTGTCGGTAAGAAAGCGGGTGGTCTATTCTCAGCCGGATACCAAACGGCGGGTCGACTTAACTTAGTCGCCATTTACGACACCTCGGTAAGAAATGAGGGTGGTCTATTCTATTTAGTCGGATACCACACGGTATAAAAAGCGTGCGATATGTAGGTATTTAAAAATTAAATTTGTATTATATTTTTTAGTTGTCTGTCAATATTAAGTTATTTACATTGTGATATATATTTATAAAAAAACTTTTTCCTGTTTTCGAAGAAAATACGGCATTTTTATACTGTACGCTAGCTAGGTCATCTATAGGCCATGTTGAGCGGATTAACCGCGAATCTGTAATAGACAGACTGTCTAAAATACTGACAGACTCTGGCACATGTAATATTAAATATATATGCGTATACTAATAACAGTATAGCAGACTGATTACAGCAATTTTAAGATGTCTATCACACCACAATTTCAGCCGCTAGAAATTTCCTTTGAAACATATAACACCGACGCACACATCCATCGATCATGTATTGTAAGCATGTGTGCAATCCACTCGTGCGCCTTTTATAAGAACATAGGATGTAGTGCTGTCCTTTTTTAACTTATAGTGATTATTGTAGCTGTCTCTGTCTCACAGTCAGGTCATGTTAATTAGTACTGCACTGGCCGATCCAACTGACCAATGCTATGTGCCGTGATTTTCCATATAATTGTATTTGAGTCTGTTACTTGGTAGTACTTCAATGATAGTAATTCCAATTCGAATTCAATATTTTCTACATTCAAATAAACTTGCGATGGAATACTTTTGAATTAACAAATTTGCTGGTTCCGAAAATTGCTTCTTACGAAATAAGCCAGCGAGAAACAACTTGGTTTCTAAACAAAAGTAATAATAAAATTATTTTGCTATAATCCGCGATACATCGCGATGTATTATTACGTATTATTACATCGCGATAGTATAATTTTATTATTACTTTTGTATTATGGATCTCCGCAAAGTAACGCCTAATTCTATAAACTTGGTTTCTTTTATCAAATTTTTATTATTTAATACTTATTAAATTTTTGTCCGCCGTGTGGTATCCGGCTGACTACCGAATAGTCCACCTTAATTTATTACCGATGTGAAATAAAAGGCGACTAAGGTAAGTTGTCGTCAGGCAGGCGGCCGGTCGTGATACGTAGCCGAATCACGTGACAACATGTTTGTAACATGTTGTGCCGACCCCACTTAGAGTGGGATAAGGGCAGAAGAATTATAATTTAAATTTTTGTGACTTATTTTTTATTATTAAATTACTATGCATGCGGCTTCACAACAATCAATATATTTTATTGAAATTTTAATTGAACGTAGTTATTCTGAGTTACCTATAAGGGATAGAGACATGCTGTCTTCGATTTTTCGTAGTATTTTTGTAGATCTACAATTCTCTAGTATATTACTTTAGTATATCTCTCTTGGTTTACGCGGCGTACGCAGATAAAGCTCCCAGCAGTTGTTTTTATACCTACGTGACCTCTTTAACACACAATTTTCATAAAACCGTACTAACCTAACCTGAACATTCCGGAAGAATTGCACTAACTTTTACTAAAAACCGTACAAAAATCGGTTCAGTAGATTTTGAGAAAATCGATCACATACCTATAGACAGCTTTTGGGGGTCTTTCCTGCATAATAAGTATAGATTATTTAATTACTACGCTGGATTTTTTTTTAATTGTCATGTACAATTGTTGCCATCTTAAATGAATATAGTATTTAGTTTTAATTTTCTATTATATCTTGTATGTTCTTAACCCTTATTTAATTTATATATGATATTTAAAAAAATCTAAATATATTACTTACTACAAATGGCCCGCGGTTTCACCCGCGTACATACCGATCTCGTGGTAGTGGAAAGTCTATTAGTCGGACTATAGATTTATTTTTGTATATTGAAAGTTTGGCTGTTGGACTTATTAATAGTTAAGGCAAAGGAAGTTTTAACTGGAAATTGAATTATTTTAAAAGGTATAGCTATATGCGTGTATATCATTGGTATCCTTGGAATAAGAGCTAACTCACCAGTTGCAGGCCCTGTTATAATGGTCGCTACAGTGAATTTATTTAAGGCATTATTTCTTTAGATTGTCATTTTTACATCTTTTCATCGGAATGTCCGATTTTAATAATTTTAAAAGTATATTACAGGTATTGAAACAGTTTTTAATAAAATATCATTTAATGGTATAAGGATTATTACGGATATGAATATACAATACAGTATTTATTAAATAAATAAATATATGGGACATTTACACACACGGTCGTCCGTCCCCAAAGTAAGTAACTTAATACTTATGTTACGGATGACGGACAACTGGTAGATATACTACATATATAAGTTAAAATACATACTAAAATACAAATACACACCCAGGCTCGAAGAACCAACAATTTGTTTATAGAAAATGTTGGCCCTCGGCGGGAATCGAACCCGCAACAATAAATGTAACTTGTTATGAGAATTATACTTTGAATAGAGCAACCGCCGAGTTTCTTGCTGGCTCTTCTCGGTGGGAACAGCTTTCCTAACCAGTAACAGAGTTAACGATTCAAAAGCGCTTGCTTAAAATTTACTTGAACAAAGATTATTTTGAATATTAAATTGAACAAATATATTTTAAAGAGAGTGCCTCTGTCTTTATATGTGTATTTATTTTAAATTATATAAGTATATATTACATAATATTAATAAGCTGTGATAGGACAGCGGCGTGCGACTCTCTAGAGACGATCATGGATTCAACCCCGGGCAGCCACCAGTGAGCTTTTCTATTAAAAAATTATGTGTCTAATTGATAAATGCAATTTATCACACGCTTTTCGGTGAAACATCGTGAGGAAACCTGCATATCTCTACAGTATTCTGGGGATATGTGTAACCTACCAATCCGCATTGGAGCAGCGTGGTAGGTCTTAGTTCCAATTCCTTTTCTCCAAAAACGGAGATAGGAGGCCTATGCCCAACAGTGGGATAGCAACAGGCTACTTTAAGTATATATTGTCCAGTTTTTTTTTTTTTTTATTTTTTTTTTATTTATGACAAATATATACAAGTTATATCTATCTTAAATTACTTACACGCTACTACTATACAAATCATGCCCACGTGGAATGGTCCCAAGAATGCTGGCAGCGTTTCCGCGTTGAATCGCTAAGCTGATTCTTTGTGCGAAAAAGGAGCCAGCCCTCTTGTCACCCAAAGAGGCGATCAACCGAGGTGTTAAAACGGATAAAAATTTTTTGCACTTTGGCTCCATGGCCCTAGGGTCTCAACTGCAAACGGCACAAATATATAACTCTCAACGAGAGATGCATACTTTCGCCGCTTGCCGGATTCGGCCATTTCCGCCGCAGCTCCAGGTCTGGACGCCGTTTCCCTGATATGGGACGAGGCTAACGTATCAACGCATGTTGCGTCCCACATTAGGGCCCGTCCCCGTTCCCAAGGAACCAGCGTCAGACCGTCTGGTCTCTTGCCATCATCCCGACATATCCCGGAAGGCTCGAGAAGAGCAGGAATGTCGATGGTGGCAAGAGCTCTTTTGATGGTGTCATTAAGAGAACCATGGCGGAAAAGCCTACCAGAGCTCCTATGGCATGAAAGCCCGTGTATGCCAAAACTGTCTACCTCTTTTCCACATGGACATCTGTGCTTAAGGCACAATGTGGTTCCCAATCTGAGACCCAAAGCCACTCTAAAACTTGTCCAGTTGTCCATCACCCATATCACAAGTATTAAGTTACTTTGGGAAGGGACGACCGTGTAAGTGTCCCATATATTTATTATTTGACTGTCGGCCGTTGCAATACGAACTTCCATAGTTGCTTAGCGTCCAATAAAGCACTCATACAAGTTGGTTGACCCGCGCACGCGTCGTTTATTTATCAATTACGTCGAGATGAACTTCTCGCTCTACCGGCCAACTGTGGCCGCTCGGAACGCGCCCGCTATGTACAGACGGACGTGGTGTTCGACGTGATTTATTATAATGATAATAACCAAAGATGACATGGGTTGTCCGTCAATTTTGATACAAGGACGTCTGTGTGTGTGTGTGTAATAAAAATAATAACCACCAGGAGCTTGTCCTCCTTATTCTCTCCGTGGATGACGATTTTTTTATATTTTTTTGTGTTTGTTTAAGAAAATATTTAATAATGTTAATTAATTTGTAAGTAAATAAATGAGTGAATAATAATTATAAAATCAAAAAATCAAAATCAAAATATTTTTTATTCAAGTAAACTTGTAAACAAGTGCTTTTGAATCGTCAACTTTACTGCTGGTTCGGAAAGCTGTTCCTACCGAGAAGAGCCAGCAAGAAACATGGCGGTTGCTCTTTTTTAAAATATAAATCTTAGAACTAGTTACATTTATTTATTACTGTCTTGTACAGGGTAGAAGTGCACCTATATCCACACATCCTTATCATCTAAGTAATCTTCAACAGTATAGTAGGCTTTCTGTATCAGCCTCTTTTTAACAGTGTTTTTAAACTGCTGTAATGGCATGACCGAAATTGATTTCGGAATTTTATTATAGAATCTTATACCCAAACCCACAAACGATTTACGTACTTTTGCTAGGCGCAAAGCAGGAGTCGCAAGCTTATGTCGGTTCCTACTTTGTCTATTATATACATCACCTATCGTTTTATAATTCTTTATATTTTTATGTACAAAAATTACGTTATTTAAAATATACTGTGAAGCAAATGTTAGAATACCTGTTTCCTTAAACTTCTCTCGTAGGGAATCACGCGGACTTAAATTGTAGATGCCACGTATGGCTCTTTTTTGTAATACGAAAATTTTTTCACTATCCGCGCATTTACCCCACAGCAATATTCCATAAGACATAAATAAATAAATAAAAATATGGGACACTTACACGCAGGGTCGTCCGTCCCCAAAGTACTTACTTTATACTTGTATTATGGGTAAAGAACAACTGGTAAATATACTACATGTATAATTTTAAATACATACTGAAATACTATTGTAAACTATATAAATATATTGCCATGTGTTATGCGGCTGAGTAGAATAGATCACCCTCATTTCTTACCGAGGTGTCGTAAAAGGTGACTTAGGTATGTCTACCCGCCGTGTGGTATCTGGCTGTGTAGAATAGACTACCCTCATCAATTGCCGAGGTTTCGTAAAAATAAAGTAAGGTAAGTTTACCCACAATAAATAACAAAGCACAAGCTGTGACTTCGTTCGACAACGACTTCGTTCACGACACATACACGTTCGTGACTTATTATTCTAATATTCTCAATTATGTTTCTTTTTCCAGAATGATAAAAAAGATTTTTTATTCTATACGTCTTTTATTCTATCTTATTCTATATATTAGCTTCAATCATGCTTAATTTTATCAATATTTCTGAAGCGAATTAACGATTAAAAGCGTAACTTATTATAAAGCAAAGTCCCCAACAGTCTGTAAGTGATCGATTTCTCGAAACCTACTAAGCAAATTTTTGTACAGTTTTTAGTCAAATGTAGTGGAATTTTTCCGGAATGTTTACGATTATACTGCATTACAGTTTTATGTAAATTGTGCTGAAGAGGCTGCGAAATTGTAAAAAAAAACTCTCCTGCCGGGAGCTTTAGTCGCGTGTGCCTCGTAAACCAGCAGAGGTAACGCTAACGTAGTGCAGTAGAGAATTATAGATCTACATAAATACTACAAAAAGTCCGCAACAGCATGTCTCTATCTCTTATGGTTAATCTACAATAACTACTTTTATGTTTAAAACTTTAATTAAATACACTGAATTGCACGCTGCGATGTCGCTAGCAAACCTAGTTAGACAAAAAAAACAGCCATTGTTATTTATAGTGTTTGATGTGGGACAGACAGGTGGCATATTTCACATCGTAAATCGGGTTTTCTTATATTGCAATATACTTTTTAGTCCATTATAAGACGACCGATAAAAAATATATTTATTTTTTGCGTTTCCAATATCCCGAGCGACTGTACCCTCCTCAGCGCACAAGTAAGGCACACTTAGCGCGATTTTTTTCTTCTCTCCACAATTACAGAGCACATGTGTGTGTGTCTTTGTGCACAGCACACCTGTGTGCATATAACTGTTAAGCGCCGAGATTGTTTTACAGCTTAAACCGACTTTCTGATGTGTAGATTACTTTTCGTTTCCTGTTGGCACGTGCGAGTAAAATATTTATAATTCGATGGTCTTAAATAAAATAGAATAGACCACCGGTAGAATAGAATAGACCACCCTCCTTTCTTACAGAGGTGTCGTAAGAGGCGACTAAGGTATGTGTCGTGTGGTATCCGGCTGCATAGAATAGACTACCCTCATTTCTTACCGAGGTGTCGTAAAAGGCGACTACGGTAAGTTGACGTCAGGCAGGCGGCCGGTCGTAAAATACGTAGCCAAATCATGTGACAATATTTTTGTAACATGTCGGCCGAACCCACTTAGAGTGGGATAAGGACAGGAGAATGATGATGGTCTTAAATAAAATAAAACACATAAAATCAACATTTTATTACGCTTATGTGAGAAGCGTCGTTGAATATAATCCCGTCATCTAGTCACCTTATTATAAAATTCATAGAACTCGTATCGAGAGTGCAAAAAAGTACCTTAAAATAATCTATCTATACTCTATACTTATTATAAAATAAAGTCCCCAAAGCTGTGTGTCTGTATGTAATCGATTTTCTCAAAATGTACTGAACGGATTTTAGTACGGTTTTTACTAAAAGGTAGTGCAATTTCTCCGAAAGGTTAAAGTTAACAGCACATAACCGTTTCATGTAAATTGAGTTGAAGAGGTCGTTTTACAACAATTTTTAGTGGGGGTACAACAAACCGGTGTCGATTGTAGTTTAGAGGGGGAATATTCAAATTCAAAATAATCTTTATTCAAGTAAACTTGTAAACAAGTGTTTGTATATAAGTGAATTTTTTTACAACACATATCAATACTTACAAATAACTTTTAATGGAAAAACCCATTAGCCTGGACATAGAGACTATACTCCTAGACTCATAGACTAGACCCGCGGAGGAAGGCTGCGCCAACGGGCCAATCGTATTTACTTTGAAAGACTTTCGTGATAAGAATTATACAATATAATTGCAACTGATTGCATGCCCAGGGTAGGTAGTTGATAAAATCAGCTTTGGGCCGATCGTCGGTTTGTTCGGTGTTTTGCTTCTCCATGAATTATACAACTGTAAGATATTTATGCCCGATTTCACCGACATCCCCTACAATTTAAGAGACCCCTATGTATATTTAGGGGACGTTTAGGAGACTGTTTTCGTTTCACCAACATTTAGGGGTCACTTAACCGCTTAGGGGACTCTTAAATTTGAGGAGTGGATTGTCGACCCCCCAAACCGACACACAACTATAAAAGAAACTACAAGACGAAAATGGACAGTGATTTATTTGATTTATTCGATAATTTAGAAACTATTGATACTATTTTTGACGTGAATAGAAGTCGAAGACCAAAAGTTTATCGAAAGCGGCCAAATTATTTTATAAATTTTGATGAAGTAGACTTTTTTAAGAGATATAGGTTATATAAATCGACAGTGTTGTATTTACTAGAAATTATTGAGCCTTATTTGGAATACCCAGATAATAGGTGAGTAAGGACTATTAATTTTATTAGATCTTAGTTTCTTCTCATCTAACTATACTTAATAAGTTGAAAAAATGTGTGTAGTTATGTTTAGCATATTACTGGTATAATTTGCTAAACATAACTAAAATACACAGTTCCATTCGCAAGATGTACACACAACAATTGTAGGCTTTGAAAGATATCAATAATTATGGCGTAGGTAACAACTTGACAGCATTACTTTTAAAATACAGAGTAAAAATCAATGTACACTACCATTATACATAAAATTTTAATCAAAAATATTTAATATTGCATAAAAGAAATAACATAGAAGATATATTGCTTTCCCTTATTTTTATTCAATAGTATAAATTAAAATTTTGCACAAAACCTTTTTATTTCTTATCAATCGTAAATACCGATAGCAAGTCACGCACTATTATGGTAAAAAAAACGTCACATAGTTAGGAGTCCCATAGTTAGGGGTAACATTCATTGGTGAAATCAAATTTAAGTAAGGGGTCTGTTTAGGAGTCCCATTTAGATAGGTGTCCCTTAGCAAAGTGATAGTTTAGGGGTTGTTGGTGAAACCGGGCATTAAGCTATCAAAAGTATCTTTACGAACATGCGAAAAGAGTTCGTAATGCGTATGCCACAGAATTCGAATTTGACGGTGGCAGTGTTACGAACAAGCGAAAAGAGTTTGTGATACATATAACATAAAGTTCAAATTGAACGGGGCAGTTTACGAACATGCAAAAAGAGTTTAAATTCGCTTAACGCTAATTCTCTGGAACATTGGACGTGTATCAAAACATGTTTACATGTTTACGATCTTTTCAAGGTCTCACGAATGTTCTCTAAATCGCTTCGTTCGATATATAAGCAGACGTATCGTGCGCCTCGACATTCAGTTTCCGAATAGTGATCAAGAGTAGTGACCTCGGCATTCTTATTGGACAACGGACTGTATAGAGACTGTAAGTACTAAGTTTGTAGTAAAAAGTTGAATAAAGTGTTTATAACGAGTCATAAGGTTTTTCATCCAAATCTACGAACCCATGTATGTACGTAGCAGTACAATCCATGTATAATCCTCTATCAAATGTGAAAGTGTCAAATTACAGAAAACAAAGAATAATACGTTCAAGAGGTTTTACCACTACTTACTAAGACCACTACTTATTAATTTCAAGTCAACAGAAAGGTTTAAATTAAGTGTAAGATATATGCTTATTCGTAACGCATATTACAAAATTGAGAAAAATCCTTTCAACTTCATACAAGACTGCGGTTTAATAATGTAAAATTGAAAATGTTTAAAAGATTGACCGCCGAGTTTCTTGCTGATTATTCTCGATAAGAGCAAAATTCCGAACCAGTTGTAGCTTCATTAATCATATTGATCCCTGACGATTCAAAAGTGCTCGAAAGAGTTTACTTGAATAAAGAATATTTTGATTTGATTTGATTTAAAGTCAAGTTAGGCAATACATAGATGCTGAGTTAGCCCTTAAGTAGCACATATAATAGAAAACTTTTATTTACAAATGCATATTATATAAATGGTATATCACGATGACTTTCTAATAAAATAAATAAAATAAAAAATATCTATAAATGGTTTTAATTTGATTTAATATTGGTATAATGCAGTATAAACACTCCGATTTAACCGAGTTTTCCAAACGTCTTATAACCAACCGTTTTCTTCCTTAGACCTTAGGTTGCGGTAAAGTTCATATTTACTGAACCGTGCAGCCCTAGCAGGTGGCACCGTCGCGAGGGTCATTTAAAGGAGGGTGGATTTTTTAACTTGACCCTGCTAATGTTGACGTAAGAATATGGGAAAGCAGTGACATATTATAAATAAAATATTTATGGTAAATAAGTGCTTTTGCATCGTCAACTCTACTGCTGGCTCGAAAAGCTGTCACTACCGAGAAAAGCCAGCAAGAAACTTGGTGATTGCTCTTTTCAAAGAATAATTCTTATTGCTAGTTATTGATGTCTTGTACAGGGTCGAAGAGTAGCTATATTCACGTCTTCTTATCGTCTAAGTAATCCTCAATAGTATAGTATAGTATTTGGCTTTCTGTATTAGCCTTTTTTTTAAGTGTTTTTAAACTGCTGTAATGGTAAAGTTAAAGTAGATTGCGGAATTCTATTGTAGAATCTTATACCAAAACCCACGAACGACTACGTACTTTTGCAAGGCGCAAAGCAGGAACCGCAAGCTTATGTCGGCTCCTGCCTTGTCTATTATATACATAGCCAATGTTTTAATAATTATGTATATTCTTATTAAAAAAATTAAATTGCTAAAAATATACTGTGAAGCCACTGTAAGAATACCTGTTTCCTTGAACTTGTCTCGCTGGGAATCGCGCGAATTTAAATTGTAAATGTATGGCTCTTTTTTTGTAATACAAATTTTTTTTCAATGTCCTCGCATTTACCTCATAGCAATATTCCGCAAGGCATGTTATGGAAGTAAGCAAAGTAAACAAGTTGTGCTGTTTCAACGTCTGTTTCAAAGTCGCCTTATCTAAATGTAATCTAATCTTTTTCCCGCATTCTTATCATCTAAGTAATCCTCAACAGTACAGGCTTTCTTTATCAGCCTCTGAACAGTTATTTTAAACTGCTGTAATGGTAAAGATGCAAAGCTGCACTAGTGTAATAGAAAAGTTGTGATAGCCCAGCGGTGAGACTGTGCGACTCTTTCGAGGGGTCACGGGTTCGTGTGTCAGTGGGTAGCTGATTGCAACTTAAATCCAAACTTTCTTATCATTTACTATCAATAGTCTAATAAGCTTTACTATTATTATCTTATTGCCCTGTATTTATATCAAGGAAATATGCGTATTCGTGAAAAAATATTCTATTTTAAAAGTATAATGACGCAAGTTATAGCGACAAGCTATGCACTAGATGATATTGTAATCTATGTTTGTTAGCAATAGTAAATACAATATTGTAATATTTATTTTTAAAAAGAGTGACCGCCGAGTCTCTTGCTGGTTCTTCTCGGTTAGAGCACCTTTCCGAACCAGTTGTAGCATCAATTTAATTTAAATTTGACGATTCAAATGTGCTTGTAATAGGTCAATTTGAATAAAGACTTATTTGAATTTGAATTTGATAGATCACTTTTACCCAGAATAAATTTGTCGCTTTACAAAAAAAAATGCATATTGTATGTCAATTTTAATATTTAATAAGCTACCTAAATAGGTATATAAAAGACTTATGTCTTCCTAAATTAAAATTAAATATATTTGGGTAGTTTGACTAATGGTATCGCGGATTTTCATAATTTATAGAATTAGGCGTTACTTTGCGGAGATCCATAATACAAAAGTAATTTGATTACATACAGTAAATAAAACTAATACAAAAGTAAATTAATTACTTTTGCTTTTGGATTTTCATACATACAAACATACAAATCTTTCCTCTTTATAGTATTAGTATAGATTGCCGTGTGATATCAAGCTGAGTAGAATAGACCACCCTCATTACTTACCGAGGTGTCGTAAAAGGCGACTAAGGTAAGTCGACCCGCCGTGTGGTATCCAGCTGAGTAGAATAGACCACCCTCATTACTTACCGAGGTGTCGTAAAAGGCGACTAAGGTAAGTCGACCCGCCGTGTGGCATCCAGCTGAGTAGAATAGACCACCCTCATTACTTACCGAGGTGTCGTAAAAGGCGACTAAGGTAAGTCGACCCGCCGTGTGGCATCCAGCTGAGTAGAATAGACCACCCTCATTACTTACCGAGGTGTCGTAAAAGGCGACTAAGGTAAGTCGACCCACCGTGTGGTATCCGGTTGAGTAGAATGGAGCACCCTATTTCTTACCGAGGAGTCGTAAAATAAGACTATGGTAAGTTAACGTCAGGCAGGCGGCCGGTCGTAAAATACGTAGCCAAATCATGTGACAGCATGTTTGTAACATGTTGTGGCGACCCCACTTAGAGTGGGATAAGGGCAGGAGGATGATGATGAGTATGGGTATAGATAAATAATCTTCGAAGTTTCTGAGGTTGTAGGTAGCCTTGTTATAACAATTCCCTGCTCAAATCATTAAAACATCATACATAGCTATAGATTACACGGTAGATATATCTTGGCTTAAGTAAACTCGGGAGAAAAAAAAACGACAAGATCGTTATATACAATCAATTTAATCTCTTTTCTTTTTTAAAAGAACAAAGATTATTTAAGCTAGAGGGTTCAAAACCGAAGTACTTAATTGCCATTCCAACAATATAAACGGTACGTCTCATTCACTAAACATTTAAATATTACCTAAATCATGTATTACTATATTTATAATAGAATTCATACCGCAGTTTCCATTATTTTATTGTTTCAAGGGTATACTAGCAGAAAATGTTACAATTTCAAACATGAAAGTTCACTGAACAACTTTAATTTACGTACTTTTAAAGTTAACAAATCATACCGTTTACAGTATAGTACTAGAACTTTAAAATTAACCTATCGACAAATTTGGACACAAAATGACACTGCCAGAATATAAAACTACAATAAATAAGAATCTGAACATACTTCTCAAACAAAAAATTTAAAAACAACATATTTTTCCGATATCACTTTGTTTTTATTGGCATTGAAAACCAACATCTTACCATTATGTTGTTTAAACATTTTTACGAAAGCGCTATCTAGGTAACGTAACTAACAACATTAGTACTTTATGTCTTCCACTGGCTGCGTTACTGGCAGTGTCACCCGTTAAGCAATATTGGTCATAGAGTTATTATAGGGAAGGCAGCTTAAAATGTGTGATATAATAAGGAAAAAGCACATGAGCGTGATCTATTTCTCTCTTTTTCATTTGTGATTAGACAAAGATGAACTCTCACTTGCAGGCCTCCCTATGGCTCTTCTCTAGTATAATAACTCCATGATATTTACACAAACTTTAAGTGAGTCGAAAATAACACACCACGCGCGCCTCGAACCGCAACCACTAAACATACGAGTATCACATCACTCTACCTCAACCACTATAATACAAAGAACATTCCCCTTTGGTCCGGCGGACGCGAACGGTCGCTTTTCACAAAAACGTATTGCTCTACATGTGATTCTAGGGTTATTTACATTTTAACTCCACTGTACAGATTTCATATATAAATATTAGATCAATTTATTCGATTTCTTATAGTTTTATCTAGAGCAGTTCGTTTCCTAGTAAAAAAAACAACCTTAACATAACCATTTTTTCCTTAATAATCTAAAAATCTACCAAACCAATAAATACAAATTCTTATTTATAAGTGTAATGTTGTTTTTACTCAGATACGAATCCTCCTAATAACACATAAGTAAATTTTTTTTCGAATTTACCAATGCCGTTAGCCCTGATGGCTTTGACAGCGTTAACGGAAGCAAAAGCTTCCCCGGCTAATATTGGTAAGAGCGAGTGCATTGACACACTTAAATTGCTTTTTAAGCCTCACTGAAAGAACAAATCAATTTGTGGTATTCCTTTTTATATTATTCCAAAATTTATCATAGACAATACGTTTTGATGACAAGCGCCGATTAAAATCACGACACGTAATTAAAAATAATAATATCGCTTTACTATCACTCGTTAGATTCGATTATATTCAACTATTTCACATTGATATTCTTTTACAATAATTGAAAAATACCTAGATTAATTTACGGATAATTATGTTTATTACGTGCTATAAGTATTACAATGAGTTCAGTTAAAATCAACGAAAGCGGAAATGAAAAGACTACTAACGCCATCTTACAAGTCAAGAGCTGCATTTTAATTCGTACTAGTGACAATAGATGTCAGTGTTATAAAAATGTTGACACTTGGCAGTATAAGAAAAAAACTAAGAGAAAAATTTTACTCATAAATAAACAACATTAATAATTAATCATATAATTGATTAAATTATATGCAATTTAAGTATGCAATAAATAGTCACATAGAACAATAGAAGTCTGTTTAATATTATTAACAATTTGATGAACAAAGCTTTAGCCTAACTCAACATTATTAATTGCATATTGAACATTAAAATATTTATTATAAGTAGATAAATGCTCACAGACGAGTATAGTTTTATGTATTATAAATATCTAACAATGTATTCTGTCATAATATTACTAATGTTAAGAAAAATAGTAGTTTTTAAAATTTCATATCCTATATAAATAATTTATTAAAGGAACACAAAAAATAATCTTTAAATAATATCGTGTAGGCCTTGTGACGATAACCATAACAACAATTACAACGAAACATGAATAAAATATCAATAAACTTAACCAATATATATGATAATAATAAATATAACTTTGAACAGCCATAGAATCACAGGAGGGTTAACAGAGTAGCTAATTGTGAACATAATTGCGCCAGAAGGTAATTCTACCCAATATAAAGCATTAAAATATATTTAATAAACAAAAGTGTATAATCGTGGACCACTTGTTTAATTTGTTAAAAATAAGTTAACTAACAGATATTTAAAAGTTATAAACCGTAGGGAATTCTGAGAAGACACTAAAATTGACTTTGAATAATCTATTGTCTAATTTTGCCACTTTAAGTCCACCCAATTCGTACTAGGACAAAATATACACACACTTTCATTATTACGTCAAATTATTTTATGTTTTAAATAAATATTTAGTTTATACAAATACGTAATAATAACATGAATGAAAATATCTGAATAATTTCAAATGTTAAATATAAATCTAGAATATTACAAGAGACTCATGAATTCAGTATACACAATGAAGTCAGAGATCAATTACTAACTACTGACTGACTCTTAATTATTAATTTTATTAATTACCAAAATTTAATGATTATTTTATTAAATTTTAATAGAAATCGTGGCAGATTTTGGAAGATTTATTTTAACATCGAATTCGGTTTATACATAACTATAAAATTAAGTTTTAACCAAGATTGTCACGGACGAAGTTGGAAATTGCTAATCGAAACGGTATTTCAAGTCGCCAAAACAATTAATTTCACACACATTCAAATACCTATTCGACAGCAATATCTTCGTTCATGAAAAACTATTACTATTTTTAAATTTAAACTATCGTTAGTGGTATTCATAATTAATGTTGAGAGACCGGCTATACTCACTTCTTATTGTATCGGATGAGTCCGACTAGTTTCAAGTCCATACGTGGCTCTTATTCATGAGCCCTTAACGCGGCGTTAACGTGGTGGGAACTGCCACAGTTCCCGATTATAGCAGGTCTCTCAACATTAACTTTTACTCTATTAAACATGCATTCAATGCAATAAACACTCACATTTTATTTTTACATCTATATTTTATAACTTACATCTATAATTTAACATTTATCTTTGTTCTCCAATAAATCACTATTTGAACCACATAAATTCATCTATCTATAAAAAACGTTATAAATCAACGGCGCTCATAAGATATCCACACCTAAGTATTATAAGTAAAAGAGACTTAATCATAAACTCATAAGATTTAATATCTCGAAACTCATTAAGTTTCCTTCAACCGCGTTCATAAATATGTTGCTTAGCAATATCTCATACAACGGCACGTAGCATATCATAAAAAAATGTTTTCCCACGTCATATTGTGAGACAATAATAAATAGATAAGAATAAATAGCCTACACTTTCGTTATAATAAACTTTTACACGAGGTTTAATTAATTCATTAAATATTGATTAAATAGTTAATAAATTGACGTAGGTTGAGGAACTCCAGAAAATTAAATGCTACGTGCCATCACGTCCCATTATAACAATTTCAATATAAGAATATCTATTTTCTACCAATCACTAACACCGAGTAACAGTTACAACGTATCATTTGGAGCTATCAAAGGCACTAGAGTCCTAGTGGATTAAAAAAACGACAGAAATAGCTAAGGATAATTGATTACCTGTTATTGATATGATTTCGACTATTGACTAGAGTGAAGTTTCAAGAAACTAACTTGTCTTTTTTTCTATAGATTTTCGGAAGCAGAAAATCTAAAACCACATCGCGGATTGAGATTCAATCCAACCGTTCATTATTAATATTAAGAATCTTATTAATACTGTTCATTATAACTACGCATAAAAGAAACCACGAACGGGATCAATGTTTTCTAATGGAGATCAAAATAGTGACATTTCAGCACACAGTCAATCAATCGATACTATCCTGTACAATTTTTAATACCGGCCCAATCGGTTGCTCATGATAGTATTATAATTAAAAAACTATTATCTACAGAGCCCTTACTTATACCGTTTCATTTCACGATCCTTTTAACGTTTTCCTTTTTTCAACCAGCATGCTTCAATTTTATACTTATTATAAAACAAAATCCCCAAAAGCCGTCTCCCTGTATATGATCTAATTTCTCATAATCTACTGAACGCATTTTTGTACGATTTTTACTAAAAGATAGTGGTATTCTTCCGAAAGGCTTAAGTCAATAGTTACCGTTTAATGTAAATTGTGTTGAAGAGTTCGCGTAGTAAAAAAACTCGATTGCTAGTGGCTTCACTCGCTTGCGCCGCGTTTACCATCAAAGATACACTAAATTAATGTACTAGAGAATTGTAGATCTACAAAAACACTACACAAAAGTCAGGAACACCATGTCTCTATCTCTTATAGTTAGCTCAAAATAACTACTTTTATGTTCAAAATTTTGGGAATTAGTTTGGAGCACCCTTATTTACACACGGAAACAAGCCCGCTGACTGATTACCTATTTTGATCTCCACAGAACTCTCAAATTATTGATACAAATATGATATCTGTTTAATATTAGGCAGTATCGCGTTAAGATTTACACATAGTCTAATAGTTCTTTGCGCATTGTCTTTTAGGAGTTCCAGGAGGTCTCTGGCTCTATGCTGGGGTCACGAAAACCACACTAGATAGATCCACACTAAATTATATTCACACATAGCTCTCAACATGAGCGCTAGTGGTCGGGTCCTAGAAAGACGCTTCAACTAAATAGGTACCGTCCATCGCGACACCGGTTTGGTTGCCCTGGACTGTGCTGCCAGCTGGAATGTACTTACCGCAAGCTTGCTGGAAACAGATAGAATAAATTTAAAAAAAATAATAATTATGTCATTTCATCTTCGATATTTCCATGTACTAATGTGAAACTATTAATTTCGTCATTTTATCTTCGATATTTCCATGTACTACTGTGAAATTATCGATATTGTTGGTCTGTGTCTGTCATGGACCAATAATATAATTTATCTTTGATTTTAATGCAATAAATAATTCTTATTCGAATATAAAATTATTAGACATTAATAAAATCAATTTTTTTAATAAGAGTCCAATGAAAGATTATAATGTTCAGTATTCAATTATAAATTACTTTGTAGTTCGACATTCATATTAAGTAACTTACATTTAAACATTTAGGCTGATTACCTGTAGGCCAAAGTGTAGCTTAATTTCTACTAAAAAAAAAATAAAGCATTCAACACCGATAACAAGCTTTTGGGAGCTTACTCAAGGGCCACAAGATACCACAGAATATAAAAATACATATAATACGTAGAAAATAGTGATGTGAGCAAGACGCAGTACTGTATAGGAAAAGTGTGAATGTGCTGGAAGCATGCCGATTTGTATAATAAACAAAAAAGTACACTTGTATATTCATGTAGACCCATTAGTGTATAACGTGTCAGTGAATGGTCAGTGTCTAAGTTGTATTTAAAACAATTTGTATAAAACGCAATTATATTATACACTTGTAATCGTATTACAAGTAATTATAGTATCCGACATTAAATAATAGACATCGATGTTTAGAACGAAGCAGCCGCCCAGTTTCGTAGAGCGCTGTCACTGTCACTCAATTAGTATGTGACGTTTCGCACGGGTGCGTCAGTCTGTACGACAGAGACAATGCTCTATGAAGCAGAATCTAGCCGATTTTCTCTCTCTAAGCCTCGATGTTCTCTCTCTAACCCTCGATGTGCATTATTTACTGTCGCATACTATACATGTTATGGATGTCAAATTAGATTTTAATGCACTACGTATTAGATAAACGTTTCACAAAGTTGTCCTGGGGATGTAAGACAATGAAAATCAGCACCTTTTCTTGTCTATAATGTGTGCAGTGTGTTGGCGACTGCAGCTAGAACATTGCAGTAAAGGATAAGTTAACTAACACAATAAATTAACACAAATATATTGAAAATTAACTTCTAAAACAACTACGACACCCTGTTTTATACAAATACAACACTCGTGGATCTACTTACGTAAAATCGCATTGTTATTTTTTCATTTAACTAAAAAAACTATATATATGAAAGGGTTGTGAAATTTAAGTCTAATTTTGAATAACAATGCGACTTATTAACAACATATTATAAAAATTTACACAATATCTTACGATACACGTCAAATTACAATAAAATATACGACAGCATCACAGCGAAAGCTTACAAAATAATACATCGAAACATTTATATATCACGGATATTTATATTTACGTCTGTACATCGATAATAGTGACAAAGCGACAAAGTAGCAGCCAACACCCTGCAGACATCGAAAGCCTTAATATTTCAGTATTTACCACACAGCGAGAAATATATAACTATACATATAAAAAAAATGCGTGTATCAGCTCCAATTGAGTGTACTCCTTAAGATCGATTATGTTTGAACATTGAATACGGTGTTAAATTTACTTTCAGATACCATGCCATCATTGCCAATGACTAATCGTATCTCTTATTTGTTTGTGACAAAGATAAAAAAAAAGGCTAGATAAAGAGTGTTTTGAGTTACTTTTCAATAAATTTTATATTTAAATCGATTTCTAAGGAGTAAACTCCATAAAATATGTTTTTCCTATGAAGTGTGTAGTCCGTGGTATTTACGGTTACAATTAATATATACGCAGGTTTTGAGTAAAGTAAAGGGCTCTTACTATCCCACTGCTGGGCATAGGTCTCCTCTCTCCGTTTTTTGGAGAGAAGGATTGGAGCTGAAATCTACCACGCTGCTCCAATGCGGATTGGTAGGTAACACATATCCCCAGAATTCTTTAGAGATATGCAGGTTTCCTCACGATGGTTTCCTTCACCGAAACGCGTGTGACAAATTGCAATTATCAATTAGACACATAAATTTTAATAGAAAAACTCATTGGTGACTGCCCGAAGTTCGAACCCATGATCGTCTCTAGAGAGTCACAGTCTCACCTCTGGGCTATCACAGCTTACAGCTACAGGTTTTGAGTAAAGCATTCATAAAGAGTACGTCGAAGAGTAACCTCATTTTTTACCGAGGTGTCACAAAAGGCGACTAAGGTAAGTTGACGTCAGGGCAGGCGGCCGGTCGTAAAATACGTAGCCAAATCATGTGACACCATGTTTGTAACATGTTGTGCCGACCCCACTTAGAGTGGGATAAGGACAGAAGAATGATGATGATGATGTCGAAGAGTAAAAAAAGTAATAATACATGTGATGAGGATCCTTTAATGAAACACTACTTTACTCTTGGACGTACGCTTTATTCAAAACCTGCTTGGTATATATATATATTAATTGTTACCGTAAATAGATACCGCACACACACACTAGACCCAATAAAAAAAATGTTCGTGTTGAAATTTAGAACACAACAGAAGCAATAAAAGATATCGCTGCGTGGTAACATCTGATCGACATACTGGTAGCGGGTCTTCGCTGGGGGCGGCGGAAACGGATGTGTCCGAAGGTCGCGAGGTCGCAGTGTACCTCCGAGCACCACGGGCTCGCTTCCTACTTGAGTCTAAAATCAGGACCTGCCAGAGCCAATCGGAAACTGAGCTGTCTTTCGACTAATAAATTTCGATTGTGAGTAGTGTTTTTGTTTCCCTTAGTAAGAGTAAAATTATAACGAGAACGAAAATTATATATACGTTAAATGATAATCTGTAAAACGATAAAAAAATTGTAATCGAATCGAAAAATTGTATACATCACTATAATCTTTCCAAACATTTATTTAACTTTTGTCAGCTAAATTAGTGAATAGATTTTGTTTACATATGAAATTTTAATCGATTTATCGTATTGATATTCTCTTTTTACTGAAATAAAATCAAAATAATCTTTATTTAAATGAGCTCTTTCAAGCATTTTTGATTCGTCTAGGATCAATATGATTAATGATGCTACAACTGGTTCGGAATGTTGCTCTTACCGAGAAAAACCAGCAAGAAACCCGGCGCTCAAACTTTTAAATACACTCAACGTTTCGTTTTTTTTTATAGAAATAAACAGGATTATAGAATTAGGCGTTACTTTGAGGACATAATAATTCATTATTATCATTATTATTGTTTTAATTAAACAAGCATTATATTGTAGGTATAAAAATAAATGTACTGAAATTTATCGTACTAGTTTAAAATCATGACAATGAAACAATGTATTAAGTATGTAATAATGAAACAATGTAAAAAGTATATATTAAATCAAATCAAATCAAATCAAAATAATCTTTATTCAAATAAACCATTTCAGGCACTTTTGAATCGTCAAAAATTAATCAATAACATCCTCCTAAGTCATAGAGAATGGCTTTAACAACGCAGCGACGGCCATTTTATATAAATCAATTAACTCGGCTTAATAAATATCGCTAATAATAGTCACGTCACGTCACTATTAAAAAAACAAAGTGCCTATAATGAATTGCATTCGTTTACTGAGGTTTTTAATGTTATAATTGCGAAACTTCATAATCAAAAGTGAAATAAATGTTTGGAAATACCATAAATATTCGTAAAAGAAAACCAGCTTTGAAATCAAATGACAGTATATGCAAGAAAAATATATAAAATATAAGTTAAAAAAAAGATCAACATGAGTAAAAACTTATCGCAATAACACTTACCAATTAACACGATTATAATAGAATAATTATTATTATATTATATAGGTAGGATATATGTATTTTTAAATTCATCTCAACGTACGGAACATACGCAAGCTTTCAGCCGATCGCCACGACAAATCCTAGCAACACAGGAGTCACAAATATGTCAAGTTGTGTGGACTTAGCGGACAAATAGCGTTTGATATTTTGTGCTCACGATAAAAAGGCGGAAGCGTTTTTTTTTTCTTATAAACGTATAAAATATGGGGGGGTAATACATTTTTTGTTTTTAAGCACTCAAGGGTAACACGGAGGTCTAGCCACATAAGCAACAATTGGGCCCCGATTACGTACAATTTAGGAATATATTATTCATTTCTATGGCCAAAAGTTGATATAAACTCATTTATAAATGATATATTATCGCTGACTCAGATTACAAGAAAGAAAATTGCCGAAATAAAGAGTGAAACATTTTAAATATTTACTTTGAAATGTGTATTTGCATCGTAATTAATCGTAAAATGCCCTCAGTAATGTCATGTTATTAATCCATTATGTTATTATACATTAGTCTGGTATTAAGGCTTCAATTTGATCAATGAATTTCAAATTTGATCAAATTACAGCAAACTAGCCGTGGAACTTTAACAGACGCATAGACAAGCAGATTTTCGCTTTTATTATAATAATTTGGACCATCGGATAACATACCCGAACCATTAAAATATTATCGGCTTAGTTTTGCATGTAAAGGAAGTGTTTGTAGAGGAAAACTACTAGAGGGATGGAAATTAGTATTTGAAGAAAATGCTTCATTTTTTATTTCCGTGAAATCAATCGTCCTTTCTTTTTGATCTGAGATTTTTAAATGAATCAAACGAAACAACTAATATATGAAAACAGTATATGCAAGAAAAACAGATAAATTTATGTGTAATTCAAACATTAGACATCGTTTGAAATTTCAGTGATCATGAAAATAAAATTATTGGCCATAGAAATCGGTGAATACGTAATTGGTATAAGAACGCGTGCTTAGTGCTTTTAATACCTCACGAGGCGGGCACGAGGCGAGGCCGATCGGACTGATGCAGCGTACAGAACGACGACGTTTCTGTCGTCAAAACATCGTCATATGACATCGTGAAATTTCATACTCGCATTTAAATAACTTAATACCTATTTTTACGCAAGTTCAATTAATTTCATGTCTCAAACTTACACTACTAGAATATGCGCTTGTATATGAAAAATAATGGTGATTTAATAGGCGTATTACACTACAATTAGGGTCCTAAATTGACAGTTATACATAATATCGTTTAAGACACCCCTACAGAGTAAGACATAGAAATCCAGAAAGGCGTGATTATTTAAACCTGATGAGAAACAACGCAGGTTACAGGTAATACATCTGATATAAGATAGAAGCTGATCCCAGTCTACTTTCTCAAATGCCAACCTCCTTTGCACGTGGGTCGTGGTGCACTGGTAAACTAAATAAGGGCTATGATATTTTGTGATCGATAGTGGTGGCATCTTCTTATCTTCATAGATATGAGGTCTAAAAAAAAAAAAAAACTCTCAAATAACTAAGCCGTATCCCATGGTGATTGATCGGATTAGGTACTTTCGGATTCTTTCATATGAATTAAGATAAAAAAGAACTGGCTCAAGACCAATTATTATTGTCATAGATGCAATTCGGGTAATAAGGGAAGGGATATAAAGAATCACTGGAAAAGATACCGCTGCAAAACCCGACTCTAGGTCCTTGGTAGACCTACTACAAGATGGACAGATGACCTGTAAAAAGCGTGTTTAGCCGCTGTCGACTCCTATCCTCCTAGCCTGATCCAAACAGGATCGTGTGATGTAAACATCGCTTTAAGAGACCTGTGTCTAGCAAAGCACAATAATTGATAGAAAAATAATAGGAGGAAATGATTCCTCGGAGCTCTAGAGTACAAATTATTCAAGAAATAACCTGAAAACGAGGTTATTATAACAACAATTCTTCTCTATCATTTTGTGCGCACTAAAGCCAAAACACGAAACCAATTTATATCTCTGCGCATGTCGTCCATCTAATAAGGGCTCTAGCTGCCTAAATAGTATTGCATTAGTAAGCTCACTATGGGAATAAGGCGGATCGGGTTATCTCTGACACATCTCTAACCTAACTCTTCTAACACCACTCTTATCAAGCCAAATCTAATCTTCAATCTTTCAATCACTTTTGAATCGTCAACGATCAATATTATTAATGAAACTACAACTGGTACGGAATGTTGCTCTTACATTGTAATTTTACATTATTAAAACGCAGTCTTGTTTGAAGCTGAAAGGATATTAAAATGCGGGCATTCTTATCATCTAAATAATCTTCAATTTTGTAATATGCTTTACGTATAAGCATATCTCTTACACCTAATTTAAACCTTTCTGTTCACTGGTCTAGTACAGATTGCGTAATTTTATTGTAGAAGCGAATACTTCTCTTATGTCTATGATATACATCGAATTTAGTCTTATATTATAAGGATTTAGTGACCCTATTTCAGTGCAGTGTAACACGCCTATTTATACTGCAAAGCGTTGCTTGTATTGAATCGAATCCTAGTCTAATATAGAAACCTAGACATAAGCTTCTGTATCGTTTACGTCAGTTTTCAGTGCAATATTACCTCTAGATCCGAAATTTTCTGGTAAGAAACAGCAGTTTGCTGGTGACAAAAACCCAGCAAGAATCACTTTTCAAATATGTTACTTCTCTATATTTCATTGGAGCCTCTTGCATGGCTGCATGCAACCAAAATCCCATGCTCTTTTATCGTTTTTTTTATTTAATTAATAAAATATATATCGACTTATTTTATATTTATTTTACCTTTTATTAACAATATATCTGAGTTATGTAAGTACGGTTTTATTTTTATCGGAATAACCTTTTTCCCGCTACTTTTCAAACATTTCCCCTCACATTTTTCATGATGTTGCTAATTTTTTAAAGATTTTCATTACCATATCTATCAATAATATAATTTACCATTATTTCCATGTCAAGACTTATTATAAGAATCAACGGAAACAAAAATTATAGACAAGAAAATAATACTAAACACTTTTTTGTTGTCAAAAAATTACGACATAGTACTAATAAAGTAAATTAACCATAACGGTTTTTTTTTATAATACTTATCAATTTGCCAATGTCACGCTGATTTCAGAAACAAATATTTAAAAATATTCAAACCTAACAGAGATGTTAATAAAGTTTGTCTATGGTTTTAATTTTCTATAACGTCAAAACTATATTTGTGAAGTCTTTCTTATATTTTACCTTACTCAAAAATAAACTTAAATATATCAAAAAACATCAATTTGCAAATGTTTCCAATATAATTAATAAATTGTATTTACCTATATTTGCAATAAACAAATACCATAATGCAATCTTTCAGTTGTAATCAACCTTTTATTCTGAATTTGTCTCGACTCATTTTAATTATATTATATTTATATTGTAGTCCAATTTTTTATGTTTAATACCTACTAGTGGGTGTATATATATATTTAAGTATGTATTTAAAACTATATATGTATATATTTACCAGTTGTCTCTCACCCATAACACAAGTATTAAGTTACTTACTTTGGGGATGGACGACCGTGTGTGTAAATGTCCCATATATTTATTTATTTATTTATTTATTATTTACTAGTATTTATCTTTAGTTCACAATAATCTTCTAGACCTTGAAATATAAATAAGTATATAAATATAGGACACTTACACACACGGTCGCCCGTCCCCAAAGTAACTTAATACTTGTGTTATAGGTGACGGACAACTGGTAAATATACTACATATATAAGTTTAAATACATACTTAAATACAAATATACATCCAGGCTCGAAGAATCAACAATTTTTTTTATAGAGATGTTGGCGCTAGGTGGGAATCGAACCCGCGACCCGCGGAGCTAAAGGCATGGTCACTGTGCCAACGGGCAAGTCAAGCCCAGTGAAATCTCTTTCAGATCATCAAATAGGGCGCTGTTACCGATAAGAAACAGCAAAAATACCATACGAGATATTAATACTTAATATTTCAGCCAAAGGCAGGTCTGTAAGTGACAATAACAAAATAAATAATAAGAGGGAATATGAAACTAATATACTTCATCTTTGTCAAATAAACACATAAAAAAGAGAGACAGATAGATTCACTTTCTAATATTGTACATTTTAGGCTGCCTACCGTACTCTAAGTAAAACTATTTAAAAAAAACTCGGCAATCACTTTTGTTCCAATATTATTCAATTACTCAATGCTTTTTTTATTGAAATGATTGCATTGAAATCACTACTTTATTATTATTATTTTTTAATATTTTAAATTTGTTTTGTGAACAACTGTACTTTTGTGAGCTTTTTTAAGTACGCCCAAAAGAATTTGCAGATTCTCATTATTGTTTTTATAATTTTATAAAAATATAAGTCAACAATCGATTGACTTCAGATGAATATTATATTTTCCTGTCCTCCATTCTAAGTTAAGTCATCGCAATATCTTCATCTTCCATTCTCTGCTATCATTCCTCAATGCTGGCATTATGCCATTTATATACATATTAAGTGATCAGGCACACGTTATTTCTAGGGAATTTATAGTGTACATTATAATTTTATTTTTTGTAATGTACACTATGAGCTGTGAAAGCCCAGCGGTGAGACCGTGCGACTCTTTCGAGGGGAACACGAGTTCATACCCGGGCAGGCACCAATGAGTTTTTCTATTAAAACTGATGTGATCATTGCAATTTATCACACGCTTTTCGGTGAAGGAAAACATCGTAAGGAAACCTGCATATCTCTAGAGAATTCTGTTGATATGTGTAACCTACCGCATTCATCCGCATTGGAGCAGCGTGGTAGGTCTTAGCTCCAACCATTCTCTCCAGAAACGGAGAGAGGAGGCCTATTCCCAGCAGTGGGATTGTAAGAGGCCGCTACTATGAATACATATCTACGGATAGTAGCCAATTCTCAGACACTTGTATATGCGTATAAAATTTCGTAAAGATCGGTCAAGCCGTTTTGAAGGCGTCAATCCAATCATTTCTTTTTTAGCCTCCCTCTAGTTACATATCCATCCACATTCATATTGAAAACACGTTTGGTCGCATGATTATCATTACTCTCTATTATATGTCCATACCATCATAATCTTGCACCTCTCGTCTTTTTAATAATTGGCATGACATCACATGATACACATTGTGTCACGAGGATATTATATATAAGATTATACATCAAACCATCAATCTCTTTATCCCCACTAGTCAAATCTAAATCTGGAATTTTGGATTTGTTACTTTTTCCGTCGTTCTTTATTTTGCTCACCTGATATTTCTGCGGGCAGCATCCGCACCGCGCGCAGCAGGCCAGTAATGCTGGCGCTCGGCCAGAGTGCGCCGGTGAGGCGAGGGGCGACGGCGAACCAGGCCGTTTAGCTGCTCCGTTATAGGGATTCTCCATTTCGACAAACTCGCGATCCTGAAATACGTACAAATACCGTCTTTTTAAATCGAACAAATTAAGTCAAAAAAGATTTTCACAAAATTTATGTCCCGACTGTTGACCGTTGAGTTTCCTCGTCTGAAATCAATCCTAACAGCAGCATCAGGTCAATCTTATCATATACATGCATATCGGGACTGGAGCAGTAGGTATGTGAAATTTCAGCTCAATCGGACACCGGGAAGTGGAAAAAATCTAACTTGCAAGATTCCATCTTCACATACAAACGTACCATCGTCCATCGTCTAGAGCTCAATTCTGGCAACAGCATCAGGTCAAGCTTATCATAAACATGCATTGTCATCAGGAATGGACCAGTATATAAAATTTCAGCTCAATCAGACCCCGGGAAATGAGTCAATTTTAACTTACAAGATTCCACCTTCACATACATACTACTGCAAGTTGAATAAAATCTTTAAAAAAAATAACGGTCTGTTATTGTCCCACTGGGCAAAGTCCTTTCCGTTTCCTATATGAAGAGAAGGGTTCGAACTCAAACCTAACGCGCTGATCCAATCCGGATTGGAAGGATATACATATCCCTATTATTGTCCCGAGATTTCTCAGGACAATAATGATCTTAGCATGTTTTCCTTCACCTTGTGATGAATTGCAAATATCAATTAGAGACAACAGAAATCTCATTGGTGCTTGCCCGGGGTTTGAACCCGTGACGCCTCGAAAGATAAGATAACAGCATTCTTTCTTATCAAACCATAAAATCAGTTTTTTTAACATAAAGGATAATCCGTAATAAATCTATGGTTAAACGGAAACGATTGTTAATAAAGTACTCGGCACCACTCCTATCAGTTACGTAAATAGCAGTTATTTTACACACCGTAGTACGCTCCAGGCATCTCAACAGATGATGATGCTGCAACTCGAAGATGTCTTCATCCCGGCCGGCGTCATCCAGCTCGACTCCTGACTCCTGCGCAGCCAGCCGCGCTTCTGCTGCCTTCTTCTTGGACACGAAAGCGGCGCCCGACGAGGCTTTCGCAATCCGGATGCGGGCGAGGCGAGCTTTCTGGAATTGGAATTAAACAAATCAACAATCTGAATTTTATGAGTTAACTTATAAAAAATGCTATCGAAGATACGGCATTAATTGCTTGTAAATTGTGGTGGCGGTGGTGGAGGTTTGTGCACGTGTTTTAACGAATCCTGCAAGTTTCGGGTATGAATTCGAATAGTCCACTCTACATTGCATTATATATATTTTCTATTTATATTATCGCGGATTATAGCAAAATAATTTTACTATTGCTTTTGTATTATGGATCTCCGCAAAGTAACGCCTAATTATATAAATTGATGACGATGATTTTCGAGTACAGCCGAGTATGCTCTCTACAGATTCTATCGATTTTATCTGTGCCATTACAGCAGATTAAAAGCATTGTTAAAGGGAGGCTGACAGAGAACGCCTACTATACTATTGAGGATTACTTAGATGATAAGAATGCGTGGATATAGCTACTCTTCAACCCTGTACAAGACATTAATAACTATATGTAACTAGTAATAAGAATTATTCTTTGAAAGAGCAACCGCCGAGTTTCTTGCTGGCTCTTCTCGTAGGAACAACTTTCCGAACCAGCAGTAGATTAAACGATTCATAGGTACTTGTTTACAAGTTTACTTGAATAAATAATATTTTCAATTTGAATTTGATTTTGATTTTGAATACACGATCAACTATTACGAAGGGCCCTCAAACTTACCCTTTGTGCCTTCCTCTTATCAGCCCGTTGATTCTGATGATAAATGCGGGAGAAGTTGGACACGATGACCGGCACAGGTAGTGCTATCACCAGCACACCTGACAGAGAGCAGACTCCGCCCACGATCTTGCCGGCTATCGTGCCGGGCACCATATCACCATAACTGTAATAGAAATATCATTCACGGCGTTAAAAAAACGTTTTTCAGTCTCATACAGTCAGTTCATCGACTAAGGTAAGTCGACCCGCCGTGAGGTATCCGGTTGAGTAGAATAGACCACCTTCTGTTGGAGTTGTTTCAAACATGCCTAGATGGCAGCAGCAGTCGATTATATCACGCTAATGTTTGTCGTTTTCAGTTGTCATAAGGATTGACTTACCACAACATTAATAGGTTAGGATTTGAAAGTTGTGTACTTCTTAATTGACAACTCAATTAAGTACATCATAGGGTTCAGTTCTTCGTCAATTGTATTTCAGTCTAGGTCATACTAAGGTGACTAAGGTAAGTTGACTCACCGTATGGTATGAGGTTGGATAGAATAGACCACCCTCTTTCTTACCGAGATGTCGTAAAAGGCAACTAAGGTAAATCGACCCGCCGTATTTTATCCGGCTGAGTAGAATAGACCTTCATTTTTACCTAGAGGTCGTAAAATACGACTAAGGTAAGTTGCAGTCAGGCAGGCGGTCGCAAAATACGTAGCCAAATCATGTCGCAACATGTTCAAAGCTTGTTGTGCCGACCATACTTAGAGTGGGATAAGGGCGGGTTAAAGAAATAATTTATAGAAGTAGATATTTGTAGTGTTTAACCGTACTTTTGGAAATAAAACAAGATATTTAGAGTGCACGTTTACTCGGTGAGTTACAAACTGACAGCCCCCGTCATTTCGTTCCCCGACTACCTACATAACAAACACTATAATATTACTTTCCGGAATTCCATGGTACAAAAATTATTTTGCCGTAATCTGTTAAATCTATGTAATATTTGACTGGCCTGTTAACGCAGTTGGCAGTGAGGGGCAACATTTTCTAACAAAAATTTGTTGTCTGTCACCCATAACACAAGTATTACTTTGTGTTTACACAAGTTACACAAGTTACTTACTTTGGGGACAAACGACCGTGTGTGTAAGTATTCCATATATGTATTATTTAATTATTAATGTTATGCTAGGTGTAGGACGAAAATACCTATCTCATACCTTATAAACGAACCAAGTGAAGTTAAAAAATCATTTAACAAAATTTCATGTCCCTACTGTTACCCGTTGAGCAGTTTCCTCATCTGGAGCCAATCCTGACAGCAGCATCAGGTCATGGTTATCATAAACATACATTATCATTAGGACTGAATCAGTATATAAAATTTCAGCTCGATCGGACACCGGAAAGTGGATCAAATTTAACTTGAAAGATTCTTAAGATTTGAAACCTTCACATATACATATACATTGCAAGTTGAATTGAAGCTTTCAATAATAAGATAACCTACACATGTCTGGTGGATAAAGTATTTAAAAATACCTTCACAAGATTTTTCGACAAGACTCCAATTTTTTATGGCTAATCTTTTTTTAGAATAAAGATGATGGTAATGAAATAGGATGTATACAGCCGTGAAATGAGATCAAAGCGTTTATCGGTAGGCAATCTGTACACTTTATTTTGTTTACGCGGTCCGCGGCCTCCCTTTTGACTAACTCACGTGTGCTCCATTAATATACAATGCAATCGTTCAAAAGTAATGATAAAATTATTTTGTTATAATCCACGATACAGTAAATAGAAAATATATATAATGAGCTTTGCGATTTTGTCGTCTATCTCCTGATGATGCTTCGATTGCGGGTCGAAACGATTGTTGAGTTTGTGATAGTGAACTGCATGTATAGGGTATGAAAAAAAGGATAGTCCACAATAAATTTAGCATTATATACGGATTATAGCAAAATAATTTTATTATTACATTTGTATTATGGATAGTCCTCCGCAAAGTAACGCCTAATGCTATAAATTATCCCACTTTAAACATTAAATATGTCTTGAGCTAAAATCTACCTAATATCTCTGCCAATAGCTTATAGTCCTTGAGGTCTTACAAAAACAAGCACAAAAAATAAATTGCAAATAATCTAACACCATAAAAACGTTATCTTCATCTCTACCTCTCCGAAATTTCCACCCCGTAATCAAAATTTAGGGTGGGCTTTTATCGAAAAACAACAGCTAGGTATAAATTAGTTTTCAAAGTTAAGGACGATCCAAATTAAATAAACCTGATGATAGATAAGCGAATTGCTGACAAAGTAAACTTCATTCACAGGATCTTATTAGCAATCAATTTAGCTTTATCATTTCGTTACTGGTTATGCCTGTCCAATCATTTGATAGCGCTATGTATTTTTATAATTGAGTCTATACAAGGTATAGACGTATGTATACAAGTGAAGTTAAAACAGTTTTGTATAAAATTTCATGTCCCTACTGTTAACCGTGTTTATTGTCATATATCATACTATCGATAGTATCGATAATGTCGATAGCATCGATACTATCGATAGGCTATCGATACTATTTACATCACGTCGTCTGCCGATAGTCTATCGATATTTTAACTATAGTGGACTATCGTTCGGAAACACTGTTTTCTTGCCAGTTCTTCTCAGTGGATGACAGTGTTTCAAATTGGTAGAATCGATCTGGTAATAATTCTAAATCACGATCAACTAAACCGTGTTAAGACTTGCTCGGGCCGTTCCTATGTTTCACGCCCACGTCCAGTCCTGTTTTGAAGGTTACGTTATAGCTTCCGCGTTGTGATCTCAAATTATGCTCCCGTATTGTAGCCTCTTGTTCTATCCTCGACCCATTGCCTCATGTTCCGAATTACACATACTTCATCAGATATATAAGAAGGAATATCGCGCTCGTTTCGTCAAATGCCAACCTTAGATGCTGAAGCAAAAACAGCCATCGATTTGTAGCGAAATTATCTTAATGTATATGATCTTCCAAAAAAATAAATAAATAGGCGACATGTGTTTATTTAATTAAATAAAACCTATTTTTTTTATTTAAATATAATATTTATTGAGACACTTTCCCGTCCTACATCAAAAGAAAGTATATTTCTATTCAAACTCCTAGTACAGAATTCTTATGGTATGCGAATTCGCTACACTCGAAAATGGCGTGCCTTGGGGTATCTTATGCTTATCGTTACAAAAACATACATCGTCATCGGCACTGGACCAGTATAGAAAATTTCAGGTCAATCGGACCCCGGGAAGTGAGTCAAATTCAATTTGCAAGATTCCTTCACATACATAAATTGCAAGTTGAATAAAAGCATTTAGGATTAGAGAAGACTACAGCTGTCTGCACATTAAATAGGTCAAACGTGTGCTAGTTTAAAATTTAACTGATAAAT
The DNA here is from genome assembly GCA_947086505.1 of Morpho deidamia. Classification (NCBI taxonomy): domain Eukaryota; kingdom Metazoa; phylum Arthropoda; class Insecta; order Lepidoptera; family Nymphalidae; genus Morpho; species Morpho deidamia. Next base: position 19,038,910 of record CAMTZC010000008.1, read on the forward strand.
CATGAAAGATGCTCTCAAATCAACTCATATCCGAGTCAGGTAGTTGAAACTTTAATAACCCTAACTAGTAATCTCTGCAATAGTTGGAATTTCATTTCCACGATCGTTTTACCCCGAAACCGAAGCATCATCAGGAGAATAGGCTCCAATCTTATCCTCCGAAACGATCGTCGAGATTTCGGTGGTGGTTGTTTATTGCCTGTGTGCATTGTTGCTGGTGGAGACGTCTTGGGATACGTGTGGTGACTTGTCCCACATGTGTACGGTGCGCAAATTTTGCCTGCTTCGTACACATTAGCTTTGCATGCATTCGCTTACCCCGCGCGGATTATAGCAAAGTGGTTCTGTTATAGTTTCTGTAATATGGAATTCCGCAAAGTAACGCCTGCTTCTATAAATCATCCATTATTTATTTTAATTTAATTAAATATTCAGTTATACTTACTTACATTTAGTTTATAATTCATGTGTTTTAACGAATCCCGCACGCATCAGTTTTGAAAACGGGTAAAAAAGGTGATCACAGTTTTATACCTTATGACGCCGTCAAATCAAATCAAATCAAAATAATATTTATTCAAATAAGCTCTTTCAAGCACTTGTGAATCGTCAAGGATCAATTAGATTTATGGAGCTACAATTGTTTCGAATTGTTGCTCTTACCAAGAAGAAACAGCGAGAAACTAGGCCGTCAATCTTTTGAACATTTTCAATTTAAATTATTAAACCGCTGAAGCAATGAAAGCTGAAAGGTTTTTTCAATCTAGGCATTTTTATCATCCAAGTAATCTTCAATCTTGTAATATACTTGACGTATAAGCATATCTCTTCCATTTGATTTAAACCTTCCTGTAGAATGGTATACTATATATATGCCAACAACGGCTTCGCCCGCGTTGCTTCAGTTATTTACGAAACTTTTTTTTCATCCAAATAATCTTTAATCTTCAAAATTTTGCCGCCTGAATATAATAGATCATCATCATTCTCATGCCCTTATTCAAAGGGGAGTCGGCACAAAATTTTACCCATGTTGTTACTTGATTGGGCTAGATTTTTTAAGACCGGCTTACCTTAGTTGCCTTTTACGACACCTCGGTAAGAAATAAGGATGGTCTATTCTACTTAGCCAGAAACCACACGGCGGATCGACTTACCCTTTTTCACGACACCTCGGTTAGAATTTAGGATAGTCTATTCTAGTCAGCCGGATACCACACGGTAGGTCAACTTAAATTAAGCGCCTTTTACAAAATTTTGATAAGAAATGACGGTGGTCTATTCCACTCAGCCGGATACCACTCGGCGGGTCGACTTACATTAATCGCCTTTTACGACACCTCGGTAAAAAATGAGGGTGGTCTATTCTACTCAGCCGGAAACCAAACGGCGGGTCAACTTACCTTAGTTGCCTTTTACGAAATCTCGATAAGAAATGAGGGTGGTCTATTCTACTAAGCTGAATACTACATAGCAGTAGGAAAATAATCCCAGTTCGAACGGTCAACAAACACTGACGGGCAGACCAAAACATCAGCAGAGATTATATACAGTTGTTATTGGCACGTCGCGGAGATAAAATTGACTCGTAATTACGGTAGAACGTTTATTTTGTTTTTACGCAGTTCGCGATGCGTTGGACGCGCGCCAACTACCTGCTGGTGATGAAAGTGAGAACCGTCTAGAGATACGGGAAAGTGCGTGTGACTAATTTTATTGATACATCCTAAATATATATACTAAAGTCTTGCTGTCTAGTACGCGTTCATGGCTAATAGGCAACCACTGTTGAACAAAGAAAACATGGACGTTTCAGGCCAAATATGTGTCATTTACAATTTAAATCCCCTTGATTCCCTGCGCGAGAAGTTTAAGGAAATAGGTAGTATTACTTTGGCTTTACAGTAAATTTATAGACAAGGTAGGAACCAATAAGCTTGAGGCTTTGCGCCTTGCGTAAGTCGTTTGGGTTGGTCGTGTGGGTTTGGGTATAAGATTTATAATTAACTTTCGCAATCAATTTAAGCCATGCCATTACATATTTAAAAAAGGCAAATACAGAAAGCCTACTATACTATTGAGGATTACTTACGACGATAAGAATGCGTGGATATAGCTACTCTTCGACCCTGTACAAGACATCAATAAAGTATATGTAACTAGTAATAAGAATTATTCTTTGAAAAGAGCAACCGCCGAGTTTCTTGCTGGCTCTTCTCGGTAGAAACAGCTTTTCGAACCAGCAGTAGATCTTGACGATTCAAAATCACTTGTTTACATGTTTACAAAATATTAGAAGGATATTTTGAATTGAATTTAAGTGAAAAGTCTTCCTCAGTTTATGTGCTCTTAATCGACTTTTAATAAAGATATGATAAACCATTTATTGTCCAAACATTGTATGTAATCCGGTAATCCGGTGGCTATTGGAAACGGTTAAGCCATAAGATATAAGCCATGGGATTATGGGAAACAATCGGATCATCAAAGAATACGCTAATCCGTACTAATACTATAAATGTTTAAGTCTATCTGTAACACTTTCGTGTATAATCCATTTGGGCAATATTAATGGAATCTGGTATAAATGAAACTTATTCGACTCCTGTCTTACATAATAACGGTAAATATTTATTAATATATAATTTCCTAAAACTATTAGTTTCTTAAATGAACAATTGAAATTTTTAATAATATAGTAAATAATAAAAAAATATATATGGGACATTTGCACACACGGCTGTCCGTCAACAAAGTAAGTAAACTAATAATTGTGTTTGTTTTTACGAATCCTGCATGTATCGAGTATGAAAAAAAACGGAAATCCAATATACATTTAGCATTATATATATTTTCTATTTACTGTATCGCGGATTATAGCAAAATAATTTTATTATTACTTTTGTATTATGGATCTCCGCAAAGTAACGCCTAATTCTATAAATTACTAGAAATACGTGCGGCTTCGCCCGCGTGAAATTCGGTGTTCGGCATGTTATTGTCGCTCGAGTCTCGGCAGGAGACTGGCTCTCTGCTACCCGACACCGCTTTTATACCTATACCCCCCCTCTAAACTACAATAGACACCGGTTTGTTACTACTCCCACTAAAAATTGTTGTAAAACGAACTTTTCAACTCAATTTACATAAAACCGTTATGTACTATTAACCTAAACCTTTCGGAGGAATTGCACTACCTTTTAGTAAAAATTGTACTAAAATCCATTCAGTAGATTATGAGAAAATCGCTTACATACAGACAAGACAGCTTTGGGGACTTTCTTTTATAATAAGTATAGATTTGAATTTCAATTTGTATAGACCAAGACTACGCGTCTTGTCTTTTCTAGTCTTGTCTTGTCTCTGCTACAGCTTGTTTTTATATATTTAGCTAGCGTTATCGCACCACATAAATAATGTCCGTCGTTCCGTAAAGTTCGTCAAACCGTAAACGTTATCGGCTCATTGCAATAATAAACAAAACCTACCGCGTGATCTTGGCAGTTATTCCCGTTGTATCGTATTTTATCGTATATATTGTCGTTATAAATACTGATATACTAGCTATGCTTGCGACGTCGTCTGTGTTATATATCAAAAAGAAAAAGGGGACTCACTTAAAGAGTCTAACTCAAGATTCTAGTGTTATCACATGGCAAGTGTTACCAAATAAAACTTCAACAATGACAAACGTACTACTATAATATATGGACAGGCTAAACACGTATTGACAGGTTCAATTAATAACAATTTTGAATCTAATGCCAAGACGATTCTACTACTAGTTCGGAACGTTGTCACCAACTAAGAAGCAATGGCAAGAAACTCAGTGGTCGCTCTTATCACGAATAGCAACCATTTCAAGGTAGATTCGAATAACAAAGAACACCTAGTATAGGAAGGTAGACACGAACCGACCTAACCGATATTAAACACAATAAGTAACAATGATAGTTAGGATATTACCGTCCCAATAATATGGAACCTGATTGTTTAATCCAGACAGGTTATAAGACGATCTAAACACGTGAGTGTTTAATAATCATACAAGTCAAGCTTTCGGGGCGAAAAGATCGTAAAGATTTTGGTGGTGGTTGTGTGTATTGCTTGTGTGCATTGTTGCTGGGGGAAGCGCCTTGGAATACGTGTGGCAACTTCTCCTGCATGTGTAAGGCACTTGAATTTTGTCTGCTTCATACGCTTAGCATTGCATGCATTCGCTTAACCCACGCGGATTATAGCAAAGTAGTTTTGTTATAGTTTCTGTACTATACGTACTTGTTGACATTGTGTAAAAAAAAAAAGTAAAGTAACAGCCTGTTACTATGCCCACTGCTGGGCTAAGGCCTCTTCTCTCCGTTTTTGGAGAGAAGGATTGGAGCTAAGACCTACCACGCTGCTCCAATGCGGATTGGTAGGTTACACATATCCCTAGAATTCTCTAGAGATATGCAGGTTTCCTCACGATGTTTTCCTTCACCGAAAAGCGTGTGATAAATTGCAATTATCAATTAGACACATAAGTTTTAATAGAAAAACTCATTGGTGCCTGCCCGGGGTTTGAACCTATGTCGTCTCTAAAGAGTCGCACGGTCTAACCGCTAGGCTATCACAGCTTTTACATTGTGTATTATTGTGTAATCAATAATTTTTTATAATATTTATATTTAATCATCGACCTATATATGAACAATCATATTTTATAAAGATAAATGTGCCCCACCGGAAGTAGGTAGACTAGGGCGCATTAGGCGCGTTAGTGGTATTCTACACACAGTATTTAGTTGCAATTTTGAACATAAAAGTTGTTATTGTGAGTTAACTATAAAAGATAGAGACATGTTGTCGCGGACTTTTTTGTAGTATTTTTATAGGTCTACAATTCTCGAGTACATTATTTTAGTGTATCTCTGTCGGTTTACGCGGCGCATGCGACTAAAGCTGTCAGGCGAGTTTTTTTTTTTTTACTACTGCGCGAACTCATCAACGCAATTTAAATAAAACCGTAATCTACTATTAACCCTAACCTTAACCGTAAAAACCGTACAAAAATCCGTTCAATAGACTTTTGAGAAAATTGATCGCATACATACAGTAATTATAAGTATAGATTAAAATAGTTGAGTGACTGCGTTTACAGTACGTTTAGCTAAGGTCAGCATGCTGTTAGTTCAATGCCCCGCAAAGTTGTTTGACATCGGGTCATAATCGCGTAGAGGTCATAGATTGACTACAAAACTGTATTTGCAGACTAAAAATTCGACAAATTCAAATTTCAAAATTAAAATTCAAAATATAATTTATACAAGTAAACACGTCAACAAGTGCTTTTGAATCGTGAACTCTACTTCTGGTTCGGGCAACAGTAATATCAACGACTACACTAAATAAGTGATGGGACTCGGAATCAATATTATTTCACGGAAAGTGCAGCGTTAGTAAACCACTTTAATAACTTAAAGCAGCTGAGGTTCAGCAAATTAAAAATATACATCGCACCTCCTACAGCTAGACCCTTAAGCAATACACTTTACGACAAAGTTGCAATGACGCAACTTAGCAAGTAGAACTGTATGTTCACAACAAAATCTGCTTGCTAGCACGTGTCATTTTGCAACAGTGTCACTTTTATTATATATGGCATGTATAAAAGTAAAACGGATACAAAATCCTCTACCTTGCATACTTTGTAGCTTGAAAACAGCAAACCACATAACGTTAGATCACTGGGATGTCTTAGAATCTTCTAAGGATATTCAGGCAAAATGTTGAGTGGCTGACTTATCAAGAAGACAAAACAGAGCCATACGTGGCATTTATAATTTAAGTGTGCGTGATTCCCTGCAAAAGAAGTTTAAGGATATAGGTATTATTACATTTGCTTCACATATATTATAAACAATGTAATTTTGTACGTAAAAATATAAAGAATTACAAACGATCGGTGATGTAGTATATAATGGATAAAGTAGGAACCGACATAATCTTGCGGTTCCTGCTTTGCGCCTTGCATAAGTACATAAGTCGTTTTTGGGTTTGGGTATAAGATTCTATATTCGGATAGTGAACAAATTTTGTATTACAAAAAAGAGCCATACGTGGCATCTACAATTTAAGCCCGCGTGATTCCCTGCGAGAGAAGTTTAAGGAAATAGGTACTTCTTAAATTGGTTTCATAGTAATTTTTTTTAGTAATTTAATTTTTGTACATAAGAATATATAATTATAAAAAGATTGGCGATGTATATATTGGACAAAGTAGGAACCGACATAAGCTTGCGGTTCCTGATTTACGCCTTGAAAAAGTATGTAAGTCGTTTGTGGGTTTGGTTATAAGATTCTATAATAAAATTCTGCAATTCTGAACTTTGCCATTACAGCAGTTTAAAAACACTATTAATAAAATGCTAATACAGAAGCCTACTATACTACTGAGGATTGCTTAGTTAAAAGAAAAAAAATTTAAATACAGCTACTTTTCGGCCCTGTACAACACAGAATGACTACATGTAACTAGTAATAAAAATCATACTTTCAAAAGAACAACCGCCGAGTTTCTTGCTGGCTTTACTCAGTAGGAACAGCTTTCCGAACCAGCAGCAGAGTTGACCATTCAAAAGCACTTGTTTACAAGTTTACTTGAATAAAGAATATTTTGAGCGTGAGTTTTGAGTTTTTTCGCTTCCGACCGCAACACACATTGACACGCGTCTACAATGTAAAATTATTATGAGTTCAAGGGTTTTATAATTAGTACTTTTGTATGGTTTCCTATCTTATTATCTAAAGAAGTAAACCAATTATATTATTTATGTTTAAACCATATTGTCGATTTATATTTTATGATATTATCACCTGCTATTTTCTAGTTTATTATTAGATAATACGAAGTTCTGAAGAAGTGGACTAAGGTAAGTCGACCCACCGGGTGGTATCCGGCTGAGAAAAATAGCCACCACCCTCTTTCTTGCCGAGGGGTCGTAAAATACGACTAAGGTAAGTTGACGTTAGGCAGGCGGCCGGTCGTAAAATACGCAGCCAAATCATGTGACAACATGTTTGTAACATGTTGTGCCGATCCTACTTTGAGTGGGATAGGGGCAGGAGGATGATGATGATAGAAAGAAAGAAAAAGAAAAATATGTATCTATTAGTTTTGCACTCGCGATAACACAAAAGGATAACGTAAAAAAAGTGATGCAATATAGATAAAAGTAAATTTAACTATTTAATTTATAAATTAATTTTTGACAATTATATATATTAATTAAGATGCTACCAATATACAACTACTTGAGACAAATATTTTCTAGTATTTGTGTTAGGATTTAGTGCAATGAAAACGACGGTAATTTCAGATTATGTGTAATCCGATGGATGATAGAAAAATGTGGGCCAACCGCGTTAAAACATAAGCCCAGCGGTGAACGACTGTCCTTTGAGAACGAAGAACGTTGTCGCATAAGATGGACTGTGGACCTATAACTAAACTGGGTTATGAAATCTCGTTACGCGTGATGTATCTAGGTGTTAATTTATTAGCGAGATAAATTTAGGCGCTATTTAGAACGAGCGTTCAGATCGAATTTGTGACGTCAGTCAAGTATAGTGTTGTGATTTATCGACACTTTTAAATTTTTTAATTTATATCTAACTAGAAAATACGTGCGACTTCGCTCGCGTGAAATTCAGTGTTTAGAATGTTGCTAGTCACTGGAGTCTCGGTCTGAGACTGGCTCTCTAATACCCTACACCGCATTTTATACCTATTCCGTCCTCTAAACTACAATCGACACCGGTTTGTTACTACCCCCACTAAAAATTGTTGTAAAACGACCTCTTCATCTCGATTTACATGAACCCATATGCTATTAACCTAAGCCTTTCGGAGAATTGCTCTACCTTTTAGTGAAAACCGTACTAAAATCCGTTCAGTAGATTTTGAGAAAATCGATTACATACAGACAGACAGACAGACAGCTTTGGAGACTTTGTTTTATAATAAATATAGATAAAAAAATTGTAAACCACAGACATGGTTGTCAATCAAATATTTTATTTCTCCTAAATTTTAATTCTCCTCCCCTTATCCCACTCTAAGTGGGGTCGGCACAACATGTTACAAACATGTTGTCACATGATTTGGCTACGTACTTTATGACCGGCTGCCTACCTGACGTCAACTTACCTTAGTCGTCTCTTACGACACCTCGGTAAGAACGTAGAGTGGTCTATTCTATTCTGCCGGATACCACACGGCGTTTGTACACGTTTGTATCACATTGTCAGTCAAATAATAATAAAAAAATAGCGATGTATATAATAGAGATGTCTAGCAGGAACCGCCATAAGCTTGCGGTTTCTACTTTGCGCCTTGCAAAAGTAAGTCGTTTGTGGGTTTGGATATGGGATTCTGTAATAAAATTCCGCTATCAATTTCAGCTTTGCCATTACATCTGTTTCAAAAAACTATAAAAATATTCAAAATAAAAATAAAATTACATCATCATCATAAATCATTCTCCTGCCCTTATCCCACTCTAAGTGGGGTCGGCACAACATGTTACAAGCATGTTGTCACATGATTTGGCTACGTATTTTACGACCGGCCGCCTCCCTGACGTCAACTTACCTTTGTCGCCTCTTACGACATCTCGGTAAGAAATGAGGGTGGTCTATTCTATGCAGCCGGATACCACACGGCACATACCTTAGTCGCCTCTTACGACACCTCGATAAGAATGGAGGGTGGTCTATTCTATTCGGCCGGATACCACACGGCGTAAAAAAGCTATAAAAATATTCAAAATAAAAATAAAATTAGATATAGTTATAATTATTAAATTAGATATAATTATATATATATATATATGTTTGTGTGTGTGTGTGTGTGTGTGTGTGTGTGTGTGTGTGTGTGTGTGTGTGTGTGCGCGCGCGCGCGTGCGTCTGTTTGTTTATAACATTTCAAGATTAAATAAGACAACATAATTTTGCAAATTAAAAGATTGTTTAGTTTGAGCTGGGATATAATATTTATATATGTCTATTAGTAATAAATATATCTAATTGGCTATTTGTTATAGAAGAATTATTGCGGGGTCGGGATTTACAGAAAAAAACTTTGTGATACTGATTTACGCGGCAAAAAGAGGGCAAAACTACTAATATATAAATCAATTTAGTATATTTTCTTTAATATAAGATATTACACCACAATAATATTGTGATAAATATGGATGATATCATTAAGCCTAATGGATATACAGTTTTAGCATATAATTAATTACGAGCAAATGTTTCCTATCGGTTGCCATTGCAGATTCAAATATTTACCAGCAGCGCGCAGTTATTTATTTAATCTTATACTAGTGTAAGCCGCAACTCCGTTTGCGCTAATCGTTTATAAATAAAAATAAATAAATAAATATATCGGACATGTGATTATTTACACACACGGTCGTCCGTCCCCAAAATAAGTAACTTAATACTTGTGTTATGGGTGACGGACAACTGGTAGATATATAATATAAGTTTAAATACATACTTAAATACAAATACACACCCAGGCTCGAAGAACCAATAATTTGTTTATAGAAAATGTTGGCCCTCGGCGGGAATCGAACCCGCGACCCGCGGAGCTGAAGGCAGGGTCACTACCCACTGCGCCAACGGGCCAGTCAGTTTTATGCAATATCAGTATTGCATTCATGCATTATTATCGATTTTTGATTTTGAATTATATTATAACGTACAGAGGTTCATGCTGTGTGGTATCCGACTGAGTAGAATAGACCACCCTCATTTCTTACCGAGGTGGCGCATAAAGCGACTAAGGTAAGTCGGCCCGCCGTGTGGTAACCGGCTGAGTCGAAAAGACCACCCTCATTTGTTACCGAGGTGTCGTAAAAGGTGACTAAGGTAAGTCGACCCGACGTGTGGTATCCGGTTCAGTAGAATAAGCCACCCTCATTTCTTACCGAGGTGTCGTAAAATGCGACTAAGGTAAGTTAACTCACCGTGTGGTATCCGGTTGGGTAGAATAGACCACCCTTTTTTTACCGAGGGGTGGTAAAATACGGCTAAGGTCGACGTCAGGCAGGCGGCCGGTCGTAAAAAACGTAGCCAAATTATGTAATGTCAATTAATAACATGTTGTGCCGACCCCACTTAGCGTGGTATAAGGGCAGGAGGATGATGATGATGCTACGTACAGTTCGTAACAATATTACCGAAAAAAACGGGATTATTATCCTTTATTTTATTTTATTTTATCCCGGTGTATTAGTTTAATTGTGTCAATTTTTATGAATATTGGTCCATCGGATTGGCCGTAACAAACAGACAGACTTTTGCATCAATAATATTAGCATTGAACGTAATTGTGCGGCCCTGGGGGATATTGTTACGCATCCATATTTTAATTTAAAAAATTGGTACCAAACACTTTTTTTCAAAAGTAGAGAGAAGGCCTATGCCTAATACAGTATCCCTAAGTAATTAACATACTTCAATATACAATATCCATAGCAAGGGGGAGCAGCAGCCCCCCCTTACACTGAAAAACTGTAAACCCCCTTAAACTGTAACACTGGCAAACTGACAACTCACATCATAGTGACACTATAAAAGGCTTGCATAGTACCTATTATAATCCATACTTATTATAAAACAAAGTTCGACAAGCTGTCTGTCTGTATGTAATCGATTTTCTCAAAATCTACTGAACGGATTTTTATACGGTTTTCACCAAAAGATAGTGCAATACTTCCGGATGGTTTAGGTAAATAGTACATATCGGTAAATACTGTTGAAGAGATCGAGCAGTTGTTAAAAAACTTACTTGCTGGGAGGTTTAGTCGCGTGCGCTGCGTAAGCCAGCAGAGTCACGCTAAAGTAAAGTACTAAAGAATTGTAGATCTATAAAATACTGCAAAAAAGTCCGATAGTATGTTTCTATCTCTTACGGTTAACTCACAATAACTACTTTTATGTTCAAAATATCAATTTGGATTTTTTTTGAGACAACTGATTCCGGCGCGGGCATAGCCGCTGGCGCAGCTAGTGTAATATATAAATATGTAAATATTAAGTGAAATCAATTAAATAGTTAAAGGTATATAAAAAAAGTTAAAGTAAAGTAGCGGCCTCTTACAATCCCACAGCTGGGAATAGGCCTCCTCTCTCCGTTTCTTGAGAGAAGGGTTGGAGCTAAGACCTACCACGCTGCTCCAATGTGGATTGGTAGGTTACACATATCTCCAGAATTCTCTAGATATATGCAGGTTTCCTCATGATGTTTTCCTTCACCGAAAAGCGTGTGATTAATTGCAATTTTCAATTAGATACATGAGTGTTAATAGAAAAACTCATTGGTGCCTGGCCGGATGGTCTCACCGCTGGCCTATCACAGCTCTAAATCTACTAAAACAATATAGTCTAGGATTTTTTGGCCCTCCCTGTATAGAATTCTAGCTACGGCCCTTGTGCAGAGCACATATACATTAGTGGCATACAGACAAGCGATATCGCAGGCTAACACAGTGCCTCTTTGTTGATCGACACGCATTTAAATCGTTTACCACTCGAGTTATTTTTAATTTTAACAACCTTTTTATGACGTCCATGATCTGTGATGGCCTCGATCCAACGTAACGCGTCAATAAACGGTAAGGCGCGGCGTGATGATATACGATTGATATATGAAGAAACATGAGTAATCTGTCTGTAACAAGACAATTTATGACTGCGACAAGACAGTTCATTCGTCTGTGAGGAAATATAGTTTAAGATTTTTTAATTTTAACAATCGTGAATGGTAATGATAATTAATATATCATAAATTTATGTACGGGAGGTCCCACCGCGACAACGCCGCATAAAGAGCTCATCCTCATTTCTTACCAAGGTGTCGTAAAAGGCGACAAAAGTAAGTTAACGTCAGGCAGGCGACCGGTCGTAAAATACGTATCCAAATCATGTGACAACATGTTTGTAACATGTTGTGCCGACCCCACTTAGACTGGGATAAGGGCAGGAGAATGATGATAATGATGAGTTAAACATCTTATAAACATGAAGTAGATCTATAGAAAACATAACTAATTTGTCTGTAACAAGACAATTTATGACTGCAACAAGACAGTTTATTTATCTGTGATCAGATTAGTTATTCAGGTTAACATGTTACATAGATGACGTAGATCTAGACAAAGATATTTTTCTACACTAACCTAGTCTAATGAATCAATAGTCAATATACGTTGTCGCGTAGATTTATTTCTATGACGAGAAATAGGCTATTTATCTGTAACAAGACAATTTACTTGCCTGTGATAAGACAGGTTGTTTTTCCATGAGGAAACAGATTTGTTTCTTAGAAACAAAGGTATTTTAGTAAATAATTTAAAGAAATAGGGGTTACTTTGCAGAGGTCAATAATACAAAAGTAATAAATATATTATTTTGCTATAATCCACGATAAAATAATATTTTCATTCCTTTTGTATTTTAGTAAGCCAGTCAGTTAGTAGCAGTAGTCAATTTACATAAGCGGCAAGGCGCGGATTGACGACCTAAAGCTCTTTTTCTGTAACTAAAGATTCAAATTTGAGTAGAGTAAAATAAGAAGAAAAAAGGATGAATATAATCGTTTTTTTAATCATTTTTTAATGTTTAGAAAATCGGTCATTAAAGATAATCGATTAATATAGAAATCGATTATTTTATCCCATCTCTAAAAGGCATCGGTACCGCATACGGTTCGTATCGTTGCATAAAACGCTCCGCAATGCGGAGGAATCAATGTCGTCTGAAATTAAATGCACGTGTGACGGATTGTAGGCTTTTAGCATTTATTTTATCATCTTAAGGTCCAAAATACAAGCGCAAACTCCCAAGGTCTTTCTGAAGATTTATGTGGAAGAAAGTCCGACAAAGTTCGTTCAAAACATTCGAGACATTCAAATTTTCTACAGCTAAACACACACACACACATACATCTTTTCGAATTTTCAATATATGTTAGCCCAAACCTTGCCATCTACGGACTAACGAGGGTATGAATTGCGGTGAACAAAACTTAGAAGCTCAATGAACGTACGGGTAAGCTTAAGATGAAAACATCTCAGTGTTCAGACCTTGCTCATCTGGTTATTACTAGCTTGCCCATCCTTGACCTTGCTCTTGCTCATCTGGTTATTTGGTTAAAGCCAAAAAAATTAATGTAACGGCCTTTTACTATCCTACTGCTGGTCAAAATTTTACCTTTTTATAGAAAGAGAGCTTGGAGGGAAGGTGTGCATATGCCAGTAACCCAGGAATTTTCCAGAGATATGCAGGTTTCCTCACGTTGTTTTCATTCACTGAAAAGCATGCAAATGATTTATACAGGAGGAGGAGGCCTGTATGGTAAAATAAGAAAGGAACAGATCCGTAGAACCATATACCGTAGAATATCTCAGCGTCATTCGATATAGCTTAGCGTATCACGAAGCTGAAATTGCGATAGGTGGAGCACATAGTGCGTAGAACCGATGGACGTGAGGGTTTTAAGGTGTTATAATGGCGACCCCGCACCGGAAAATGCAATGTCGTTAGACCCCTTATGAGATAGATTGACGACCTCAAAAAGGTTCCGAGGAGCCGCTGGATCGGCGGCACAATATCGTAAGGTGGGGAGATCTGATCAAAAGACCTATATCCACCAGGCCTACCATGAACTCTTATTGCGACTCATTTGAAGACGTAAACTAAATTGTTTTGCTTTTTGATACCATGACTTAGAGACGCACACTTTAAATCTTAGCTGAATGAGCGTTCGGAATGCGTCCTAAAAACATGTGAGTAAAAGGGACAGAGTTATCTATAGTTTATATAACGTTGTCCTTTTCAAACACACTTCATGGTACGAAAAGAAAGCGGTTCGGTTTAGGTACTGACTTTGAATTGAATCGTTATCTAAAATTTCATGGTAGGTCTACAGCATCGTTTGACGAAGAAATAGAAGAGCATTCTTAATCAAAACAAATACAAAGTTTGGGGAAGAATAATCAAATATTGAAATTACTGTAGCTAATAGCAAAAGCTCGCTTTGGAATTATAAAGCTCAAAGTTTGCAACGTCATAGAACAGCGGCGAACCGTAAACTTCGGCGATTCCCACAATAACAGTGACAGAGCTTCCCAAACTTCGCCCGCATAACTTTGGCACTTAAAATAAAGCCAACTTTAAGTTTAGTTATAACAAATATGTTTTGACTTTTATGATTAATAATAACAAATAGAGATTTAAAAACACGCAAGGGCTGTGATAATTCAGCGGTGAGATCATGCGACTCTTTTCACGATTTCAAACCCCGGGCAGGCACCAATGAGTCTTACTGTTCAAAACTTATGATTGACAATTGCAATTTATCACACGCTTTTCGGTGAAGGAAAACATCGCGAGGAAACCTGCATATCTCTAGAGAATTCTTAGGATATGTGTAAACTACCAATCCGCATTGGAACTCTTATGTTCTGGTTTTATAAGCTGATCTTAGCCCCAACCCTTCTCCCCAGACAAATGGAGAGAGAATCCTTATGCCCAGCAGTGGGATAATGACAAACCGTTACAGTGCAATTCATAAAGTACGCTTAAGAACTAAATAGTGAAACAAAACAAAAAATATTAAAATTCTCGAGAAAGGTAGTTCTTAGCTCCAACCCTTCTCTCCAGAAACGGAGAGAGGAGGTCTATGCCCAGTAATGGGATAGTAACAGGCAATTAATCTTATAACTGATCTATTGGTGACAACGGCAACGCCCTGCCTACTGATCCGAGGGTTACGAGTTCGATTCCAGCTGAGCTATATCAAATTTTAGATAAAAACCGAATTGTTGGTTCTTCAAGTCTGACTTTATATGATATATGTATAGTACCCGGTATTAAATAATGCACATCGAATTTTAGAACGAAACAGCCGGCCAGTTCGGTTTCGTAGAGCGCTGTCACTGTCACTCAGTCAGTATGTGACGTTTCGCACGGGTTCGTCAGTCTGTGCTATAGAGACAATACTCTATGAAGCAGAATCTAAACGGTTTTTCTAAGCCTTGATGTGCATTATTTATTGCCGCGTACTATATTTAATATTATATATGTTTATATTTACCAATTCTCTATCACCCCTAACACAGTTATTGATAAAGTTACATTACTTTGGTGACAGACGACCGTGTGCCTAACTATCCCATGTATTCAAAAATATTACGAGCTCCGACAGTTTACTTCACATAAAAAGGTGAAGTTGCATCAAGTAAATAAAATCCAAGCCATTTCCCAACTAACCACTTGAGATGACCTAGATTTTAGTTCCCGTTAGACTTCAGCGGACCGTGAACGGGGTAAAACCGGCGCAAATAGAGAAAAATTCAAAAACTAGGTTAATTTATATACCCAAGTTAACCCTGTAACAGTTATTGGATGATCTTAAAATAACGGCCTCTCAATTAGTTATAAGAATTGTTCTTTGAAAAGAACAACCGCCGAGTTCCTTGCTGGTTCTTCTCGGTAGGAACAGCTTTCCGAACCAGCAGTACAAAGTAAAAAAGTAACAGCCTGTTACTATGCCCACTGCTGGGCTAAGGCCTCCTCTCTCCGTTATGGGAGAGAAGGATTGGAGCTAAGACCTACCACGCTGCTCCAATGCGGATTGGTAGGTTACACATATCCCTAGAATTCTCTAGAGATATGCAGGTTTCATCACGATATTTTCCTTTACCGCGTGTGATAAATTGCAATTATCAATTAGACAGATAAGTTTTAATAGGAAACTTTTGGTGCCTGTTCGGATTTATCTCGCGAATTACCTTTTTATGTCGTAAATACACTGTTTATGTCCAAACAATGTACTATATCTTAAACCTGCCTCAAAAATGACATTATATTAAGGTGAAAACCGTTCAAAAATGCGTTCAGTAGATCTTGTGAAAATCGATCACTTACAGACAGACAGACTTGTGGGGACTTTGTATAAGGTTCTATTAAATAAAGGCTTCACATTGCATGCCGGCGTTACATGAAGTAAAAGATTCGAGCCGCGATTGGACTTAGTTTATTATG
The DNA here is from genome assembly GCA_947086505.1 of Morpho deidamia. Taxonomy (NCBI): domain Eukaryota; kingdom Metazoa; phylum Arthropoda; class Insecta; order Lepidoptera; family Nymphalidae; genus Morpho; species Morpho deidamia. The sequence goes on from CAMTZC010000008.1 coordinate 19,055,008, forward strand.
ATTTAATAACTACATTAAAGGTCATTTATATTTATATTAAATGTTGAAGTAGACTTTTATAAGTTTACAATATAATCTTTCACTGGACATGGTTAGGATTTTTGTAAAATATAACAAAAAGTAATAAAAAGCACATAGTGCGGAAATCTGATAGGTATTGGAATGGCGACCACGCACCGGAAAACGCAGCAAACGTGATTCTCTATCAGAGAAGTTTAAGGAAATAGGTATTCCTACGTTTACTTCACAGTAAACAAGCAATTTAATTTTTTTACATAAAAATATAATGAATTATAGAACAACAAGTTATGTATATCATAGACAAAGAAGGGACCCGACATAAGCTTGCGGTTCCTGCTTTGCGCCTTGCAAAAGCACGTAAGTTGTTTGTGGGTTTGGGTATAAGATTCTATAGCAATAGATGTTAATGATAATAGCAGTAGATATTGACGATTCAAAAGCACTTGTTTACAAGTTTACTTGAATAAAGAATATTTTGAATTTGAATTTGTATTGAATTTGAATATAATAAAATTCCAGTCAATTTTAACTTTGTCATTTCTGCAGTTTGAAAACACTGTTAAATAGAGGCTAATACAGAAAGCTAATTATGTCATTGAAGAATGAATACATATATGATAAGAATGTGTGGATATAGTTAATCTTCGACCCTGTACAAGATATTAATGTCTAAATGTACCTACTAATAAGAATTATATTGTGAATAGAACAACCGGCAGTTTGTTGCTGGCTCTTCTCGGTAGGAACCGCTTTCCGAACCAGCAGTAGAGTTGACGATTCAAAAGTATTTATAGCATTAGGCGTTACTTTGCGGATATCCATAATACAAAAGCAATAATAAAATTAATTTGCTATAATCTGCGATAAATCCGCTTTACCGAAGATTATAGCAAAATAATTTCATTATTACTTTTTGATTCAAAAGCACTTATTATAACAATTTGTTGCAATAGGAAAATGTTTATAGCTGTATTTTCGCGTTTTTGCATTCTGACTCTATAGTTTAACGGTTTATATTGCAAATGGTGACAAAATATATTCCCGGATGTAGACAGTCTATTTGCGTCCCCGGATGCAGCTGTTTCCGCTATGGCACCAACTGTGACACCATTTCCCTGATATAGATTAATTTTTAATAGTAGAATTGAAATTTGAATATGTTTAATGATTGGTATTAGAGGTAATAGTGGTACTAGAGGGAGGCCTAAATAGATGATTAGATTAAGTCAATGCATATAAAAGGAATAACGTCAGCGTTGACGAATAATAAGAGAGAATGGATGAGAAAAACATGTTGTGCCGACCATACTTAGAGTGGGATAAGGACAGCATTAATTTTGAAATAGGAACTTTGAAATTTGACTTATGATAAAGCACCAACTTTTTTACATCGTAAAAGTTACGGCTTATTGCTATCCCACTTCTGAACATAGGCCTCCTCTATCCGTTTTCGGAGCGAAGGATTCGAGCTAAGACCTACCACGCTGCTCAAATGCGGATTAGTAGTGTACACACATCCCTAGAATTCTCTAGAGATATGCAGGTTTCATCACGATATTTTCCTTTACGGCGTGTGATAAATTGCAATTATCAATTAGACACATAAGTTTTAACAGGAAACTTTTGGTGCCTGTTCGGATTTATCTCGCGAATTACCTTTTTATGTCGTAAATATATTTTATTTTATATTAAAATCTTAAATAAACAATAGAAAAGAGATTGTATTAAATAACCACATAAACAATATATTCAATTCACGCCTAACAGTTTTATAACGCTACAAATATGAAATGGAAACATAGAAATACAAAACAAACCATAAACAATAGAATATGGGGCATAAAGAATATGAAATATTTCAAAAAACACTCTGCTTTAAGATTTTCATCGATCACATAATTTTAAACAGTTTTTCAATGGAATTGAAAGTATTGTATTTGTATTGATAGCAAATTTCCCGATGCGCCGGTTAGCGGAGGGGGACTTCTCTTTCGAGGGGTCCCTACCCAGAGGAGGTGTTCTCTGGGACCAGAGCTGTCGGCGGGGATGGGGGCAATGTGTATAATGACACCCTGTCCTTGCCATCGGCAGTGTGGTGGAGCACACAGGTCGTTTTAGTCGGTGTGAGTCCGACATAACTGCCGCCTGTCCCCGTCGGGCGGCGGTACACATAAGGGATTATTTCCTGTATTAAAAAAAAATAGGCAGGCCTGTAAGTTATAGTGTCACAATAAATAAGGAAGGTGGAACTCGTATACTTTATCTTTGTCTTCTTCTTTGTGAACTGATGGACACATGTCTCTTAAGGGATTTCCATAACACACGAAGTTATTGGGACTTGGGTGATTGGATTGACTGATTGGGACGAGCCTCCCCTAAGGGGAGGCACGACTTAATCAGTCTCCTGAACTGCCAACTTGACTTCCATAACCATACCAAAATATCAAAAATGCACAACGTTAATATTCAAGTTTTCACTTCTGCCGGCACTCCCAGAGTGCTACTCATTGATTTTTTTTTATCTAGTCGAAAATAGACAAGCGGAAGGTAGTGATAATATAAAAGAAGTAGCAACAATAAAAATATATAACATAAAAGCATACATAAAACAAGCCGTAAATTCCATCATAAACAAACTATAAAATGGTATTTACATACTCGTAGCGACACCACGTCTGGTTATTTTGGGGATTTAATAAGTTTCTACATTGTTAGGGCTACCATATTTGAACAGGTTCTCGGGACACGGGTGTTTTTTTTTAATTCTAGCTATACCTTCGCCTGAGGAAATCAGTTATTGTGAGTTAAACATCAAAGATAGAGACATGCTCTCACGGAGTTTTTCCTAGTATCTTTATAGATCTACAACTCTCTAGTACATTACTTTAGTGTATCTCTTTTGGTTTAAGCAGTGCATGCTACTAAATTTTCCAGCAGCCGAGTTTTTGTGGTTTTTTTTTTCAACACAATTTACATTAAACCATAATGTATGATTTACAGAAGCAGGTGTTACTTTGCGGAATTCCATATTAGCAGCAGAAATAAACTTAAATAATGTACTAGAGAATTATAAATCTACAAAATACTACAGAAACTATAACAGAACTACTTTGCTATAATCCGCGCGGGTTAAGCGAATGCGTGCAAAGCTAATGTGTATGAAGCAGGAAAAATTCACGTATCTTACACATGCAGGACAAGTCACTACATGCATCCCAAGACGCCTCCACCAGCAACAATGCACACAAGTAATACACACAACCACCACTGAAATCTCGACGAACGTTTCGCTCCGAACCCGAAACCGAAGGGATACATTTAGATACATATATATTTTTTATTTACTTTATCTCGGATTAAGGCAAAATAATTTTATTATTACTTTCGTCAAAATTGTATCTCGAAACGTAGGGACTAATTTCAATATCGGGAACAATCCTGATATAACGGGACACATGGCAGCCCGATTGTATTCCACTACGGTGTTGCAGGTGTTCCCGAAATCGAACCTTGGCCCGTGACGCGTGTACAGACATTGACCCATTTGTATCGATCGATCATTGTTGACCCGTCGTTGTTATAAATAATATCGCGTAAAGCGTAGCGAAAAACTTTAACTGAATGATATTGCACTTATTTATTAAATACACAAAATATATTTTTAAATACTTTCAATAAAAAATTTTTTTTTTTCGATTTTGCAATATTGTCGTGGAGCCTAGTAGTAAGTATGAGAAAGATCATTGCTTCGTACACTTAGCATTACATAAATTTTGTAAACAAGTGCGGATTATAGCAATATAATAAATTTGTAATAAAAAGCTTATTTAAGAATCCATTTAGATTGATAGTTCCGTCAATCCAATATCTTAATTTTTCACTGTCGAATTGTGAACCCCCCATTTTTTGTCATGTCAACGTAGACCCCTGGGGTTCCCCTTTGACATCTTTGGAACTAAGGGTATAAATCGACATGAACGTTGCACGGCTAGTATTAAATAAGACTGATGCAATAATTGAGCTATCTCTTGGCGCGTGTCCAAATCATCAGCATATTGCTCTTAATTCGATTCCTCGATAACTTTCAATAAAAACACGTTGGCTTTGAAACTGTATAAATTTCTCGTTAAAAGGTATATAGGGTTTAAAGTAACAAAAGTCATTTTTCCATTGCTGGGCTTGTAGGCCTCTCTCCGTTTCTGCATTATTTTAAATTTTGAAGGATTTTTGGAATAGGAACTTTGAAATATGACTGATGATAAAGCACCAACTTTTTTTACATCGTAAAAGCTGAGGCTTGTTGCTATCCCACTGCTGGGCATAGGCCTCCTCTGTCCATTTTTGGAGAGGATTGGAGCTAAGACCTACCACGCTTCTCCAATGCGGATTGGTAGGTTACACATATCCCTAGAATTCTCTAGAGATATGCAGGTTTCCTCACGATGTTCTCTTCACCGAAAAGCGTATGATAGATTGCAGTTATCAATAAGACACAGAAGTTTTAATAGAGAAACTCATTGGTACCTGTTGGGGGTTTGAATCGTGACCCAGACAGGGTTTACGAGTGGCATTATCTATTGGATGGATTGGATTGTTGCACCTCGTCCTCTAGGTTTTGTCTTCTAAGGCAGTGTTTAAGCGCCTTCTCAATATCAAAATTTTTGTTTACACCATCATCATCAGCGTCTTGCCCTTATCCCTTTCTAATTGGGGTCGGCACAACATGCTACAAACATGTTGTCACATGATTTGGCTGCGCATTTTACGACCGGCCGCTTGCCTGACGTCAACTTACCTTAGTCGTATTTTACGACGCCTTGTTAAGAAAGAGGGTGGTCTATTCTACTCAACCGCATATCACACAGCGGGTCGACTTACCTTAGTCGCCTTTTACGACACCTCGGTAAAAAAAGAGGGTGGTCTATTCTAGTCAGCCGGATACCACACGGCATTTTGTTTACCCACACCACACGATCTTTTGCTGCTTGAATCCAGAAGCTCCCCGCGACCTTTAGAGGTCGTCAGTCTATCTTATTGAGGGTGTAACCACGCTGTTTTCTAGTACAAGGTTGCCATGCCAGCATCTTAGGATCCCAACAGCCATCAGTTCTACGTACTACGTGGGCCTATTGCCACCAGCTTCTCGACAAGACGAGCTATATCGGTTACTCTAGTTCTTCTACGAATCTCCTCATTCCTGATTTGATCACGTAGAGATACACTGAGCATAGTGATAGAGCATAGCATTTTGAGATGCATGGTGAGAAGAAATTATATACTGCCGAGTTTTTAGTTGACTCTAAGCAAAAGCGTGATCCCGAACTATGAGTAGATTAAAAGAAAAATAAAAAGTATTAAGTCCATACAATTGTCAACCCCATACCTCACCTGTACCCCACTTTAGTAGATAAGCAAAAATGTATTTTAGAATAAAAGTACATAAATGTATAAATGTAACTATAGAAAATTAGTATCACTGTAAAAAAATAGCTGTAAATTAAAATAACTTATAAAGGTCTCTGACTACATTATCAGAGAAACGGAGGATTAAAAAAAACCATGAGTAGATTTGATAATTAAAAAGCACTTTATGAAAATAAACGCTTTCGAAGCTTTGATTCGTAGAGTTTACTTGAATTTAGATAATTTTGTATAATTAGAATTCGGCAACAGAAATGACACATAATCTAGACAATGCTCAGACAATACTTGTCAAGCGGTATTGAAAATTACCCAACCTAATTTGCTGGGCGATTGCCAAGGCGTCAAGAAAACTACACTACAGTAATGATGCCCGCCGGAAGTACTGTGATGGATGAAAAATTTTGCTCGACAAGTTACCCGCTATTACACACACACACACGACCTTGGTATCATCTAACAGTCACTCGATTCACAGCAGGAGACTGGCTCTCTAACGACCTACACACAAGCTAAAAATGAAACATTGATGAAATTCGGTAAAACTAAAGTTGAAATAAAGCTAAAGCTGATATACTGGTTGCCACAACCGACTCTCTTTCTCCCCATGACTTTTAGAGCTCAATATGAACTCTTGGCAGCCGTCCACGAGCTAGCATATTCGGAGGACGTTCGGAAATTTGCATGCTGCTTTTGTTCCGTTCCGGTGGCGTAATATTCCAACCTTGACACTGCTGTGCATAAAAACATTAGACACGTCATGAATTCATATTTATCTTACTACAGAGATATTTCTATTGTTATACATATCTATTCTAATACTATAAAGAGGAAAGATTTGTACGTTTGTATGTATGTTTATAATGTTTTCACGCATAAACTACTGGACTGATTTCCAAAATTCTTTCAACATTGGAAAGCTGCATCTTCACTGAGCAACAAAGGCTGTAAGACATTTCCAAAAAAATTCGGATCCCTAATAAACATGTTGTAATCTGTGAAAAAATTAGTCTTAAAAATCTTTTATCGCGTGCCCTATGGAAACTATTGATGACAGAACAAAAAAAAATCTACAGAATTATAGAACGTATCAATATTTACAAAAAAGTCCGGGATACCATATGTCTAAATGTTATGGTTATAACAATAATTACATTATAAAACTTTTTTACATTATAAAAGTTGATAAAAGTGCTGACGATAATAAAAACCATATCATTCATACCTCTGTATTACTTCTTATTCCATTAAATGATACTTTATTAAAATTTGGTTCAATAGCTGAAAAATATTTTCAAATTATTAAAATCGGACATTCCATTCAAAAGATGTAACGAAATTAAAAATGTCAATCTAAAGAAAATAATGCCATAACAATTCGTTCTAGCGATCATTATAACAAGTCCTGCAATTGTTAAATTAGCTCTTATTACAAGGATACCTATGATACCCACGGTATAAAGAATTTAATTTCCGGTAAAAAATAAGTCCCAGGGCAAACTTTCAATTTATAAAAATCAATCTATAGTCCGACTTAGTAGATTTTTCGCTACCACGAGGTATGTTCGCAAGTGTAACGCGGGAGATTGCTAGTAATAAATAAATTTCTTTTTACGTCCGTCTGTACAACATTTCCACTATGCGAACAATAGTCGTTATATAATATTACTTCATTTGTGAAAATTAAACCGGGGTGCTCATAAAAATTTTAGTATACACGATGCGGATCGTGCCGCGTTTTCATTGCGACGTAAGACTACCGTCATTACGTCGTAGACACTATTTAACGGTAAGACTGTTTTAAGCATACGAATTAACTTAGTCAGCTTAGTTGCTAATTTGTCTTATATTAATTATTCTTTACTGACTTATAAAGAAGGTATATCACTACACAGAACACGCCTAGCGTCCTAAGGCGATCTTAACGCTTTAAATCATCTGTCATACACAAAATTTGGTGAAAGGATCAAGCTACATGAACGCGTATAGTGCATTTAATTAAATACTAATATCACATAAATATTTCCAAGAATGTATATTATACTATATAATTTTATGATATACCACTTTCTACTCCTTCGAAGAAAAATAAAGCCTAGACCTACCCCGCTGCTTGGCTGCGATACTGGCTTTAAATATCCTAAAAATATCGAACCGAAACGATCATTGATATTGTCACAGTGGATGTGTGCACTGCGTGTGTCGTGTAGTAGTGGTTTGTGGTACGTCCTGTGACTAATCCTGTAAGAAGTATGTTTGAGAACGGATCGTGCATCCTATGCTTATCAATTAATAAATTTTATTAAAAAACGCGGATGATAACAAAACAATTATATCTTTAGTTTTATTTAGATATTCATTTGAAATAATCGTTTATATATTAAATTTATAGGTCTAGCCTATCAGAGCATAATATTTGGTTACCGTCGATGCACTCTATATAGGTAATATCGGCTCGTGAAAAGCAACTTTAAAATATTGATCACTGTTACCAACTTTAGTCGTTTTTGTGACAAAAGTAAGCGATAAATTTATCGCAATGTAAACGGGATATGTAGAAGGAATGCCTACAGTGTTGGAATTCGCTACCCTTCTTTAATTCATGAACAGTTTAATAAGTTTTAGCACTAATTTCATAAATTACATTTACAGTTTTCAGTAAATAAATTATTTAATATTCCCTCTCTATTCTCTTCAGACATGCAGATTTCTTCAAGATGTTATCCCTCAACGAAAAGGGCGTAAGAAGTTTGCATATATCTATAAGTTCTAAATAAAACATATTGCATTCAAAATATAAAACATTCTTCATTCAAGTAAACTTATACACAAGTACTTTTGAATCGTCAAATCTCCTGCTAGTTCGGAAAGCTGTTCCTACCGAGAAGAGCCAGCAAGAAACTCGGCGGTTGCTCTTTTCAAGAGAAAATAATTCTTATCACTAATTACGCCGTGTGGTACCCGGCAGAATAGAATAAACCACCCTCCTTTCTTACCGAGGTGTCGTAAGAGACAACTAAAGTATGGCCGTGTGGTATCCGTGAATAGAATAGATCACCCTCTTTCTTACCGAGGGGACGTAAAATACAACTAAGGTAAGTTGACGTCAGGCAGGCGGCCGGTCATAAAATACGTAGCCAAATCGTGTGAGTGTTTGTAAGATGTTGTGCCGACCCCACTTAGAGTGCGATAAGGGCAGGAGAATGATGAAGGATAAATTCTTATCACTAGCTACACATAGTCATTACTGTCTTGTCTAGGGTCGAAGAGTAGCTATATATTATGGTATATATATAGGGTATAAGAGTAGCCACGCATTCTTATCGCCTATGTAATCCTCAGTAGTATAGTAGGTTTTCTGTATTAGCCTTTTTTTAATAGTGTTTTTAAACTGCTGTAATGGTAAAGTTAAAGTAGATTGCGGAATTTTATAATAGAATCTTATACCCAAACCCACAAACGATTTACGTGCTTTTGCAAGGCGTAAGTAAAGCAAAAGCCGCAAGCCTATGTCGGTTTCTACTTTGTCTATTATATACATCGCCAATCTTTTTATGATTATGAATATTCGAATGTACAAAAATTATTATATATTATTTAGGGTACTTAATTACCTAAATTGCCGCGAAGTCACGGTTAAAACTAGTATAAAATAATGTTAAACAATCCATATTTCGTGCAAGGACAGAGTGACCTACTTACAGCAATAATATGCCAAAGGAAGAAATTTAGTAGAGACCTGTACGGAATAGATAATGAGAATATTTTGCAAAATGAACGTTACTCTATTTATATACATAATTGGCCTGCCTCTACACGAACCGATCATGCCGTGTCCCACTTCTGGGTATAGACCTCCTCTCAATTTTTAGAGAGAAGGGTTGGAGCTAAGACCTATCAGACCTACAGGTATCCCCAGAATTCTCTAGAGATAGTTTCCTCACGATTTAATCCGCGTGATCCCTGCGAGAGAAGTTTAAGGAAATAGATATTCTTACATTGGCTTCACAGACATATACATAATTATAAAAAAAAATGGCGATGTATTTAATAGACAAAGTAGGAACCGACATAAGCTTTGCGCCTTGCAAAAGTACGTAAGTCGTTTGTGGGTTTGGGTATAAGATTCTATAATACAATTCCGCAATCGATTATAGCTTTGTAATTGCAAGTTTGAAAACTTTATCAAAAAAAGGCTAATACAGTAAGCCCACTATACTGTTGAGGATTACATAGACGATAAGAATGTGTGGACATAACTACTCTTCGACCCGGTACTAGTTATAACTAGATGTAGTTTGAAAAAAGCAACCGAGCCGAGTTTCTTGCTGGCTCTTCTCCGTAGGAAAAGCTTTCCAAACCAGCAGTAGAGTTGACGATTCAAAAGCACTTGTTAACAAGTTTACTTAAATAAAGAATGTTTTTAATTTGATTATGAAATTTGATTTTCCTCTACCGAAAACATGTGATAAATCACAATTGTCAACTAGACACATCAGTTTTAACAGAAAAACTCACTGGTGCATGCCCGGAGTTTGAATCTGTGACCACCTCGAAAAAGTAGCACCGTCTCACCGGTGAATTATCACAGCCTGAGGTTCTCCTGTTAGAAGTAATGTATATTCAAATTCAAATTCAAAATATTCTTTATTCAAGTAAACTTGTTAATAAGTGCTTTTGAATCGTCAAAATCTACCGCTGGTTCGGAAAGCTGTGCCTACCGAGAAGAGTCAGCAAGAAGCTCGGCGGTTGCTCTTTTCAAATAAAACCCTTATAACTAATTACATTTGGTTATTACTATATTGTACAGGGTAGAGGAGTAGCTATATCCACGCAATTTTATCATCTATAGTGAAACAGATTGTGACCAGCATCCTCCATACACCCATATATAAAATACATGATATAATCTCTTAATAGCGATGTAATCAAGTTGCCAGCGACCCGAGGCGGCAACACGGATTTGCAATTTACTTAATCACTCACTGTATTCCTACCTTTAGTATATTCTCGACTTTACTCGCTATTGTCGGCTTATTTATTTATAGACCATCAAAATACACACTCAATACTGACATTATATCGAGCTAAATTTGGTAATTTGGTATTTTGATTACAGCAGGCCTACCATGAACTCTTATTGCGACTCAATTGAAGACGTAAACGACGACCGCGAACCGCTTTCTTTTCGTACCATGAAGTGTGGATTGCATTGGGGTCGTAATGTTTGAAAAGGATAACGTTATATGAACTATAGATAACTCTGTCTCTTTTACTCACATGTTCTTAGGACGAATTCCGAACGCTCATTCGGCAACGACTTAAAGTGTGCGTCTTTAAGACGTCATGGTATGAAAAAGCAAAACAATTTTGTTTACGCCTTCAATTGAGTCGCAATAAGAGTTCATAGGCCTGCAGGTCGTAGTAATTTTCATATAAGACTTCGACAACTCAGAGATATAATAGACAAAGTAAAAACCGACATAAGCTTGCGGTTCCTGCTTTGCGTCTTGCAAAAGTACATAAGTCGTTTGTGGGTTTGGGTATAAGGTTCTATAATAAAATCCCGCACTCGAAACTGTGCTAATTACAGTTAATTAATTTCACAACATCATAATGGTAATCGGTCACCAGAATCTTTTCGATTATATATAGAGTAAGCAGGATATAGAATTGGAAACTAGCTTTGCTTAAAACCCTTAATATGATTAAACAGTCTCCTAGTGCACCCTTCAAATAAACCAACGAGGCTCTGGTGACCGATTTATGGCGGCATAACCATTCCTTTAGCTGACCAAAATACTACCGAACTGACAGTGGTCAGCAGCACTGTCGGTGTAAATGGTCAGATTCGAAATCACCAGCCCGCATGCCAAGCGATTATCGGCATAACCCTTTATGGATCTAGGTCACAGAGATATAATACAAAGGACAATCAAAACAAAATAGAGGTCACATAAAGGTGAGTCAGGCGACGGTTTTTCTATCACATCCGATGCCCCAAAAACTTTTCTCCAAAGACAACAACTTCGACAATAAACTTGATTAGAAAGCGTCTAGAGTTCAGATTACTACAGATGAATACATGAACCTTCAAAGCTTCCGGGGGTAGAACGAATACATTATCAAATCCATAATATTCTAAATTCAAATAAACTTGTAAACAAGTTATTTGGAATCGTTTACCCTACTTATCGAGAAACTCAAACTATAAATCTAATCAAATCAAATCAAAATCAAAATATTCTCTTTCGGGCACTTTTGAATCGTCAAATATGATCAATCAAGCTACAACTGGTTCGGAATGTTGCTCTTACTGAGAAGAACCAGCAAGAAACATGGCGGACAATCTTTTAAACATTTTTAAATTTTACATTATTAAACCGCTGTCTGCGCTGGACGCGAGTGCTGGGACTCGGTAATAGTAAACTTTTGCGAATTTCATCTGTCTGATACCAAATTAGACCAGCTTGGCACAAATGGCTGCCCTAGAGACCGCCAGTCCGACGAGACCGTGCGACTCTTTCGAGGGGAACACGGGTTCAAACCCGGGCAGGCACCAATGAGTTTCTCTATTAAAACTCATGTGTCTAATTGATAATTGCAATTTATCACACGCTTTTCGATGAAGGAAAACATCGTGAGGAAACCTGCATATCTCTAGAGAAATCTGGAGATATGTGTAACCTACCAATCCGCATTGGAGCAGCGTGGTAGGTCTTAGCTCCAACTCTTCTCTCCAGAAACGAGAGAGGAGGCCTATTCCCAGCAGTGGGATTGTAACAGGCCGCTACTTTAAACCGCTGTCTTGTATGAAGCTAAAAGGATTTTCAAATCCAGGCATTCTTATCATCCAAATAATCTTCAATTTTGTAATATGCTTTACGTATAAGCATATTTATTACATTTGATTTAAACCTTTCTGTAGAATGGTCTACTATGTATATTACTAGCTGTGCCAACAACGACTTCGCCCGCGTGGCTTCAGTAATACGAAACTTTTCCTGAATTTTCGAACATAAGAGTAGTTATTGTGAGAGATAGAGACATGCTATTCCGGACTTTTTGTACTATTTTTATAGATCTATAATTTTCTAGTACATTACTTTAGCGTATCTCTGCTGGTTTACGCAACGCACGCCACTTTAGCTCCCAGCAAGTAAGTTTTTTAACAACTGCTCCATCTCTTCAACACAATTTACATAATACCGATATGTATTATTTACCTAAACCATCCGGAAGTATTGCGCTGTCTTTCGGTGAAAACCGTAAAAAAAACCGTTCAGTAGATTTTGAGAAAATCGATTACATTCGGATAGACAGCTTTTTGGGACTTTGTTTTATAATAAGTATAGATTACTTATTTTTATTGTACCTATAAAGTAACGCCCTGTGACTATGCAACTACTGGGCATAGGCCTCCTCACCTTTTAAGAGAGAGACGTTGGATCTTAGACCCACCACACTGCTCAAATGCGGATTGATAGTGCATTATATGCTAGAAAAATACATAAATAAATAAATATATGGGACACTTACATACACGGTCGTCCGTCCCCAAAGTATGTAACTTAATACTTATGTTACGGGTGACGGACAACTGGTAAGATATACTACATATATAATTTTAAATACAAACATGCACTTAGCAAATATTATTAGATTATAGAAAAGTAGTTCTGTTATAGTTTCTATAATATAAAGCTTTTAAGAAATACACCAGCAAGGCTAGTTACTTATAACAGTTGTGAAGAATTTTACAAACGTTTAACATCAAAAGAACGTTTATGCGATCGTTAAAATAAGATATTAGATAAAAATCAATAAGTTAAAGAATAAAACAAATTGACTAACGCCATTAACAAATAACGTTACGACGTAAACAAAACACACGAAGCACTCATCTGTGTTTACACAAACGCACGCCCCTTATGATGTATCACGTGTTTGTTACACTAAAAGTACTGTGCATGAAATATTTTTAGCAAGTGAAAAACAATGAAACATCCGGTAATAATGCCCTTTGACATTGAACAATTACAACTAATTAGCTTTTAAGGGCAACTTCGTTCGCGTGAACTGCAGTCTTATTATTTGAATAAATCATAACACATACTAATTATGCTTAAAGTGGGTTAGTCTTAAAAGCTAGACATATGCTGTCGCGGACTTTTATTTAGAACTTTTAGAGCGGAAAAATTTTGTAGTACATGACTTTTCAATAACTTTTACCATTTACGTAACGCACGCAAGGAAAGCTTTAAATTTTGCCGTTTTCGAATTGATGCTGCTCTCCTATTCATCTTAGTGTGATTTTATATAGTCTATATATAGGATTATTCCTATTTACATTAACTTTTGTCACTCTTCAACCCTGCAAATATCTTCATCTCAAAAACCAGATCGGAATTGAACCAGTACGGGAGGGATTCGGGATCCGATCCCAAATAAATATGTAAACCTCTCTTTCTGCTTGCAAAGAATGCTTTAGTTTTTTGGCTAGAAAAGAGAACCTCTAGCAACTTACGGTTACTGGAAGGTTTGACGGCAAAAGGCCAAGAGGACGAAGCCAACTTCCTAGACTTACTAGATCAAAACAACGTTACTCATATGCTCTTCATTCGGCTAAGGAGATAAACAATTTGTCTACTGTTCAAAGAAGGTCATTTCACAATTCGGGTCATCACGAACTCCGTAATAAAGATAACGACCAGAGAAGGAATTGTAAACAAACGCGTCGTTGGCAGATCACCACCGAGATGGACGGACAAATTAAAAATCGTGGAGGCCGTTGTTATTTATCAATATCATGTAGAGATCCCTTGATGATATCTATGTCCAAGAGTGGACATCAATAAATGTAATAAATTAATTCCTAATAAAGTTGATAGTAAAAAGCAAAAGAGGCAACCCGATAGGTTAGTTAGATGAATTGAGCCCACACTGGACGCCAAAATTATGGATTTTCATCTTGGAGAACCAAAGGCATGATGGAATATGGTGCGCGAGAAGATTCTTGGTGCAATAGTATCCTCAGTATTTGGGAATACAAGGCTGAGATAAAAAGGAGTACAAGCAAGTTGTATATCAGATGTCCTCTACTTAATATATCAGGCAAAGATATCCAGGGTTTCAGTAGATAAATATAAAGCAGCAAGCCCTCAGCTAGGCTACCACAACTCTCTAGCAGGGCTGTGATAGCTTAGTGGTGTGACTGTTCGACTCCTGCGATGGTGTTATTTGTTCGAACCCAGAGCAGGCACTAATGAGTTTTTATGTTAAAATGTATGTCTCTAATTGATTTGAAGGAAAACATTGTGAAGAAACCTGCATATCTCCATTCTGGAGATACGTTTCACCTATCTAACCTTATCCGCATTGGAGCAGCGTGCTAGGTCTTTGCTCCAACCCCTCTCTCCAAAAAACTGAGATAGGAGGCTTATTCCTAGCAAAGAATAGTAACAGTCCGTTACTTAAGCCCTCAGCGTTATAGGAGATAATAATCACAACGTTTCCATTTGTCGTAAATATTTTTGTGTATATTTTCGCTTCGTACATTCATCGGGTGTTAGAGCGAAGCGCGTGAGCCATGAATCTTGACCAGAGTGACATTTGTATAAACACTTCTCTCTTTTATATGTTCCATGGCATTCATGTCTGAAAAATGTAACTGGCATTATGTTGAACTTCCTTAGCCGGTGTACCATAGACAATAAGCAATGGTTTCGTAGTAATAATCTTTATATTGACAGAGGGTACTTTGGTGCATTATTTATGCCGAGTTGAGCTGACTGAAAAATGAACAAAATGAAATAATGTCTGAAAAATATAACTGGCATTTGTGGAGTTTCCCTGGCCGGTGTACCACAGACTAGAACTGGGCAAAAACTACTTATGTGAAAAGCGAAACGAAACACTTATTAGACGAAAAGAAACGGTTTCAAAAAACAGTTGTTTAAAAAAGCTTTAGAACTACATACACTTAACACACTATACAAGTTTGATATACGAATACACTTTATTTACAATTAATATCTTCTCAAAAACACTTATTTCTTGCTCTAAATGGCACGAATTTATAAACAGCGACCAAAACAATAATCATTATTTTTTCTTCGATTTCAATGACCTATGACACTAACCGGTTCCATAGGTCCGATGAAGAACTGCTAAACTAAAGAAACTGGTTTATAAAGCTACGTGTATATGTCATATGAAATATCAGCTTTATTTTCATATGTCCAAGGTATATTTAAGAAGTAAGTTTCTTGAAACTGTTTGTTGCAACGACTTTGGAGAGTGATCGCTCCGTCTCGCTTATCGTAACCGTATTTATGGAAGATGTGAGCGAGATAGAACGAAATTTGCTCACGCATTTATCGTTGCTTGCTTGTCTTTCAATATATAATGGTCCATCGAGACGACCGCAACTAGTTTTTAGAGATGGTTTCTGCTGTTGACCAAAAACCGTTTGTTCGTTACGCAGTAGGAAACTGTTTTTTATAACGGTTTCGGGAATAAACGCCCAGCTCTACCACAGACAGTGCCGAGTGTAATTTTTAACAATGGACAGAAATAAAATGTATTAGGAGTTGTTTAGAAGTGTTTTAACGAGTCACCAGGTATTTTCATCCAAATCCACGAACAATAACAATATTCTTACTTCTATGCGTGTAACAACCGTTTATATTTTTCATACACGATCGCTAAATAACATTAAAAAAGTTTCAAAGTGTTTACTCGCACGCTTCACTGATAGTGATTTATCTAATCTCACGTGCTCCGTACCATTCTGAATGAACGCAGAGGGAATTTACAACATTTTTGGCACGTGAAAAACAAAGGGTATCATGTTATTAACTTTACGACCATGACTTGCCCATTGCATGCGTATTACCATCAATCAAAATCTCTTTTGTTCGGTTATTTGACATGATATACAGCAACTATCTGCTACCGTGACTCCTTTCGTTTTGATGTACTGAATTTTATTTCGATAATAGACGACCCGACAGACGTTTTAACTACTTCGGTATACTTTTTTAAAATAAAATTCCTCAATCTATTTTGGATTTGCCTTTAAACGAGTTCAAAAAAGCAATTAAAGAGACTCTCATTAATGAAGCTTAATATAATGTTGAAGACTATGTTAATGATAAGAAAGCAGTTATTGTGAGTTAACCGTGAAAGATAGAGACATACTACCGCGGATTTTTTGTAGTATTTTTATAGATCTACAATTCTCTAGTACATTACTTTAGCGTATCTCTGCTGGTTTACGCAGCGCACGCGACTAAAGCTCCCAGCAAGCAAGTTTTTTAACAACTGCGCGATCTCTTCAACACAATTTACAATACTGATATGTACTATTTACCTAGAGTATCCGGAAGTATTGCAGTATCTTTTGGTGAAAACCGTACAAAAATCCGTTTAGTAGATTTTGAGAAAATCGACCACATACAGACAGCTTAGTTTTATAATAAACTAGCAATACGTGTGACTTCGCCCGCGTGAAATTAAGTGTTTAGCATGTTATAGTCGCTCGAGTCTCGGCAGGAGACTGGCTCTCTGATTTTTTTTTTCGAATGTGTCTAATGCCCTAATGGCTTTTACAGCGTCACCGGTGGGATGGGCGAGCGCAGAAGCTTCGCCGGGTAAAATTGATAAGAAGCGAGTGTTTTTAGGCACTCGCAACTTATTGGGAGCGTCGCCTTAAGGGTGTCTCCTGCGAGACCGAACCTTGGCTTAAAGCGGCGCGTTTTGGAGGACTGTATCTAACACATTGACTTTGAAGAAGTCTGCATCACATTGAGGACGCTCTTAGGGCGCCTGTGAAATCGGTTGGGGTGGCTCTCTGATACCTGACACCGCTTTTTATACCTATTCACCCCCCTAAACTACAATCGACACGGGTTTGTTACTACCCCCACTAAAAATTGTTGTAAAACGACCTCTTCAACTAAATTTAATTAAAACCGTTATGTACTATTTAACCTAAAACTTTCGGAGGAATTGCACTACCTTTTATTAAAAACCGCACTAAAATCCGTTCAGTAGATTTTGAGAAAATCGATACAGACAGACAGCTTTAGATGTAGATAAACGTCGCATAATATCGAAACGTTTAATCCGACATTTCGACATTAACGTGGAATAACCATTAAGCTGTTATTTCCGGTTGTCACATAATATCCCAGTCGTTAATCCTTATGATTAATCATCCATTGACCAGGGTATATCTCTGAGACATGATAAGATTTATTATCCGGTTGACTTAATCATTAAATTCACAAATATAATAACTAGCGGTTTGGGCACGCGTTGCTGTGGCTCAATTTGGTTTTGAACTCGAAACAAAACTGTCATTAATAGTTCAAAAAATGATCCCATCGTCATTAAAATTTATGCTAGTATCCGCTAGGTTAATCTATATATTTTCTGAAAATTTCAATGAACATCCTTTCCCCTTTTGTATATATTTCTATACTAATATCTATACTAATATTATAAAGAGGAAAGATTAGTATGTTTGTTTGTATGTGTGTATGTTTGTAATGTTTTCACGCAAAAACTACTCGAACGATTTCAAAAATTCTTTTACCATTGGAAAGCTGCTTCTTCACTGACCAACATAGACTATATGACGTTTAAAAAAAAGTAGGGATCGCTAATAAAATTGTAATAAGTTGTGAAAAATTTAGTCGTAAAAATCTTTCAACGCGTGCGCTGCGGAAACTATTGAGGATAGAATAAAAAAATGTTCTACAGTATTATAGAACATATCAATATCCACAAAAAAGTCTGCGATACTATATGTCTAACTACTATAGTTACACCTGTAGTAGTCTAACTACTACAGTTGACTGGCTCGTTGGCGCTGTGGGTAGTGACCCCTGCCTTCAGCTCCGCGGGTCGCGGGTTCGATTCCCGCCGAGGGCCAACATTTTCTATAAACAAATTGTTGGTTCTTCGAGCCTGGGTGTGTATTTGTATTTAAGTATGTATTTAAACTTATATATGTAGTTTATCTACCAGTTGTCCGTCACCCATAACACAAGTATTAAGTTACTTATTTTGGGGACGGACGACCGTGTGTGTAAATGTCCCATATATTTATTATTATTATTTATTTTCATATTTTCATACAAAATATAAACGTAAGTTCACGAAAAGGTCATCCCTTTCTTCCAAATACGTTTACACTTTAGAGTTTACTTATTTTTCCTCACGATGTTTTCCTTCACCGAAAAGTGTGTGATAAATTGCAATTATCAATTAAACATAAGAACAGAATAACTCATTGATGTTTGCCCGGGAATTAAATCTGTGACCCTGTCAAGACACACGGTCTCACTTCAGCTTATATTATACTAGGTGTGCTAGCCGCTTCGCCCGCGTGGAAATCAGCGTGTCACAATTTTTTTCTAAAATTCATTTTTAAACATAAAAGTAGTTTTTGTGAGTTAACCATAAGAATAGAGACATGCTATCGCGGACTTTTTTGTAGTAGTTTTATAGATCAACAATTATCTAGTATATTTCTTTAGCGTATCTCTGCTGGTTTACACAGCGCACGCGGGTAAAGTTCTCAGCAAGCAATTTTTTTTTTACCAACTGCGCGATCTCTTCAGCACAATGTACAAAATACCGATATGTAATATTTACCCAAACCATCTGGAAGTATAGCACTATCCATTGGTGAAAATTGTACAAAAATCCGTTCAGTAGATTTTGAGAAAATCTATTACATACAGACAGACAGCTTTTTGGGACTTTGTTTTATAATAAGTATAGATGAGGAGTTTTAAGGTTTAATATAAAGATTATTTTGAACCATCCTCCTGCCCTTATATTATTTATCCTCCTGCCCTTATCCCACTCTCAGTGGGGTCAGCATAACATGTTGTCACATCATTTGGCTACATATTTTAGGACCGGCCGCCTGCCTGACGTCAACTTACCTTAGTATTTTACGACTCCTCGGTAAGAAAGGTGGTCTATTCTACTTAAACGGATACTAAACGGTGGGTTGACTTACTTAAGTCGCCTTTAACGACACCTCGGTAAGAAATGAGGGTGGTCTTTTCTACTCAGCCGGACACATGGCTTAAAGATTATCTTGAATCCTTGTATGTAAATCTTTATATAGTAACAAAAGGTCATTTTTATCAAAAGACAGATCAAGGGATCGGCTATTGTCCGTTGGGAAAAGATCGTGCCTTTCACTCTTAAAATGATTGGGAGAGTGATGACATTTTTGAATTGAATAGGTTTTTTTTGGCTTTAACTTTATTTAGCGTGTATGTATGTCAAGGTCAAGTAATATTGTAAGTTAAATTTGACCCACTTGCCAGGAGTGATTGAGCTGAAATTTTTACAAAAGTAATAATAAAATTATTTTGCTATAATCCGCGATACAGTAAATAGAAAATATATATGTATATAGTGCTAAATGTATAGTGGACTATCCGTTTTTTCATACCCGTTACATGCAGGATTCGTAAAAGCACATACACAAACCTCCACCATCGCCACCACAATACACAAGGACTACACACGTTCTACACACGTACAACGACGTACGTACGTTTGCAAGGCGCAAAGCAGGAGTCGCAAGTAATTGTGCTTAGTGTACTTGTGTTATTTATTTATTTGTTCATCGAGACAATTTTTAATCACAGTATAAAGGTGTAAACATAATGTAATAAAAATATAATTTTAAAAAAATAAAAAAATTTTGAGGATTTTATATTTGCTGTATTTTATTGGGTATCTACTTAGCATTCATTATTTATCTTAGCATTACATAGATTTTCTTTATAAACGCATAGTATAGCAAAATTCTTTACTTTTATAACTTAAAATAACGGTTTGTTACAATCCCACTGCTGGGCATAGACCTCCACTGTATTTGGGAGAGAAGGGTTGGAGCTAAGACCTACCACGCTGCTCCAATGCGGATTGGTAGGTTACACATATCCCCGGAATTCTCTAGAGATATAGGTTCCTCATGATGTTTTCCTTCACCGAAAAGCGTGTGATAATTTGCAATTATCAATTAGACACATAAGTTTTATTAGAAAAACTCCTTGTTGCTTACCCGGGGTTTCAACTAGTGACCCCCTCGAAAGAGTCACACGGTCTTACCGCTGGGCTATCACAGCTCAACTTTCATAACTTAAATGATCCTAAACGAAAAAAGTTAACTTTTTAAACTCGAATGTCATCCCCGTTATTCCCAAGCCATAAGCTCCGGGATTTCAAAAGAATTAATGGGAAATCGTGCACTTTGTAACGGGAGCAGCAATTAAAACAAGCGATGCATCAATATTTCATGCTTTGAGCCCTTTATGGAGGCAAATCTCCGGCGTCATGACGACTATTTACCTGTTTGAATTTTTAAATGGCACCGACAGGTGTCACGGGTTTTTACCGTGATATTAAGTAAGCGTAAATCACTTTTCTGTTACAAATCATACTGTTAGGGTTATTAATTATGCAATTTAAGATAAATATTGTCTTGATCTATGTTATTTCAATCAGATTTGATCGGATATTTCAACTAAATATCAAGTTTTGTCAAACACGTTTCGACTAAATTAAATCGTCTTTATTCAAATTCAAAATTAACAAATATTCTTTATTCAAGTAAATATGTAAACCAGTGCTTTTGAATTGAAACTCTAACGCTGGTTCGGAAAGCTGTTCCTACCGAGAAGAGCCAGCAAGACACTCGGTGGGTGCTCTTTTCAAATAAAATTCTTATAACTAGTTACATTTGGTTATTACTATCTTGTACAGGGTAGAGGAGTAGCTATATCCAGGCATTTTTATCATCTATATAATCCTCAATAGTATAGTAGGCTTTTTGTATCAGCCTCCGTTTAACAGCGCTTTTAAACTGCTGTAGTGGCAAAGATAAAATCGATTGCGGGATTTTATTATAGAATCTTATACCCAAACCCTACAAATGACTTATTTAATTTTGCTAGGCGCAAAGCAGGAACCGCAAGCTTATGTCGGTTCCTACTTTGTCTATTATATACGTCGCCAATCTTTTCATAATTTTGTATATTCTTACGTACAAAAATTAAATTACAAAAAATATACTGTGAAGCTAATGTAAGAATACCTATTTCCTTGAACTTCTCTCGCGATCATTATATTATGTGCTCTATACTACTGATAAATGCGAAAGTTTGTGAGTGGGGATGGATGTTTGTTATTCTTTCACGAAAAAACCATTGGACGGATTTGGATGAAATTCTACAGTTATATAAGTTATACGTGAGAATAACATATAGACTACAATTTGTAGTTTTTTGAGAGAAGGATTGGAGCTAAGACCTACCACGCTGCTCCAATGCGGATTGGTAGGTTACACATATTCCTAGAATTCTCTAGAGATATGCAGGTTTCCTCACGATGTTTTCCTTCACCGAAAAGCGTGTGATAAATTGTAATTATCAATTAGACATATAAGTTTTAATAGAAAAACTCAGTGGTGCCTGCCCGGGGTTTGAACCCATGATCGTCTTTAGAGATTCGCACGGAACACCGTGCGAATCTCTAAAGACGATTAGCCTAGCGGTAACAACCGCTAGGCTGTCACAGCTTTATGATTTTATGTAATTTTGCTCGTAATATAGCGATAAATGGAAAAATTCTTGCCTCAGCGAGAGAGCTATCTTGGTGTACGCTGCGTGTACCATAATATTGTCTTGAATAGTTCTAAATATAAGTCCGCGCCAGTATATAATTATATAATTGTGAATCATAAATTAAATTAAATTAGAACCGCTATGTGTATCCGGCTGAGTAAAATAGACCACCTTCATTTCTTACCGAGGTGTCGTAGAAGGCGAGTAAGGCAAGTCGACCCGCCGTGTGATATCCGGCTGAGTAGAATAGACCACCCTCTTTTTTTACCGAGGGGTCATAAAATACGACTAAGGTTAGTTGACGTCAGGAAGGCGGCCAGTCGTAAAATACGTAGCCAAATCATATGACAAAATGTTTGTAAAATGTTGTGCCGACCTCATTTAGAGTGTGATAAGGGCAGGAGGATGATGTTTTATTGAGTTAGATACATTGTAATATTTATTTCAATTATAACTGACATTCTATGACATCACGCTATCAACTATTAAATAAGCTAGTATTTTCTGGCTCTTCCATGTTATGGGTTTTGTACAGTCACGAGTTTTGTAGGTGCTACCTTACTATTCTTTACAATTTGACACAAAACAAGTTTTTGAATTCAATCAGTTATGCTAACCGTGTGAATTGCATAATTATGTAACTATTAAGCATTTATTGAGTATAAGATTCTATAATAAATTCCACAATCTTCTTTAACTTTACCATTACAGCAGTTTAAAAACATTATTAAAAAAGCCTAATACAGAAAGCGTGCTATACTATTGAGGATTACTTAGGCGATAAGAATGCGTGGAGATATCTTCGACCCTGTACAAGACATCAATAACTATATGTAACTAGTAATAAGAATTATTCTTTGAAAAGAGCAGCCGCCGAGTTTCTTGCTGGCTCTTCTCGGTAGGAACAGCTTTCCGAACTAGCAGATGTTGACGATTCAAAATTACTTGCTTACAAGTTTACTTGAATAAAGAATAATTTGAATTTGAATTTATTATTATATCAATAATTTAGTTACTTGTGTTATAAAAAAAACTATATTCATAAAGTAGAAGTTGAATAATGAAAATCTTTTGTTACACAAAACGCCCAGCAACACTCCACACAAGCACTACACACACTCACTACTACAATCTCTATGATAGTTACGAAATCGAAACCGAAACATCACCAGGAGGATAGGCTGCACGACAAAATCGTAATGCGCATTACGATTTGTGAAACGTGCGGTGACTGGTCCTGCATGTATAATGTATGGTAATGTTGCCAGCTTCATACACTTAGCACCACATAGATCTTTACACAGGCGGATTATAGTAAAGTAATTCTAATTTAACGTCTGTACTATGGAATTCCACAGAGTAACGCCTGCTTCTGTAAATCGCATATTATTTAACTATAAATCATTTTTTATATTCGTAAATATACGTTCTGAACTCTTAATATGAACTATAAATATAAATCACAAGATGTATACTGATGCTGTTGATATTTATCTTGTAGTAACCAATAGTAATCTTAAAAACAAACAAACTGAACCTAAATGGTATAGCAATAACCATTAACATGATATTGTAACGCCAAGTAAAATATATTATTAGTAAGATTTATGATACAAAAACACGATTATCGCGCACTGATCGTTAAGAAGTATTCCAATTACTTTTTAAATTAGAACAGGTGTAATTTAGTAAGTTCAATGTGATACTTACCCAAGTGTAGTCATGGTGACGATCGTGTACCAGAAGGCGGCTGGAATGGACGTGAAGTTGGTATCCTGTTCATTCTTCTCAGCGTAGAACATGACAGTGGCGAATATAATTATGGCCATCGCTAATGAGAAGACCAAAAATCCAAGTTCGCTGGCGCAAGACTTGAGAGTGTAACCGAGGATTCGCAATCCTTGAGAGTGCCGCGAGAATTTGAAGATACGGAACACCCTGAACACCCTTAGGGTCACGAAAGCCCCTGATACGTCGTCGTTATCGGTGATCCCCAGCCCAATATAATAGGGCAGGATTGCGACCACGTCTATGATCGACATGACTGATCTGACGAACTTGCACCTATCTGGTGCAGCGAATAGTCGCAGCAAGTATTCAGCAGTGAATATCATCACGCAGGCGGTGTCCAAGCAAAAGAATACGATCTTGTACCGCTCCCCGCAGGGCAAAGTGCCCGCTCTACCCGGTCTGTGCCCGCAAGGAACAGTCTCAACAACATTAGCCATCACCGAGACTGCAATGAAGAATCCGGTCACGTAATAAAACACAAGAGCGGCAGTCGACGTGTGGGGATTCTCGAACGCCCTCCACATCTTCTGCCGTAAGTCAGTGAGCTGCGGCAGACTCTGGTCCCCGGCCTCACTGAGTTTATCGTCCATAAGCCTTTCGGCATTCTCGCGTTTCCTATCCCTGTAATCCTCGTAACAACAATCCCCTATAACGTCAGGTAAGATCCCGAAAAACGCTAACTCCTCGTCGTAACCAGTCAGGCATTCGTGTTTAGGGTAATGGAGCTTCCCAGTTCTGTAGTAATTGAGTATGTGTCTAAAGATGTCCGGGTCTCTATCGAAGAAGTATTCGCGGCTGTCCTCGTCGTAGAAGAACTCTCTTTCGGTAGAGCCGAGGAGCGAGTCGGGGTACTTCTCGAGCGTGTTCCTCCAGGTCTCGAAGCGTCTCCCGGACACGTTGATGAGGAGCTTCTCGTCCTCGGCCCGTCGCCTGTCCTTGGGGACGGGCGGGGGCGGCAGGGGGTGCGTGGCTATGGGCACCCAGCCGATGGCGGCAGCGCGCGCGAACGGCAGCCATGCGGCGACGGACGCCATCGCGTACTGTCGGCGCCACCGTCGCCGCGGTACTGGCGCGACGGCACGAGCCCCCCCGCGTGGCTCTATTTCGGGCCGCCCGCCCAGATGGCGCGGTGTTGCCACATGACCGGCCGAAATAACCCCGAGTGCTCGGACGTTTTAAATTTTATTGCAAACTCGAGAGATTTATGATGTGCGTTAAAACCAAAGATTGTTTATGAAATTATTCATTCTTTGAAACAGTGCCATTGTTGCGTTCGTTACGCTTTCGGTGGGCAAACAAATATTACACGTACGACCTTAACCTGTATGTTTAAAACATTAACTTTATGAAGCAAACACAAATTGTATTGTACCATACAATAATAAAGTTAAAAACAATAAAATACATAATTCGATGAATGTAATTAAGGTATGAACATTATCACTGACATAAAATATTAAAATTCAAAGTATGAGCACATAATTTGCTTATTATCTTGTCTTAAATTGGGATGTAGTGCATACTATGGGACATAGCTTGTTCGACTGAGTAAATTTGAAAAATTATTATCCTAATAAACGACCCTTTTTGCATATAGTTCTCTTCTCCAGATGCAAGCGTCCCCGTACCTTAGTAATCAAAGTACTTGATATCGTAAAAACACTGAAGAAGAAATGTAAAAATACGGGTCACATCGGTACTTAATAGAGTTACCTTTGTGTAAGGTTCGACGTTTCGACAGAGTTGCATCCACCGTAGTCACGAACTGAACAGTATACCATTATATATGGAATAATCATATACTAGTAAGTAATAACAAAATGAAATTGATGTCTCCTACTTACTTACTTACTGTTACTACTATTTTTAAGGAAATTTTGGTTTGTAATTATTTATAAAAAACCATTAATTGTGTAAAACATTAAACCTCACATTATTTATTTATAACTTAGAGAGGAAAAGTAATAATAAAAATTATTTTGCTATAGTCCGTGATACAGTAAAAAAATATAAATAGTGCTAAATGTATAATGGACTATCCGTGATTTCATACCCGAAACATGCAGGATTCGTAAAAATCTAATTCATCTAATTCTATAAACTAAGAGTGGAATAAGGCAGGAGAATAGAACTTTATAATAATATTAATGTTTTTTTTAATATCTAGAAGATTTTATGAAATGAAGAAATTACTTTTTGACTCTACAAATTCCCTTAATATTTACCAAATATTCGCTTCCTAGCAACCCTGACCCGGGCGAAAACGGAGTACGCGTGCGCGAACCGTGACGTCACTGCCTAATAAATTGATTTTCATCCACCTGTCCTCTTCTGCCCTCGCAGGTTGCGCATCTCGCCGTCCATCTCGCACGCGGCAAAACTCTAGTGACCTTTTTGAATGTTTTTCAATCGAGACATATTTTTTTTAAAAGGCCTTTGTCTCCGGTAGTGAAAAGACGAGGCTTGAGGCTCTATTTCTTAAATGAGTTTCTCTTTGCTCGAGGCGTTTGTAGGAAATAGGCCAACGAATCGGGTGTAACGTCTTAAAGCACATTGATTGATCAAGCGACTTTTACTTTAGGTTATTGTATGTTTATTTGGCTAACGAATCGTTATAATTTTGGAATAAATTTATAAAGTTTATTCCCATTATTTTGATGTAATCGGCGCTTGTTAAGATCTATGTTAAGTATATGAAACGAAACTGTTTATGCCTTATACATGCAAGATTTGTTACAGCCCGTATCACAAGACACCACCAAAAACACCACACTTTCACTACAAGCAATACTACGAAGAATCAGGAGATAGGCTTCAAGACAAAATCGCTAAGCGACGCATCACCCAAACTCGCAGTATTATATACAAATACTTTTGCCCCCCACCATTGATTTTTCCTCCAAACACGTGTACTTACATAGATTCTCTCAACAAACGCGGATTATAGCAAAATAATTGAATTCCACAAAGTATTGCCTATTTCTATAAATTAACAAAAGGAATATATTCTATACCAATATTCTAGACCAGTGTACAGAAAGATTCCAATCAAGTGTAAAAAATATGCTTATACGTAAAGCATATTACAAAATTGAAGATTATTTGGTTGATAAGAAAGCGTGGATTTGAAAATCCTTTCAGCTTCATACAAGACAACGGTTTAATAATGTATAATTGAAAATATTTAAAAGATTGACCGCCGAGTTTCTTGCTGGTTCTTCTCGGTAAGAGCAACATTCCGAACCAGTTGTAGCTTCATTAATCATATTGATGCTTGACGATTCAAAAGTGCCTGAAATGGTTTATTTGAATAAAGATTGATTGATTGATTCATATTTTTTCCTTGCTGTGTGTTCACTATCACAATCTCAATCGTTTTGCATCGTAACCGAAGCAGCATCAGCAGGCCTACCATGAACTCTTATTGCGACTCAATTGAAGACGTAAACTAAATTTGTTTTGCTTTTTCATACCATGACGTCTTAAAGACGCACACTTTAAGTCGTTGCCGAATGAGCGTTCGGAATTCGTCCTAAGAAAATGTGAGTAAAAGTGAAGTGAAAGTGAGTGAGTTATCTGTAGTTCATATAACGTATCCTTTTCAAATATCACTACCCCAATGCAATTCAGACTTCATGGTTCGAAAAAAAGTTCGCGTTCGCCGTTTACGTCTTCAATTGAGTCGCAATAAGAGTTCGTGGTAGGCCTGCAGAAGATACTTAGCTCATATCTATAGATGGAATCAAGCGCGTCTTTACGAATACTGCATGTATCAAAGGCCCGCTAGCGCAGTTTGCAGTGACCCTGCCTCCGCTCTACGGGCTGCGGGTTCGATTCCCACCGAGGGCCAACATTTTCTAAAATGTATGAAGCAACTTTTGCCCGCGACTTTGTTCACGTAAACTGTAGTCTTGGAATAAACCAGTGGCGTCTGTCTATCTCCAATCCTGTAAAAAAAACTCAAATACAACATCATCTCTATCTCTATATCTCTGCAAATATAGCAAATACTACTTGATATAGAATCTCCTTTAATTGGAGATTTAACTTGACTTTGACACATCGTGAATAAAAAAGCTTTGATAGGTTGATAATAGATGGCGCTTTTCAGTGTCATCCTATTCCTGAAGAATTAACAGGATTTCTATAGCCTATATTACCCCGGTGTTTAAGGAATAATTGTACCAGATTTCATCGATATTGGTTCAGCTAATTCGTCGTAAAAGAGAAATAAACATACATCCATACTCACAAATTTTCGCATTAATAATATTAGTAGTATAGGACTATTAGGATACGATAGTAAAGGACTAGTAGGATACGATATATCTAGGAGATATCAAGGCCGTCACCCATAACACAAGTATTAAGTTACTTACTTTGGGGACGGACGACCGTGTGTGTAAGTGTCCCATAATGTCCCATATATATATCACGTATGAGAACGGACAGTCCATTATAGCATTGAAAATATTTTCTATTTGTGTTATCGCGGATGATATCAAAAGAATATTATTTTTACTTTCGTATATTCTGGTTCA
This sequence comes from Morpho deidamia, assembly GCA_947086505.1. Classification (NCBI taxonomy): domain Eukaryota; kingdom Metazoa; phylum Arthropoda; class Insecta; order Lepidoptera; family Nymphalidae; genus Morpho; species Morpho deidamia. The sequence goes on from CAMTZC010000008.1 coordinate 19,083,443, forward strand.
TTTTATTGGCATTATTACTACACATCAAATTCAAATTCAAAATATTCTTTACATTCAAGTAAACTTGTTAACAAGTGCTATTGAATCGTCAACTCTACTGCTGGTTCGGAAAGCTGTTCCTACCGAGAAGAGCCAGGAAGAAACTCGGCGGTGTTCTTTTCAACTTATAATTCTTCCTAATAGTTATATTTAGTAATCGCTGTCTTGTACAGGGTCAGACGATAGCTATCCACGCATTCTTATCATCTATATAATCCTCAATAGTATAGTAAGCTTTTTGTATCAGCCTCCCTTTAACAGCGTTTGTAATCTGCTGTAGAGGCAAATCTGAAATTAATTGTGGAATATTATTATAGAATCTTATATCAAAACCCAAAAACGACTGAAATACTTTTGTGGTTCGGCTTTTAGTTATGGCTTGGCTGGCGCAGCATAGGTTAGAAATAACAAATTGTGAAGATTTACTGAGACAATCTCAGCAACCGGTCTTAATATCTGAAGATTTTATCAAACTATATCTATACTTATTATAAAACAAAGTCCCAAAAAGCTGTCTGTTTGTATGTAATCGATTTTCTCAAAATCTACTGAACGGATTTTTGTACGGTTTTCGCGTACGTCGGGCAGGCGGCCGGTCGTAAAATACGTAGCCAAATCATGTAACAACATGTTTATAATATGTTGTGTCGTTCCCACTTAGAATGGGATAAGGGCAGGAGGGATGATGATGGTTTGTACACCATCTAATGAGATATTTATATTTCTTCACGATTCCATCACCGAAAGCGTGTGATAAATTGCAAATATTATATAGACATCGAATTAAACAGAAAATCTCATTTACACCGTGACGTGCAAGCGATGTGTTTCGAAATAAAAATTTCTCAATTTACTTATTGTGGCCAAAAATTGTGCCACAATCTTATCTCGGCTTGCACAGATAGTCTTAAACAGTTGTCTACTTTTTTTAATATCGACTAGCAATCCCTTACTAATTATTGTACATAAAAATATAAAGAATTATAAAACGATAGGTGATGTATATAATGGACAAAGTAGGAACCGACATAAGCTTGCGACTCCTGCTTTGCGCCTAGCAAAAGTACGTAAATCGTTTGTGGGTTTGGGTATAAGATTATATAATAAAATTCCGAAATCAATTTTGGCCACGCCATTACAGCAGTTTAAAAACACTGTTAAAAAGAGGCTGATACAGAAAGCCTACTATACTGTTGAAGATTACTTAGATGATAAGGATGTGTGGATATAGGTGCACTTCTACCCTGTACAAGACAGTAATAAATAAATGTAACTAGTTCTAAGATTTATATTTTAAAAAGAGCAACCGCCGTGTTTCTTGCTGGTTCTTCCCGGCAGGAACAGCTTTCCGAACCAGCAGTAAAGTTGACGATTCAAAAGCACTTGTTTACAAGTTTACTTAAATAAAGAATATTTTGATTGATTGATTGATTTGATTATTTATATGGGTAGAGAGCGGGTCAATTGAAAAACAAAGCACTTATAAAATTTACATTTATTCTTACACCCATAATCACGTACTATGTACAATTAGAGAGAAAGCACTCTATACAGGCTAGAAATTATAATTTATACGTCCAAGTCGGGATACAAAAATCAGGGTTAAAGTTAACAGTGTGATTCCGTCTTAATTCGGTACTACACAATATATAGTCGCTTAAAATAATAGGTTTATTTCACGTTGATTTTCTAAACATTTTTAATGTTATTTATAATTAATTTATTCCATTATTAATGTTATAATTAATTGAAATATAACAATAATTAATTTCGGGTAATTGAGTTACATTGTTTTAAATCGTTTTGAAATCGAATTTAATGGAATTCATAATTATCATTGAAATATAATAATAATAATAACTTAATTTCGGGTATATATTAATTTCCACGATTTTAATAATTACATGATGAGTTTCGCAGTATTTCAAGCTATTTAACAATTTAATTTTACGGAATTCATCATAATTTAAATATTAATGTACTTAATTGCTACTCAAGCTGCATTGAGTGGCGCATTTTTCAAACTTTTTAAATTTCATTTAATGGAATTCATAAAAATCATTGAATAAATAATAATAATAATTTAATGAATTTTAGTTGTGTTGAGTTTGTTTTATTATATTTTATATTGTAATTTTATTTTAAGTATTTTGAAAATTTAATAAGATTTCATAAATATATTTTTTATTTTATTTATTTTATACATCTGTATTATAATGATAAATAAATTGAAAATATAATAAAGAACGTAATAATAATAACTATATATATCTAATATCTTAGCTTGAAATATTGCTGTAAAGTCTTGACTAGTACTCATGTGACAACTTTAAATATAAATAAATAATATATACCCGTGATTCAATCCATAAATTATGTAAATAAGAAAGTCTATCTGTTAAGTTTTCACCTTCCGCGTATACAACTATTAGCTAGAATAAAATAAAAACATAAATAAAATAAAAAGAAATTAATTGCACTTCATATACTTCTTTGGTACTGGATTCATAAAGCACACAAAAGGTACATTAAGGTATGGTAATGGTACATAAATGTCGCTTATTATATACGATTTATTATTTCAGAATACAGAATATAACCGAAAAAAAAATGAAGTTATATTAAATGTAAGGTTGCCTGCTGTCCTAATATACAGGGATTATCCCGTTATGCGGTCGTATCCCGGTTGCGCCTGGGCATAAGCTGTAATTGAGCATCAATTGTTTTAATTTAAACTTAAAATTACCTTATTTTTTGTTTATGCTAAAAGATCACTAAACAGAGTTTGTGATCTCTAACTTCGAGGAATATATCACCAAATATAACTCGAATAAGCAGCTTTTGGGAACACGCGAGCAATCTTTTTGTTTTTGAATTATATAATTTTGAATTTTTGAATTTTGACCAGAATACCTAAGACCTGAAGACCTTTGAAAAATACCCTAGACAGATTCTGATCAGAGGTAGGCCTATTCGTATGTGAATCTCGTTTGCATCTCCATAAATAAATAACAGCAAGTTCAGAAACCTATTCCACCCACTGTCTGGTTTTTTCTTAAATACAGAATTTAAAGCGAATGTAGGTTTACATTTCTGTATCTGAGAACTATAACGAAGTGCCATGTTTGAAAATGATGTTCATTAATGGTATGATTTTATTTTATTAGATAATTAAATATTTTTTGCCATCACGAAAATGTGATTAATATCATCCAAGAGGTAATTTAAATTTTAAGAAACAGTATTTACTCTAAACAAAAAAAATATGTACTTATAATAAATAAATAATAATAAATAAAAAAAATAAAAATATATAAAAATGTTATATAATAATTTATATTTATATCAACAAGCTAATATTATATGGTCAAAATGGGTAGTCACAAGATTATCAATTTATTATCATTATTTTATTTTATTATTTTCTTTTTATTTTAGTGATTTTATTTTATTTAAGTCAGTTTCATTATCTTCATTTGTGGTTTTAGTTTGAAATATGTCATCTTTTATTATATGATGTGTTTAATTAGTGTAAGTGCATTAAGTCCGTTCTAATTAAATAATAAATAAATAAAAATGAAAAATAAGACTATAAGTAAATTCTACATGTATAAATAAATTGATATCCATTTGATTGCATTTTGAGCTAATATTAAATAATTATACCTGGAAAATACAGTCCAGTATAATAGGTACCTAAAACTGCATTTCCAAAAATGGTAACTAAACGACCTATATCTACATATGATTTATTACAGCTCACAGTGATTCACAATTTTTTTTCGAAAAAATCCCGTTATAGGGATAATGGCATAACTTTTTTCAGTATAATCATACATCGTAAATCGAATTATGCTTTGAATAATTACTATCGCAAGTAAAAGTAAATAATTGCATTAATAAATTAAACTAACTATATAAATAAATACGTGAAAATACCTCTTTCCTTATAATTGGTGAGCATGACGCGCGTTCACGCTTCGAGCGAAACTTATAATCTAAGAGATAGCGACTTCTCGACTAGTTTGATTTAGACAAACAAAAATTTCAATATTTTTGATTTTGCTTTGAATACTTTTCAGAAGTAATAATAAAATTATTTTGCTATTATCTGCCATAATTTTTATTATGGATCTCCGTAAAATAACGCCAAATTCTATAAGTTTTTGTATATTTTTCATTATGTCTATTTAATTACTTACGTAATTTTTATTGTGTTATTTTCGTTCTATGACCTGTGATAGCCCAGCGGTGAAACCATGCAACTCTATCAAAAGTGTGACAGGTTTAATCCCAATGAATTTTTCTATTAAAACTTATGTGACTAATTGATTTTAATTAATCAAATGGTTTTCGTTCAAGAAAAACATCAGAAGGAAATCTAAATATCTTTAGAGAAATCTGGGAATATGGGTAACCTACGAATCCACATTGTAGCAGCGTGGTGGGACTTAGCTCTAACCCTTCTCTCCAAAAATGGAGGGAGGAGGCCTATGCCCAACAGTGGCATAGTAACAGGCTGTTATTCCACTTTTTCTTTTACTTTTTATTTGATCACTGGTTACTAGAGAGCCTGGTCAGATAGTGAAGATATATAGATAATATAGTGAAGTATAGCCCATTTTTAAAACATTATCTTGGATATAAGTAGTTTTGTTGACTACAAATAGTATGTCAGCTTGTTAGTTAGTGCCTCAAATTAAAGATTTTCAAAAACTATCTGATCTTTTATTTTATTTATTTACACATTCAGAAAGCCACTATTTTTTATTGTTAATTGATAAAGTTTTTCTTCATAGTATGCATTTGATTATAATATTGTGTTATTAAAAACGTCACTAAGATGAAGTTGCGATTATTCGATAGAGTAGAAATTGAAGCCAATATAAATTGAAATATAGATAAATAGCATATAAATGCTATACCGGAATGTTATATGAGAATATTATAATTTAATATCTGTATTTACACAGCTATAAGTAGTATACTCATTTAGTAATACTATTCATTTATTTAATACAGGGATTATATTTTGATATGTAATTGACAAAACTTTATATAAAGCATACTATATAGAGAAAATTATCTAAAGGAATTTTATAGAAAAAAATGCATTATCGGTCACTGTATATCAATGACGATGAAATATACAAAATTTACAGATACATAATATGTAACCGAAGTCAAAATCAGACTACTCGAGAGTACGCAGGCTCTTTGTCTATTAACATACGGCCTAATATAGGTACATTAAGCACTTATAGATATTTTTTTTTCAATACCTACGTTTTGCACAACTCCGACTAGATTTCTCATTTTCCTTACAAATAAGTGAAGCTGCAGGCTAATTGCATAACGCGATAGAGATCGAAATCGCATTCAAATTTATTTTAGGACTGAGCTAGGTAATTAAAAAAAGAGAAATCTTTAAGCGACATTCAACAGTGGATGTAGAGTTTAATGTTTTATTTTTTGCAATTACGATATGTATAATCAATTTCTGATGTGTCTGTCATTTGATAATATTTTATTATCAAATAATTATTTAAAAGCTTTCATGCTTATTCCAACCTACTCCTTAACCTACTTCAATCCACACGAATATTAAACATCAAAAAGTATTTCTGTCATTTGCACGGCAAAATCCGTTAAACAAAGATTAAAGATATTTATTATTATTAAAGCGTATATATCGGGTTAACATATTGAATTTCAGTAGCCATAACTATGTTACTTGTTGCTATATAATGATTTAGGATAAGTTAGAATAAACATCGTTGTGCTATAGTTATGTAGTCAAGTTCTTATTCGAGTCTAGTGACTTTGAATGCGATTCTGATTGTGATCGCATTACGTAACTAGTCTATTTTCCTTATACAATTTAATCATTAACAACTAATTATTACAATATTAAGTAATAATATCACGTACGAATCTGTTTGCATTGTTTTTTCCACACATTTGTTTATTTGGAATGTTGAAGAGATCTGTTGACTAGAGGAAAATAAATTACACTATTTATCTTAATATAATTCAATAATTGATAACCGTCTTCCATCATTTTTGTGTCTACAAACGACACTATAATATTCAGGAGTTCGACTTTCGACACCATAATAACGCATTTTGTTATCAATTATTGTATCCAATTTAAAGATTGTCTTGATCTATGTCATTTCAATCCGATTTTATCGGATATTTCAACTAAATATCAAGTTTTAGTCAAGCTCGTTTCGACTAAAACTCGACCGTCTTTATTAAGTTCTCTATTAACTATGAAAGCAATAAACCGTTTGGATGCACTTAGAGTAAACTTAAAGTCAATATGCCTTTTCTTTCCTTCAGCTCACTGATTTCAACAGATATATCTCTTTCAGGCAATCCCTTTATTATCCGAAATCCCTTAACTCTTAAATAAATAACAATCCAATAAGAAAGGTAATGTAAGAAAATTATGAACATTATATATAGCATGTTTAGTATTAAAGTGACCGAATCCAATAATAGGCTTAATTGAGTTACATACACTGTACTCCTCATTTCACTGCCATCTATGATCTGCTCATCACGCTACGCTGCTATTGCTCTTCCAAGTTATGGGTCTCTTAAAAACGTCTAGTGAGCACCATATGCACAAGTTTAATTTTGAAAAATAAAAATGTTTTCGTCACCAACAATAAATGTAAGTTATTATTATAAAATGATTGTATTCAATAGGGAATTTTATAATTAAGAAAATGGTATATATGTAAATATGTATACCATTTTGGTATGTAAGTATGGTATATAATTATTAAATAACATGATCTAAAAATGAAGGTCAAAAATTCGTACACCCCCCCCCTCCATCCGCTTCTTATCGGTCAAAGGGTTAACTCAGGAGTTTTGTAGACGCTACGCTACGGTTAATTGCAATTTACTACAAAACAACTTTTTTTAATTAGGTCACTTTAATACTAAGCGTGAGCTATTTCCTTTTACTGTTGCTTCTTCCAATCTTGAGATAAATAGAATAAGGATATTAATCTTAAAGTGCATCCAAACGACAATAACGCTGAAATAATAAATAAATTAAATTAAACAATACACATCGTTCTATTACCGAAGAACGACTAAATAACTATTTGTATTACACTTGACTAGACGTAACATATTGAGAGATCAGTCGCCGTGGACTCTGGACCAACGCTTCGCACTAAAGTCTTTTTCTGTACACAATCACTTGCAGTTGTCGTCGGGATATTGCCAAAAACTTTACACACAAAATATCATATTTCTTGGTAACTTACAATGTTTTAGGCTAAATATCTAACGAGTATAAACCCATTTAAACTTCAGTTCAAAATTAAAACCTTATTGACACCAATATGGTTATGTCGATTTTATTTGTGAATTTTGTACAACTCAAAATAAACGAGAGTTCACTTCTAACAAGAGTTAAAAGCTTTAATTTATAAGTGAATTTTGGATTTCAAATATCTCAAATGATATTTGAAATCCACAATTCAGTAAAAGTAAAAGTAAAAAGTAGTAACAATCTTTAACTAACTTTAATTTAATATTTTTAAGTGACTCAAGTTTTTGCTTTGACTCTAATTATATATTTGCAAATAGCTCAAATTTAGTAGTTTAAACTGACTCAAATTTGTTTTGAAGTAACTCTGATTTGGTATTTTTTAGTATGTTTTACTTAAGGTCAGGAGGTATATTGGAACCGTTACCGAATCTTCCAGTTACACCAAATAGTGAAATAGTACTATCACAAAGTGAACTTTATGTTTTAAATCAAAGATCGTATCAATGTTTGTATCAATACTAATTATTAAAACTTGTATTGATTGACGCTTAGCCTAAACCAGCGTTACCAAGACGAAATTATTAACAAAAGCATTGCCAATAACAAAATTTTAAACAATTTTTTGATAATACGCATATCCCGTGACAACTTGAGGCTCTTTTCAAAGCACCAACAAGTGCTGTTGGGGTATAGGGCGTCACAATAGGTGATCGTCCGTGTCGTCGTGATCCTCTTCGGATTCAGCGGAATCTAAACCCGGTACGTGATCTAGATCTTGCATATCACACTGTTGGTCACACTCTGTGGAAGGAGCGTCGTCGTCTTTCCACTTGTCCATTGATCTTCTGCGTGCATTCATAAAGAAATTGCCTACCGTCGTTGGCTCTAAGCCGAGTTGCCTCGCTATCGTCACTTGCATTTCTTTTGATGGTCGCTTTGTTTCCTGAAATATTATAAAAAATATTTTAAATGGACATATTGCCAGGTATGCCAAATTTTGCATATTTTTTTACATAAACAACACTATTGCAAAAGTAATGAATATAGGGCTTTATTACAAAACAGTACTAAATATTTGGTTCAAATATCAATGTAAGCATTTAAATTTACACGTAATGCATTGCACATAATAGATTAAAAAAGCCTAAAATATTTGCTTTCTTATTGCGGATTAAAGAAAAAGTAGCAAAAGCCCTCAAAGTAGCGCTTAATTCTATCAATTATTAATTATTGTTTTTCTTGTAATTTATCTGTTACCACAGATAAAATTCAGGACATGTGGAACATGATCATAAATTCCGACTTTTTACGAATTTTATTGAACAAGTATATGTTGAATAGAAAGTGGTAATTTTAAAAGTAGAATTCTTGAAATACCTCGTTTTGTAAATCCTATTTAAGTAAAGAATGGAAAAAGCGTTGTTGAAAATCTTAAGAAAGATATTTTAAAAAAATCATAAGAAAAAAGTAGGTAGGTAACAGGAAAATCGTCAAGAAAGACGAGGTCAGATACAATCGTAGAATTAGCAGCAAATAATGAGGATAAAAATCGGTTGGATTTAAACAAGTAGTGACTTGTACTTGATGAAGTATTAAATAATTATAAATTTGAATTACATTACCTTAAAAATAGCTTGCAGAGTACGCCGCTGCAGATCTGTGAAAACCAAACGCGGCTTCTTCGGGGAAGGCAGAGTATCCGAACCCAAATCCTCCTTGCGTTTGCAGCCTGAAACAGAAAAATTCCAAATTAAAACTGAGATTTTTAAAAACTTACGAGACAATCTACTAATAAGGCAAGTCCATTTTTTGTTGCCGGTTTATCTTTGTATTTTGAAACATGTTGTATTTGCCAATCTGTTTTGTCCTCAAATACGCGATACTTTGTATACACTATCGTGCTATATCCTTGAAATAGATTACTTAATATTGACATATTACACAGAGATTAGCTTAATTTCATTCAATATTTAAATTATTTAGGATAGCCCATAATGTTTCGAATACATCCCGCATTAATAGATCAATATAACTTAATAGTTAATCTCTATTAAATTGTGACCACAATTATGAATCAGATAATAGAAATCATGTAATTGAATAGGTAAGTAATGATGATATAATTTTAACCTTACGTACAATATAGTACGAGAATTGGATAAAGTGTAAGGGCTAAATTAATACAAATATTACTCACTGCCTCTCTGTGGAATCTGGGCCGCTGGAACAATCAAAAAACTTAGTGTTATTAGAAAGGTCTTAAGCGTTTTGATTTACTAGACATTCGAAGCCCATCTATGGACAACAACCATGCCTCTAAACACTGACTACCGGCAAGCCTTCTCTCGCACAAAAATTTTATACAAATGCTTTAATTTTTTTTATTTCTAAAAACCTTTATGCGAAAGAACACTAGTAAAATGAGAATTCTAAAAAAGTCTATTCATAAGAAATCTATTTCGGATATAAAACAAAATATTTTAAAAGACTTTGATTCAATAAAAAAAAATCGATTTTGTTTTATTAAGAATTCTCTTTACAGAGACGTCGCTCTTAGAATTATAATTTTTGATAATTTCAATATAATGAGACATTTTGGAACAGTTTCCGATGGAGGTAATCCCATTCCGAATTGCTCGTGAAAATCTAAATATGAAATATAAATGCATACCTGGCGACAATGTAAACAACATTAACAAAGGATCTGAAATCTCGCAGGCACCTATAAAATCATATTTTAAATCTATTACAGCCCGGGCGCGGGGGAAAACAAAAAGGGAGGGAATGGGGGCAGCGTTAGCAGTCTAACATACATCTTGGCTTCTTGAAGCTAACAAAATACACTTACCTAATGCTAAAAAATATTTATAAAAACTAAAACAGTAAGTTTTTATTGTATAGACAGTATCGTTACCATTATTGATTGTATAGAACAAGAATAAACAAATAAAGAAATAGGAAAGGATACTGCCTATCCAAACGTTAACATCTATAGAGAGCAAATCTATAATTTACACATTATAATATATTCACAAAATAAATATAAAATCATTCAGTTAGATATTGCTTCCTCTAATGTTAAAAATGCTTGTCACAAAGCGTTTGTGGTTAACATATTATATTTATGCTTATATAATAAACGTTGGTAAATACATACACATACATACGCATACATATATTACCTTTGCGACAAGCTATTCTCTGATTTTTTAATACCTATTAGAAACCAAGTCCACTGCTACGCAGCCAAGGATTGGGATAAAGGATAATTAAAATAAATTATTATCATCAGGTGTAACTGAAGGAAAACATAAATAACTTTTATAAACCTTTTATCCTACAAGTTATATTTGCTCTCAAGTGTCTGAAATTTTTTTATTTTTGTTAAAAATATGAATGAATCTCTCATGATATCTTTACGTAATGCTGTAATATACACCATATTACAGTTCCCGTATTTGTAAGTTAAATTAAACGAATCTTAAATTAATCCTTCTTTAGAAACGGAATATTTATGAAACTTAAACAATATATTTTCTCGTATGTTGAATTTCATATAATATAAAAATTATCAAACATAGAATAACTTAAAAGAAAAGTAAAGGTTGACTAAATATCAACAAAGGAGGAACCGGAGAAGAGGATTCTAAGGAGCTTTCAGGAAAATCCAGGGATTGAACGTTATGGGAAGGACTCACAAGCACGAAACGTCCCCGGCAGGTTCATAACCCGGTGTTTCCCATGGGGGTAGAGGCCCGGGTGGATACATGGAGCCCTGGGGCACAGACGGAGCGCCCTGATACTCCCTGGCATAAGCCTGCTGCTGCATGTTGTTTACATTGTCGCCTTTTAGTGACTGCTGATTGGGCGTATCTGAAATATTTACAACTCAATGTCAACATTTCATATTTCTTGGCACATGTATTTTATATTCATTTGACTTAACGAAACAGAAATCTGTACAGGAATTACTCTACTATTTTATATCGTTGGTTTTGATTAAACAGATTCTTTCGACAAGATATTCAATTAGAATTAACGGCTACACGTTAATCTATCATATTATGTTAATTCTTATAGACTCACTAACCAAATCTCATTTCTTGTTAAATTTATTGATTATAATTTAATTAAATTTAGTTCAAACTTCAGCATGAAGTAGATACAAAAAAAAGCTTACATCAACAACATATTTCACATTATTGATATTTTGTGATCATTAGTAAGTTCTTCAGTAATTTGTATTATTACAATAAGAAATATGTAGGACAATAGTAAGTGATTAATGCCATTTATAACACCCACAAAAATATATGTTTTGAATATTGAAAGGCTCTATTTGTGACGTATCTATATTTAGGCTATATTTATTAAATATTTTAATGTATAGGTTGTCATGTCAAATTGTCTATTATTTAAAATATAATGTTGGTTACAGATCAATAATTTTAATAATATATAAAAATTTTGATACCATGTCGAAATCAGATGACTCGAGTGTACGCTAGCTCCTCGTCTATAAACATATCGCCTACTTAATAAAGTACTCATTACGCATTATTACAAAATAAATAAATACAAATACATAAAAAAATATTTATATGACTTATTTTCATTAATTGTTTGTATTTAGCTTTTTAGCTGGGATTTTTTGAAATCTGGCTTATTTCGATTTATGACATTTATAATAAAGAAGATCTATTCGTTATTATATGATGTTAAAGTAAAGTCAAGGCCTGTTACTATTTCACTGCTGGGCGTAAGCTCTTCTCTCTCTCTCTCCGTTTCTGGAGAGAAATCAAAGTCCCACCAAGCTACTCCAATGTGGTTTGGCAGGTTACACATATCCCCAGAATTCTTTAGAGATATGCAGGTTTCCTCACTGTTTCCTTCATCGAAAAACGTGTGACAAACTGCTGTTATCAATTAGACCCATCAATTTTAATAGAAAATCTCATTGGTGCCTGCCTGAGGTTTGAACTAGTGACCCCCTCGAAAGAGTTCGCACGGTCTCACCGCTAGGCTCACAGCTTGTTTATTTTTTATCATATAATATGCTTGATATTAATTCATGCATTCTCTAGACGCATACATACTATAGTCCTCATGATTATAGTTGGATAGAATTATGAAATATTCATTTAAAATAAGCAACAATTAAATTGAAATATATTTTTTAAAATTAATTAATTAAAAATAACAACCTTGCAGTTAAATTATAATGCCATTTAATAAAAGTAATGATGACATAAATGAAGGCAATTATTCACATCTTTAGTTATCTTAGTGATGTAATAATGAAGAAATAAAAAAATTAAAATTATTTTTAGAAATAATACTATAAGGATTCCATTGTAAATTAATTAATCATTTTATTTATTTATGTATTATGAGTTTGTCTAAAACATTCACCTTGATTATTTTCTATTCAATAACTTTGTTGTTTTTATTTTTAAATTATTAAATTTTTAATAACTTTATTTGAATTTTAGATATTTTAAATGCCTTACATATTTAGTCATTATTTGATTAAAATTAATAAAAGAAATTTAATATCTAATGTCAACGCGGATATACTAAGAAGGGTGATTAGATTATTATGCATATCCATCAATATTGTGTTGTAAGTCTCATAATATTTTAAATAATAATAATCAAATAATTTAATATTAATAATCAAATATTTTAAATGAATAATTTTGAGACTAAACTCAATAAATTCTTCTAAATTAAATTGTATACAGCAAACGTAAATAATAATAAAAAACATTAAGACCCCGCGCTACCTAAATATCAGTGGAGCAGTCTGCGAGGGGTCGCGCGATCGATACCGCGGGCGGGTGCGGGGGCCGTGACGTCACAACGACTGAGAAGGGGCTGGGGGGGTTGCCATGTGCTAACATCGCCCCGGTGTTCTAACGTTTTTAATGTTGTAATCTCTGACTGTGAGTTTAAGTGAAGGTGTGCAGATTCGACGTGTTCAGCTTATTCGACAAATATAGTTTATCGAATTCAACAGAAAGAGAAAATATTAATCTATATAGATAAAAGACAAACTAGGTATGTACCTTATAGACTCCAAAACAGGTGGACCGATTTTAATGACATTTTCAATCTTTAGATTGAACCATAAATCCGATAAGTTTGGTGGTGAAAAATAGCTCCGACTATTTTTTTAAAATGTCAGTTTTGTGAGGGGAATTCGATAGTAGACTGAGATGCAGTAACGCGTGTCCGGACCACTAGTATAATATAAGATTTAATTTTACCTAATTTTAGCACCAGCGGCTTAAAAGCGAAAGCGTAGTAGACGGATCTTCGAACATTGGATGGATTCTAAAGCCTTGTATCCACTTAGGCATGCTCAGGCGTATAAGTCGCTCATTCGCCTGAGCATGCTCAGTGAAACAAAATGAAAGTTTTATTCGAACGAGCCTCAACATTAAAAAAGCTATGCTCAGACTGCTCAGTATATGCTAGGCTCCGTCATGTCTTCCCGTGACCGTGTAGCTGCTGCGGTATTTATTATATAAATGTGGCTTGAGTTTCAAATGAACCATTTTATAATAATAAATAATAATTATAATTAATTTAATAAATGATTCAGGGAACTCAAAATGCTCGTTATTTGCCGAGCTTTTCAAACTCAAAAACAACTGTCTATACTGAATGCCGAGGGAATATTGAGCAGCTTTGAGCACGTCCCAAAACCAATAGGCATTGGATTCTTCCTGAGCGCGCTCGGACTTGCTTGGGCCGAGCGTATTCTTGCACCTTCACTAAAGCGGCTCGACCAAATGAGTCGCTCATTTACCTGAGCTTACACAAATTGCTTTACTGAATCATGTTAAGATTTATAAAACTTAGACTAAACTGAATAGACTAGAATTAGACTTTACTTTGTATATTCATTATCAATTACTGTAATGGCAATCTAGTGAATGTATGCAGCGACAAAGTAATGAATGTGTGCAGTGCTAGTGTAGTAGCCGTGGTTTGTAATGCATTCATTTTACAAATCCTGCGTGCGTAGGGTATTAAAGACGGATAGTAGAATTAAAGCATTACATAGACTTTTACTACACGCGGTTTATAGTAAAATAATCCATTATTTTATTTACATTTTTAAAAACCAGACACCAAAGTAAAGTATTGTTTTAATTAGGATTTAACTTTTATCGCATCTACGTGAGTTTAAAATGAAACCCCTTTGGTTTTCATCTAGAACCTAAATCATTGAGCAACTATTCGGATGACACACCCTAAATAAAATATTTGTACGCACTCTAACACGATCTAGGGTTGACACTTATTCATTTATTTTAGTTGGAGCTATATAATACATAATTATAGGAGAAAAAAATCAAAACGAACCATTAAAAACTTCGCAAGAAAAAAAACTTACGTACAAATGTGTTAAATTACAAGTTAAATAATAAAAAAGAATTTGTACAATTTTGTAAAAGTAAAGTGAAATAACGAGATTTTTTTAATTATATACTATAGATAGGTATATAAACTTTAATTGTACTAAAAATTTATCAAAATTGGTCCAGCAAATTATCCGTGGCGTAAAAAACAGATAAACTGACTTCGTACCTGATAGTGAGAATAAACCGTATAAAATGGAATTTAATAAACCTGAAACAACGGAAACCTAGATAGATTCTTAAGGATGTTTACACAAAACTGTAGGGTTGGAGCTGAGACCTACCACGCTGCTTCAATGCGGATCGTTAGGTTGTATATATCCCCAGAATTCTCTACAGATATGCAGGTTTCCTCACGATGTTTTCCTTCACAGAAAAATGTGTGTTAAATTACAATTATCAATAAGTCACATAAGTTTTAATTGAAAAACTCATGGGTACCTGCCCGGGGCTTGAACTCGTGATCCCTTCGAAAGAGTCGCACGGTCTCACCGCTTGGGTATCACACCTTAACGTCGAACCTTACAAATAGGTAATTCAGTTTTGTCGCAATGTGACCCGTAAAGTAGCGGCCTGTTACTATGCCCACTGCTGGGCTAAGGCCTCCTCTCTCCGTTTTTGGAGAGAAGGTTTGGAGCTAAGACCTACCACGCTGCTCCAATGTGGATTGGTAGGTTACACATATCCCCAGAATTCTCTAGAGATATGCAGGTTTCCTCACGATATTTTCCTTCACCGAAAAGCGTGTGATAAATTGCATTTATCAATAAGACACATAAGTTTTAATAGAAAAACTCATTGGTGCCTGCCCGGGGTTTGAACCTATGTCGACTGTATGTTTATATAATATTGGCATAGCTATTGTACTAGAAGATAGTGAAAGTGTTACAGCCAATAATAAGAGAAGGAAGATAACACTTATCTTTGTCTAATCACACATAAAAAAGAGAGACAGATAATAAGTCCTACCCTACTCTATTAAAATAACTCATTTGACAGCCCTACTTTATCTCTCGCGGCTTGATTAGTGACGCGACGCGTTGTATCGACCGATTCGTATCGATTCACGCGAATCGATACACAGCTGACGTGCGTGATGGTTGTGGAATTTATCGAAATCTTACTACGCAATGTTATTTTGATTAACGATAGCCTAGCTTTACTTTAATAAAAATGTAGTAACATAACGAGCAACGTATTTGTAACGATTAAAAATTACGAGATGAATTAAAAAATATATTTATAGAAGCAGGCGTTACTTTGCGGAATTCCATATTACAAGCAATACAACAGAACTAACTACTTTGCTATAATCCGCACGGGTTAAGTGAATGCATGCAAAGCCAATGTGTATGTGCTTCATACACATTGGCTTTCAAGTAAACTTGTAAACTTGCTTTTCAATAGTAATTATAAAATTATTTTGCTACAATCCACGATAATATCAATTTATCGTGGCAGAATAATTTTTATTATTACTTTTGTATTATATATCTCCGCAAAGTAACGCCTAATTCTATAAATAATTTAAAGTTCTCTTCAATCTTCATCTCTCAACAGAGATTATTCAGAAATCTTATTTAGAAAATTAATCCTACCGAGAAGAACCAGCGAGAAACTTAAAAAAAATAAAAATCCTAACTAGTCACATTTCGTCGCTGTCATCTTGTGCAAGGTCGCAGAATAATTTAATCCACAATTTTTAATATACATATAATCCTTAATAAAATAGTCTTTTAATAGCTATTTTAAAATATTGTAACAGCAAAGATAGAATAGAAATATGAAAAGAATTTATACCCACAAATGATTTACGTCCTAATAAGGCTCAAAGCAAGTGCCGCAAACTTATATCGGTTCCTTTTTTGTCTATTGCATACAGGAAGTAGAAACGGATCTTAAATCGCAATGCGATTTTATCGTGAAGTCTATCTCCTGGTGGCCACGGAGCGAAACGATCGCAGATATTATCGTAGTGAATGTGTTTTGTGTTTGTGTGGCGGTGTTCTACGATACGTGATAAAGATAAGATTTTCTAAACGCGGATTATAGCAAAATAGTTTGATCATAACTTTGTACTGTGAAATTACGCAAAGTAACGCCTGCTTCTATAAATTATTTATGCCGGACGGATGGAGGGATATGAAATTAGGCACAGTTATAGTTAATATAGAGAGGGAGTGCAGGATGCTAATATTTTTGCAAAATAATCCATAAAACACAAACTACTATGCATTTGATTGTAAAAGTCCATGTTCGAATTGAGAAAAGATTAATATTAACCTTTATTATTTTTAGCTATAGTCTATGGTCACAGTGGAGGAGAGGAATATTGTTATGAGCTAAATGCGCGGATAATGAAAAAAATTGTATTAAAAAAAGAGCTATACGTGGCATTTACAGTTTAAGTATGCATGATTATCTGCGAACGAAGTTTAAGGAAATAGGTATTCTTACATTTGCTTCACAGGATATTTTAAGCAATTTAATTTTTGTGCATAAAATACAGAATTATGAAAAAAATTCGACGTATATAATAGATGATAGTAGAAACATATATATCCTTGCGGCAACTGCTTTGCTTGCAATAGTACGTATATCATTTGTGGGTCTTTAAGATCTTATGATAAAATTTAACACTGTTAAAAGGAGACTGATAGAAAGACCACTATACTGTTGAGAATTATTTAGAAGACAAGAATGCGTCGATATAGCTACTCTTTGACCCTACACAAGATAGTAATGACTAAATGTAACTTCTTATACGAGCTTTTGAACCGACCGGCGACCGCCGAGTATCTTACTGGCTCAGCAGTTAAGTTGAAGATTCAAAAGCACTTGTTTACAAGTTTGCTTGAATAAAGAATATTTTGAATTTGAAATTTGAAAATTGAATTTGATAGTTGTAAGCTGGAAATAAATAAATAAATAAGTTTACTTGAATAAAGAATATTTTTGATTTGACCATACAAAAACTTTTATATTTCCGTATCAGGCGTGAATAACTTAACAAAACCAAAACGCAAAGTTTTCTGGAGAGGTATAGGTTAAGTATATGTTTAAGAGAGTTATTTAAATATTTACAAGTTTGTATGTGCGATATAAAAGACTTGTCAACTTCTCTGAAATATTCACCATATAAATTATCTTAATGCGTAGTTTGATTAAATATATAATTGAACGTAAGTCGACTTATCAACATACTCACGCCTGGTACTGATTTATCGCGATGTTTGTCAACCCTATCTAGCCGAGCCCCCTCGTAGCTAGTGACGCGCCACCCCATATCGACCCGGTCGCATCGATTGTCGACGAATCGATGCGACAGCTGACTTTCACGGTGTTTGTAAACTCTATCGATTGTATTCAAATTTGTGTTTTCGTACACTGTTTTTAGTGATAGTCGTGTATATGCGGGTTGCAAATATAGCAATCATGCTATATTTGCAACGTAATAAAGTAAGCAAATAAACGCCAATTACAATATTACGTCCAAAAATATCGATATAAGCAAAATTTCACAGCGAATTTTTACATTAAGTCGTCTGTTAACATTAGAAATATTATTTTATCGTTGGAAAATTGTGTATTTTGGGAAATTCTTACAAGCGACTTAGTCGAAAAGAATTCTAGAACTATTTGTCAATACAGGCGAAGTTATTATTTTGATGTAAAATTTATAATTATGATTTTCATTAATTTATTTAGTTAATTGCAAATCTTGTTGTAAATATCGATAAATTTAAAGGAACGTATAGACTTCCTTAAGTAAAGAAAATGCCTTAGAGATCTAATATTTTAAAAGCTCCTAATAATCTAACCACCTCGCTATAAAACATAAATATTCTAGTACTAATCATGCTGAACGTACCTGCTAACCTCAGCGCCGACATCCTCTGGAACTCTGGCTCCTGGAGCCATTTCCACATCCTCCTGAACGTCTCCCGTCCCGACTTGAGCTTGGACCACGGCTTCGGATTCCTTAATAGATCGCTCAGAGTCCCTTGCGAGCGACAGAGCACCCTTTGCGCGAATATAGCCTGAGGTATCGAGTACCTCTTCAACTCCCCACTTATCCTTTGAGCCAATTCTTTTGTGTTAATTTCCTCTGTATCAGCTTGGGCTTGCTGCTGCTCTTCCCTCGTCTCTCTGGCGAGCAACGCTGCGTTGAGGTCTAAGCCAGGGCTGGGCAGCGGTGGTGTAGGGGAGCGCCTTTCGAACGAGTTCGGGGACACGCTCCGTCTGCTATAAGCGGATTGTGGCGACAGGGGCTCATTGTACGGCGCTGGTGATAGAGAAGCGTACGAAGGTTGTTGCTGGATGACAGTGAACGTGCCCCCAGCGTGGTACGCGAACTTATCCGAGACGGTGCTGATAGGGGGCAGAGGTAGGAGGGGTGTTAGCGTCGCGTACGACGCCGGTTCTAGCCCGGGCGGTGTCAAACGTCCGTTCACAGCGGATAGAGGGTGGAAGGCCGCGTCGCCGTCCGGCAGCAGGTCCTCCGGGGAGAGCCTGGGCGGGGACGCGTTACTCGGAGCCACTATGACGGTGAGCGGCGCGCGTTCCCTTATCCTGTGGTCGTCCATGGCGCGCGGCCGGCCGCTGCGGGGTCGCGCGGGCGACTGATCGACGCCTGCGCGACGCACCCTGCCGTCCCCTCGGTCCTGCGAACACCCCTGTTTCCATCACCCACGACACAAAACGTCCTATCTCCTTTATAAAAAAACTATTATCAACCTACCGTCAATAAAATTAGAGTTGTTTTTATAATGCTCCATAACATCCAGTCCGATCTCGTGACGTGAACGCTACAATGCACCCTTAACCTACCCTGAGGCGTTGAACCGACTGTTTCCCTGTATCTCCATACAGTTCGTTATACATTACCGACTCTTCACGTTTTAGAGCAGTGTTATAAGGCTACGGAAAGCAATGGATAATGGTAAAGAGTTTGAATATTGAGCTATATGCGTTGTTGTGGTATAGTATACGGTGTCCCCGTTCGGGGCACATCCACTTGGTACCTCATGGTGGAAGTTCCAAAGGAAAACCACCTTATTCAAGTCTGATTCATTATAATGATGATTTATATGTTTAAAACAATGTATCATAACGCGGACTTTTTTTAGAATATACGCTGATATGAAACTGTATTTTTGTTAATCTATTAGAATTCATTACTTTGACTTGTAGAAAATCACTGTTAAACATAAATGAAACCATTATATTTTTATTATATTTTTCGCATTAGTCTTAACATAACTCATATTAAATCATAATCAGTATTAAAAAACTATCATTGTCCAAAAAAGTTCCGATTGCCACTAAACTTTACAAGATTATCCGCTGGATCAATCTGAAGATTGTCTGAAAATTTCATTAAAATAGGTTCAGTCGATTCGGAGTCTATACGGAACATACATCCTGCATTTTGATTCAATTTATTTAACATTCAAAAAAGTTATATACATATATTAGCTTATAAAAAACATTAATGTTTATAGAATTAGGCGTTACTTTGCGGAGATCCATAATACAAAATAGTAAAATTATTTTGCTATAATCCGCGATACAATCACGATTCAGTATCGCGGATTATTGAAAAATATTGTATTATTACTTTTACATTGATGTTTATTGTTAATACCCGTTGGCGCAGTTGGCAGTAATCCTGCCTCCAACTCCAAGGGTTGCGGGTTCGATTCGAATAGGATATATTTATCAGTTGTCTATCACATAACATAACATAACATAACATAACAACAATTAAGTTTTACTTTTGGGACGGACAGCCGTGTGTGTATTTGTTCCATATATTTATTTATTTAGTTAAGTAATCACTTAACGTTTAAATAACATAGGTTTTCTACAAAATACATGCGATTCTCTAGAGACGATCATGGGTTCAAACCCCGGGCAGACACCAATGAGTTTTTCTGATAAAACTTATGTGTCTTATTGATAATTACGATTCATCACAACCTTTTCGGTGAATGAATATCGTGAAGAAACCTGCATATCTCTGAGAATTCTAGGGATATCTGAAATCAAGCCAATTGGAGCTAAGACCTACCAATCCGCATTGGAGCAGCGTGGTAGGTCTTAGCTACAATCCTTCTCTACAGAAACGGAGAGAACGTTACTTTACTTTTTTAATATATTAGATATATATATATATATATCTAATGAATTTGATATATATATATATATAGGAACGATTTGATATATATTATAAATAGGTGAACTATCATAAGTTCTAGTTAGTTCATTTTTAGATTTCCTTAGAAGTACGATTTTAATAATAAAACTGTCAAATATAATCCTACTTAATCCTACTTAATATTATAAATGCGAAAGTTTGTGAGTATGGATTGATGTTTGTTACTCTTTCATGAAAAAACTATTAGACAGATTTGGATGAAACTTTACAGTTATATAGATTATACATCGGAATAACATATAGGCTACAATTTGTAATGATTTTATGTAATATAACGATACATGTCAATAAAGTCGGAAAAAATCTGGCCTCTGAGAGCTATCTCGGCATACGCTGCCTAAACCGTTAGAGTTACACAAAGATGATGTACCGTAGTATTGTTTTTTTTTAATAGTTCTAAATAAAAGTCCGCGACAGCATATATCTATCTTTTATGTGGAAGCCACTATGACCAAAATTGTGAATCATAAATTTAATTTTAATTAGATACTGTGACAGACTAAATTCCTCGCGAGCGAAGCCGCGGGCAAAAACTAGTATTAAAATAAAATGTCGGACGTTTCTAGAATTAGAATGTTGACACATTCTAATTTTTAACCAAAACAGATTTTTTTTTCATTTTACAACATGAAGACTGATAGTCCACCATACATTTTGTATTATATATATTTTCTGTTATATATATCTATGCTAATATTATAAAGAGGAAAGATTTGTACGTTTGTGTGTATGTTTAAAGTTTTCACGCAAAAACTACTGGACTGATTTCAAAAATTCTTTCATCATTGAAAAGCTGCTTCTTAATATGCAACATAGGCTATATCACATTTTACAAAAAATAGGGATCCCTATTAAAATTGTAATAAGGTTTGAAAAATTATTCATAAAAATCTTTCATCACGTGCGCTGCGAAACTATTGATGATAGAACAAAAAAATCTTCTACATTATTATAAAACGTATCAATATCTAAAAAAAGTCTGCGATACCATATGTCTAACTATTATAATTTTGCCAATACAACTACTTTTCTACATAAAAGTTGATAAAATGGCGACAATAATCAAACCATAATATTTACATCTCCGTATTAATCCTTAATTCCACTTAATGATATTTTATTAAAAACTGTTTCATTATCTGTAAAATACTTTTTAAGTTATTAAAATGGGTCATTCCAATCAAAAGATGTAACGAATTTCAAAATGTCAATATAAAGAAAATATTGCCATAACAATTGTAGCGTATTGTATTTGTGTACCTATGAATACATTCCATTAAAAATTGCCTTTGCC
Organism: Morpho deidamia; assembly: GCA_947086505.1. Classification (NCBI taxonomy): domain Eukaryota; kingdom Metazoa; phylum Arthropoda; class Insecta; order Lepidoptera; family Nymphalidae; genus Morpho; species Morpho deidamia. Next base: position 19,105,723 of record CAMTZC010000008.1, read on the forward strand.
TTAACTATTGATAAGTCCCAGGACCAAAATTCCAATTAATAAAAAAAATAAGTCCATAGTCTGACTTAGTAAACTTTCCACTACCTCGAGATCGGTATGTATAGTACCCGGCAATAAATATTGCACATCGAGGCTTAGAGAGAGAAAATAGGCTAGATTCTGCTTCATAGAGCATTGTCTCTGTCGCACAGACTGACGAACCCGTGTATGACAGTGACAGCGCTCTACGAAACCGAACTGGCCAGCTGTTTCGTTCGATGTGCATTATTTAATGCCTGGTACAATACGCGGGTGAAACCGCGGGGCATTGCTGCTAAATTAATTATAAAATTATTTTGCTATAGTTTACCAATTATAGCAAAATAATTTTATAATTAATTTATTATTTAGTCTTATGGCCGTTTTATATAATATCACAATTATATAAGGACTATTACTAATTCATGCTTATTCATTATTCAGATCAGTATGGGGGTAGTTTTTTATTTCATCATATGTCATAGTTTATTACATTAAAGCCCTGTATTATCATACTGTAACATTACATCTATTGTTCAAGTAAAAACATGTAAAAACCATAGTCCGTTAACTGTACGGTGGCAAAACGTTTGGCACCTGGCGCGCGACAAAGGGCTGTAGTGTTGTAACACTATCGATATAATTACGATAGAATTAGAGAAACCAACCCTTTTATTGTTACCGGAAACGGGGAACTATTATATACCTAAGTTAATTTGTAATATCTTTATTGCAAAAATTTAACATTAATATAAAAATAATAAAAAAACTAAATAATGTGCAACGGCGGGCTTATAACGGAATCGGAATTTCTTCCAGCCAACCAGTCTTAATTTATAGAAAAAGAAAGTTAATATTAAGTAAAGTTACTTAAAAATTCTAAATATATAGTAGGAAAAAAATTTTTAGCGATAACGCCGCGTAAAAATCTCATGAATAAGAGTCCCGTATGAGCTTGAAACGAATCGGGCGCATCCGATGAAATAAGATGTGAGTATAGCTGGTCTATAAATATTATTTCTGAATAGTGGTATTCACGAAAGTTTAAATTAAAAAATTACCTTTAATTATTCACCGATATCGATAAAAGCAGTCTCATCTCTATAAATAAGCAAACCGTGCCCCCACACAATGTCCTGCCGGCACTTACTGCCACCGTTCTTTATTCTACACTATAAAAAATTACGTTCAAATACATTACTGTTTCCTAAAAACAACTGGATCATTTAGGGTTTCGATCATTTGTAATTGATTTTCAAGATCTCAGATTATAATTTATATAAAATCTGAGTAATAAAGAAATACCACCTAGAAGCATACCAACAAGGTATCTAATGGGCAGGCTTTTTGACAACCTACTCCGTCTATATCTATTATCCCTCTAAAATACACCATCACCACACCACACATCAGCTCAGCACACGACCTAGATATAAAGACATACCGAATGTTTGTCTTTATATACTCGAGTCTCGGCAGGAGACACCCTCTCTGACAACCTAATATCTTTTTATTCCTATTCCACCCTTTAAAAATACTTGTAACACGCGTTTTGCTTCCATTAACTAAGAAGAACTGGCAAGATACTGAATTGTTGGTAATATTGAGTACTAGTGCCAAAATTGTTACTGCGGTGCAAAGTTTATGTACAATGTAAGATTCTTTTAAAACTAGTCTCCAGTTCCAGTCACTAGTTCTCCAACCCCGTAGTCCCTTTAAAAATCATTATTTATTTTAGACAATTTTAAACCATAAATGAAAATAACGCAACGTTCTTTAAAAGCAAAAAGACATTTTAAAAAATAAGAAGAATCAATTTAAATTTTTACCATTTGTCTTTCTTTTCGTGCACACCAACAGATCTCTATCATTTTATTCTGTATAGTAACATTTTAGTAAATTATATTAACAAAACACACAATATGTGGGTAGATACTGATCTACTCAGCGGACATAGAACACCAATACTGACTTCCATAATTTGACTTAAAATAGAACAACCAAATTCGTCATCTATATAATCTAAGGAGATTATCTATTCTTGCCTGAATATGACAAATATTTGTTGATATTTGTCATATTCAGGCAAGAATCACGACCTAAATAACAGAACGTCTGAGAGTCATAAATGTAAATGGCTTAGAACACATCTAAGAAAAGGCCTAATATCTAATTTTTAGGAAGATGAATTGAAACTCCACAAAATCCACTTAAGCTTATGACCAGTTTTGTAATGATACTGATTCTAAAGAACTCATTACTGATTGGTTACTAAGCGCTTAGGCTCTTTCCACCGCGCACTGAGTGAGTGCGACATAACGCCCAATTCACCCATCTATAATATAAACTTTCCAAAAGCTTTCTAAATGATCCAGACGATCACCGATCATAACATAACATTTAGTGCACACCTAACATCTTCAAGAACGACGAGGCACAGACTTCTGATATCGCTTAGTTAGCATTCCGGTACTCCTTTGATGAAATAATAACTAGTCAAAATCATTCTACCAGCTTTTCGCTACAGGTCGCTCTATCCGACCCTACAGAAGGACCTTAGGACGACGTTCTCAGTTATTAATTAAATGCCGTTAAGACCCACTTAGCCCAAAAAAATTACATGTGGCACAGCTCATGAATAAGTGCCCCGAGCACGAAACTAGTCGGGTTAACCCGATAGAATAAGACATGAGTAAAGCCGGTTTTTATACATAAACCTATGGCTAAAAATTCAGCATATTTCACCTACATTGAAATTCAAAAAACTCGATTACGATCGTTAAAATGCACATTTGCGTATTCCAACCATTATGACACCCCTCTTGTAATCAACCCTATCTAATTAGCATAGCGCGTTTGACAGCTGCGACGGGCGCCATCTTGCGTGACGTCACATCGATCGTCCTCCGTCGATATCGACCGCACACCTGTGCGGCGCGTGCCTCACTATCTTCCGGGTGCAATGACCCGTTGCGCCATATGTTTTTAAATAAAAAAGCACTTATAAGGACATTGAAGGTTTTCTTGGTTGATTGAAAAATGAATTATGACATATGAGGGCAAAGCCCTCGCATTTTACATTTTTAAAGATTTAAAAGTTATATTTTATGCAATATTCGGATTAAATAGAAAAGGAAAATGCAATGCGATGAATAGAGAAAACTAACCCATTGACAAATGACAACCAATGCTATAATTTAAAAACCACTACTCGTAAGGGGTGTATTCGAGGGTAGAGTTTCACTTACAAAGAAATCTTTGTGTGTTTAAAAAAGAATTTAATCACAATGTATGGTACCCGGCATTAAATAAAGCACATCGATGTTTAGAAAGAAACAGCCGGCTAGTTCGGTTTCGTAGAGCGCTGTCTCTGTCACTCAGTTAGTATATGACGTTTCGCACGGGTTCGTCGGGTAACGCCTGCTTCTATAAATCATTTAGAAAGCCTATTTTATTAAAATTATTATAAAAACGCGTGGATAAAATATAGATGATAAAAACGCGTGGATATATATATGCGTGGAAATAGCTACCCTTCGACCCTGTAAAGTAGCGGCCTGTTAATATCCCACTGCTGGGAATAGGCCTCCTCTCTCCGTTTCTGGAGAGAAGGGTTGGAGCTAAGACCTACCACGCTGCTCCAATGCGGATTAGTAGGTTACACATATCTCCAGAATTCTCTAGAGATATGCAGGTTTCCTCACGATGTTTTCCTTCACCGAAAAGCGTGTGATAAATTGCAATTATGAATTAGACACATGAGTTTTAATAGAAAAACTCATTGGTGCCTGCCCGGGTTTGAACCTATGTTCGTCTCTAGAGAGTCGCACGGTCTCACCATTGGGCTATCACAGCTTCGACCCTGTAAAGGTTAGTAATTACTAAATGTAACTAGTTATAATAATATCCCACAATCGATTTTATCTTTGCCACTACAGCAGTTTAAAAGCGCTTTTAAAGGGAGGCTGATACTAAAAGCCTACTATACTATTGAGGATTATATAGATAATAAAAATGCGTGGATATAGCTACTCCTCTACCCTGTACAAGAAGTAATAACCAAATGTTTCTTATTTGAAAACAACCACCGAGTTTTTAGTAACAGTTTTCCGAACTAGCAGTAGAGTTGACGATTCAATAGCACTTGTATACTAGTTTACTTGAATAAAGAATATTTTGAATTTGAATAAGAAATTTTAATATCAAGGAAGATCTTATCATAATTGATAACTATATTTAAATGGACCTAATTATAACCTTACGTTTATAATAGGCTACATTTATAAAATAACTAGCAAAGCCCCGCGGTTTCACCCGCGTCCATACAGATCTCGTGGTAGTGGAAAGTCTACGAAATCGGACTATAGATTTATTTTGTAGATTAATTAATTATAAAAAATGGGTATCATTAGTATTCTTGGAATAAGACTTAACTCACCAAGTGCAGGCCCTGCTATAACCGTAGGTTAGGTTTGTTATGGCATTACTTGATTTCGATTTACATTCTTAAATTAATAAAATCTTTTGATTGGGATGTCGGATTTTAATAATTTAAAAAGTATTTTAAAGGTATTGAAACAGTTATTCATAAAATATCATGTCATGGGATAAGGTTTAATACAGAGATATGAATAAAATGGTTTGATTATTGTCGGCACTTTTACCAACTTTTACAATGTAAAAAAGTAGTTATATTGGCATAACTATAATAGTTAGACATATGGTATCGCGGACTTTTTGTGGATATTGATACGTTCTATAATACTGTAGAACATTTTTTTTTTCTATCATCAATAGTTTCCGCAGCGCACGCGATGATAGATGTTTACGACTAAATTTTTACCAAGTTATAACAATTTTATTAGGGATCCCTATTTTTTTTGAAAATGACATATAGCCTATGTTGCTCAGTGAAAAAGCAGCTTTCCAATGGTGAAAGAATTTTTGAAATCGGTCCAGCAGTTTTTGCGTGAAAACGTAACAAACATATACAAACAAACATACAAATCTTTCCTCTTTATAATATAAGTATAGAAAAATGATATGTTAAATATATTCCAGAAATCCAGAGAGCGGGAAATCTTAAATTGAGTCTCACAAAAGCGCTGTTACGTTTTGGTAGCTAGTGAAAAAAAACAGTACAAGTGTCGAAATATCACTGAATTTTGGACTGCGTAATTTTATTTTTAGAAATCTTGGTGGTTATAATTGTTAAATTCGATTAAACAAGGCGAATTTGTAATTTGAAACTTAGTCGGGTTGAACTCGGAGTAATATAAAACAATATAGGATCAGAGGTCAACTTATATTAGTTGCAATTTCTCTGGAAAAATTTCAGTTATTTCCCAACAGTTTATTAAGTTTAACAGTTTAGTAACAGTTTTAAGTTTTGGAAGTACGATAGCAAGACGTAATACTTTCATCGTAACCTTTATTTCGAGATCTCAAAATCAAAACAAAATTGTTCGCCAAACGTCGCCATATTGTAAAAATCAAGAATATCTTACCAAATCAATATAATCGTTTTCGGTATTTATAACATTGTTACCATCGTTTTCAGCTGATATCTTTATAATATTACCATTTATATATACATTTACAATTAAATCCGACATGACCCACAGATATATCGAAAATTGATAATGCGATCATATCGAAATTTTACCCTCTGCATAACCGTTGCTATGACGACGGCACACGTAAAAAGTGAAATAAATTAACTCATCTTAGTTCTTTCTAACTTACGATTATTGTTGAAGAGTGAAAGGGATAGATATATTTTGACCGAATGCTTGCCGGCGAGTGGGCTCTAGCAAAATCGATATCGCACAAGGCTAGGCGTCGATTATCCGGTCTATTCAATGTCAAACACGTAAAGTAGTATAATGAATCAAATTGCACGGCAAAATAAACCTTATTGTAATTACATACGTTCTGATTTAGTTCATGAAGGTTTGTCTTTAGTGCTTTAATACATATGAAAGCATACTCAGTAGGCCCACCGCATGTCATCGACTATTGATTTTCACGATCGCTACCAACTGGCACTTCGATTTATTGAACAATTTTAAACGTAGCTCATTATGTTCCATATTTAAACGAGGACTATTTTTTTTATGTGATTATTTGTGTATGGATTACTGTTAGTTAGACTGAAATATTGTACGCAAATAAATATTATATTATTTTTATTATTCTTAAAATAACGTGACGTAATTAATAAGAAACATTTTTATTTAAAGTTGCATTTTTAATAAAAGTATTCATTTATTTTACTTATGAATATTTTTTATATTAATCTTTTTTTATGTATATTTATTATTGAATTGAATACGTATTGCTTAGGTAATTGGTTACTTATATGTTCAGACATAAAAAAAAATGGATTGAATGGAACTAATAAATGGAGCATTTAAGTTTTTCTTTATTTAATTTTATTTAAAAATAACGCCTGTTGCCGATCTCATCTGATGAAAACAAACGATATAGTTTAAAGTGGAATATACTTGCCTAGTGTTTATTTATAATATTTTAAGAAAATTTGGGACATATTTAATTCTCTATTTACTAAAAAAAATAATTTATTAAGAGTTTAGTTTCTAAACTCAGACAAAAAAAGGAAGATGGAGGGATTTAAAATTGTTACATACTTAACCATTTTAACCTAAAAACATTTATTTATTTTACAAATTTATAATACAAATATATAACTTACGTTTTAAGAACTTAAATATGATATTTCAAAAACTTTTTCATGCTTGTGTAGTTGAGTACAAGACAGCCAATATCTTCTGGGGGTTATCATCCAGTGGCTTTATTTAGTAGTTATCTCTATTTTAGTCATAGACTTTATTCATTTTCTTATGTCACGGCAATATCCGTGTAGTTTTTGTACTTAGATCTTTGGAATATTAACTCCATAGTTCAGAAGACGAATTTCATGATTCATGAGTCCCGAATTATCCGTGTTTATCCACGTTGCAGAGGTTTCGAAACCATCCAGCAATTGGCAGTACAGGGTTCGTAACGTAGATTTCCTTAAAAACCTCGACCTCCATACTATATTAGATACTCTTTAAATGATTCTCAATAAATAATTTATATAATTAGGTGTTACTTTGCGGAAATCCATAATACAAAAGTAATAATGAAATTACTTTACTATAGTCCGCGAATAAGTAATTAGAAAATATACATAATGTAGAGTGGATTATCATTCATTCACAAATTTTTGCGATTTTGTCGTTTGGTCTATCTCCTGGTGATGCTTAGGTTGCAGGCCAAAACGATTGTTGAGTTTGTGATAGTGAGCAGCAGCAGTTTAAAAACAGTATCAAAAAAAGGCTAATACAGAAAGCCTACTATACTGTTGAGGATTACTTAGATGGTAAGAATACATCGACAGAGCTACTCTTCGATCCTGCACAAGACAGTAATGAAATTACACTTTCAAAATAGCAACCGCCGAGATTCTTGCTGGCTGTTCTGGGTGGGAACAGCTTTCCGAACCAGCGGTTAAGTTGACGACTCAAAATCACTTGTTTACAAGTTTCTTTGAATAAATAATATTTTTATAAATAAATATATGGGACACTTACACACACGGTCGTCCGTCCCCAAAGTAAGTAAATTAATGTGTTATGGGTGACGGACAACTGGTGAATATACTTACTACATATATAATTTTAAATACATACTTAAATACAAATACACACCCAAGCTCGAAGAACCAACAAATTTTTAATAGAAAATATTGGCATTCGCGGAGCTTAAGGCAGGGTCACAACCCGCTGCGCCAAAGGGCCTGTCGAATTCTTTTCTTGTCTTTGCCTATCGTATTTTGAATTTGATGATATCTGCAGAGTGGCTGGCATCAGATGGAAACGAAGAGCTACAGACTTAAGCCCACTGCCACTTAAGCCTGCTAATACTTTGGATTACATCGATATTTTTGGTTCTCTGTCGAATCGCTTCGTTTCGGATAAGATCTTTAATAGTAAATCCGATTATAGCCCTCTCCATAGCTCGCTGAGTGACCTTCAATTGGAAGACCAGTCGAAGTTGGCGCAGTGGGTAGTGGACCCTGCCTTCAGCTCCGCGGCTCGTGGGTTAGATTCCCGCCGAGGGCCAACATTTTCTACAAACAATTTTTTGGTTCTTCAAGCATGGGTGTATATTTGTATTTAAGTGTGTATTTAAAATTATATATGTAGTATATCTACCAGTTGTCCGCACACATAACACAAGTATTAAGTTACTTACTGTGGGGACGGACGACCGTGTGTGTTAGTGTCCCATATATTTGTTTCTTTATTATTATTATTCTTGCCAGGGTTCACGTCTCGGCTCCGTATGACAAAATTCAAAATGTTCTTCATTCAAGTAAACTTGTAAACAAGTGCTTTTGAATCATCAAAATCTACCGCTGGTTCGGATAGCTGTTCCTACCGATAAGAGCCAGCAAGAAACTCGGTGGTTGCTCTTTTCAAATAAAATTCTTATAACTAGTTACATTTGGTTATTACTATCTTGTACAGGGTAGAGGAGTAGCTATATCCACGCAGTTTTATCATCTATATAATCCTCAATACTATAGTAGGCTTTTTGTATCAGCCTCCCTTTAACAGCGCTTTTAAACTGCTGTAGTGGCAAAGATTTAAGATTTAAGGCGGGGTTTAGTTATAGAATCTTATACCCAAACCCACAAATGACTTATTTACTTTTGCAAGGCGCAAAGCAGGAACCGCAAGCTTATGTCGGTTCCTACTTTGTTTATTATATACATCGCCAATCCTTTTATAATTATGTATATTCTTATGTACAAACATAAACATAGGTGGGACAGGTAGGACGCACTCGTTAAAGACTTGGCTTAAGACACTTGCCGTATCGGTGACGAAAAACCATTAAATTGACTTCAAAAAATTGGTTCCTCCAAATTTCTAAATCGCATAAACCACAAACTGTTTAAAGAAATAACAATAAAATAATGCTGAGCATTTAAGGCCGTATGGTATCCGGCTGAGTAGAATAGACCACCCTCATTACTTACGGAAGTGTCGTAAAAGGCGACTAAGGTATGTTGACCCACCGTGTGGTATCCGGCTGAGTAGAATAGACCACGCTAATTTCTTACCGAGGGGTTGTAAAATACGAGTCAGGTAAGTTGAAGCCACGTGGCCGCTCGTAAAATACGTAGCCTAATCATGTGACATGTTTATAACATGTTGTGCCGACTCCACTTAGCATTCTAAGTAAGTAGGATTAGTGCAGGAAGATGATGATTATGTTGAATTAGCGAAGTTATGAACAAAATACAGAACCTCACACTTTATTTGCTGCTCGTTTGACGTTAAATGCCTCATAGGTTTCCTTTGATAATTTATTCCAATTTTAAGTGCGACGTAATAAACAGGGCCAAGCGTGGCTTAAAGCTTAAACCCATGGGTGTGATAAAGTTAAGCATAACTGCAAATTGACGACTGGACAAAGCACGTATGCCGCCCTAACGGGGACGTTCCGAAGAGGGTTTATCGGCCACCTTATAAGGTTCCCAAGGTGACTGATGTATCTGGTGCTTCCGATGCATCGATTGGCGGAGTAAGGGGCTATTTTTATAGAGGACCAGACCCAGAGGTGGCGCACTCTGGGGTTCAGAGTTGTTGCTGGCGGGGATGGGGACAATGTGTCCAACGGTACCCTGTTCCCCGCCACCAGTAGCGTGGTGCGGCATTCAGGTTATAGTTCTAGATGGTGAGAGTTTAACATACCTGCCCCTTTTCCCAGTAGCGCGTCGATATCCATAAGGGAGTTTTCCTGATTAAAAAAAAACAACTGTAAATTGCAGTATCTCTTAAGGGGATTTCGAAACTAAAAATGGCGGTATAAATAAAACTCAATTAATGTTTCTTTTTCATTGTATTGCATAAACTGTAACACTTCCAGTTATCCTCGTGATTGAGCAAAGTTTACCTACATTATTATAACTGCCCGTTCTTGTACACGAAAGCATTTACTTTGACTTTGTCGAGTTCATACGAGGTCGCTTTTCAATTATGTAAGAATTGAGTTATACTAGAGTAAAGGGGGAAAAAAGCTTAAAATGTGTCCATTGAAAAAAAAGCAAATGATACTTATTATGTTTATGTTTTCTTAGTTGGATCATATATTTCAAAATCTAAAAAAAATCCTTTGGCATAAAATAAATAAATATATATATATGAGACAATTACACACACACTCGTCAGACCCCAAAGTTACTTAATACTTGTGTTATGGCCGACAGAAAAATGGTAAATATATAGTATAATGCAATATAATATATAATTTTAAATATACATATACACCCATAATCGAAGAATAGAAAATGTTGGCTCCCGGCGTAATCGAACCCGCGACCAGTGGAGCCAAAGGCAAGGTCATTGTTACCTGCGCCAATTTATACTAGCTAGCTAGTATAAATATTAAAAGTGCTGAAAATGTTCAAATACTTTGAACATTTTTTTAAATAAAAACGCGCCATAATTATTTAATTATCTGTGATTAGACGAAGATAAGCCTTTCATCTTCCCTCTCTTATAATTTTTGGGACAATCATTTAGGCCTATAGCTTTTTAAAATATACCTCTTCTACTCTATGTATAATAATAATATGCAAACAACTATCACATTTTTAATGTTATTTTACTAAGTATGAGGGTAGGAGAGTTGCGCGTCAAATACTCCCGCCATTATCAACAAATTTAATAATCTTAAAATAATTAATAATCTCACAGAATTTGGCTTCGGACGACGATGCGAAAGGCAAAAGAAATTTTTAATTCGATTTGACAAAAACAAATTAAATTATATTATATAAATTGCTCAAATGTTATTTGGAAACAATTTTTTTCGTTGTATTCATATGGCAACTTAGTAAATAATTGATAATGAAAAAATTATTGTCGGCATTCCAAACTCAACCTATATTTTTATTTACATTATTACATTGTTCCTCTAATTGAATAACAATATAGATTATAAGCTTGCAGTTTCAAATAATTTAATTATCTTGTTTATGTTACTTTTAAAAAATATACATAATTTATTTTTTATTATTTTTAATTATGATTTATAGAAGCAAGCGTTACTTTGCGGAATTCCATATTACAAGCAATATAACAGAACTAACTACTTTGCTATAATCCGCACGGGTTAAGTGAATGCATGCAAAGCCAATGTGTATGAAGCAGGCAAAATCTACGCACCTTATACATGCAGGACCAGCCACCACATGCACCCCAAGGCGCGATTCACCAGCAACAACGAACACAAAAGCAGCACACACACCCACCACCACAATCTCGACGATCGTTTCGCCCCGAAACCGAAGCATCATCAGGAGGATAGGCTTCACGACAAAAATCGTACTGCAGTATGATACACGGAGATTGTGGTCGTGGGTGTGTGTGCTGCTTTTGTGTGCGTTGTTGCTGGTGAATTGTGCCTTGGGGTGCATGTGGTGGCTGGTCCTGCATGTATAAGGTGCGTAGATTTTGCCTGCTCCATACACATTGGCTTTGCATGCATTCAGTTAACCCGTGCGGATTATAGCAAGTAGTTAGTTCTGTTATATTGCTTGTTATTTTTAATAATAATAATTCTTGCACCTGACTAAATTCAAAATTATTAAGAACACGAGCGACAATATTAAAAATCATAGATTGTATTTTTGATAAAATTGAAAAAGACGATAAAAATCCGATTAAAATGTTAAACGAAATACAAACCTGATTACATTGTGTAAATAATTATAACTATGAATTTTTATGATGTTCGATTATATTTAAATATTCTTTGTACCAAAAAATTTTTTGAACCTTTATTTAATTTTAAGCTGCTAAGTTCGACGAGTATTTTTATGTGCTAACATAAAAATACTTGTCAAAAGTGTTCGTTGTATTTTTGTTGTGACGTATATAGCAGTCTCTGTTGATATTTATTTTTATCATTTTCAAATCGATTTGAATTTTTTTCACTTTTATTTATCAAATGCTTTCATAATATAAAAGATTTAAATAATATTAATTATTTAAATCTTTGAACATCTTTGATAATTGAACATCGAATATTTCTTCGTTACTTGTTTACAGTAGCATTCAAAATTTATCGGATTACGTTGAAGATGTTAACGTAATGTGTATTATTTTAAAGGAAAATTACAGTGGCGTAGCTATCGGAGTGCTAGATGGGGTAGTGCTGTGGCCTCCGAGCTAGGGGTTAGGTCCTCCAAGCTTCCCCTCCCCCACTCGCGTACGTCGAATTCGGAACACAAAGAATACGGGACAAATGATTTTAAATAGTTTAGTTGGAGCCCTAGTTTCCTTTTTTCCCCCAGGGCTTTTGATGACGTCACTACGCCACCGGTACCATAAATTTGTTTATTTCTTTATTTAAAGCTTAATCGACTAGTCAAGCTTACTTGAAACACCGCCATTTTGCGTCAAGTAAATGATTTCGTGTCCAATGCGGACATAACAACGCATGCTATGTCAAATGCTCCGACCTTCATGACAATACACACACGACACTCGAGTGCCGATCATATTTAATTTAAGCTTTAAGCACCAATTTTCTTTATAACAAGTCGTTCGAAATAATTAAACGACTAAAATTCTATAAATATCTTACTATGTATAGGTTAAAAATACATGTTATAACATTTTTACAAGTCTATCTTTAGTTATTCGTATGTAAATCAACTGCCACGATTATCTTTTATTTCTCAGTAATCGTTTTTACATTCTAGCTTTTTTAATAGCATAATATGACAATTGGTTTACACAGGCACTGGTTTTTAACACAAAGTTTAAAATAGATTTAAAAAAACTATAGAAAACATGTAAAATAGGGTAAGGACAAACATTGTAACTCTTAATTGTGTGCTACTGTTTAATTATACAAAGAGAAAATCATATAAATACACTCCGGAAGATATTTACAGACAATGATCATGGACACAATCAAATACACTAAAAATAATTAATAAATTCGCTAAACAATTTTTAATTGCACATCAGATTCGATGAACTAAAAACACGTACCTAAGAGTATTTTTCTATTGGTTAATAATTATTTTTACAATTATATTTTAGTTACGTATGTTATTTCAATTCAGAAATCCAAAAAATTAATAATAAGACGGATTTTTGTTACTTTATTATAAAATTTATAAATATATTGGGAGAACTTAATAAATATTAACAATTTTTGATTACAGAATGAGATTGAAATTAACAATAGATAATATAAAGAAGCGTTGCCAAATTCAGGGATCATATCTACAAAATTTTCAAAAGAAAAAGCGAGCCTAATCGAAACGTTGCATAGAGTAAGATACACATGTCAGTAAAGTAGATAATAGGTACGTAAGTGGGTATAATGTAGGTAAGTACTAAAATTATAGAATATATTAGAAGTATTTATATTTCAGCGAAACTACGCATCGAAGCTTTACAATAACCGTACAATAATTTTTAGATGAGGGTTAAAGTCTCTGGAATCGAAATTAACTTCCAGACTTCTAGATTCGCAGTAAATTTAAGAAATTTTTAGTTGAAGGGAGTACATTGAACAGAAGAAAAGGATAATGGTCCTATACGGTGATCAGTATCCCTAAAGGACAACTAAACTCTACAAAACTTACACAAAAGTATGCTGAGTTTGGGATATACAAAATCCAAAAGAGATCCTTATACAAGCCTACGCGAAACACAAATCTAACAATGAAGTTACGAGGACAATGCTTTCAAAATAACAATAATAATTTATTTCTAGTTAGCACGTTGTATAGAACGCATCATAAATATACAATATTGTTGTATCTAAGGCACATAATGTTTAGGCTTCAATTATTACTCCATATCGTAACAATGGTGCTAATAAAATGTTAGAACAAATTTGCATTGCGACGAATACAAATATAACAAAATATAAGAATCGTTACACTCTCTAGGTACATTATTTGTATGGTGTTTAATATTTTGTATTTGCCGCAAGTACATCAACTATTGCAAAGCTAGTAATAAAAATACTACTGAATCTACTGACGCTGTCGATAAAAAACTTTTCACCTCTCATCTTTCAACTAGATTAAAGATCGTTATAATTATTATAACAAATACAATTTCATGTCCTCTTCTGTTAACAATATGTACCAATAATTATTTCCCATTACAGCACTCCTGTGCAATGCCAATCATACAAAACGACTATTTCAATATAAGACACGTCCAGAATGAACAATTTAATCACAGTCTAGAATTTTCTGCACCAATGAGCTTTTAAATTCGTCACCAATATTGCTTTCATTACAGAGTTATCCAATTTATAGAATTAGGCGTTACTTTGCGGAGATCCATAATACAAAAGTAATAATAAAATTATTGTGCTATAATCCGCAATACAGTAATTAGAAAATATATAGTGTTAAATGTATAGTGGACTATCCGTTTTTTCGTACCCGATACATGCAGGATTCGTAAAAACACATACACAAACCTCCACCACTGCCACCACAATACACAAGCACTACACACGTTCGCTATCACAAACTCAACAATCGTTTCGTCCCGCAACCGAAGCATCATCAGGAGATAGACTCCACGACAAAATCGCAAAGCTTTGCGATGCGATGTGCATGTTTTTACGAATCCTGCACGTATCGGGTATGAAAAAAAGGATAGACCATTATACATTTAACACTATATATATTTTCTATTTACTGTATCGCGGATTATAGCAAAATAATTTTATTATTACTTTTATTTTACAGAGTTATCCATTTACATTTTTCAATACGACGAAACCGAGTTGTTAATCGATTTGCTCTCAATTATTCTTAAGTGACTCCACTATGTAATTCTGTTTTATAACCTCTAATAGTGTCTATAGCTAGCAATTGACTAATTTTCCCCCTCTGCCTAGTCGTCCTATTATTATTAGCTGTAATAAAATCTCTATAGTTTTTTTTTGTGAATAGCTATATATTAATTTTACCAATCCGCCTCTGTTTATATCAAATTTATTTAGAACTTAGTTCCGGCATACTAATCAGTAATTACTATAGAAAAAATATCGCGAGTCGACCTTTACAATATCGGATTCATCTACTTCAGTACCAATTTCTAGCTTCACTAAAGCTGATTTATACTATTATAATATATATTTTTAATTTATTGCTTGTCATTTATTGCTACGTTACCTATACCTAGACTAATTAAGTTAATTGGTTGGGCAACTGAATTATTACAAAAGGCTTAGCCCCCTAAAGGAAATGACACTAAACGGTTAAAAGTATAACTTTAACAAACAAAATGTCCATGATTGACCATACGATGTAATTTGACTTTTTATTATTGTATTTTAATTTAAAATTTGTTCTACGGTTCAAAAATCAATAAAACTGCAATTCTATTCAATGTCGTGATTGTTAAATGTGCTAATTTATGTGTTAAGTTATCTTGAAGTTTTACAGGACTATTGTTAAAAAGTAACAATGCGTACTTATTCTGATCATGAACATTGAACATATACTAGAAATATCAACTTAATTGTACTGTACTTATACATCTAAGTCTATTAAAAATCGTGTATATATATTTGGATCTCATTAAGTGTAATTTGGCCACAAATTTAGTTACCCCCTTACTAATAAATGTAAGGGGTTTATAAATGTAAATATTCTTTATTTTAAGTACAATAAATTTACATTGTAACTCTAATGACTAGCTTTTCACGTATGGCCACGGAATTGTTAAATAAGTGTATACAAAAAAAGAAACAATCCGAATGGATAATGATTTTTGCAACCGATGTTACGCCTCTTTGGCTTATGAAGTGTAAAGTTTTAATATAGTTAATGAGTCCACGGTATATATAAGTGGATGGATTTTCTAAAACAAAATCATACAATTCAATTGTCCCTATAAGTTACATATAAAAGGCACCTATAAAATGTCCATCGACAAACGTCGAACTACTTATATCAACTATTATTGCTTTCGATTCGAACTTTCATAATTGACAAATTAAGGCAATATTTTTTCCATACTTTCTATGTCTAGAATCACTGCAGGATGTAACGAAATTGATTAAATCAAAATTTATGCAGAATTGGCTATTTTCATTGTTATTTGTATTGCACAGCAGTTTTATTTAACAATTAGTATATTCGAAAACGTTATTGAAACTTCGGATCGAAACGGCAGCAATAATGTTGATAGCATTTGGCTTCTAATTATACAACTAAACTAATCTCATAAGCAAGGCTCGTCTTTCTTAAATATTTGTTCAATAAGTTAAAAAAATCTTTGTAAACTATTATGCTTAGTCTAGTTATTTTTTTCAATACAAAACGCACAACAACGAAACAAAAACAACTTATAATATCACACTTTCGTCAATCGAAACATTTTTTAACGCTAGTACTGGAAGCATTAGTTTTCATAAACCGCTTTTCCTAACTGCCTCATAGGTCAGCAAATGAATAATTTATAAGCTGCATTATCATTAATATATGGTATTTCACTAAATTACTGGAAGGCTTGATCATATCATACTTGATTCATATTCTATAAAAATATTAGAATATATGTTGTTTTTTTTATTTTCAGTAATTTTCGATTTTTACATAAATATCATTGGAGTATTGCTTTCCGTTATCTTCTACGTGGTAATTGAAAAGAAAAATCATATTAACCAACAGTATCGATTATATTAGTTAAGTACTGCAAAACGCCTTTGCAAAGTCACCGCGTGCGCTAACTGACACTGACAGTTAATATGGCACGTATTTTTTTTAAATAACAATTCAACTACAACCTTCGCCGAGTCCAATTTCATATTTACACACCGCGTTCCACTTTTAAAAAACATCAGATTTAAAAAATAATCGGTGTTTCCGTACTGTTTCGTACAAATTATTGCGAAATGAAAAAAGTAATTTGAATTTCGAATACGATTCAAACAGTCCGATGCGTCACCGGCCGCCAGTGGGGGAGGGGCGCCGGCGTCCACCTGAGCATAGTTGCGTTCGAGCTGTCGGGCGCGTCGGACGCGTGCAGCGTGGATCACGGCGAGCGGAGGTCGGGCGCCGGCTTGTCGGGGGCGATGTCTTCGGACGTGTCGACGACCACCGCTTGGCCGACGCTCGAGCCGGTGTCCATCGCGGTCGCCTCCGATGTTATCACGTTCGATTGGAAAAATCGTTCTGGAATGTAAAAGACTTCGAAAGTATGATTATTCCATAGAGTTAAGTGGAAAACATATTGCAATCACAGATTAACCCAAAAAAAAGGGAACAATATATGCACGAAACTGATGAAGATGAAGGATCTATCTTGCAACTCTATTACGGCAATTTCTGAACAGAGTATAAAAAATTGAGTGTATTGTACGTCTTTTTTCAATATTTATTTATTTATTTATTTATTTATTCATTACATGTACACTTACAGCTAAAACCAAAACGCATACATGATTTATAGAAAACATTAAAAAAGGAAAAAAAAAACATTTACAATACATTTCTTACATTAGTTACTATCTAAATAGCACATAACGATCTTTAAAAAAGTTTGATCGTTATATGTGAAAATGTCGGCATCTGGAAATCTGCTTAGTAGCTCATTGACTTGCGCAATAGCCCGCTGAGTCGGAGCACTAAATATAATCACTAAGTTCGTTGACCTCTTAACAGTACTTTGTTTGGCAAGAATCGCTTGTATTTGTTGATCTGAGATCGCAGTACAATAAGTTAATAAATATAAAAATGTCATCAAAAGACTTATTGTATGTTTGTTATTAATTGTAAATACTCCTGCAATTGCATTCGTTAACTCTACTGCTGGTTCGGAAACGACATCTACCAAGAAGAGCCATAATTTCAAGGTCGGTGATCAGTTAAATCCACGCTTTTTATCATTTCTATAACCCTTCTTAATAATGAACCTCCTTTTAGCAGTTATGGTAAAATAAAAAACGAAAATAAGTAGTCAAGCTTATGTCAGTTTCTGCTTACTTGTGTTGCTGTAATATTTATATTGCTAAAATTGCTTGCATAATGCTATAAACTATAACGTCTCTCTGTATGCACCGCCAGCTACGCTAAAGCTACACTTAAGCCACGATATTTATCCGCCATAGCTGTCAGCCAGAGCCGCCCGGCTTTAATGATGGTTCCAAGTGATTTTCTTAAAAAATATATAGTTTCTGGTCTTTTAAACTCTTCTTGGACCTTAAAAATATTTTAAAACCCAAATTCTGCATATCAGTTCAGCTGTTCTCTAATTTTAGCAAGATAAACGGCATTTCATTTTTATGTATATAGACATTTCCTTGTATATTGCTTTAAATTTATCATGGAATATAGGATCAGGGAATCCAACTCCTAACTACGGGGATTAGGTTACTCCTAACCCTCGTAGCCGCTAAATATAATGATAACTATATTACCATCGTCCAACAGCTCGACGTGGTTGGGCCCCGCCGGCGCCGTCATGATGTTGAACTCCTCCTCCAGCGTTGGGAATGGGGCGTTCCACCTGCAAACGGGGGAATGCTTTGAAACTGAGATTTGATTAAGAATTTTATTTGAAGTATTGCTGGGCAAAGTCTGCATGCTGCATCGGTGCTTAGACCCCACCATGCTGCAGATCTTTAGAAGAATTCGACGTATGGGCTTGTTAGGCAAAGATTTTTGCCATATAGAAAGGTTTGGTGTCTTGACCCAACACGCTGCTGATCTGAGGAAAAATTTGTCAATTGGGCTCGGATTGCCTTGGCGCTGTCCTTGTTGAAAGATTTAATGCTAAGACCAACTATGCTGGCGGTCTTAAGATAAATGCAACGTTGGGGTTACCAAACTTGAGAATACATTTCTTTATCAACCCAGTGCAATAATAAGCAGAAATTATAATGTAACTAAATTCGTTAACAACGGTGTCTTTTTAACTACATTTAGTAGAAGCTGTTTGTAAGGCAACGAAGAAATATATATTTTTTCCCCATTACCTGGGTGGTGCTCTGGGCGGTGCTCGTGGTGCATACAGCCCCAGTCCACCAGGAGGAGAACCGCTCCCCACAGGACCATAGCTGAATACCTGAAGAAACAAAAACTTAATTAGGATTGTGGAATGAGACGGTTTATAAAGTACTGAGCATATGACCGCTCTCGTAGTCTTACTTCGAGAAACCTGATATACACACGAACCTTGTAACAGTGGCTTCCACCTACATCCTTGTTAAGTCGACTCAGCGAAAATATAGGCGTCCAAAAAGCGCCCTATATGACCCTGACGATCAAATAACGATCGCAAACACGGAAACATGTTATACACACACAAACAGCGTCATCGCCGGAGAAGACGAGGTCTCAGATTTATGTCGTTGATCGGCCGTAGCTTATTCCCACACTTCTAATAGCGTGATGACTAATCACAGTCATACCACTAGCCTTCCACAACGCCTTGCTGAACTCACTGGAGGCTTAGGACGACGTTCCCCGACTCTAGTAGAGCTTCATATTAAAAAAATTATATATTCAAGTAAACTAATAAGGTTTTTGAATCGTCAACTCTAGTGTTCCCCTCGTAAGAATTGCACGGTCTCACCGCTGGGCTATCACAGCTCTAGCGCACAGTACTTATTTCGAGTAGCAGCTTCCAAAATAAAAATAATCATGATGGTGAGATGGCACGAGAAGAAGAATATAAATACCTGCTGAGGCTGCGCGTGGAAGTGGTTGAAGTGCGAGATTGGTGGGTGACAGTCGCGGTAGTGCGGCGAGCGGCGGCGCGGCGACGCGGGCGGCGACCGCACCTCGGGCGACGAGGGCGACGTGCCGCCCACGCCCACGCCCACCTCGCTGGCTGTAACGAAATATTCTGGTCATAAAATGAAAGCTAATAGTAGAAATTACTGGCCTGGGACTGTTTCAGGACTGAATTCAGGCCTTTCTCCTTCAAACAAAAGAATCACCATGTGGTGATACATCCAAGAATCCTTGCAATTATTAATAGGAAAAAGAATATTTTTTCCTTTCTTAACCTTTAGATGCCTTTAGCTGAATGATGCCTATCTCTCGTTTGTTGGTCTCGCTATTCGCTTCTATAATAAAATTCCTCAATCCATTCTAGACCAGTGTACAGAAAGATTCAAAGTAAGTGTAAAGAATATGCTAATACGTAAAGCATATTTATTTATTTATTTATTTATTTATTTATATTACAAAATTGAAGACTATTTGGAAGATAAGAAAGCCTGGATTTGAAAATCCTTTCAGCTTCATACAAGACAGCAGTTTAATAATGTATAATTTAAAATATTTAAAAGATTGACCGCCGGGTTTCTTGCTGGTTCTTCTCGGTAAGAGCAACATTCCGAACCAGTCGTAGCTTCATTAATCATATTGATGCTTGACGATTCAAAAGTGTCTCAAATGGTTTATTTGAATAAAGATTATTTTGATTTGATTTGAAGATAGATTTCTTCAATGGCTCTCTACAACCTTGTTTATGTCGTCTGTCCACTTCATAGAAAGTAACTTATACTGCAACCAACGCTGCAGTATAAGGTATCTATTCTATGACTTTGAGATCCCACAGTTTATTTCTTTACAAATTTTGTGTACCACTTATGGTACTTATCAGTTTTTCGTTTTTCATATTCAAATTCAAAATATCCTTTATTCAAGTAAACTTATAAAGTGCTTTTGAATCGTCAACTCTACTGCTGGTTTGGAAAGCTGTTCCTTACCTAGAAGAGCCAGCATGAAACTCGGCGGTTGCTCTTTTTAAAATATACTCCTCATTACTTTTTGTATTTGCTGTTCGACCCTGTACATTATCTTGTACAGGGTCGAACAGCTATATCCACGCACTATTGTCATTTATGTAATGCTCAACAGTATAGTAGGCTTTTCATTTCAGCCTCCCTTTAATAGTGCTTTTAAACTGCTGTAGTAGCAAAGATAAAATTAATTGCGGAATTTTCCTATAGAATCTTATACTCAAACCCACAAACAACTTACAGTTGCCGTCATTAAATAATACACATCGATGTTTAGAACGAAACAGCCGGTTCGGTTCCGTAGAGCTCTGTCTCTGTCACTCACGGGTTCGTCAGTCTGTGCGACAGAGACAATGCTCTATGAAGTAGAATCTAGCCGATTTCTCTCTCTAAGCCTCGATGTGCACTATTTGTTGCCGCGTACTATAGCTACTTTTCCAAGGCGCAAAGCAGGAGCCGCAAGCTGATGTCGGTTCCTACTTTGTCTATTATATACATCGCTATTTTTATAATCATTAGGTCCATACCAGTCGATCTGATGATAGTGACTGGTCTCGCCATAGGTGGTAACGGCGGTGGTGGTAGCATCGAACTGCTGAAGTATGGTGGTTTTGGACTTCTTGATAAACTGTGTACCTGGAATTAAAGATAGATAAATATAAATATATGGGACACTTACACACACAGTCGTTCGACCCCAAAGTAAGACTTAATACTTGTGTTATGGGTGACGGAAACTGGTAGATATACTACATATATAAGTTTAAATACATACTTAAATACAAATATACACCCGGGCTCGAAGGACCAACAGATTGTTTATAGAAAATGTTGACCCGCGGAGCTGAAGGTAGGGTCACTACCCACTGCGCCAACGGGCCAGATATGAACAAACTGAGCTAACATAAAGACCTTAAGGCCTCCTCTCTCCATTTTTGGAGAGAAGAATTGGAGCTAAGACCTACCTCGCTGTTCCAATGCGGATTGGTAGGTAAATCAATGTATTTAATTGAAATTTGGACCATAAAAGTAGTTATTGTGAGTTAACCGTAAGAGATGGTATTTTTATTGATTTTGATATGTATAAATATAGAAGAAAGCAACTTTTGAATAGTTAGAAAATATCAGGCAATTTTTTACAAATTTAAAGTGCAAAAAAATCGATTTTTTAGTATTTCGATTATTTTCTAATAGACGTATCAGGTCCAAATGTAACACTCAGTGACAATCGCTATTTCATATGCATTCACCTGTAACTGCTGTACATCAGTGGGCGGTTCCTGGCAGACGAACGTCACGAAGTCCCCCAGAGAGTCCTGTGGGGGGCCCTCGTATTTCCCACTCGAATGTTGACTGGACAGTTCGGAAGCTGTAAAAGTATTAAACATAATAAAAACTTTAAATGAATAAAAGCTTTAACAAAATCTCCCTAACTTTACTAAACACTATACTAGTTATGCCAACAACGGCTTCGCCCGCATGGAATTCAGTGATTTAGGAAACTTTTCCCGAATTTTCGATATCTTGAACAAAAAAATTATAAATGGGAGTTAACCGTGAGAGATAGAGGCACGCTGTCGCGGCCTTTTTTGTTGTATTTTGTAGATCTATATTTCTCTACTACATTACTCTACTGTATCTATGCTGGTTTACGCAGCGCACGCGACTAAAGCAAGCAAGTTTTTTTACAACTGCGCAATCTCTTCAACACAATTTAACATTATACCGATATATACTATTAACCTAAGCCATCCGGAAGAATTGAACTATCTTTTGGTGAAAACCGTAAAAAAATCCGTTGAGTAGATTTTGAGAAAATCGATTACATACAGACAGACTGCTTTTTGGGACTTTGTTTTTTAATAAGTATATATATCAAAATATATGTTCAAAATATATTTTATTCCATGTTATTTATGTAAAGTAGAATGTAAATATTAGAAAGTACGTTTATTGATTATATAATTTGGTATCCGTCTTGTGCATCGTTCTCAACCTTTCTTTTCTTTATTTCTCACTGTAGAGGTTGTCTGTAAGAGATCACTCTTAATGATAAGACAGCTTTTGCACTTCTGTATGTGTTCCTGCAGGCCATGAACTCGTATTGCAACTCCATCGAAGGCGTAAACGACGACCGCGAAGCATGACTTTTCGTACCATGAAGTCTAAATTGCATTGGGGTCGCAATGTTTGAAAAGGATGACGTTATATGAACTATAGATAACTCTGTCTGTTTTACTCACATGTTCTTAGGACGAATTCCGAACGCTCACTCGTCTTTAACCCCTCGTGCGCACGAGAGGGTTTTTATCGTGCGTTAAAATTATGTCGAATTGAAACAAACGGGTATCTAGGTATCTGTTCACACGACAGCGTATTTAAATCGCGACGTATTTTTATCGAGCAGTGTTGCATTTTAGTCTGTTGCGGAATTTAAATGCGACGTATTTTTTACGCTCGTCCGTACGAGACGTAAGACGACATGGTATGAAAAAGCAAAACAATTTGGTTTACGTCTTCAATTGAGTCGCAATAAGAGTTCATGGTAGGCCTGCTGTTCTTTATTTCTTTTGTCTTGTATTTCCTATGTATTTGATGTTCAATAAAGAGTTATTACCTGTTGGATGGGTGTCAGTTGGTGGTGGCACGTGTTGGTAGAAGATGGTATTGGAAGGCACGAGAGGTGCTTGCGCTGCACTCAAGCCTGCCGAACTGTGTGGGATACCTGAAAATAACATCGGTAACGTTAGACAAATTTAGGTAGGTATAGTACCCGGCATTAAATAATGCACATCGATGTTTAGAACGAAACAGCCGGCCAGTTAGGTTTCGTAGAGCGCTGTCTCTCAGTTAGTATGTGACGTTTCGCACGGGTTCGTCAGTCTGTGCGACAGAGACAATGCTCTATGAAGCAGAATCTAGCCGATTTTCTCTCTTTAAGCCTCGATGTGCATTATTTATTGCCGGATACTATACCTCAGCACCCTACATAAAAAAAGAGTTAATTCAGGGAAGTATTTAACCACAGGAGTTATTTTACTTTTAAATTATTTTTTTTAAATAAACTCGATTTATAAAGATCAATGACCGTACACTATTATAACACGCAAATCGAAAAATAACCTTGACCCAAAAACTAAAAAGTATGTTATTTATAGAATTAGGCGTTATTTTTCGAAGATCCATAATACAAAAGTAATAATAAAATTATTTTGATATAAGCCGCGATAAAGTAAATAGAAATATATATAATGCTAACTGTGATAGCCCAGCGGTGAGACCGTGCGAGTTTTTCGAGGGGAACACGAGTTCAAACCCGGGCAGGCACCAATGAGTTTTTCTTTTAAAACTCATGTGTCTAATTGATAATTGCAATTTATCACACGCTTTACGGTGAAGGAAAACATTGTGAGGAAACCTGCATTTCTCTAAAGATTTCTGGAGATATGTGTAACCTACCAATTTGCATTGGAGCAATGTGGCAGGTCTTAGCTCCAACGCTTCTCTTCAGAAACGGAGAGAGGAGGCCTATTCCCAGCAGTGGGATTGTAACAGGCCGCTACTTTTATAATGCTAAATGTATAGTTGACTATCCGTTTTTTCATACCCGATGCAAGCAGGATTCGTAAAAACACATGCACAAACCTCCACCACGCCACCACAATACACGAGCACTACACACGTTCACTATCACAAACTCACTTAGATTGGGACAAGGGCAGGAGGATGATGAATTATACACAAGTTTTAATAGTCATTGATGCCTGCTCGGGGTGTGAATCCATGATCGTTCTTATAGAATCGCACGGTATCACCGCTAGGCTTTTTTATTGTTCCGATTTAACGGTTTCAAATCATTTTTTACTCTTGTTGTGCGCTGACCCTAACAGGTGTCAATGTAACCAAACAAACAATTGCAGTGTCACTGACATTACAATGGTCCGAAAGCAAAATCACCAATGACTCAACGCGAATCTGACGCATGTATTTTAATACGTACACAGAACACGTTTGACGCGTAGCGAATACAAATTGAGTTCTTAATTCATTACTCTGACCCGTATTATTTGTATTGTTTATGTTATAGATGTAATTTGTTGTAGTTTTATTAAGCCTTTATGACTGTACTCGTTGGATTCCAGAAAAGGGA
This sequence comes from Morpho deidamia, assembly GCA_947086505.1. NCBI lineage: Eukaryota > Metazoa > Arthropoda > Insecta > Lepidoptera > Nymphalidae > Morpho > Morpho deidamia. Next base: position 19,130,717 of record CAMTZC010000008.1, read on the forward strand.
TACTCGATCCCACTTCTGATTAATGTAATGAACGCATACAATAAAATGAACACACCGAGAACACACAGAAGGGAAATCCTAGATTATATTGTTTTAGCAGATTTAGATATTTATCAATATTAATATCCTTTTTTATATTATCACTTTTGTGTCATTACTATATACCTTTAATATTAATTAATTAAATAAATAAATTTATGAGACATTAACACACACAGCTGTCTGTCCCCAAAGTAACTTAATACTTGTGTTATGGGTGACGGACAACTGGTAGATATACTACATATATTTTTAAATACATACTTAAATACATATTTACACCCAGACTCGAAGAACCAACAAATTCTAAATAGAAAATGTTGGTCCTCGGCAGGAATTGAACCCGCGACCCGCAGAACCGAAGACAGGGTCACTGCCAACTGCACCAACGGGTCATTCAAATAATTAATTAATTTTACTTATTATTTACTATTTTTACAATACATTACATTATAAGTATTATGCAAGCCTTTTATAGAGTCACTATATTCTGAGTTGTCAGTTTCCCAGTGTTACAGTTTTCAGTATAAGGGAGGCAGATGCTCCCCCTTGCCCGTACTACGCTACGCCCATGGAACACACGTTGGGTAACAATAAGTCAGTTTGACACACAGTTACATGTAGCTCCAGAATTCTAAAGAGATATGCAGGTTTTTTCACGAAAAAATCACTTGTTCGTTGAGTCTATCTCCAATTTTTTTTTTCGAACTGGCTGTATACTGTTAGCCCTAACGGCTTTTACAGCGTCACCGGGCGGGACGGGCGAGCGCAGAAGTATGGTCGAGGTTGCGAAATGCAGAGAGTAGAGCGCAGAAGCTCTACTAGCGTCGGGGAACGTCGTCCTAAGGGTGCCTCCTGTGAGGCCGGACCACGGCTTAGGGCGACGCGTAGTGGAGGGCTGATGTATGACTTTGATTAGTCATTGCGACGTCGGAAGGGTGGGGAAAAGCCACGACCGACCGACGTCAGAAAACTGGGACTTCGTCTTCGCCGGCGAAGACGCTGTGTGTGTGTATTTCGTGTTTTTGTGTTTGCGATCGTTATTTGATCGTCACGGTCATACAGGACACTTTTTTGACGCCTATATTTTCGATGGTTGAAACTAACTGGGATGTAGGTGGAAGCAACTGAAATAAGGGGGTTCGGGTGTACCTCAGATTTCTCGAAGTAACATTTCGAAAAACGTTTAAAGAGTTGTGTAATCTCTATCTGCTAATGATGCTTCGGTGTCGGACGAAACGATTGTTGAGTTTATGATAGTGAACGTGTGGTAGTGATTATGTATTGTGGTCACAAATTCACGCCTATAAATTAATAACAAAGTCATTGGTCCTTTATCGGGGTTTGGGGTTTGGTTAAAAACTCGCCTCCTGGGAGCTTTATTCGCAACTTTCGTGTCAACCAGTAGAGATTCACTAAACTAATGTACTAGAAAATTTTAGATCTACAAAAATACAACATAAAAGTCTGCGAACCAATGTCCCTATCTCTTATGTTTAACTCAATTAAACACACTGATTTCCACGCGGGCGACAGCTATTTGTATCATCATCATACTCTTGCCCCTTATCCCACTCTAAGTACGAAAATGGACACATATTTCGGCTACGTATTTTACCACCCCTCGGTAAAAAAGAGGGTGGTCTATGTTTCAACGGGATACCACACGGCGGGTCAACTTACCTTAGTCGCCTTTTACGACACCTCGATAAGAAATGAGGGTGGTCTATTCTACTCAGCCGGATACCATATAGTTCTCGAAACTACGCGACATCATGTCTCTATCTCTTATGGTTAACTAACTAAAATCATTTTTATGTTCATAATTTCAATTCGGGAAAAAATTGTGACACATTTGTTGATACGCAGGCGACGCCGCTGGTACAGCTAGTTTATCTTTAATAATATCAATAAGAGGAAAGATTTGTATGTTTGTGTGTATGTTTGTAATGTTTGTAATGTTTTCAAGCAAAAACTACTAGACCGATTTCAAAAATTCTTTCACCATTGGAAAGCTGCTTGTTCACTAAGCAACATAGGCTATATATCATTTTCAAAAAATACAGACCTCTAATAAAATTGTAATAAGGTGATAAATTTAGTCATAAAAATCTTTCATCGCGTGCGCTGCGGAAACTATTGATGATAGAACAAAAAAATGTTCTATATTATTATAATCAAAATCCACAAAAAAGTCCGCGATGTCTAACTATTATAGTTTTGTAAATATAACTACTTTTCTACATTGTAAAAGTTGATAAAAGTGGCGACAATAATAAAACCATATTATTCATATCTCTGTATTAATTTCATTCCATTAAATGATATTTTATTAAAAACTGATCAGGTATTAAACCTGTAAAATACTTTTCAAATTATTAAAATCGGACATTCCAATCAAAAGATGTAACGAATTTTAAAATGTCAATATAGAGAAAATAATACCATAAAAATTGTAGCGTATTAAATTGTGTACCTATGAATACCTTCGATTAAAATTTTTCTTTGCCTTAACTATTGATAAGTCCCGGGACCAAACTTTAAATTTACAAAAATAAATCGAGTCTGAATGAGTAAACTCTCCACCACCACGAGACCGGTATGTACGCGAGTAATACCGCGGGACATTGCTAGTAATTAAAATAAAAGAATTATATTGATTACTGTCGACTCACTGAAACACTGTCCGACGAGCATCGCCGAGGGCGTGCCTCGGTCCGAGGGCGGCTCGAAGGCAGGCGGCGCTGGGCTGTTATATCCATAGTAAGTGGATTCCAACTTTATCCCACCACCGGACCCACCCGGCGACTCTGAGCCTGTCTCTTGAAGAATTGACGCTGAAAAATTGGACTATTATTAATAATCTTATCCTAATCCTAATAAATCCCATCGTTCCACAATTTTGGACGCTAACTCACCAATCCCCAGAATAATAGAAATTTATAATAAAATTAATCCCCCAGATACATTCAATGTTTCCCTGCATCTTTTTAGAAAAAAAATCTATCAATATCTTAGCTAACTTATTTATTAATTATTTGGTAGTTTAGTCAATTGTAAATTACATGTAAGTAGTTTTAGGTTACTTTTACATGTGGTGTTTGCCTTTAATTAGTTTTACATTTAGACTACAACTCTAAGTACGGTTGGCGTTCTTCAACAACAGGATAAAACAATTAATTTAGGATATTTTAATCTTAAAACTGACGCCTATTCAGACGACGGTAAACTTATATATATATAAATAAATATACTAACAATATAAAAAAATAAACAATAAATAAATAAATATACTAACAATATAAAAAAATAAGTCATCAAAAATATAATCACCTTTAGATAACTTCCACAGTTCCTTCGAGGAGAAGACACCGGTCGCTAAAATGATATCGTTGCAAATAACACCGTTGTATGGGTTATGGGTATAGCCTGTAACCCACCATTCGATATAATATAACAAAAAAATTCAATCTTCAAAATATAATAGACAACATTACCAACATAAGGACAACTAGACTTACTCTAGCTTTGGATGGGGAAGAACTAAGTAATATAACATAAATAGTCTGTAGGGACAATAGAGAAATATACTCTGGATAGACTTCTGTATTTGTTTATGAATGTAGATAAGTTAATGGACAACTAGATGGACAATGGAGAACTAAAACTAAATATTGGGCTTATTTAACAGTAAATGAAAATATTAGTTTTAATGGTAATAATAAATCATAAATATTACGATCTGCTTTCATAAAACCTTGACAAATATCATAATTGAATATTTAATCAAAAGAAAGGTGGAGAAGGTAGCAAAGCTTGCTACAATACAGAAAATTTAAAAGCTTTGTGTATAAAAAAGTTTACAATAATATTCTAGAATGAATCAATATTTTAAATGAAAAAAAAAACAACATTCAAAGAAAGTTTCAATTGTAGGTTGTTAAGGTATTAAAATGCAAGAAAAATGAAACTCAAACGATAACCAATTCATCTAATTTATACTGATTTACAGTACTGCAACAAAATTACCACTACAGTCAGACAGTCAGTCCAGAGTATATTTACATAAATGATATTTACATTGTTGAAACGAAATCATATAAACAGATCAAACAATAGTACACTGTTTTTGAAAAATAGTGTATAAATAAAAATAATACACCAAATAGTTCTAAAATCGATGCTATTTTATAAACGACTGCTCATATAATTTATCCATATGTTAATGTAAAATATAATGATATAAGACGATTTTATATCAATTTAGAAGATAATGTTGGTTATGCGACTTTACTTTTGAACATTACATTGGGCCTAGATTCATATATCTGTTTTTAAATATATAATGTTTTGGCATTGCAAATATCAGATATTAGTAATACGCAGTTGATTAATTGTCCTAATATAAATATTTGCGTTACCAATTATCTGTGTCATTTAAAATAGCATCCATCAACGAATCGCAATTCAGGTGTGTATGTAACTATTGACAGCTGTTTTGCAACTAAAATTATATACAAGTATTAATCGATTTTGTTCTGTTTTCTACAAATATTCTATAATGTATTCTTAAAAACAATTTTACTTTCGTATCATAAGTTCATAGTAAAGTATGATTAACGACTAACACGAACTAATAAGATCTGACCTGATTTATTTGTTAGGTCTCTTATATGTTAAGTGTAGAGTTAAGGTTAAAATATCCCTCCCAGTGGGAGAATCAATATTTAATCTTAATTGCAGAAAAAATTATTCCAAAAGCTAAATGCGTTATAATATTGATATAAAACGACAATTAATTGTTGACGTACAATTGTAAAGAGTTACATCACATTAAAAAGAGTGAAAGAGAAGGAACACCGACTACAATGCATTACATCCAAAGACAATCGAGCAACATCAAGAAATCTCAAAACACCGAAAGCATGAGGTGCAAGCCAATGCTGGGGATTAATAATTCCAAAATGTTCAAATGCACGTAACTAAAATAGTGATCAAAGGGTTGTGCAAGAACCAATTAAAATCTCTCTCTTTAATTTGACAAATATGGTAAAGAATGGTGTTTTTCTTATAATAAATTAACATGGTTTTGACTGAGATGTTTTACTTAGACATAATCAAACAAAATTATAAAATAAACAGCTGTGTTAATTATATTGTGTTCTCCTTTCGCTTAACCACTTTAATCATATCAAACTCATTCTGAACATAAAATCAACAGAGTTCCTCCAATCCAATACACAACTAATCGCATTATTACTGCTACTATTAAACTATTACGTAAATGTTTAGATAGAGGAGAAGCTAATTTGCGGGAAAGGGAAGACCTAAGATTTGGTGATCCTATTTCGCTAATCCTAGTTTGAGAAAGGCCAAAAATACCGATGAGAACGGCTGAACACGACACACTGTGCTATGATTTCCATCTAAACAACATCAAAGTTTTGGATCTTTTAATTGAGCAGATCATCTATTTCGGATCATTATAGTCATAAAATTAGTTGCTTAGCTCATTTATAGCATAAATTTAATTTTTTAAAGCTTTGTCTATGTTTTGTATAACTTTATGGATCATTTATATCATTAGTTTCTTGCTGGCCTTCTCAATCGGAGCAATTTCACCAAACTAGCAGTAGAGTTGACGATTTAACAGCACTTGTTAACACTTGTTTAAATAATAGCTTGAATTATTAGATAAGATTGTTTATGATCAAAACACCATTCTCAACCACTAAACACGAGCACGACACGACACCGACGCGAGCCGGTTTACCTTTGTTCTTAGCCTCGTGTTCATTCTCTTTGTCCCTAGTTGGGTGCGGTGAGAGAGACCCGCTTAGGATATCTGAAACATATCGGTTTTATGTACTAAAATTTACTAATCAAGCTCAAATGTATGGCGAAGTCACCAAATTCGTAGCAGCTGAAATATGAAATTTACATGCACATGAATTAAAATGAAAGTTGATTTGAGCAGTGGATAGAAAAACTAAGTAAAATTTTAAGTTTATTACGAAATTTAATTTACGGATTGTAAGTGTATATGCTTATTATTATGAAATAAAATGGAATGCAAATATTGCATCTCTATTCAACATTGCACCTAAACTATCATTTTAATTTAACTTAATAAAATGAAGCCAATAATTTGATTGAATTTCTCAACAATCACAAAACATTAATTTTGGTGATTTCACTATTTCTTTATAAAAATGCAGATTTATCACAATATGTTTATCCCGTATGTTTTGGATTACCCAAGTCTTCGTCTTTTTTATTCGCTATATATTATCAAGCATCTGAATGAGCAAAAGGTATCATTTTGTATTATATGACATGTGTTAGTGATTTAATTTTAGATTATCTCTTTTTTGATGTTTCAACCACCACTAAATATTTAAGTCAGAACGTCAAATTTTCTATCAACTGCACAAGAAAGTACACGTGAAATTTCTGTACATAATGATTAACTGGATATACATATCTATAGTTTTGTTAGCAAAATATCTATAAAATCTATAATACCAGTATCGGAGAATTAAGCACTCATAAATATGAACTATGATCCACAAGTTTGGTCCATAGTTTGTTGAAAATAGACAGTAGTGCGTACTCATTCTGCCAAATCTTTATCCCCGAATCGTTTCATCCAATACAAATTAAATATTTGGAATCAATTTGAAATTATTTCATTTGTCACTTATTGAATTTTTCCGTCCACAACCTTACGTTGGATGAATTTTATATGTGTGATTTCAAGTAATTATGAAGTCGTTTGTTTGGATTTGCGAGAACTTGCTGTGGTTAATAAACACTTAAAATATCAGCGTCATCATTTATATGCTATACTTTGCGTGTGGCGTTAAGAAAGCCAGGACAAAAAGTTTTGTGTTAGCCGCTTTTTTAACTACAATGTGCCACCCGTTTACCATCGAACATCGGCAGCGACTATGCGTACTTGTTTAATTTGTTGGTACACTCAAATTTCATAGAATTCAATCAAGGATAAAGTCTAATATAGACGATAACGATACTAAGGTTTATAAATGCAACCGTTCCGAAAGTTTTCAAGGTATCAACGATAGCAAGTAAGTCACCAACGATACTGGTATCATTAAAATAATTCCAGAAAGCGGTAAAAAAATAACTGAGCGAGAGACCTGGTAGACCGTCGCTCCCATTACCATAGCTGTTGATGAAGTTGGCGAGGTAGAGGTCCAACTCGCGAACTGAAACGTTGATGTGGTAGGGGTTCACGCAGAGGCCAGGCTGCGTGCATTCCGGATGCTTTTCTAATCGTTCACCGTCCGTACTCTCCAGGGGTATCGCTTTGAATAGAATAACCATTACTAGATCTAAACGCCACACCTGAAATTGAAATAGGAGATATAAGTAAGACTGACGATAAATTTTTACGCGCTCTATAATTAGTTCACCTGTATGTAAGTTTTGGTAGCCCAGCGGTGAGACCGTGCGACGCTTTCGAGACGTCATAAGTTCAAACCCCGGGCAGGCACCAATGAGTTTTCTGTTAAAACTTATGTGTTTAAGTGATAATTGCAATTTATCCCACGCATCTCTACAGAATTAAACGGATATGTGTAACCTAATATCCGCATTGGAGCAGCGTGGTAGGTCTTATCTCCAACCCTTTTTTCCAATAACAGAGATAAGCGGCCTATGCCGACCGTGGGCCGTGGGTTACAGTAACAAGCCGTTTCTTTACTTACTTTTATGTATGTGTGAATGACTTTTGAATCGTCAACTTTGATGGTGGTTCGAAATACTGCTCCTACCGAAAAGAGCCAGCAAGATATGCGGCGGATGTTTTTTCAAAATATAAATACTATAAATAGTTACATTAGGACATTAATATAATAATAACTTTAATAATAATAATAACTTTATTAGGAACAATACAGAAAAACAATACAGAACAATGAAAAACGATGATCCTGCAGAAGTATAAACTGTGTTGCAGTGATCAACGCCCTCCTCCTTCACAAAAATAGAATGTTCCTTATAGTTAATTATAATTATAGTATGAAATAAAAGGATAATGAAAATATTGAAAAGTTGAAAAAAAAAAAAAAAAAAAAAAAAAAAAAAAATGTACTTTAACTAAGATTGTATTAATATGTGTGTGTGTGTGCGCGCATGCATGCGCGTGTGTCTGTGTGTAATCGTGAATGCGTGCGGGTGTTTCTGTATGCGTGTGTAGTGTGTTGTGTGCGTGTTTACATGAGTGCGCGGATGGGTAAGTGTAAATTTGGTCGCGTGTATATGTATGTGTGTCTGTTTATATTTAAGATGCATGTAAGTATTTTATATGGCAGTTTTTAGGAGTCCCTCGGTTTCCTCATATGAAAGAGTTATGAGCCATGCTATTAAAACGCTTTTACATTTATTGTAAGTTAATGGATAAATATTAAGGAGTTTATTTATTCTGTTGTACAGCAAACAGCTTATGTATGAAAAATTTCGACACGCGGCAGCGGTTCTACGACGACCTGGTATGCATACTATATACGCCCTTCGCCTAATATTAACAACTGGCTTAAAGGTCAGCTGTGAATGTTTGCGCAGAACTGTATGTAAGACAAACAACTGTCGGACCGTTAAGATTTGACAAGTTGAATAGAGTTCCGTGGTTGAAAATCGTTTGGGTCTTTTGCACATAACTTTAAGAACTGCCCTTTGTGCCCTTTCAAGTTGCAAAATACTAGTTTTTAGAGAACCACCCCATGATGTAATACAATAGGACAATATTGATTGAGCAAGAGCAAAATAGACCATCTTCAAGCATTGTACGTCAGCTACATTCCGAATAGTCTTGAATACAAATATCAATTTCCTTATCCTCGAAGCCAGCGATTCGATCTGATGTTTCCAAGATAAAGAATTATCTATTATGACACCAAGATATTTAATAGAAGTTGAACCTTCTAGGGACAAACAATCGCATGAGTTTGTATTACTACAAGAATGGGCACGAATGGAGAAAGAAAGGGGCGCTTGTGTAGAAGAATTGAGAGCGAAAGTAAGAAATTTAGTTTTCCCTACATTGAGCGTAAGAAAATTCCAATGAAGCCACTTCACAATACTTTTTAAGCAGGATTCAGAATATTCCCGTACTTCTTTCCAGTCTTTACCATTGATGATAAGGACTGTATCATCGGCATATGTAATTATCTTACAACGTGGAAGCTGCATAGAGCACAGATCATTTATATAAACTAGGAAAAGTGTCGGCCCGAGGACACTGCCTTGTGGAACTCCGTAGTTTATTGATTCTTCCTTACTGACAAAAGTATCAATAATTACACTTTGCGAGCGTCCGGTTAGATAACTTTTTAGAATTTCAAGTGCAATTCCTCGAATACCAATGTGCTCTAGTTTATGAACCAAAATGGGAATAGAGACAGTGTCGAAGGCCTTGGATAGGTCCAAAAATATGCCAACAGTTTTGAGCTTACCGTCTAAATTTTGGACAACTGTATCTTCAAGTTCCAAAACAGCATCCTCAGTGGATTTACCACTTCTGAATCCAAATTGGTTGTCTGAAAGGATTTTATTGTCCGAAATATACTTGACGAGTCTAAAGTTTATAATCTTTTCGAATATTTTGGATAAAGTGGAAAGTACTGATATAGGCCTATAATTTGAGACACAATCTCTGTTCCCGTTTTTAAAAATGGGGTGCACAATTGCTTTTTTAAATGCACTTGGGAATACTCCTGAAGACAGGCAGATATTAAAAATATGTGTGAGTACGGGAATAAGTATATGTGCAGCAGCCTTAACTATTGAGGATGAGATGCCGTCCCATCCAATGGCACAGTTGTCTTTAAGATTTAGAATAATAAGTTCTATTTCTTTGTCATCTGTAAGAAACATTGACATAGTATTGAGTGGCGATAACAGAGGTGGAGTTATTATATCTATTTCATTTTTAGATGGGCGGTTTACCTTTTCAGCCAGACTTTTTCCTACGGTTGCAAAAAAAATTATTCACTATATCAACAGAAGTGGTAGGAACATCACACATATTAAGCAATTCAGTCGCTCTCAATTCTTTGGATTTTAGGTTTGCGATATTTTGGACTAGCTTCCAGGTTTTAGCAGTATTCCCTTTAGCTTTTTGAAATTCATTCCTTTCGTATTGTCGTTTCACATTTTTTAATAAATTATTACAAAAGTTTCTATATCGAATGTAGGTGGCTCTAAGTATTAAATTATACGAATGATTTTTTGATTTTCGGTATAAGTTGTCTCTATGCCGAATGCATCTCAACAAGCCAGGTGTTATCCACGGCTTCAAAATACGTTTCCGGTTGGGGACTATATGTGTGTGCTTGTAAAGATCGATAGTGTTAGATATTAATCTAACAAGTGTATTAGTAGCAAACTCCGGATTATCAGAACTCAAAATTGTTGAATAATCCATCTTTTCCAAATGGGCAACTGTTGCTTGTATATTTGTCTTGAAAACTTTTCGGGTAACCGGCTGTATTTTAATCTTAGAGTCAAAGGAAACTAAGACAGGGCTGTGATCAGTAATGTCAACATCAAACACTAGCGCGGTGGCACGATTTCGCGATCGAAACATAACGTGGTCTAAACAACTATTTAGTCTCGTTGGAAGCAGATGAGCTGGAAGTAATCCGTGAGAAGCAAGGATATTTAGGTACATATCAGAATTGGAGTCATTGCCACCAGGTAAAATATTTATATTAATATCACCCACAATAATAGTAGTTTTATATGCTTTTAAGTGAATAAGAGCCGATTCAAGACTGTCAAGAAAATTACTAATATTATTATATGATGGAGATCTATATAAGGCAATGATGGCAACATCATTTGAAAACTTAAGGATAAGGTCATTAGCGTCAGTTACATTAAAGGAATCAACTGTATATTTTAGATTGGAGCGAATATAGACAACTACACCGTCGTTCTGATTTGTATATGTAGACGAATATGAATTGAATCCTTCTAATGAAGGGATAAACGGTGATTTACTTAACCAGCACTCCGATAGAACGATAACATCTATTTTAAACTTAAATCTCTGAAGCAAAACTATTAAACTGTGAAAATTGCGATTTATGCTACGAATGTTAATATGTAGAATTTTGAAATGTTCCTTGGCATTTTTAACATAAGTTTCAGTCTCTTCTGGTAGACAACAGTAAGAATCCGAGACTGATAATTGGTCAATTTCATAGTTAATCGATAACAACTTATCCATAAACGAAATAAGGAAAGAACATGTTTACAAAAACGTAAAGGGATAAAAAATGTGGTAAACAACCACTATGCGAACGCTTCAGAACAAGTGTATACGAAAAATAAATGTGACGATTATTATAATAAATAAAGGCATTTTTAATACTAAGGTAAATTAACGCATCAAAACTGCAATTTATGTGTGTATATAAAATTTTAAGTGTCGTGTATGTGGAGTAATATTCAAGTTGTGTATATATAGGTAGTAAAATTACAAAAAAATCAAAATATAACAATCTCAAAGAAAATTTAAAACTAAAATAGAGAAATATAAAAAATAATAACATTTTACACACCACAGGTAGTCAAATCTGCACCTTTAATTTTTGAAGGTCAGATTCGCCATCTATTCTTATAAGGCTAGCCCCCTCCTTTTTTCTGAGAAAGATTTTTCCATGAGAAATCCAACAGAAATTATAGTTGTTCATTTTGGCAAAATCCCTAGACAAGAAGTAAATTCGTTTCATTTTCGAGGTAAGATTTTCTGATATAAAAATTTGTCTAGAAGGACCGGAAATTTTCAGATGTTCAGTGGAAAATTTACTAGGACCTTTATTAAATTTACGATATTTGCTAATAATTTTTTCTTTTAAAATATTAGTGGTGAATTCAACGATGATCGTCTTCACTGCCGGATCTCTAGTTTTTATACGAAATACATCCTTAATATCATGCGAAGTTATATCTGTATTAAGTACATTCCCCGTATTAGTAATAATTTTCATAAGAGACTCCTTAGTTTCAGCTTTTGAGTGGGGAATATTCCTAATTTCCAGACAAGACGACCTAGCGCCACGTTCTAGATTTTCCAGTCTGTCTTCAAGTGACTTAATATATTTTTGGTCATGTTGGCGGTCTGATTCCAATTTTTCAAACTTGTTCATGAGAACATCATATTTTTGCGCTAAGAAATCAACCGAAGATCGTATCTCTTCAAATGAAGTACAAAGTTGATCAATTTTATTTTCCTGGTGACTTTTTAATTCCTCAAACATATGTCTTATTTCAACCATGAAGAAATTAAATTTATCATCTTGATCAGTTTCTGAGCGTTTCCTTTTGATATTACGGAACATCCGTTTTGGCGTATTGTTGTCGATATTCATCGGTTGATTAATGCTTAGGTTTGGTTCTGAGGAGCTATGTGACAACGTGTGTGGGGTTGAAGACACCACCGCGGCGGACATACCAGGCAGTGTTTGCGGGGGGGTTCGATTTAGCGGCATATTCAAAATGCGTTTATACACAAATAGTACCAGGAATGAAGTATTGCGAAGGAGTTCACTGCAACAGGCAACAATCGCAAAATGCGGAGAGGTCAATATAATGGTCGCATCAGCGAAGGTTTCATACAAAAGAGGCTTCCGTCAAATTATTGTTGACCTCTGGTAGGCGAAATACTAATAACAGAGTCGTCTCTTTCTCTCAAGTTCCTGGATCGTATCGTTGTTGCGTTTATTACAGTTGCACAAGAAGCAAATCGTTCCGTTTTTATAACAATTACATCAATCTTAATACATACATTTCCATCAATAAAGAGACGAAATGGCACAAAAACTCTTGCATCCAGATGCAATACCGATGACCTCCTGTACACGTATGCTATCCTAATTTAAGTTACTATTAATTTACTGATTTTAATTTATTAAAAAATAATAAATAAATAAATAATTTTGAATTTTACTTAAAACACGTCTGAGTTGATCAGAGGTCCGGAGGGAAGGGGATATCTTTTAGGAAGTCTAAAAGTAGCTAAATCCACGCATTCCTCTAATTAAATAGCTATCTAGCCCCCGGCGGGGGCTACTGCGAATACCTTGGATAGCGTTTTGGACTAACACCTCGATATTGGAGGATCTCAAAATTAAAACGAGATTGTCTGCCATGGTGCAGATAAGAATCCTCAAATACTTTGGTCATATCGTTCGAAACGAACATTTAATGGAAAAACTCCTTGTCCAGGGGCAAGTTGCAGGCAAGAAATGACGCGATCGATCACCCACGCGTTGGACGGACCTGATACGAGTACGATCCACAACTCAGCAATCCGTAGTCCAATGTTCTAGAGACCCGGAAGATTGCGACAGATGGAAACGCATTGTAAAGGTTGCAATAATGAATGCAAAACGTGATCAACCACGACCACCATGGGCGTAGCGAGGTACGGGCAAGGGAAAGCAGCTGCCCCCCCTTATACAGAAAACTGTAACACTGGGAAACTGTCAACTCACAACTTAGTGACACTATAAAAGGCTTGCATTGTACCTATAATGTCATTTAATGTAACAATAAGTATATATTAAGTAAAATTTATTAATTAATTGATATTAAAGGTATATAGTAATGACAAAAAAGTAATAATATATAAAAGTATATTAAAGTAAGTAAAGTAACAGCCTGTTACTATGCCCACTGCTGGGCTAAGGCCTCCTCTCTCCGTTTTTGGAGAGAAGGATTGGAGCTAAGACCTACCACGCTGCTCCAATGCGGATTGGTAGGTTACACATATCCCTAGAGAATTCTCTAGAGATATGCAGGTTTCCTCACGATGTTTTCCTTCACCGAAAAGCGTGTGATAAATTGCAATTATCAATTAGACACATACGTTTTAATAGAAAAACTCATTGGTGCCTGCCCGGGGTTTGAACCTATGTCGTCTCTAGAGAGTCGCACGGTCTCACCGCTAGGCTATCACAGCTTAAAAAGTATATTAATATTGATAAATTTCTAAATCTACTAAAACAATACAATCTAGGATTTGCCCCCCACCCCCGTATAGAATTCTGGCTACGCCTTTGACGACCACTCTGTCAAGAGTGAACGACTGAGGAAGAATTTAGGCTCTTAAAACGGCTCACCTTGTCAGCTTGCCTCAGGCAGTCTATCCGTCTCATCTTGCCCTTCTGGTCGGGGTTGGACAGCACGCATACCGCCGGCCTCTTTCCTGTGATACTTAAGACAAAGTCCTCGCGACAGTCCTGGGTGATATCTTTCCTCAACTTCCCGAGTAAGCGTGACGCCCATTTCTGTTTCACTTCCGCTTTTTCGTTCTGGAATTATTTATATTAAAGCGTTACATTTTTTTCTGTTCAAGAATAAAATTCTGCCTGCGAATGTAGATCTTTGTTTGTATCTTGCCTATCATGGAAAATCTGTTAACCCACTAACTTAGAGAAATACGAAACTCTATACAACACTGGAGTGTTTTATAAACAATTTTTTTCCCATTAATACACACTACTCCTATCATTACATAGATTTTTTCTAATTTTAAGTTACAATAAAATTATTACTGTTGTACTTTGATACGTTGTTAATAGATGGCGCTTCTTAATATCGTCCTATTCGTATAGAATTAACAGGATTTCTATTAGCCTATATTTTACTCCGGTGTATAAGGAATAATTATTACAATTGCATCGATATTGGTTCAGCAGAATCACCGTGAAAGATTAACAAACATACATCCACTCACAAACTTTCGCATTTATAATATTCGTAGGATTTATTTTTGAAAAGAGTGACCACCGAATTTCTTGTTCTACTCGATAAGAGAATCTTTCCGAACCAGTCGCAGTCTCATTGTAATTTGACGATTCAAAATTGCCTGTAAAAGCTCATTTGAATTCTATAAATAGCCCAAATAGTCTTTCAACGAAATTAAAAAATATTCAAATCCATTTACCTAATAAATGCTACCTCACCTACACATAAATCAAAAACATTCATGCACTAAATAATAAAAGTCTAATTTTAATGTGAATCACTTCACTAAATCAACGGGACCGACGGCGGTGCGCGGAATTTTGTACATTTGTATTATTTGCAGCCGGTATATCTTTGCCGGTGTCCAATAGACGCAATGCGACTGCCTGCGAATGCAGACATCTTTGTTCGTGTCTTCCGCATCGTGGAAAATCTGTTAACCCGCTAACTTAGGGAAATACGAAACTCTTTATGCAACACTGGTGTGTTTTAGTAACAGTTTTGAAACAACTTGGCTACAGGCTGTTCAATTTACGATCGTCTATCACATTTAAATGAAATTTTAAAAAAACAAGTACTTATTTCGAACTATTTATGTCGCGTCCCTGAAAGCGAGGTTATGTGTTGAAAAACCTTTGCTTTTTACTCCGAAATTTAAAAACTATATTTTTACTCTTTTTTTATTGTAATGTGTCATATTTTAGGCTGACTTCCCTACTCTAAGTACAATAACTCTATGTAACCATTAGCTTATTAATTCAGTTATAAAAATTGACAAGAAAGTTACATTAGCTTATAATTCATAACCTGGTACGGTTATGTATAGTTCGTCTTGAAAATTTTGTCTTACATATATATGACTATTATTATTAGACTTGTTAATAAAAAAAATGTTATCCTTTGAAAATGGTCTCAATTTTATAAACACACTTAAATCATTGATCATATAACCTCGTTTCACCTATAGATAATTAAGGTATTCATGTACAAGTTATTTTATTGAAACTGTTTTTTTCAATTAAAATTGTCTATGATTACAAAATAAATATTAAAACAACATTAATTAGGCTGAATGATTATCGTTCTTTGCTTATATCCAAGGCGCAAACTGAAAACAAATCAATAACTATGATATTGTCTCTTATTGACACAAAAACATTGTTGGCACTCTAGAGAGCCATACAACATAATAGTATTTTAAGTAGAATAGTTTTGTTCAAGTTGCAATAAAATTTAATATATACTTTTCGTCGGTATAGTATTAAAATATTTCTACAATATCTTGGATTATATTTTATAGTGACTTATTTTAAGATAAAGATATAGCACATTAAGTATTCAAATTCAAATGATTCTTTATTCAAATTGGTCTTTACAAGCACTTTGGAATCGTCTAATTAAATTAAAATGAAACTAGGACGTATAAAAGTTACCGAATTCAAAATTAGGCTTAATAAAGCTAGATACAATGTAATACTTATTTCAATGCCATCTTAGCCATCTACGAACTATTAAAAAACTAGTGTTGTCTTGCTCTACCAAGTTATGTTCCAACACTCACGAGTTATGCAGGCGCTACGCTACACTAGCAATTTGCCACAAAAACAATTTTTTTGAATTCGATCATTTAATTAAAATTCAAATTCAAAATATTCTTTATTCAAGTACACTTGTATACAAGTGCTTTTGAATCGTCAACTTTACTGCTGGTTCGGAAAGCTGTTCCTACCGAGAAGAACCAGCAAGAAACTCCACGCTTGCTCTTTTCAAAGAATAATTCTTATTGTATATAGAGCTATATCCACGCATTCTTATCATCTAAGTAATCCTCAACAGTATAGTTTAATAGGCTTTCTGTATTAGCCTTTTTTTAATAGTATTTTTAAACTGCTGCAATGGCAAAGCTAAAATTGATATCGGAATTTTATTATAGAATCCTATACCCAAACCCACAAACGACTTACGTACTTTTGCAAGGCACAAAGCAGGAACCGCAAACTTACGTCGGTTCCTACTTTAATGCTACATAATATAAAAGTTAAATAGTTTTGTTTATGTCCCTTATAGAATCCGGAACGGCTGAGCCGATTTCAATGAAATTTTCAGATAATTTTTAGATTAAACCAATGGATAGTTCAGTAAAGTTTTGTAGCGACCGGAGAATTATTAATGACTGTAATTCATATATCTTTGAATTAAGCCCTTCGAAGTGTGCTGGCTATACTACTTTTAAATAATAATTAAGAAAATTAACAAATAATTTGCTAAAAAGTATTGCAGAGATATAAAGTCAAAATTATATTTTACGCGCTGTTTGAATTCGAAAAACCAGTGCACCACAAAGTGACATTTTAAGCTTTGAAACCTCTAACAAATACTATTATTTCAAATATCTTCGCAACTATTATTAGAAATATCTTCGCAATCTCTAACATAAATAAATAGTTTTCAGCTGGGAAACTAATTTAAAAAATGTATATCTACCTTATAAATATATGAGACAAATAAAAATATATATAAAAATATATAGGGACATTCACACAAACTGCTGTCTGTCCCTAAAATAACTTAATACTTATGTTACACGTGACAGACAACTCGTAAATATATACACATATAATTTTAAATACATACTTAAATACAAATATACAAATATATACTCGTAAAACCAACAAATTTTTAATAGAAAGTATAAGACCTCGGCGGGAAGCGATCCCGCGAACCGCGGAGCAGTCTATCTATACACCAGTGTTTACAATATTTATTTAATAAGTGCAACGGAGACAAAACACAAAGATTTTTATATTCCCTGCTTCTAATCTAATAATCAACAAGTTAAATCTGCCTTTCGTCAACCTTACTTAGTTACCTTAGTCGTATTTTACGGCACCTCGGTAAGAAATAAAGGTGGTCAATTCTACTCAGCCGGATACCACACAGCATTCCCTTTTTTCCCCTTTTACTAATCTAATAATTAAAAATTAGATACTTTAGACGTTCATACCTGTAACTCATATTTGGTGTGCCGCTCCTCCTCGAGGCTCATTCGTTTCTCGTGCTTTTTGTAATATTTCCTTTTGGCCGCTTGTAAATTGAACCACGTGTACGAAAAGGACTTTACGAAAGGCATCAGGGCCTCTATGAACGGATGAAACTCGTCCTGCGGAAATAAATTGTCAACAACATTTAAAAAATTACATAATAATTCAATAATGCAATCGGCTACATTCAGAATTCCGAACGTGACCGAAACTCAAACTCCAAGTCGTAAACTCGACATGGGAGTGTATCATTTAAACAGTTACAAAGACTCTAATCTAATAATCAATTCGGCAATCTTAACAAAATCTAGATGTGACCGAGCAAGAAATAAAATCGTTACGGGAGTGTATTATTCGAACAAATTACAACAGCTATAGTCTAATAATCGATCGGTAATCTTCGCAATTTCTAAACGTGACCGCGTAATAAATAAATTCGACAAGGGAGTGTATTATTCGAACAAATTACAACAGCTATAGTCTAATAATCGATTGGTAATCTTCGCAATTTCTAAACGTGACCGCGTAGGAAATAAATTCGTCAAGGGAGTGTATTATTCGATCAAATTACAACAGCTATAGTCTAATAATCGATCGGTAATCTTCGCAATTTCTAAACGTGACCGCGTAGGAAATAAATTCGTCAAGGGAGTGTATTATTCGATCAAATTACAACAGCTATAGTCTAATAATCGATCGGTAATCTTCGCAATTTCTAAACGTGACCGCGTAGGAAATAAATTCGTCAAGGGAGTGTATTATTCGATCAAATTACAACAGCTATAGTCTAATAATCGATCGGTAATCTTCGGAATATCTAAACATGACCGAGTAAGAAAGAAACTCAACAGGGAAATATTTAGATTTAAATAATTGCAACGGCTCTCATTGAATACACATGGTATTATTATAGAAGACCTTTACAGAGCCCAATATATTAAGAAACCCTCTATCTATTAACTTTATTAAACATGAATACTAGACGCTATAGTATTTACTTTATTTACATTCCCTTGGGCAAATCGATATCTATTTTGTTCCTTTGACTTTAGACCTAAGACCTTGGTTACGATTCAGAGTTAAGGAAATTCCGCTAGTCATAAACTCTCTCGCACAATCTCTATGTATAACCAAATCTCTGCTTATGATTCTAGGTTACAGAGATCTCACCCGTTCCTACAAATATTTCGGACTAGCTGTTTCTCTATCAACTTATATGAATCCGTGTATTTTTTATAAATCTAATAATATTTATTTACAATTTATTAAAAAAAAATTTGAAGGCATTTATTGTCTGACGTTGATTTTCACAAGTTTCTTCTTTGCCTATATTTATAAATATGTAGCCTATAATAAAACACTGATAAGTATTTCTACCTCTTTTTAGAAATCGATAACTTTGTCAATCCTTGTCTAACTATACTTATATTTTTTATGCAGTGAAATTACAAAGAAAGCCGATGGTATTAAATTAGAATCAATTGTACATTAACCAACTTACCATATATTGGCGCCCAATATGGGACTAATCAAAACTCACATGTGTGATATAATTTTACTAATCTTTTTAAAACTTTGACTTAATCTGTTTCAGTATTAATTTTAACAAGTTAACACAATATATTATACATATAGATACATCTATTTATGTTGCACTCTTAATTATTATACATTCAAAGCATTCATAAAGTAAACAACAATATCGAAAGGCTAAGGCAAGTCGGATATATGGATTGGATTTATTGAGTATTAGAACTTTATATTACAGCACTGGTGATGATGCTTTAATAAAATATTACGATTCATACAACAAAATACTAATCTATACATATTTTAAGACAAAAAGCCCATAAGCTGTATGCTACCAAATTGATCCAGCAGTTCTCGATTATAAGGGAGACTAATATACGTCTTTTCACATTCATATTTCAAAGTAAATTACAGTTAATAATCGTACAAATGATTATTCTTAAATTATATGCATTTAAAATCATCATTCATCATTCTCCTGCCCTTATCCCACTCTAAGTGGGGTCGGCTCAACATGTTACAAACATGTTGTCATGTAATTTGGCTACGTATTTTACGACCGGCCGCCTGCCTGACGTCAACTAACCTTAGTCGCCTTTTAAGATACCTCGGTAAGAAATGAGGTTGGTCTATTCTATTCTGCCGGATACCACACGGCTATTTATGCATTATAATGCATAAATATATGCATTTAAAATATACCGCATAATTTTATATCTGAAAAAAAAAACTTTTCGAAAGCATGTTTAACACTTGTCATTTTAAACAAGACAAGGCAAAGGTTGCGAGCTTCACAGCTTTTTGCGAACGCGAATAATGAAAATGATTTTGAAAAAATCAAAAGAAAAATAACTTTTTTTTATTTGTATTCGTTAATTAGGATAACAAATTAAATATTTATATATTTTGTACGAATATATATTTCTCATATTTGTATTTTTTTAATGAATTTTGTCGAAGTAAAGCGTTCATATAAGACTTTCACCTTTATCTATACTTATTATAAAGTCCCCAAAAGCTGTCTCTCTGTATGTGATCGATTTTCACAAAATCTACTGACCGGATTTTTTTACGGTTTTTACTAAAAGATAGTGAGATCTGAAAGGCTTAAGTTAATAGTACATTACGGTTTTATATTAATTATGTTGAAGAGGTTGCGCAGTTGTAAATAAATTCGCTTGCTGGGAGCTTTAGTCGTTTGCGCCGCTTAAACCAACAGAGATAAAGAGAGATACTTAAGTAATGTTAACAGTATGGTGGATTTTAGCTCCAACTCTTCTCTCCAAAAACGAAAAAAGAAGGCATATGCCCAGTAGAAATTATTTCTTCAAATTCAAATTATTCTTTATTCAAGTAAACTTGTAAACAAGTGGTTTTGATTCATCAACATCTACTGCTGGTTCGGAAAGCTGTTCCCACCGAGAAGAACCAGCTAGTAACTCGGCGGTTGCTCTTTTCAAACAATAATTCTTATCAGTAGTTACATATAGTTATAAATGTCTTGTACAGGGTTGAAGAGAAGCTATATCCACTCATTCTTATCGTCTAGGTAATCTTCAATAGTATAATATAATTAGTATAGGCTTTCTGAATTAGCCTTTTCTTAATAGTATTTTTAAACTGCTGTAATGTAAAATTAAAGTAGATTGTGGAATTTTATTATAGAATCTTATACCCAAACCCACAGACCAATTGCGAACTTTTGCTAAGTCATCCACGCTGTTGTTACATGCATACGTGTACAAACTATGCTTATACGTAAGGCATATTACGCAATTGCAGATTATTTGAATGATAAAAATGCTTGAATTTGAAAATCCTCTCAGCTCCATACAAGACTGCAAATAAATAATGTAAATATAAATGTTTGAAAGATTGACCACCGAGTTTCTTGCTGGTTCTTTCCGGTACGAGCAACATTCCTAACCAGTGTAGCTTATTAAATCTAATTGATCCTTGACGATTAAAAGTGCCCGTGCTACCTGAATAAAGATTATTTTGATTTGATTTGATTTGCATAAACATTGCATACAAACAAAAAACTACGCACGCCACGCCCATAACACGTTAATACAACTCTGATATGTGTTGTGTTCGATCTAATCGCGTATTCATCGCAAGTACACACAAATAATGTATTGTTGTGTATTGAATCATAAGATAATGTATGCAAAGGTGCCGTCGTGATTTATAGCAGCCTGTATGAAAGACTTTGTATTGGAATTCGCGATTGTATTGAGGGAAAATTAAGGCGAACACTCGCGGATAATATATTTATATGTATTTAATATATGTCAGAACAGTTATAAAAATTTAGTACATTCTACAACAATATATTCAGAACTTTCTAGCATACAAATTCAGTCTTTACTAAAATTTAGCTAATGTAATCAGATTTTATTTTATTTACAATACAATTTAAATTTGAATATATCATTTATAATTTATAATATATAACTAATGTCACAAGATACACGCGAGTCCGTCCGAAATAATAAAACTATCATTAGACCTGTCGTAATCTGTGGATCAGAATGTTGGGCAATAAAAAAACTGACAGAAAGATGCATCCAAATAAATCTATACTAATATTATAAAAGGAAAGATTTGTATGTTTGTTTGTATGTATGTATATATATATGTTTGTTACGTTTTCACGCAAAAACTACTGGACCGATTTCAAAAATTCTTTCACCATTGGAAAGCTGCTTCTTCACTGACCAACATAGGCTATATGACGTTTAAAAAAAAGTAGGGATCGCTAATAAAATTGTAATAAGTTGTGAAAAATTTAGTCGTAAAAATCTTTCAACGCGTGCGCTGCGGAAACTATTGAGGATAGAATTAAAAAATGTTCTACAGTATTATAGAACATATCAATATCCACAAAAAAGTCTGCGATACCATATGTCTAACTATTATAGTTACACCCGTATAACAACTTTTTTACATTGTAAAAGTTTATAAAATTGCCGACAATAATCAAACCATTTTATTCATATCTCTGTATTAATCCTTGTTCCATTAAATGATATTTTATAAAGAACTGTTTCAATACCTGTAAGATACCTTTTATATTTTAAAAATCCAACATCCCAATCAAAAGATATTACGAATTTAATAATGTAAATCGAAAGAAAATAATGCCATAACAACTTCATTGTAGCGACCGTTATAGCAGGGCCTGCATTTGGTTAGTATCTATAACCCGACTACGTAGACTTTCCACTACCACGAGATCGGTATGGACGCGGGTGAAACCGCGGGGCTTTGCTAGTGATATATAAGTTTGTTGATAACTTATTATATTAGTAATAAGTATAATTTAAGTTCATATTTTTTTATATTTGCGTACTAAAACTTCTTTACTATAAATTGTCTCACTCCAGAGTTTAGCTCTATCAAAGGGATAAGTTGACCTTTGTACATTTTTTTTTTAAATTAATAAGTAATCCTCAACAGTATAGTAGACATCAGCCTCTTTCTAACAGTGTTTTATAACCTGTTATAATGGCAAAGATAAAATTGATATCGGAATTTTATTATAGAATGTTATACCCAAACCCACAACCGACTTACGTACTTTTGCGAGGCGCAAAGCAGGAGCCGCAAACTTATGTCGGTTCCTACTTTGTCCATTATAAAGTAAAGTAGCGGCCTGTTACAATACCACTGCTGGGAATAGGCCTCCTCTCTCCGTTTCTGGAGAGAAGGGCTAGAGCTAAGAACTACCACGCTGCTCCAATGCGGGTTGGTAGGTTGTCCATTATATACATCGCGTATTTTTCTATGACAGACCGACAATCTCTCATTATAGAAAAGATGAGAGGTGCAAGATTGGGATGGTATGGACATGTAATGAGGAGGGATGAAAATCATGTGATCAAACGAGTGTTGAGTATGAATGTGGATGGATATGTGACTAGAGGAAGGCCTAAAAAGAGATGGTTGGACTGTGTGAAGTATGACATGCATATAAAAGGAGTAGCGCCAGAGTTGACGAATGATAGAAGAGAATGGAAGAGAAAAACATGTTGTACCGACCCCACTTAGAGTGGGATAAGGGTAAGAGAAAGAAGAAGAAGAAGAAGACCGACATTATAATAAAAGATCGATGAGTACATTACTCAGCATTATAATAAACAACCAAATACTTTTCATTTGCTCACCCAAAAATACTGAGTAAATAATACACTACAAAAAGGCATTCGCCTTGAAGGAAATTTTTAAATAACTGTTAAAAAATCGTAAACCCCACCGTGTCATGAACTCACGTGGTGTCGCCGACTGGAATTAATACTTGGAATGATGCACTTTATTCAGAGAATACAGGATTTGCATACGTGAGCGATATTCAAAGTGAGGTGTGCGATTTGGGAAGCTTCTTATATCTTGCTAGCTTTTAAACGCTTTTAAACTTCGTTCGCGTGAACTGCAGTCTTATTATTTGAGTAAACCGTAACACTTATTTTAATGTCTTACTAGCTTTAAACGCAACTTCGTTCGCGTGAACTGCAGTCTTATTATTTGAGTTAACCTTAATACTTATATTAATTGTGGTTAAAGTGGGCTAACCTTAAAAGCTAGACATATGCTGTCGCGAACTTTTATTTAGAACTATATGAGGAGAACAACTTTGTAGTACACGATTTTTTAATAACTTCCACCGTTTACTTAGCGCACGCAAGCTTTAGGTTTTGCCGTTTTCTCAATATTTTTTTATTGCTGCTCCTCTCCTATTCATCTTAGCGTGATTTTATATAATCTATAGCCTTTCTCGATAAATGGACTATCTTACACTTAAAGAATTTTTCAAATCGGTCCAGTAGTTCCTGAGATTAGCGCGTTCAAACAAACAAACTCTTCAGCTTCATATATGATGAAGATTGAAGGGGTTGCGGGTGAAGATATTGCGGGTGAAGATGCAAGCAAAGCTAGTATCTATAGCTTTGCTTGCATCTTCACCCGCCTAGAAATCGGTGTATTTAATTAGAATATAAAAGTAGTTGTTATATTAACCATAAGAGATAGAGACATACTGTTGCGATTTTTTTTGTAGTATTTTTGTAGATCTACAATTCTCTAATACATTACTTTAGTGTATCTCTGTTGGTTTACGCAGCGCACGCGACTAAAGCTCCCAGCAGACGAGTGTTACCTTTGCGCAACTTTTTCATCACAATTTATAGTATCCGATAATAAATAATGCACATCGATGTTTAGAACGAAACAGCCGGCCAGTTCGGTGTCGTAGAGCTGTTGCTGTCACTTAGTATGTGACGTTTCACACGGGTTCGTCAGTCTGTGCGACAGGGACAATGATCTATGAAGCAGAATCTAGCCGATTTTCTCTCCCTAAGCCTCGATATGCATTATTTATTGCCGGGTACTATACATAAATCGTTATCTACTAATAACCAAAACCTTCCGGAAAAATTGTCCTATCTTTTAGTAAGAACCGTAAAAAAATCCGTTTATGTAGTAAACGAGTAACGAGGATTCATCTTCGATCTAAAGATTAAATACTAATTTATTAGTTATTATTGAGATTTCACGCTAATATAATTTTAAATACATACTTAAATACAAATATACATCCAGGCTCGAAGAACCAACAAATTTTTAAATTTAAACTATCGTGAGTAGTATTCATAGTTAAATATATAGATACCGGCTATATTCACGTCTAATCTTATCGGATTAGACCGACTAGTTTCGAGCCTATCCGGGCACTTATTTATGAGCTCTTTACACGACGTTATCGCGGCGGGATCTAAAACTAGACGGGCTAATCCGATAAAATTAGACGTGACTATAGCTGGTATATATGAACCAATAAATTGTTTATAGAAAATTTTGACCCTTGGCTGGAACCCGCGACCCGCGGAGCTGAAGGCAGTGTCACTACCCACTGCGCCAACGGGCCAGTCATTTCTTTGTATTCTTTATTTTGTTTCTCTTTTTTAGTTCACCATCTCACTACACTGTGTTATGTATGTGATTCCTTTGCTTTAAAGGGTTGTGTTGAAGAGATCACTGCTGTGATAAGACCGCCGTTTGCACGCATTACATTATTAGATTTAAAGTCTCTGTAAATTGTTTTTTCTTTTTCTTATTTATAGTGTAATTTCGTGCAATAAAGATGTTTATCTGTCTATCTTATTGGCATTCTCTGCTCATAGGAATTTGTCAATTTCAACGCCATCTCTACTTTCGCAGCCGCTTTACCATACCATCGTTATCCCATAGAGTGCGTTCTCGCGACCCGAATCAAGTTTCTTAACACGGAACTGTTTATGCAAACACGTTCCTACCATATTCAAATCCAGACTTCTGCGAAAGACTCGTTCCATTCCTAGTATTAACTCCACAATCGGCACCAGTGACTAGTTGGTTCGATGGAATTCAAATTCAAAACATTCTTTATTATAATTTAAAATACAAGACGTCAATATTCAAGTTTTCACATGTCCCGGCACTCCTATAGTGCAACCGGTTGTTTTTTTTACCAATATCCGTTCATTTACCCATAACTAGCTCAAATATCCATCGGATAATATTCAGCTACCCACGTGATGAAAAACATCAATGAATATCATATGGGAAACGTTGTTAACGCGTTC
This sequence comes from Morpho deidamia, assembly GCA_947086505.1. Lineage (NCBI taxonomy): Eukaryota > Metazoa > Arthropoda > Insecta > Lepidoptera > Nymphalidae > Morpho > Morpho deidamia. Next base: position 19,156,728 of record CAMTZC010000008.1, read on the forward strand.
GTATAAACACATGTCCAGTCAAAACATTGTTTTGGCTGCTAAGCCAGACGGTGTGCCCCGATGCCAGCACTCTTTGGCAGGACCTAGAGCTACACGTGGCTCACTGGCAGTTGGAAGTGTTAAACTTGCCAGTAACTTGACCAAACGAGGTGATTGCACTCGAGAGGGAAATTTTAGTTTGGCTTCCAATGTATGTTTCCGTTTCCGTGGTTAAAATCCGCAACAGCTGTTACTGTGACCTTGGAATCACTTTTTTACTACTCAAAAGTTTACTTGTTCGTTTACTCGTAATATTATATAATTTTAGTGTAATTATTTTATGAATTAGTGTAATAAATATATGGGGCACTTACACACATGTCCGTCCCCAAAGTGACTTAATACTTGTGTTATGCGTGATGGACAATTGATAATATACTACATATATAATTTTGAATACATACTTAAATACAAATATACACCCAGGCTCGAAGAACCAACAAATTGCTTATAGAAAATGTTGGCCTTCGGCGGGAATCACTATCCACTGCGCCAACGGGCAGTCAATAAAAGTGTTTGGTACGCGGCAATAAGTAATGCACATCGGGGCTTAGAGAGAGAAATCGGCTAGATTCTGCTTCATAGAGCGTTGTCTCTGTCGCACAGACTGACGTACCAGTGCGAAATGTCACATCCTAACTGAGTGACAGAGACAGCGCTCTACGAAACCGAACTGGCCAGCTGTTTCGTTCTAAACATCGATGTGCATTATTTAATGCCGAGTACTATACTTATGCGTAGATAGTTATATCGTTAATAAGTGTTTATTTCTCATCATCACTCTGCGTTTATCCCACTCTAAGTATGGTCGGCACAAAACTCTCTCCTATCGATTGTCAACTCTGGCGCTACTCCTTTCATATATATGTCATGCTGTCTTTTCCTTCATGCCGTGTGGTATCCGGCTGAATAGACCACCATCATTTCTGACCGAGGTGACGTAGAAGGCGACTAAGGTAAGTCTACCTGCCGTGCGGTATCCGGCTGAGTAGAATAGACCACCCTTTTTCTTCCCGAGGCGTCGTAAAATACGACTAGGGTAAGTTGACGTTAAGCAGGCGGCCGGTCGTAAAATACGTAGCCAAATCACGTGACATCTTCGTAACATGTTACACACAAATCTTTCCTCTTTACAATATTAGTATAGACTTGTCAACTTTATTAAAATAGACCACTGACGTCCCGCCAAAGTCATCACCGTCCACCGAAAATTATTTATCTTAATGATTTTCATTGAACCTATTTATAACATCTGACAAGGCCCAGCCACTCATAATGGGTAGGAATGTATTAGAAATACCATAGCATGAAAAGGGTTAATGCAGTGGCTCTCAACGTGGCGAATCCCACGCCCCATGAGAGAGGATATTTGATAGTTAGGGGGGGGGGGGATTCGAAAATGAACTCGACACGTATAACCTTTTCGCTTCGGGCTATTTAAATGATTATGGTGCCAAAATTAACGAAAAAAGAAAATTCTTCATCGTAAAACCTATCCAGTTAAATTTTTTTAATTATTTCAATTATTTTTAATAATTACAAGTTAAGTATGTCACATAGAGAGACAATTTTTTTTTAAAGATGGTGTATAAAATTTCGTATTTAACGAGTCATTTATGGCTCACGGTTTCAAACTCCGGGCACCTATGAGTTTTTCTATTAAAATTTATGTGTCTAATTGATAATTGCAATTTATCACACGCTTTAGTTGAAGAAATACATGTCATACAAACAATACATCGTGAGCAAACCTACATATCTCTAGAAAATTCTAGGGATATGTGTAACCTACCAATCCGCATTGGAGCAGCGTAGTAGGTCTTAGCTCCAACCCTTCTCTCTAAAAACGGAGAAATGAGGCCAAAGCCCAGTAGTGGAATAGTAACAGTCCGTTATTTTAAAGTTTTGATGTGACACAATTTTGATTTGTAATTCTTTGGACAGTAATGCATTGTTATATTATCACAGACATATCACAAACGACTATAAACGAGGTAATTTTTGAATTTAAACTATCTTTAGTGGTATTCCTTGATAATGTACAGAAACCAATATACTCATCTTACTTTATCGGGCGAGCCCTGACTATTGGGAACGCGCCCCACCGCAATACGATGAGCTCATGAATAAGGGCCCCACATTAAACTAGTCGGTTTCATCAGATAAAATAACACGTGAGTATAGCCGGTGTCTATACATTAACTGTGGTTATTTTAATAATAAAGTCGGCGCGATAAATTAAGTTATAAGCAAGTGCATCATAAAGCTATCGGTCAAGTGAAAAGTCGCAAATATCTAGCCAAGCGGTAAATACTAAACAGTCGACTTGGCACAGTTTGTTATTCAGATAGATAAATTGACTGTCCAAGAGTATATCTTCGTAATACATATTAACAGGTGCTCATGGTCATAATGTATCAATCAGGTGATAATGTATATATGCTCAAATGACGGTCTACCGAACACCCTTAATACGTCGCAATATCATCATTCTCTTGCCCTTATCCCACTCTAAGTGGGATCAGTAAAATATATTTTAAACTTCCGCCTTTTACGACACCTCGCTAAGAAAGAGGGTGGTCTATTCTACTCAACCGGATACCACACGGCGGATCAAAATACCTTAGCAGCCTTTTAAGACACCTTGGTAAGAAAGAGGATGGTCTATTCTACTCAACCGGATACCACACGGCGGCTTAACATACCTTAGTCGCCTTTTTTAAAAAGATTAATAATGCCCTGATAGCTTAGCATTTAAAGCACATTTTTACCATAAGCATTATTTTCTTCGTTAAAGGACTTAAAAAGTTTCATTACTACATTTGATATTACAACATGCTACAGCGAACATGCTACTTCTATTCCCGACTCGTGTAAAATAGACTATGTCAGGTGAAACAGAGGTCAAGAGCGAACCGATAAAAGATCGCTGTCGATTTTAAAAACGTCCCCAATAAAAACGGGACAAGTAAAAGCATTGTTTTGTTTACAAAACGATACACCTCTGAAACTAGGCACCTTATCCAATCGTACGGACTATTAGGAAATCTTCCAACACACCGGGCACTGCCAAAAACACTGGAGTGCGTTCACCCCGCTAGATTTTGGCGGCAAATCCTACACTCGCGATTCCTTCATTATTATTTTTTTATCGTCGACCAATTTATTTTATATATATTGGCGCCGGTTCATTGGGGATGCCCGAGTGGCTGGACTTGGCCGTGGCACCCGTTGGCGTGCCTAACTGGGTCGCGACGTCACACAGGAGCACTGGCCAAAATCGCGGTGTGCGCGGAAAGAAGCCATGAAAAAATCGAGCCGTCCGCCATCTTGCCACGCGCGGTTTTGGCGCGCAACAATTGACGCGTTCAGAAACGATGCTAACGTTTTTTGACAACTATCAAAATAAATTAATTATGATGAATAGAAAAAGAATATCCTTATAAACCTTCAACAGATTAAAAACATTCAAATGGTGGTGGCTGAGTTAAAGAAAATTTCGGCTTTCAATTCGACGAATACAAAACCTGCAACTTCTTGCTTGTATGATTTACGATTTACGAAAAATTTACCACAATACGAAATCATAGACAAAAAAAAGGAGGACTACATTCATACTTATGTATATTATAAATGAAAATATCAGTCTGCCCCTTACCCTTTCACGACTATTCCGGTGAAGCAATATTGATTTAGTATAATTAAATCTATCTTGGATTTTTATACAAATATAAAAATTCCCGTTTTTCCTGTGGAAATGAAATGTGGATCAAGAAGTAATTCGCAGTCCACAGTTGTGGGTATTTTATAAAACTGTAATAGACGCGAAGACGGTCGCGGAAATTAATAGTTTTTTATCGCTCCCTATTTTTAATAATATTACACATAATTAACTCTACTTATATATATTAAGTATCAAGTATATATATACTTATATATAATTGACTGGCCCGTTGGCGCTGTGGGTAGTGACCCTGCTTTCAGCTCCGCGGGTCGCGGGTTCGATTCCGGCCGAGGATCAACATTTTCTATAAACAAATTGTTGGTTCTTCGAGCCTGGGTGTGTATTTGTATTTAAACTTATATATGTACCAGTTGTCCGTCACCCATAACACAAGTATTAAGTTACTTACCTTGGGGACGGACGACCGTGTGTGTAAATGTCCCATATATTTATTTATTTATTTATTTTTATATTCTTTACGAAATCTCAAGCATCTCCGTGCAAGTTTTATTTAAACTTTATTATACTCAACGTGAAATTTTTTCAACAAAGGGATACATACAAAGTTTTTGTCTTCACATTAGATTAAATAAGATGGAATCGAAAAAAAATTAAAGCGGCCATATTGCCACGCGCCATTTTGCGCGACAGCGTTGCGTCCAGAAATGCATGCGCTTAGTGGACAGCGCACGTAATTCTACAATAAATCCCATTGTTGTAAACTGAATGCAAAATTCGATTATATGCATTTAGGTAGTTAACCTGAACGCTACTGGAATTTTAAGTCGACAAAGTTTCCAACGAGCTTTTAAACTAAGTATTTCTACAAAGACCATTTGGAAGCCATTTTAACTTGTAATAATAACGTCCAGGAATCCCTAGGTACTTTACATTGTACCTAACTACCAAAGAATTTCTGTTTATTATTTATAATAATTATTGCGAAACTAATTTAAGCCCGACATAAATTGTGCCAACAAAAGTTTTTTTGTGCAAATGTAATAATCCCGATCCATGTAGGATTCGTAAAAACATATGTACAAACCTCCACCACAATACACAAGCACTACACACATTCACTATCACAAACTCAACAATCGTTTCGCCCCGCAACCGAAGTATCATCAAGAGATACATTCCACGACAAAAGCACAAAGCGTACTTTACGATTTTATATAGAACTTGTGTAGTGAATATGAGAATGGACAATCCACTTTCTATTTAGCATTATATATATTTCCTATTTACTTTATCGCGGATTATAGCAAAATAATTTTCTTATTAAAACTTTTTTTTGTATTCATACTTATTCGCCTAATTGATATTAACAATCTATGAAGCACTTTTCGGTGAAGAAAATCATCTCTTCTGGGGATATGTGTAACTTACCAATCCGCATTAAATATAAATAAATATATATTATATACTGTTTGCGGATGATACATCTTTAATTTTTAAAGTAAATAGAAATGACTATATAATTGACGAAGTAAACAGTGGTTTATCGCAAGTAGCCCATTGGTTCAGGGTAAATGATTTGGTACTAAACTCAAAGAAAACAAATTGTTTTGAATTTGCATTACCTAATGCTGCAAAAACAGCAAATAGGTTCTCCATAAATAATGTAGCACTGAAAACAGAAAATACAACTGTATTTTTGGGAGTGACCTTGGATTCAAAACTCCAATGGAGCACACACATAAAAACTCTTGCAGGGAAACTTAGTTCAGCAGCCTACGCTGTTCGAAAGATAAGACAATTTACAGATGTCGAAACAGCAAAACTTGTTTATTTCGCTTACTTCCATAGCATTATGTCTTATGGAATATTGCTGTAGGGTAAATGCGCGGATAGTGAAAAAATGTTCGTATTACAAAAAAGAGCCATACATGGCATCTACAATTTAAGTCCGCGTGATTCCCTGCGAGAGAAGTTTAAGGAAATAGGTATTCTTACATTTGCTTCACAGTATATTTTAAACAATCTAATTTTTGTACATAAAAATATAAAGAATTATAAAACGATAGGTGATGTATATAATGGACAAAGTAGGAACCGACAAAAACTTGCGACTCCTGCTTTGCGCCTAGCAAAAGTACGTAAATCGTTTGTGGGTCTGGGTATAAGATTCTATAATAAAATTCCGAAATCAATTTTGGCCATGCCATTACAGCAGTTTAAAAACACTGTTAAAAAGAGGCTGATACAGAAAGCCTACTATACTGTTGAAGATCACTTAGATGATAAGGATGTGTGAGTATAGGTGCACTTCTACTCTGTACAAGACAGTAATAAATAAATGTAACTAGTTCTAAGATTGATATTTTAAAAAGAGCAACCGCCGAGTTTCTTGCTGGCTCGGTAGGTTAAAGTTGACGATTCAAAAGCACTTGTTTACAAGTTTAATTGAATAAAGAATATTTTGAATTTGAATTTGAATATGGGACACCTACACACACCGTCGTCCGTCCCCAAAGTAAGTAACTTAATACTTGAGTTATGGGTGACGGACAACTGGCAATATATTACATATATAATTTTAAATACATACTTAAATACAAATACACACCCAGGCTCGAAGCAAATTGTTTATAGAAAATAGGCCTAGGCGGGATCCCTAGGTGGGAATCGATCCCACGACCTGCGGAACTGAAGGCAAGGTCACTACCCACTGCGCCAACGGGCCAGTCAGCATTGGAGCAGCACTTCTAATCTCCAACACTTCTCTCTTATATACCGAGAGAGGAGGCCTATGCTCAACAGTGGGATAGCAACAGGCCGTTACTTTTTATTAAAGGTTTTTATTTAACTTGTATGTATGTGAGGGTGGAATCTTGCAAGTTAAATTTAACCCATTTCCGGTGTCTGATTTAATTTTATATACTGGTCTCGACGACAATGCATGTTTATGATAAGCAAGAACTGACGTGACCAACACCGTCAAGGGCAGAAAAGTTTCATATCTGGGGCATGTGTTTAGGCACGAGATGTATGAACTTCTACAACTAATAATGATGGAAAAGTAGCAGGAAGAAGAGGTGTTGGTCGCAGGAAGCAATCCTGGCTACGTAACATCCGGGAGAGGACAGGAATCGCGAGCGCTGCCGAGCATTTTCACCTCGCGAAAAATAAACGGGAATATACTCTGCTGACTGCCAACCTTCGTTGTTGGGAAGTCTTTAATGGTTAACGTTACATGATCTTTTGCTAAAATCTTTGTAACTTGACTGTATAAATGTGACCGCAATCTACCAATTTAACAAAGACAAGAATAAAAAATAAAAGCTTTCAGAAACCGTCTCATTTTACGATCCAATCGTAAAGATGGTGTAAAGAAAACACCTTTAGATTCAATCCACTAACCGCCCATCAAAGAAACGGCGTTTCTTTAATAAAATAATGACTTTGCATGTCCTTGATTGTTTATTTTTGTTTTATCTTTTCTAATTCATTTTCAAAATATTCTTTATTCAAGTAAACTTGTACACAAGTGCTTTTGAATCGTCAACTTTACTGCTGGTTCGGAAAGCTGTTCCTACCGAGAAGAGCCAGCAAGAAACTCGGCGGTTGCTCTATTCGAAATATGATTCGTATAATTATTTATAAGGTCGATTAGTAATGTATCCAAGCATTTTTATCATATATAAAATCTCTCAATTACGCGAATCTACTATATCCGCCGAGTAACTAAATAAATATATATTTTTTAATATTAACGAAAAAAAAATCTTTTAATCTAAAATGATGTCACGAAACTTAATGTGGCAGACAAATTCTATTCAAATTCTAAATACTTATTATAAAACAGAAAGAAACTGAAAGTCCCAAAAAGCTGTCTATCTGTATGGAATCGATTTTCTCAAAATCTACTGAACGAATTTTGTACGGTTTTCACCAAAAGATAGTTTAATACTTCCAGATGATTTAAGTAAAAAGTTCATATGAGTATTATGTAAATTGTGTTTAAGAGATCGCGCAGTTGTTAAAAATAAAAAAACCTTGCTTGCTGGAAGCTTTAGGGGCGTGCGCTGCGTAAACCTGCAGAGAATCGTTAAAGTAATGTACTACAGAATTGTAGATCTATAAAAATTCCAAAAAAAAGTCCACGATAGCATGTCTCTATTTAACATGGTTAACTCACAATAACTACTTTTATGGTAAATTTTAATGTACTCGGGAACGAAGACGCTGCGGCGCTCCAGTCAGTTCGTGACCACGGCTGATGCAACTCCGCCGAAACGTCGAACCTTATAAAAAGGTAACTCGATTTTGCCCCGACGTGACCCGTTTATTTATATAACTACTTTTATGTTTAAAATTTGAATTCTAGAAAAAAACGACACGCGGGCGAAGCCGCTGGCACAGCAAGTTTAACTATAATACTAAGCGTGCGATATGTAAATGAAGCTTTTGTATTAGATTTTATATATTTTCGTTCCTAAACTCGGCTAAAAATCGAATCACCGAATCTCAATGTGAACTATATGCAGCGAATGTGTATATTTATATCACATTACCAACAACTTGAAGAGCAACAACAGCTGAACTGTTTGCGCAGAAATAGAAAATAGTTTCAAGAACTAAACGCGCGGCCCCTGTATCAGAGGGTAACATTATGCTCTTCAAATGATTTATAGAAGCAGGCGTTACTTTGCGGAATTCCATATTACAAGCAATATAACAGAACTAACTACTTTGCTATAATCCGCACGGGTTAAGTGAATGCATGCAAAGCCAATGTGTTTCGGGGCGAAACGATCGTCGAGATTGTGGTGGTGGGTGTGTGTGCTGCTTTTGTGTGCGTTGTTGCTGGTGAATTGCGCCTTGGGGTGCATGTGGTGGCTGGTCCTGCATGTATAAGGTGCGTAGATTTTGCCTGCTTCATACACATTGGCTTTGCATGCATTCACTTAACCCGTGCGGATTATAGCAAAGTAGTTAGTTCTGTTATATTGCTTGTATTATGCTCTTCATCTATATCTGTACTAATATATAAAGCTAAAGAGTGTTTGTTAGTTTGATTTTGTGGACGCGCTAATCTCAGGAACTACTGGGCCGATTTGAAAAATTCTTCGAGTCTAAGATAGTCAATTTATCGAAAAAGGCTATGTAACATCACGCTTAGATGAATAGGAGAGGAGTAGCGATAACAAAATTGCTAAAATGGCAAAATTTAAAGTTTACCTGGTGCTCGCTAAGAAAACAATGAAAGTTATTAAAAAAATCACAAAATTTTAAGTTAAAAAAGTTTAAAAGTTCTAAATAAAATTCCGCGAAAGCGTATGTCTAGCTTTTAAGGTTAATCCACTTTAACCATGATTGATATAAGTATACAAATAATATAACTGCAGTCCACGCGAACGAAGTTGCGTTTAACAACTAGTATTATATAGAACTAACTATGCCGTGTTGTAGGGTGAGTATAATAGACCACCCTCATTCCTTACCGAGTTGTCTTAAAAGGCGATTAAGGTAAGTTGGCTCACCGTGTGGTATCCGGTATGACTAGAATAGACCACCCTCTTTCTTACCGAGGGGTCGTAAAAGACGACTAAGGTAAATTGTCAGGCAGGCGGCCGGTCGTAAATAACGTAGCCAAATCACATGGCAAAATCTATATGACATGCTGTGCTGACCCTACTTAGGGGGGATAAGGGGCAAGAGGATGATAATGATGATGATGATAGAACTAGCTGTCGCCCACGTAGTATTCAATGTATTTAATTGAAATTTTGAACGTAAAAGTTAACCATAAGAGATAGAGACAAGTTACTTTTTAACAAGTTAGGACTTTTATGTAGTATTTTTGTAGATGTACAATTCTTTTGTACATTATTATTGTGTATATCTAGTGGCCTACGCAGCGCAAACGACAAAAGCTCCCAGCAAGTGTATTTTTTTACAATCTCACGATCTCTTCTACGCAATTTACATAAAACCGTACTTTACTATTAACCTAAACTTTCCGGAAGAATTGTATTACTCTTTAGCAAAAACTCTAAAATAATTAGTTTGGTAGATTTTGAGAAAATCGATCACGTACAAACAGATAGCTTTTGTGGATTTTGTTCTATAATATGTAGATCTTTGCAATTTTGACATTCTTTATCAATTTAACTTCTGTCTCTAAACTCGACGCGTTAACTTAGTGTCGATATAAACTGAAATGCATATCTCCATTTTTACTTTCCATTTGCTCATTGAGTGACGCTACATATTTGTAAATTGTGATTCATAGCTTCTGAACTTGTTTAAATTAGAGTTAATATCTCTTTAAATTAAGAATTAAATTCATATTATCTCATATTATATATATGTGTAGAAAAAGAGATGTTAAAAAGGAGATGATAGAATTGTAAACTACCCGCTATCACTAAGTCCACACCACCTAAGTTCCAAGCAGCTAACAAAACACGATGTGAACTAAAGCAAACTGAACATGACTTGGAAACTATTAAGTTACGTTTTAGCAAAGGCTGACGAAAACAGAAGACATATGTTTCACGTGTTTCTATTAAGATTGAGAACTTGTAGCTTTAGACTGATAAAAATATCACAGAATACGTATTAAAAGTAAAAAGCAACGTACCGGTCTGTTACCTCCGCTCTCCGTGCTTGGAGAGAAGGATTTTTGCTAGTACCTACCGCGCGGCTCCGGCTAGGTTACACATATCCCCAGAATTCTCTAGAGATATGCAGGTTTCATCACGATGTTTTCCTTCACCGAAAAGCATGTGATATATTTTTCGGGACGGCCAAGATTAAAAAAACAAACACGACTTACTTTCACAACTTTATGATAGGTGTTCTAGCTACAACGTTACAAAATCCGACTGCCTGCTCAGAGAACTGATCCCTCCCAAGTAAAAAAGAATGGAAGGGAGAACACAACGAGGATAGTATCAATACAAGTACTAGGTATCATAACAAGCTTTATACTATAACAAGAACCCATATGAAATAATATAATAATCCTAACATATTGCAATTATCAATTACATAAGTTTTAACAGAAAAACTCATTACAAGCATTATAGCAGAACTAACTACTTTGCTATAATGCGCACGGGTTAAGCGAATGCATGCAAAGCCAATGTGTATGTAGCAAGCAAAATTTACGCACCTTTTTTTGCATGCATTCGCTTAACCCGTGCGGATTATAGCAAAGTAGTTAGTTCTGTTATATTGTTTGTAATATGGAATTCCGCAAAGTAACGCCTGCTTCTATAAAACATAGAAAAACTCATTAATTCCTGCCCGGGGTTTGGACTTTTAACTCTCTTAAAGAGACGCACGGCGGGGCTATCTCATTGAATAAAAAGAAACACAATCAAAAGTGCGTAAGTAAAAAGTCACAATCCATAAACCCCTGTACATAACAACATTAGAATACGAAGTTAAATTTCGCTACCATAAATAAAATGTTATAATAGCTGGGATGGGAAATCAAATAGAAATCAAAAAGGAAACCCCGCCCCAGGTGTCTCCCGTGCGAATATTTACTTACTCACAGGTTCAAAACCCAATGAGATTTTCTGTTAAAATTTGTGTCTAATTGATAATTTATCACACGCCTTTTAATGAAGCGAAACATCGCGAGGTAACCTGCATATCTCTAGAGAATTCCAGGGATATATGTATGTAATCTACCAAGCTGCACTGGAGCAGCGTGGAAGGTCTGAGCTCCAATACTTCTCTCTAAGACCGAAGAGAAGCAGGGGCGGCTCTAGCTCGTGTAGCGCCCAAGTACAATAAACCCTGGCGCCCCCTAGGCCTGACTCCCCCCCCCCTACCCCGGCTATAACTATTAACTTTACCGTCAAATCAAATCAAATCAAAATAATCTTTATTCAAATAAACCATTTCAGGCACTTTTGAATCGTCAAGCATTAATATGATTAATGAAGCTACAACTGGTTCGGAATGTTGCTCTTACCGAGAAGAACCAGCAAGAAACTCGACGGTCAATCTTTTAAATATTTTCAATTATACATTATTAAACCACTGTCTTGTATGAAGCTGAAAGGATTTTCAAATCCAGGCTTTCTTATCATCCAAATAATCTTCAATTTTGTAATATGCTTTACGTATAAGCATATTTTTTACACTTGATTGAAATCTTTCTGTACAAGTCGTAACAAGGAAGTATTTTTATATTCCAAAAAGCTATTTTATAAGGTATACAATAAATTATTTGAAGCAGTAGTAATAACAGGTCGTTACTTTGGTTTTTGTTGACTTTTACTTTTTACCCTGATTTTAAAAACTTCATCGGTGGTTTTTTTTTTGTTTGTCATATAATCGCTAGCAGTGTGGCCGGCTGCGTCATGCACTCACCGACCTTCTCCGTAAGAGCGCGGGTATATCAGAGCTGCACTCCGCTAATGCAGCGACGGATATTATTGCATCTCGCGATTGATACTGTTTTTAAACGAAAGGAAATCTGGTTTCGTAACCGCTGAAAACATTACACACGCAAAACTTTGATGAACTTTTGCAATAAACAGCTCTGCTCTTACAGTTCTGCGGCATAATTGTATAATATCCATATGTCATCATTATCAACCTCCTGTCCTTAACCCACTCTAAGTGGCGTCGGCACAACGTGTTACAAACATGTTGTCACCTGATTTGGCTACGTATTTTACGACCGGCCGCCTGCCTGACGTCAACTTACCCTAGTCGTATTTTACTACCTCTCGGTAAGAAAAAGGGTGGTCTATTCTACTCAGCCGGATACCACACGGCATATATAATATGCGTATATATTAGAAATATTTAGAAATTTGATGTATATCATAGACATACGAGAGGTCACAAACAGCTTGTGATTCCTGTGACGCGACTCAGAGTTAGCAAATCATTCGTTGGTCTCGCTATCCGCTTCTACAATAAATTCCGCAATCCAGACTAGTCTACAGAAAGGTTTAAGTTAAGTAATAAATAAATATATGGGACACTTGTACATATGGTTGTTCCATCCCCAAAGTAAGTAACTTGATACTTGTGTTATGGGTTACCGACAACTGGCAGATATACTACATATATAATTTTAAATACAAATATACACCCAGGCTCGAAGAACCAACCATTTTTTTTTAGAAAATGTTGGCGCTCGGCGGGAATCGAACTCGCGACCCACGAAGCTGAAGGCAGGATTACTGCGCCAACAGGCCAGTCAAGCCAGGTAAGTGTAAGAGATATGCTTATAAGTAACGCATATAAAACAATTGAAGATTATTTGGATGATAAAATGCCCTATTTTCAGACAATCCTTTCAGCGTCATACAAAACAGCGGTTCAATAATGTAAAATTGAAAATGTTTAAAAGATTGACCGCCGAGTTTCTGCTGGTTCTTCTCGGTAAGAGCAACATTCCGAACCAGTTGTATCTTCATTAATTATATTGATCCTTGACGATTCAAAAGTGCTCGAAAGAGCTTACTTGAATGAAGATTATTTTGATTTGATGTGATTTGGTAATTTCCGTAAGAATTCACATTCAAATTGAAAATTTAGCCTTAAACTATTTTTACTTCTTATTTATGTAACTTTTATCTATTGTATTCTTGTATTGTAGAAGTAACTAAAGCATTTATTTATTTATTCATCCATTCAAAATATTATTTATTCAAGTAAACTTGTAAAGTGCTTTAGAAATCGTCAACTCTACTGCTGGTTCGGAAAGCTGTTCCTATGAGAAGAGCCAGCAAGAAATTCGGCGGCAACAATCTTGTAAACATTTTCAATTAACACTGTTTAATCGCAGTCTTGCTTGAAGCTGAAAGGATGTTCAAATCCAAGGATTTTTCATCATTCTCCTGTCCTTATCCCACTCTAAGTGGGGTCAGCACAACATGTTTTAAACATGTTGTCACATGATTTGGCTACGTATTTTACGACCGGCCTGCCTGACGAACTGCTTACCCTAGTCGCCTATTACGACACCTCGGTACCAAGTGAGGGTGGTCTATTCTACTTAGTCGGATACCACATGGCAGTTACCTTAGTCGCCTTTTACGACCCCTCGGTAACAAATGAGGGTCGTCTATTCTACTCAGCCGGATACCACATGGCAGTTACGTTATACGCCTCTTACGACATCTCGGTAAGAAGTGAGGGTGGTCTATTCAATTCAGCCGGATACCACAAGGCAAATAAGATTATTTTATCAATCATATATTCTTCAATTGTATATGCTTTACGTATAATATTTCTTACACCTAAACTTTTCTATAGGCAAGTCTTGCGGAATTTTATTGTAAAAGCAATTAACCATTTTAATTTCATAGTTATAATAGATGAGCTTTAATGTTGTTGTTTTCTAATTTTTTTCTATGTTTTAATCTGTAGTGTTTATTTTTTAGTTTATAATTTGTGACTTTGCAACTAAGAATGATGTGTTCTTCTATAATTGGTACTACATACTTAATTTAAAAATATATGGGTTATATGTCGGATGATTTGTCGTGTAATGCAGTTGAAGGCCCGAATAAATAAATAAATAAACCAGACCAACGAATGATTCGCAACACAGGATTAACATCTGCAAGAATATATTGCATTAAACTCATAACATTTATTAGAATTCCACGGCATGTAGAGCCGTTTGTACCTGCGTCGCACTTACTCCCCAAGACATTTGGGAACCACTGTCCTAAATTATGTCCGGGAGTGAGATAAATGGAGGACTTAATCACTTTAAATTACTCATTCTTTAATTAATGACCAGCAATACATGCTAACACGATTTGCTACGCCAATGTTGTTCAACATCCTTACTAATATTATTCAAATTCAAAATATTATTTAATTCAAGTAAACTTGTTAACAAGTGCTTTTGAATCGTCAACGTCTACTGCTGGTTCGGAAAGCCTACCGAGAAGAACCACCGAAAAACTCGGCGATTGCTCTTTTCAAAGTATAAATTCTTATTACTTACATAGGTATAGTCACTAACTGTGTCAACATCGGCTTCGCCAGCGTGGAATTTAAGAAGGTCTTTTTACGAAGGTCTGTCTGTCTGTTACTTTTTCACGGCCAATTCGCTAAACCAATATCGATGAAATTTGGCACAATTGGTGCTTATACGCCATGGTGATATATATACTATAGAAATCCTGTAAATTCAACAGGATTAGGATGACATTAAAAACGCCATATATTAAGGTTTTTCATATCATGAAAAATTATAACTAAAAGAATGCCAATAATGTCTATAATGTATCTCTGCGAGATCCGCGACAATGCTAATTATATTATTATTTTCCTATTTACTTTATCGCGGATTATAGCAAAATAGTTTTATTATTACTTTTGCAAATAATGACTCTCTTCTTTATAACTGATTAGACAAAAAAAAGAATACGAGTTTGATGTGTATATTATTTCGCGTCAGTAATAAACTAGTCGTCAAAGCGAACGGTTGTTTCATTATATATCTCAGAGTGTCGTCTTCCCACTCATTATTTAATGTGTCACTCACTTACAGGCCTGCCTATGACTCCACATTTATGTAGTATCAATATCTCTATGAACTAAACGTAAATAAACATTTCCCTTGATTACCCTCCATAGCGGCCATCAAATTCAAATTCAAAATATTCTTTATTCAAGTAAACTTGTAAACAAGTGCTTTTGAATCGTCAACTTTACTGCTGGTTCGGAAAGCTGTTCCTACCGAGAAGAGCGAGCAACAAACTCGGCGGTTGCTCTTTTTAAAATATAAATCTTAGAACTAGTTACATTTATTTATTACTGTCTTGTACAGGGTAGAGGTGCACCTATATCCACACATCCTTATCATCTAAGTAATCTTCAACAGTATAGTAGGCTTTCTGTATCAGTCTCTTTTTAACAGTAGTTTTAAACTGCTGTAATGGCATGGCCAAAATTGATTTCAGAATTTTATTATAGAATCTTATACCCATACCCACAAACGATATACGTACTTTTGCTAGGCGCAAAGCAGGAGTCGCAAGCTTATGTCGGTTCCTACTTTGTCCATTATATACATCACCTATCGTTTTATAATTCTTTATATTTTTATGTACAAAAATTACATTGTTTAAAATATATTGTGAATCAAATGTAAGAAGTACCTATTTCCTTAAACTTCTCTCGCAGGGAATCACGCGGACTTAAATTGTAGATGCCACGTATGGCTCTTTTTTGTAATACGAAAATTCTCATCTCTTAACTGGCCATAGACTAAAGAGGAAGATAATTCCCGTAGATAAAATCCACTCGCTAGAAGCAACAGCGATCGCATTAAAACACATAAGCTTTATTAAAATTCCAGTCTCTTTGGTCGTATGTACGTGCCTCCGCGGTCCGTAACTCCTCAAGACATCCGGGAACCGCGAGTTTGTGTCAGGAGTGAAGTAAATTTTGCCATATAGTCATTATAATTATTTTAGTCTACTGGTCTAGTAACCAGTCTACAGAAAGGTTTAAATTAAGTGTAACAGATATAATTTATTGAATTAGGCGTGACTTTGCGGAGATCCATAATACAAAAGTAATAATAAAATTTTTTTGCTATAATCCGCGGTACAGTAAATAGAAAATATATATAGTGTTCAATGTATAGTGGACTATCCGTATTTTCATAACCGACACGTGCAGGATTCGTAAAAACACACGCACGAACCTCCACCACTGCCACCACAATACACAAGCATTACACACGTTCACTCATCTCCTAACTCCTAACTCTCCGCAACCGAAACATCATCAGGAGATAGACTCCACGACAAAATCGCAAAGCGGCTTGTATTGTGGTGAAAGTGGTGGAGGTTAACAGATATGCTTATACGTAAAGCATATTACATGATTGAAGATTATTTTGATGATAAAAATGTATGGAATTGAAAATCCTTTCAGCTTCATACAAGCCTACGGTATAATTATGTAAAATTTATAATGTTTCAAAGATTGACCACCGAGTTTCTTGCTGGTTCTTCTCGGTAAGAGCAACAATCCGAACCAGTTGTAGCTTCATTAATCATATTGATCCTTGACGATTCAAAACTGCTCGAAAGAGCACTTTTGAATTCGCATTTATAATATTAGTACCTATAGTATAGTATACCAAAGTATCTATAATAAAGAATAGTACGCCGTGTGGTATCCGGTTGGATAGAATAGACCACGCTCATTTCTTACCGAGGTGTCGTAATAGGCGACTAAGATAAGTTGACCCGCCGTGTGGTATCCGGCTGACTAGAATAGACTACCCTCATTTCTTATCGAGGTGTCGTAAAAGGCGACTAAGGTAAATTACATCAGACAGGCGGCCGGTCATAAAATAACAAGCCGTAGGCCTCAACCCGATGGTTAAACATATTGTGCCGATCCCACTTAGAGTGGGATAAGGACAGGAGAATGGTATATTATAAATTTAAACTATCGTGAGTCGTATTCATAGTTGATATATAGATACCGACTAAACTTACGTCTAATTTTATCGGATTAGCCCGACTAGTAACTCGCGCCCAGTTCCCGCCGCTATAACGTCGTGTAAAGAGCTCACGAATAAGTACCCCGGATGGGCTCGAAACTAGTCGGGCTAACCCGATAAAATTAGACGGGAGTATAGCCGGTATTTATATATAACTATGGTATATTATAGTATAGTAGTATCGTTTGTAAATGGAATGTCATCAGATATTAACGGAAAGCAATAAATTAGCTAAAATAATTTTAACTTACGTGTTAAATATCTATTGTTGGTTAATAGTTAATAGTTCGAACAAATATTTGATCAAATATTCTTCCAAAACTGTTTAAAACAAAACAAACTTTTCCAACTAGTTTCCAAAATCCTGGATTGCAATAAATTCAAAATACACGTCACGCCAAATGAAACTATCGTACAAGCAATCGAATACGAAGCGGTCAGTGGAAAATTGTAGACTGAAAAGTTTCCGAATCAAAACTTTGGGAGCCCTAAGATATTATTTGGCAACATCTCAGATACGCGCATTCTCAAGGTCAGGTCACTACGGTTAGAATTAGATAACTATAGTAGGTTATAAGGAACCAATAAAAACGGAAGATAATGCTAGTAAGTTAATGCTAGGTGTATAAGGCAGGCAAAATTCACGTACCTTAAAAATGTAGGACAAGTCACCACACGTATCCCAAGACGCCTCCACCAGCAACAATGCACACAAGCAATACACACAACCACCATCGAATTCACTACGTTTCGCCCCGAACCGACCGATACGATCGTTCGAACGATGAGATGAATAAAAGAAGGCTAAAAAACAAACATGTTTTCGCATTTACAAAGTCCCAAGTTTGTATGTGATCGATTATTTCAAAATCTACTTAAAATATGTTTTTACGGTTTTCTCTAAAATATAGTGCAATTCTTGAAGAAGGTTTAAGTTAATAGTACATTACAGTTTTATGTAAATTGACTGATATACATTGTGATTTGTGACGCTCTGATTTTCATGAAGCTGCAGGCACTTCCTAGTATTATTATAAAAGAAATTAGAAAAAGAAAGAAGCGTGAACAAATTTTCTAAGTGTCCATCCAGTTAAGTAACAACTTCCGAACCATAATTTGTTTAATTAAGGCTTGTGCCATCAACAAAATTTAGAAACTATTCACATAAACTATCGTCGATAATCAATACCGTCAAAATATAGACGTTATCCAATCTCCATTAGCTAATGAGGAAAGAGATAACTCATATTTTAATTAGTCACTGTCTTTTGTGAGGAAAAACTTACGTTTTTCACTAATTAATTTGTGACAATTTCGCCTGATGCTACAATATGTCCTTGATATTTCAGGAGATTATTTTTATTACTTAAAAGCCTCATAAGCTCTAAGTCAGCGGGCTATGCTTGGTGTATCTCTCCGCGATCAAATCAGCAATGGGGAAATCTGTAGAAGAGGTCACCGATATAGCAACAGATAGCGTGTCACGAATCTGATTTGGCGATGGGCGGTGAACCGATAGACGTTGAGGTTTCAAGGCATAGAAATTGCGACCAAGTAGCGGAAACGCAAAGTCGGTAGACTCGCTACGAGGTGATGAGGAGATGACTTCTAAAAAGTCGCCGGAAATTTCTGGATCCAAGTGGCACAAGATCCTGAGGTGTGGAGATCCCGTAAAGAGACCTTTGTCCAGCTGTGGACGTCCATCGATTGAAGAAGAAGAAAATGCTTCATGTTCTTTTGCTCTGTGCATTCTTAGCTAAACGGTAGTGGTTTTCAGCTGAGGGTTGGTTGCGAGCTTCACAATTCATTACCAGCACTATCCGATTAGAACTCTTCTTTTTAGTGTGATTATCCAACTTGTGCCGATGTTGGGTAGTAAGCTCCGTAAAAATATTTTTATACCTAGCCAGCTGAGACAATTCAGCGGCTAGTTCGCCGTCCATTCCCTTACGTTACGAAGACAGGATTACTTAGCGATTTGACCGCTTTCTTTCGAAATTTAATTTCTTTCATATATTATCTCAGGATGTCCAGCGACCGCTTTATGGGTGATCTAGTGATCTAACGATCAGCTCAAGAGCTTAACCATAGAGAACTTTCCCACTATAGAGTGATGTTATCGGGTGGATATTATAGTAATACGAATATTATAAATGCGAAAGTCTGTTACGTTGAGCCATTATAAAGGATATTCCGTTTTTCTTAAGACAACAGGTAATAATACGCGTACATATTGCATAAGTGAAGGTATCAAAGACCTAAGTAGATGCGTTCCAAGTCAATAATACGACAAACGTAATTACAAAATTATTTTTAAGACTACATCTAAACGAAGAATGAAGCTTTGATAGCCCAGCGGAGACACCGTGCGACTCTTTCGGGAAAGGCATGGGTTCAAACCCCACAAATTGAAGCAGCGTTGTAGGTCTTAGCTCCAACCCTTCTCTAATACTTCCCTCCAAAAACAGACAGAGGAGGCCTATTCCCAGCAGTGAGATAGTAACAGGCCATTATTTAACTTTACTTTTGAGGAATGAAGACATTTCGAGGAATTTCAGCAGTTTGGATTCTGGAGAAACGCTTCCAAAGTCTTTTAGTGATATTAGAAAATTAAAATTACTTAGGTGAAACAAAACAGTATTTCATTCCCGGGGGAGGATTGGAGGCCTTTGCTCCAACAGTGGAGAAGCAAAAATCAGCTTAACAGTATTACCTTCATCATCCCACGATGTACCGCTATTCAAGAGCTATGGTACAGCAAGCCCTACATCATTTCATATTCCGCGCGCGCCGCGCAAGGTGATCCGAGGCCGTTGCACTAACATTTGCGGCCTACCCATTCTAATCACGGCCAGCGATTTTTTTTTACAATGGTCAGGCATATACGTTATGCTAATACGCATTGTAATTACAATTGTTTGATGTGTCATTACGTAACGACAGGTCGTCAACTCGTATATTGCCCGCCTATCGGATATTTCGTATGTGCTAAAAACCAGCCAATTTCTTCTGACATCATCCTCCTGCCCTTATCCCACTCTAAGTGGGATCGGCAAAACATGTTGTCACATGATTTGGCTAGGTATTTTACGACCGGCCGCGTTCCTGACATCAACTTACCTTAGTCATATTTAACGATACCTCGGTAAGAAAGTGGGTGGTCTATTCTACTCAGCCGGAATACCACACGGCGGGTCGGCTTACTTTAGTCGCCTTTTATGACACCTTGGTAAGAAATGAGGATGCTCTATTCTACTCAGCCGGATGCCACACGACGGGTCGGCTTGCTTTAGTCGCCTTTTACGACACCTCGGTAAGAAATGAGGGTGCTCTATTCTACTCAGCCGGATACCACACGGTAGGTCGGCTTGCCTTAGTCGCCTTTTACGACCACTCGGTAAGAGATAAGGGTGTCTATTCTACTCAGCTGGATACCACACGGCATCCAATTTTTTCTGACAACTTTTTATATCAGCTAAAAACCCCTTATGGGTATCTTGGACTCGCGCCGACTAAAACAACCTGAGTACTCGACCATGCTGTTGGTGGTGGGGACAGGGTACCGTTGGACATTGCCCCCATCCCCGCCAGCAGCAACTCTAAAACCCTGAGTGCGCCACCTCTGGGTCGGGGCCTCTTTAAAAGTGGCCCCTTCCTCCGATATCGATGCATTGCGAGCATCATATGCATCAACCGCCTCAGGGACCTTTTCGGGTGGGCCTCCGATAAACCCTGTAAAGTTCTTCTCTACTTCTTAACTACTCCGTCTATTTCTAATATCTGTCACAAGAAAAACACGTGAATTCGGGAATAGTCGTATTAATTGGTATAATAAGCTAGTGATCACGCCGTGTAGTATCCGGCTGCATAGAATAGATCACCCTTATTTCTTGCCGAGGTGTCGTAAGAGGCGACTAAGGTAAGTTGACGTCAGGCAGGCGGCCGATCGTAAAATACGTAGCCAAATCATGTGACAACATGTTTGTTTGTACATTTTGCGCCGACCCCACTTAGAGTGGGATAAGGGCAGGAGAATGAGGAATAAGCTAGTGATTATTATCATAAGTTTAGTTTTTTTTTAGCTTCCGCCTCGATAACGCTAGGGATCCGGATAGGCTTGAAACTAATCGGGCTCACCCGATAGAGTATAGCTGTGGTGATACGTGTGGTGACTATTCTTGGTATGTTTAAGGTATGTGAACGTTGCCGGCTTCCTACACTGAAAATTACATACGATTCTTTTAACAAACGTGGATTATAGCAAAATTATACTATCATAACTTCTGTACCATGGACATCCGCAAAGTAACATATTTTCTATTTGATCTTATCGCGGATTGTAGCAAAATGATACTGTAGTAAATACAGTCTGAAGTGTAACGAACAATTACCATTGCAGACTCATTAGAAGCCACGCCCACATATCTTAGAGGCACTCGAAAACACCGACATAACTTACAACCCAGCCATTAGCACACAGTCGTGTGTCGTTTAAAACCATGCAAATCCCGCAATCAAGCCGTTAAAACCGTGCGGAAATTACCAAATCCTCCTAAGACGGTGCGTCTCACACGGGATGACATTTAACGGGAATCGTATGCAAATACGTCCCGGTGTTGTCCCGGGATTGTCCCGGATTACAACTACGTATGTTGCATCACTAATCCCGTATGTGAGTTAGGCTGTTCTCGAGGCTTACAGTAAGATATTGCCCTCGTATGTTTGGATATTGTAATTTACGGACTGACAAATACGCCGGCATTGTTATGAGTATATCCTGACGATAATTTGCGTATGAGCCTTCGGTTGTTACTAGTGATGTCACAAATCGATATATAATTATATCGATATCTGTTTTGGTAGCGTTTCTGTAATGAAATTCGGATTGTTCAACCCTATTTTTGTGGTGTGCACTAAAACAATTATAGTGTATAATCTATGGAATTATCATTCATTCATTCATTCAAAATGTCGCATACAATTCTTGCTTTGCCACACTTTAAATTAACTATTAGAAAGAAATTTAAGAGCGGAGATTTATAATACAAACGTAATAATAAAAATTATTTTGCTATAATCCGAGATACAATAAATAGAAAATATATATAGTGCTAAATGTATAGTGGAATATCCGTTTTATCATACCCGATACATTCAGGATTCGTAAAAGCACATGCACAAACCTCCACCACTGCAACCAAAATACACTGTCATGTTATTCGTCTGTGACACTTCCTTCTTTCCTGTATCCCTATAAAGCAATGTTACATTTTATATCGCTCACGAAATTATAAGAATTATATAGAATAAAAGCGACGTTCTATTGTATCTTCGCCAAACACTATTTGCGCAAATTTCACGTTTAGTTTGCAATGTTAGTCTATTTCCATTTACTATCTGGCAAACAATTGATTATGGACCGATCAACGCACTATTCACAATAACTAATCGTTAGTCGCCTAAACGCAGTTCAGCATTAGTGACGTGCGAAATTAATACGAAATTGTATCGATATCGGATATCTTCAACTATACGTATTATATAACAAAGTCCCCAAATGCTGTCTATCTGTATATGATCGATTTTTTCAAAATCCACTGAACGGATTGTTTTGCAGTTTTTACTAAAAGATAATGCAATTTTTCCGGATAGTTTAGGTTGAAAGTACATTACCGTTTTATGTAAATTGTGTTGAGGTCGCGCGGTTGTAAAAAGAACTTGCCTCCTGGAAGTTTACTCGCGTGCGCCGAGTAAACCAGCGTAGATACACTTAAGTAATGTACTAGAGAATTGTAGATCTATAAAGATACTACAAAAATGTCCGCGACAGCATGTCTCTATCTCTTATAGTTACTCACAATTACTACTTTAATGTTAAAAAAAAATATTCGAGTATAATTTTGTGCTACACTGATTTCTACGCGGAGTAAGCCACTGCAACAACTAGTTATTGATGTTATTGCTCGTGATAATAAGTAATAGTATTCAGCTATAAATCATTATTAATAAGACATAGCTGGTTACATGAAAGACGTGGCGCCAGACGTAGAATAAATTCAAATCATATATTGATCATTAATTCATCACATAGATCACACGGAGAAAACACTTGAAATTCTGCGCAGTGCTTAAACACACCGACAGAATAGCGAATAACTTCGAGCGTCTCACAATGCCCTTTATGAAAATTAGACAAAATGCAGTTCAAATAAAGGAAAGTCACGTCGACAATTAAGTGCCCGGCGTTTCAATGGCGTCATTAGGAAAGAAGTAATTAAGGGTACTATAAAAAGAATGTCGAAAGTAAGGACGCGACGGATCGGGACGTTAGTAAACAGTGGATAATCGAAAAAAATATCATGCTAGTGTTGAACTATAAACAAGATACTCCGTAGTGTTTGGCAAGGCTGCAAGCGCACCCGATTACAGTGCGCCATCATTCCGTCGGTTCATTCAATAATTTTTTTTTCACCGAACAGTGTAATTTCTTGGCTCGAACGCATCCGTTTACATGCCAAACAATAAATTTATTAGTCGAACGGAGGAGTGGCAACACTGGGCGCGCGTCACTCGTCGATACGTCACCGATTGCGTGGAATTTCCAACATTTTGGAAATCGATTTCCACTATCGATTCGCACGCGCGTTATATAACGCGCCGTCAAGGTGACTCGCCCGCAGCCACTACTGGATCTATTTTAGTTCGAATTTCATAAATATCCCCTGACAGCTCACCTCTCCCGCGTCTTTTGCCGCCATGGTGCGGCGGCCATCTTTGCGGCTTGCGTAACCGCGCCGCTGTCGTGCGGGAATAATGTGCGAGCGGACGCGTCCTTGCTAATTTTAAAGTCCTTACAGAAAGTTTATCGTTTATGAGGTAATGAAGGTGTGACGTGCGCCTGGCAAGATGCCGGACGGCGTACGGCGGACTGAAAAATTGTCGGGTCGGCCGCGTTTGTTTATATATAGCCGCGTCCCCGCGTCGGCACGCACCTTCAGGGACGCACGGGCTCGCGACCGGGGACTGTCCGACCTTAGATTAAAAAAAAAAAATTAAGGAACGGAAATTTGATTTATAGAAGCAGGCGTTACTTTGCGGAATTCCATATTACAAGCAATATAACAGAACTAACTACTTTGCTATAATCCGCACGGGTTAAGTGAATGCATGCAAAGCCAATGTGTATGAAGCAGGCAAAATCTACGCACCTTATACATGCAGGACCAGCCACCACATGCACCCCAAGGCGCAATTCACCAGCAACAACGCACACAAAAGCAGCACACACACCCACCACCACAATCTCGACGATCGTTTCGCCCCGAAACCGAAGCATCATCAGGAGGATAGGCTCCACGACAAAAATCGTACTGCAATACGATTTTTGTCGTGGAGCCTATCCTCCTGATGCGTTGTTGCTGGTGAATTGCGCCTTGGGGTGCATGTGGTGGCTGGTCCTGCATGTATAAGGTGCGTAGATTTTGCCTGCTTCATACACATTGGCTTTGCATGCATTCACTTAACCCGTGCGGATTATAGCAAAGTAGTTAGTTCTGTTATATTGCTTGTGAACGGTAATTTAAAAAAACCCATTTGTCCTGAATTTAACATAATCTTACTTTTACTCCTCCACCAGCTCATCGTTATTCTTTTCCGACAGTCTTTTTGATGCATAAGAATATACATAATTATAAAAAGATTGCTGATGTATATTATAGACAAAGTAGGAACCGACATAAGCTTGCGGCTCTGTTTTACGCCTTGCAAAATTAAATAAGTCGTTTGAGGGTTTGGGTATAAGATTCTATAATAAAATTTGTGAAATCGATTTTGTCTTTGCCTGTTGATTTTGTCTTGTGAAAAGCTGGTACAAAAAGCCTACTATACTATTGAGGATTATATATATGATAAGAATGCGTGGATATAGCTACTCCTCTACCCTGTACAAGATAGCAATGACTAGTTATAAGAACTTTATTTGAAAAAAGCAACCACCGAGTTTCGTGCCGCTTCTTCTCGGTAGGAACAGCTTTCCGAACCAGCAGTAGAGTTGACAATTCAAAAGCACTTGTTCACAAGTTTACTTGACTAAATAATATTTTGAATTTGAATTTGAATTTGATGACTAAGCAAATGATGACCCATCTATCAGTCTCTTTTTTATGTTCTATTCTCAGGTTGGCTGTGGCTCAGTCCTCTCGAAACAGAACTCAACAGTTAAAAAAATGATCCGATCGCTGATTTACTTGAATAAAGAATATTATGAATTTGAATTTGATGAATTTTTAAAATTTATTCTTCACTTTTAAACGTTCACGTTCACGTACAACGATGACTTATGATTTTATTTGACGCTCACTTCAAGATATTGTTTTTCGTTATAACTCATCAGAACGTTTAAGAACCTATACTCTTATACATAATGACCTTAACGCCATCTATGCAAAGTTGTAGTTAATAAATCGGATGAAATTGACAAGGCTCAGAATTTTCTTACCCATATTTCTCTTTAGATTTTCGTAATACGATCTCAAAATTGAATTCATAAAAATGAACATTTACAAAAATTATGACAATCGAAAAAACTAACTAAAATATTTTTTTAGTAATATGATTCCTCTGTAAATAAAACAGAACTCAAATCCTTTTAAAATACAGTTTAGTTATAGTTAAACAGTAGTTTTCGTATCTTCTAATCGTATACGAAACTAAGCCGATCGTAAGCCGTAAAAAGTCGTGCGTTTTCATTATCCTCCTGCCCTTATTACAAGTTGACATGTTGTCAAATGATTTGGCTACGTATTTTACGGCCGCCCGCCGGCCTGACGTCAACTTACCTGTGTCATATTTTACAAAACCTTATTAAGAATTGAGTGTGGTCTATTCTACTCAGTCGGATACCACACAGCGGGTCG
The DNA here is from genome assembly GCA_947086505.1 of Morpho deidamia. Taxonomy (NCBI): domain Eukaryota; kingdom Metazoa; phylum Arthropoda; class Insecta; order Lepidoptera; family Nymphalidae; genus Morpho; species Morpho deidamia. The sequence continues at coordinate 19,182,868 of CAMTZC010000008.1, forward strand.
ATTTACCTTAGTCGCCTTTTACGACACCTTGGTAAGAAATGAGGGTGGTCTATTCTACTCAGCCGGATACCACACGGCGGGTCGACTTACCTTAGTCGCCTTTTACGACACCTCGGTAAGAATTGAGTGTGGTCTATTCAACTCAGCCGGATACCACACGGCGGGTCGACTTGCCTTAGTCGCCTTTTACGACACCTTGGTAGGAATTAAGTGTGGTCTATTCTACTTAGCCGGATACCACACGGCATCATTCGGGCGTATTGTCTATTCTTATTAACCGTAACACATTACCGTATATCGACTGTTAGGTGAGGAGATATCTATTTTGTCATACCGAGTTTACTACATTAACCGTTTCCGATTATCGGAAAACTAATCGTATATTACGCGCGCGGTCCGGGCGGCAGATGCGCCGACCAAAATTGCGTGCCCCGACATCAATACGCCGACCTAATTGAATATTATAGGGCAATTTGCGTTGCCGAAAATCTGGCTGCGAGTGTGCGGTGGCCGTATATCTTCTAGTAACGGTGTTAATGTTTTCTATGGGCACGACACGGTGCGGTGCAGTGTTGCAGAACTATATATAGCCGAGCTAATGTTGCCCTGGGCCGTTTGCGCAACGTCGCTTCAGTACCGCGGCCGAGAGTTCTATTATCGGAAAAATGGACCGATACGTTGGGGAACATTGTCACTTGCGGCGGCTTTGCTTCCTTCACTTTGTTCAGGTTAATTTTTATATTTTTACAATAGCTTATATAATACATACATTCTCCTGCCCTTATCCCACTGTAAGTGGGGTCGGCACAACATATTACAAACATGTTGTCACATGATTTGGCTACGTCTTTTACGACCGGCCGCCTGCCTGACGTCAACTTACCTTAGACACTTAACTTAACTTAACTTAGTCACCTTTTACGATACCTCGGTAAGAAATGAGGGTGATCTATTCTATGCAGCCGGAAACCACACGGCACATACCTTAGTCGCCTCTTACGACACCTCGGTAAGAAAGGAGGGTGGTCTATTCTATTCTGCCGGATACCACACGGCGTGCAATAGCTTATATAATAGTTGCACAAAATGCCGTGTGGTATCCGGCTGAGAAGAATAGGCCACCTTCATTTCTTAACGAGGTATCGTAAAAGGTGACTAAGCTCAGTCGACCCGCCGTGTGGTATCCGGCTGAGAAGAATAGGCCACCTTCATTTCTTAACGAGGTATCGTAAAAGGTGACTAAGTTAAGTCGTCCCGCCGTGTGGTATCCGGCTGAGAAGAATAGGCCACCTTCATTTCTTAACGAGGTATCGTAAAAGGTGACTAAGCTAAGTCAACCCGCCGTGTGGTATCCGGCTGAGAAGAATAGACCACCTTTATTTCTTACCGAGGTGTCGTAAAAGGTGACTAAGCTAAGTCGACCCGCCGTGTGGTATCCGGCTGAGAAGAATAGACCACCTTCATTTCTTAGCGAGGTGTCGTAAAAGGTGACTAAGTTAAGTTGACCCGCCGTGTGGTATCCGGTTGAGTAGAATAGACCACCCTCTTTCTTACCGAAGTGTCGTAAAATACGACTAAGGTAAGTTGACTTCAGGCAGGCGGCCAGTCGTAAAATACGTAGCCAAATCATGTGACAACATATTTTATGACATGTTGTGCTGATACCACTTAGAGTGGGATAAGGGAATATCCTCAATATCCTCCATACTGATGATGATCATGATAATACCTGCAGAAAGGACACATTATCACCGGATATTGGCTGCGATAAGCTTTCATCCTACATGAAAAAATATACGAAAATTTCAATTTCAGAGTTGTAATAATGTCTTTTTATGTTTTCATTATTTTATTATGTTGATTTTAGATTTATAATTGTCATATTGTAACTAAGAATGCTTCGGTTGCGGGGCGAAACAATTGTTGAGTTTGTGATAGTGAACGTGTGTAGTGCTTGTGTATTGTGGTGTGTAGTGCTTGTGAATTGTGGTGGTAGTGGTGGAGTTTTGTGCATGTGTTTTTACGAGTCCTGCATGTAATGGGTGCGAAAAAAAGGATAGTCCACTATACATCTAGCACTATATATATTTTCTATTTACTGTATCGCGGATTATAACAAAATAATTCTATTAATACTTTTGTATCATGGATCTCCGCAAAGTAACGCCTAATTCTATAAATTATTTTTTTGATCATTGGCCTACAGTCTAATTTTGCACCGTGCTTAATGTCGATTTATTTAAGTTTTATATAAAACGGCAAACTTCTTATACTATCTTATACTATCACCGATTTCTACGTCGAAAGCACTTTGCAGCTTTATCTACGCCTGCACTAGACATCCCAGATCGTAGATACAGTATCTGAGCGTCTCCTATAATATATCTTACGTTGGGAGACCTGAATCATGTTCACTGAACTGAATGAATTCGTTATTTCTTTTTGTGTTAATGCAATTCCTTGAAATTCCCTATAGCTCACTTATCTATGATCTATAATAATCTATACTAATATATAAAGCTGAATTATTATGCGGATACCCTATGCCGTTTGGTAACTGAGTAGAATAGACCATCCTCCGTTCTTACCGAGGTGTCGTAAGGCGCGACTAAGGTATGTGCCGTGTGGTATCCGGCTGCATAGAATAGACCACCCTCATTTCTTACCGAGGTGTCGTAAAAGGCGAATAAGGTAAGTTGACATCAGGCAGGCGGCCGGTCGTAAAATACGTAGCCAAATCATGTGACAACATGTTTGTAACATGTTGTGCCGACCCACTCAGAATGGGATAAGGGCAGGAGGACAACTAATATATAAAGCTGAAGAGTTTGTTTCTTTGTTTGATCGTTTGAACGCGTGGACCGATTTGAAAATTTATTTGAGTGTAAGATAGTCCATTTATCGAGGAAGGCTATAGGCTATATACCATCACGCTAAGATGAATAGGAAAGGAGCAGCAATAAAAAATATTGCAAAATTTAAAGCTTTCCTTGCGTGCGCTAGGTAAACGTTGAAAGTTATTCAAAAATCATGTATTAGAAATTTTTTCCCATTTAAAAGTTCTAAATAAAAGTCCGCGACAGTATATGTATAGATAATTTATAGAATTAGGCGTTACTTTGCGGAGATCCATAATACAAGAGTAATAATAAAATTAGTTTGCTATAATCCGCGATACAGTAAATAGAAAATATATATAGTGTTAAATGTATAGTGGACTATCCGTTTTTCATACCCGATACATGCGTATCGGGTATGAAAAACGGTGGTGGCGGTGGTGGAGATTTGTGTGTGTGTGTGTGTTTACGAATCCTGCATATATCGGGTATGAAAACGAATTGACCACTATACATTTAGCATTATATATATTTTCTTTTTACTTTATCGCTGATTATAACAAATAATTTTACTATTACTTTTGCGTGAGAAACTCTTGATAATCATTAGGTACATAAGTTTTAAATGGAAAAACTCATCTGTTGTCTAGTATACGAATCTGTGGTCACTTGGTAGGGACATGTCACCTAAATCGGACATCAAATTCGAATTCAAAATATTCAAGTGTTTTTGAATCGTCATCTGCTGCTGGTTCGGAAAGCTGTTCCTACCAAGAAGAACCTGCAAGAAACTCGGCGGTTGCTCTTTTCAAAGAATAGTTCCTATTACTAGACATTCTATTCTTATTTTAGGAACCGACCTAAGCTAGCGACTCCTGCTTTGCGCCTAGCAAAAGTACGTAAATCGTTTGTGGGTTTGGGTATAAGATTCTAAAATAAAATTCCGAAATCAATTTTGGCCATGCCATTACAGCAATTTAAAAACACTGTTAAAGAGAGGCTGATACAGAAAGCCTACTATACTGTTGAAGATTACTTGGATGATAAGGATGTGTGGATATAGGTGCACTTCTACCCTGTACAAGACAGTAATAAATAAATGTAACTGGTTCTAAGATTTATATTTTAAAAAGAGCAACCGCCGAGATTCTTGCTGGCTCTTCTCGGCAGGAACAGCTTTCCGAACCAGCAGTAAAGTTGACGATTCAAAAGCACTTGTTTACAAGTTTACTTGAATAAATAATATTTTGAATTTGAATTTGAATATTACGTTACATATAGTTATTAATGTCTAGTACAGGGTCGAAGAGTACACCACGGCTTTAAACACAAATAACAACAACCATAATAAATCACAATTAAAATCTCAAAGGAAATGTCTCACAAACGGCGTTGCCGCGCGCTGATTGCCGCGTTTACTCGACGCCCAACTTATGCCAACTTTTCCTGTCATAACAAACAGCCTTGACTCTGGTCACTGTCAATGCCGATTGTCAAAAATAAGCGATTCGCAGACACCATTTCACGTGGCGGAAACGTGATAATCCTATCTCGTACCTCTGTATAATATCTATACTGATATTATAAAATATATATATTATAAACCTTTATTCAAGTAAACTTTTTACAAGAACTTTTGAATCGTCAATCAAGGATCAAAGGATCAATAAGATTTTAATGAATCTACAACTGTTTCGGAATGTTGCTCTTACCGAGAGGAACCATCCAGAAACTCGGCGGTCAATCTTTTAAACAATCTTTTCAATCGGAGATGAATTCATCAAAGTTACCTTAAGTAATGGAGAATACGTCTATAATACACATTTTTGCGACCATTAGTATGTCAAGCAACTTAACTTATATAATATTCGCATGACATTTATAACACCGGCGAGCTTTAACTCAAGATATGACCTAACAAGCGTGCGGAGGGAATGACGCAAGCCGACCCCTTTATCGTGATTAAAAGCACGTAAACCCTTGTACGATAGATTTAAAACGAGCCTACTTAATTATTAGAGTATATAATATCCTTACAGACAGGAAAGAACCGTTCATATGCCGTGTGGTATCCGGCTGAGTAGAATAGACCACCTTCATTTGTTACAGAGGTATCGTAAAAGGCGACTAAGGTAAGTCGACCCACCGTGTGGTATCCGGCTGAGTAGAATAGATCTTCCTGATTTGTTACCGAGGGGTCGTAAAAGGCGACTAAGGTAAGTTGACCCACCGTGTGGTATCCGGCTGAGTAGAATAGAATTCCCTTATTTGTTACCGAGGGATCTTAAAAGGCGACTAAGGTAAGTTGACCCATCGTGTAGTATCCGGTTGAGTAGAATAGACCAACCTCTTTCTTACCGACGGGTCGTAAAATAAGACTAAGGTAAGCCTTTTTCCCACTCTAAGTGGGGTCGGCACAACATGTTGTCACATGATTTAGGTACGTATTTTACGACCGGCTACCTGCCTAACCTCAACTTACCTTATTTATATTTAACGACCTACCTTACTTACTTTACTTACCTTACCTTAACCTTAGTCACCATTAACGACACTTCGGTAAGAAATGAGGGTGATCTATTCTACTCAGCCGGATACCACACGGCATAGGGTAATACAATTACCATTTTTCCTTTTGGGAACATTAAAACATATAACACATAATTTTCAATATTTCAGGAGACGCGAACGAAGTCAAGTAAAGATTTTACAATATATTGAGAGCTTTTAGGTTTAGGAAAACAAAATGAGGAAAACTGCAAGTCTCTGAACAATTTCGGAGATATATTTAGCCAACCAATCTGTATTGGAGCTCCGTAAAAAGCTTTAATATCAAATTTTCTCTCCAAATGTTGATATAAGTTTGCCCAACGGTGGGATTGCAACAATTCGATACTTTCTATTGACTCGACAATGCTTTACCCGGCTCGTTAACATGTTTGTTAAATTCGTAATTATTTTGTTTCTTCCACTATTTCTGTCCGCAACATGAGTCAGTCGCTAATTTAGTGATGTAGGCACATTGTGCTAATATTGTTTTTGGTTTTTACGATTATTGATGTATTAAAATAATAAGAGTGCGATTTTATCAGAGTTATTTATACTAAAGTAGTCATAGGCAGGCCTGTAAGGGATAGTAGCAAAACTCAAAAAACACGTGTTTTGGACTACGGATATGTGTAAATGTTAAAACACATTATTTTCTTCAGCAGTACCAGGTAAACATTATTGAATAATAAGTCTGTACAAGACATTAATAATTATATGTAACTAGTAATAAGAATTATTCTTTGAAAAGAGCAACCGCCGACTTCTTTGCTTGCTCTTCTTAGTAGGAACAACTTTCCGAACCAGCAGTAGAGTTGACGATTCAAAAGCACTTGTTTACAAGTTTACTTGAATAAAGGATAATTTGAATTAGGATTGGCTTTCTCTCTATTGTATGGCACATTTTACGCTGACTTAAAATGTTCTAAATATGTATTGGGCAAGCACCAATGAGTTTTTCTATTAAAACTTATGTGTCTAATTGATAATTGCAATTTATCACACGCTTTTCAATAAAGGAAAACTTCGCGAGGAAACCTGCATATCTCTAGAGAATTCCGGGGATGTGTGTAGCCTACCAATCCGCATTGAAGCAGCATGGTAGGTCTTAGCTCCAACCCTTCTCTTCAGAAACGGAGATAGGAGGCCTATGCCTAGCAGTGGGATTGTAACAGGCCGTTACTTTACTTTTTTTATCACTGGCCTATTGCTGGCTATTGCTCCCCTAGTTTTAGTAACTGTGGCGTAGTTTGGGTTGATGTTACTTCTGTTATGTGAAGCGAAATTAAAGTAATCTTCACCTGGTAGATCGATTTATTATGATACGTCTTAACAGACTACGTACTAATTAGCAACTAGTTATAAGTTGTGCAGATATCAGTAATAGTTGACTCATATTTGATATACGCTGACTACGCGGTATATTACTTCCCCTTTTTTGAAAAAATAGGATAATATCAAATCTATGGTTTTTTGTAAACTAAGTTCGAATTTTAGAACGCCGGACTTCGATCTCGTTGTCTATGATTTTGGCATTTCATGTTCGCTAGACATAAGTAATTTTATAACTTCCTGTATACAGAAATATTATGTTTCTGTCTTATTGAAGTCTGGTCTAGACGTTATTTTGTAACTAACATAAAGTGAGGTATATAATTAGATCATCATGTTTAAGTGTGACATTTAACCTGTAATTAACCGGACATAGTCTTAGGTTTTCGGGTATAAACTTTTAAGTTAAATGTGAAAACTGCTTTATCGGCGTTGTGCACCTTTAGTGGTGGGTAAACAATGTTAAACTAGCGTCAGGAAACATAACTTGATCGGAAACTCGTAAGACGATGGGGGGTAGACCACTGGCGTAGGAGAGGAAGTAGCCTCACACGTGACTTGATCGTAAATTCGTACGATGGAGAGGAAGTAGACCACCGGCGCGGCGTAAGAAAGGAAATATCCCCTCTCTTTGTACCGCGCGGCGTAAATCTATGCCTGCACCTGTTTTTTCGTTTAGGCACTTACGTGTACGATAGCGCAATAAACGAATATTATATTTTACCATACAAATGATAGTACCTACTCTTTTCTATACTTCTGATACTTCAAGCAATTCGTGCAAAATTATTCCCTAACCATTGCAAAATATCAAAAATGCACTGCGTTAATATTCAAGTTTTCACACCTACTGGAACTGCTTAATTGCTAGCCGTTGATCTTTCTGTCTTAGTCTGTCTGTATGTAATCGACTTTCTCAAACGGTTTTTTGTACGGTTTTCACCAAAGATAGGTTTAGGTTAATAGTAATATCGGTATTATGTAAATTGTGTTGAAGAGATCGATCAGTTGTTAAAAAAACTTGTTGCTGTGAGCTTTAGTCGCGTGCGCTGCGTAAACCAGCAGAGATACGGTAAAGTTATGGAGTAGAGAATTGTAGATCTATAAAATGCTACAAAAAGTCTGCGACAGCATGTCTCTGTCTCTTACAGTTAACTCAAAATAATTGCTTTTATGTTCAAAATTTCGAAAATTCGAGAAAGTTTCGTAAATCACTGAATTCCACGCAGGCGATGTCGTTGTTGGCATAGTATCAGTATAAAATAATATTTTGTATTATCCTAAATGACGTAAGTTGTCATTTTTAATTGGCTAAAAAAACAACAATAAAAATTTGAATCGTAACAACTAAACGTACATAATATAAATGTATTTTAATAAATGTAAAAACATCACAAACAAATTATTCATATATTACATAAAAAATGCACATTTAAAATTTTCTATAAATATAATATTATATACTCACCCTGTGAATTTTCTGTAAAATACTTTTTTTTCTGTAAAAAAGTACCAAGTTTTAAAAATAAAAATATCTTAAAGCTCCGTCAATTAATCGGTTAACTTCATAACGACCAAATTCAATCTACGTTACGTATACTACCATGTATATAATAAACGAACCGACCGTAAAGCCGATGTACGGATTATGTAATTAAATTATCCAATATCCATAAGCATAATTGAATATCTATCGTAGCTGAAAACCACAGTTTTTCCATCAAAATCCAATCCGCTAATGGACTTGCCTTTGCCTTTGGAATTCGTCAAATTAAAATAGTTAAAAAAAAATAAAAGGATACGTGCATACATTCTTGCTGTAGGGTAGTGCATTCGGGAATCATGCACATTTACAACATTAGTCTTAAATACGACTAGAAAATTAAAAAAAAAACAAATGTAGATTAAAAAATATAAAATGTCTGCTGACAAATCGCAATGTCACTTTAATACTATAAATTAAAGTGACCTAATTCAAAATTAGGCCTAATTGATTTAAAAACATTGTAATTTCAATTCTTTCATTAATTTTACCTCTTTCATTTTCAACTTCCAACTAAATCAGTTGTCGTCACAATAGCGAAAAAATTGATGGGGCCCTGTCCTTTTACAATGTTTTGTAGACACCTTGGACTCAGTACTATCCCATAATTTAGCACAACCATCTCTAAGAAGAATAATACAATATTATAATGTAAGATAAAATATATACTATAATATTTATGAATTGTCTTTAAATTAATAAAATACAAAACAACTACTTCAAATATGGTGCACAATTTTTAAAAATCTATGTTATGCCATAATAATATAATCGTGTTATATTAAAAATAATATGAATCTTAATATATACAGAATCTTATTATAAGAATAATTTTGTTTAAGTTAAGACTTTATTTTCATTTAAGATTCCAAAACAAAAAACTGGATGGAACTATAATGAGAATTTTTTTTACATCACCACTGTTTGTCTCACAAAACTTAATCTACATAGAATTTTATATATAAACATAATTTGTTGCATCCAAAAATTTTAACTATTAAAAAAAACTAGTGCTTTTTTGCTTTTCCTAATTATGGAGTGAGTGTTAAACTTACGAGATTTATAAGCGCAACGCTTTATTGAAATTGGCCACTCATCAAATTTTTTGAATTACATCACTTTAATACGAAGCGTTTGAAATACTCTCCAATTTATACACGTCCATGATTAAAGTTTATTCAATATCAATATTTTTCTAGTCGTATTTAAAAAACTGAGATTGAGAGAAATTATATATATACAAATAAGGAAATATCTTTGCGTTGCGAATTTTTAAAAATCTTTATTAATATAATGGTTTTATGTTTAACAATAATTTAATATAATAATCCCAATTAAAATTGAACGCGAAGACATTTCAAATATATAACTAAATGTATTTAAATACAGTCAGTATGCAAACACGTACAACATAGACGATAAACTCGTTTCTAAAATGCTTTCGAACGAAAATATTATACAAAATGTTGTTTGTCCAGATTATCTATGTTGTACATGTAGATAATATCAACATTAACAGTTAGTGAAAAACATCCATACACCGAAAGTGGCAAGAAAGGGTGACAGAAAGAGAAAAACAACACGATAGGGGGTAGGGGGGAGAAAACATCGAGTATATTTTTCAAAACACCGATGCGCGGAACGCCTTGCGACTGCCGGCCGGGTATTTTTGAGATTTCTCTTATACATATTGGTACATTTTATTTTATCAAACGTTATTTCACGTTAAATGATCTTTGAAAAATACTTACACCTCAAATGCAGTTCTAAATTAAATAATTTTATTAAATATTTAATTTTATTTATTCGACCGCCTATACTAAGTAATATTATTTAAGCTTTTAATGTGTTCGAAGTTTTATATGGCTTTAATATTCTTCATTGAGCTAGTATATATTAATCGCATAGTTTTTATACTTACTTTAATTTAAAACATGTAAATCTCAGGTTTTAAATGTAATTTATTCTCAATATTTCTTAGTTAGTTAGCTTTCGTAATTTATTGTTGCTTTTTCACCCAAAATTTTAATATTACAGGTTTAAATAGTACAGGAGTTGTTAGTTATTATGATTTTTATAATAATTATGATATTTTATTTTAACGTGGCACAAAACTATCGATAATCCATCTGTGGCAAGTGTACCACAGATTAGACATCACTATTAACCAAAATCGTTTTATCAGGCGTGATTATAGTCAGTGTTATAAAGTTGACAATGTTGTTGAGCTTCATAATTCAAGAAATAAAACTTATTAATAAATTTAATAACATGGTTATGAATATGCGCGATACTATATCACAAATATATATTTAAAAAATCGCTTTTGAATTGTTTCGTTTAAGGTAATCTACAAAACTGTTCAATCGGTAACTTAAAATAGCTTTCATGAACCCATTTTTTTGGAAAAATAGTAATCTCAAGCAGAATAAAATCTGTCCAAGCCCTTAATGATTTAAGGAAAAAAAATATGCATAGAGTAAGAACATAATAGAGATAGACAATTTTAAAATTCGAAGACAATTTCAGCTTTACGCTCTGTCGCGTTTTAAACTGTGCTTAAGTAAGCATTGCATTGTTGGTTATTTGTTCTGAAAGTCTATATTCAAGAATGTAATTTTATTTCCTCCTTTGAAATGGCTACAATATTCTTCTCGAATTCCAATACGATCGATTCAATTAAGCTTTATACGTTCTAATATGTTATGTTGAGATTACGTAAGTCTCAATCGAGGGTTATCAATCTTCGATATTAATAAATTAGTATAAAATATATAGGATACACGGTCGTTTCTCTTCAAAGTAACTTAATACTTAAGTTATGGGTGACAGACAATTAGTAATTATATATATATATTATTAGACATAGAGAATTTAATTATTTTACGCAAAGAAATTCGCGAGTATCGACTAGTGTGTAAGGAATGTAGTATAATTTCTCTATTTCAAGCGAAATTGAAAACAATGTGGTTGTATAAATAATATACTATGTTGAACTGAGCTTTTTGCTTACAGTTCTGTTTCGGGCAATGCTTATTGATGAACTCGTAGCATTTTTAGCTTGTTGCGAAGATGTTGAAAGTTTCGAGTTGGAAATGTGACTTTACTTGTTTTAAGTATCAATATCTTTTTTCTTTTGACTGAGTTTGATAAACGGTCGATTGGCGAGTGGCAGTATCTCTGCCTCCGGCTCCAGAGATCGTGGGTTAGATTTCCGCAGTGGGTCAACATTTTAAAAACAATATTTGGATTCTTAGAATCTGAGTGTATTTATTTATTCTAATATTTAAACCGAAAACAATCGTAATTCATTCGATTTTATCGTGGAGCTTTTGCTCTTGAAGATGCTTTGGTTTCGGGTCGAAACGATCGTGGAGATTTTGGTGGTGATTGTGTGTATTGCTTGTGTGCATTGTTGCTGGTAGAGGCGTCTTGGGATGCATGTGGTGACTTGTCCTGCATGTGTAGGGTGCTTGAATTTGCTTCATACACATTAGCATTGCATGCATTTGCTTAACCCGCGCGGATTATAGCAAAGTAGTTCTGTTATAGTTTCTGTAATATGGAATTCCGCAAAGTAACGCCTGCTTCTCATTAATAAATCATTTATATTTTATTCCGCAGATATGCACGTCATAGATGATTTAGATAAATATAGAGAAAAAAAAAGTTTTTGTATGATTTTTCCTTCTTCTAAAACATTCATCACTTTGAATACCTACATATTGAAATGAAGATATGCGACATATATTAATGGTTTTATGTATCTTTTTTCACTTTGTGGAAGCAAATATAATTCAGTTATAGAGAAGCAAGGCTTGACAGATTGTTGAGTTCTCTGTTGACAACGTGCTAGAATTAACTTGTCACCTTTTTTCATCACTAAATGGCTGCACCCCGCTTTAATACCCCCGGCAGATAGCTAATTAATCGGCATTAGTTGTAAAATATTTTATGCAATTTAATTTGTGTATATAAAAAAATTAAGAATTTTAAAACACTTGGTGATGTATATAATAGTAATAGATAAAGTAAGAACCGACATAAGCTTGCGGCTCCTACTTTGCGCCTTGCAAAAGTACGTAAGTCGTTATGGGTTTGGGTATAAGATTCTATAATAAAATTCCGCAATAAATTTTAGCTTTGCCATTACAGCAGTTTAAAAACACTGTTAAAAAGAGGTTGATACAGAAAGCCTACTATACTGTTGAATGTGAAGCTTGACTTATACGATTAGTAAACTCCCACGTGTTTAGATCGTGTTATAAGTTGTCTCAGTTAGAGAAGACGGCTAAATCTTTTTGAGTCTTTAATAGTCCAACTGTCTTTAGTTACTTAATGTCTTAATGTTGGTTTGGGTAGATCCGCCTACATTTGAGTATTTCGTGTTATTAGAATCTAACTTCGAATAGTTAATATTCGTGATAAGAGCAACCACTGAGTTTCTTGCCAGTTCTACTCAGTGGATGACAGCGTTGCGAACTGGTGGTAGAATCGTCCAGACACAATAATTCCAAATTATTGTTAACTTAACGTGTCAAATTTGACCTGTTCCATTTGTATGCTGAACGTGTATCTTTTGTTGATGTATCATTCGGTAACATTTTCTATGAGAAAACGTTAGAGTCGTAAGTGCAATCCCTCACATCGCTAATACTACATTGATTTAAAGAATTGGTGTTTCGTCATTTTGTTGCTAAAACCAATAGTGCTTCGTTAGTAAAACTTCTCAAGTTTTAAGCCCGCACCGAAAAGTTCAGACACAATCTGCAGTAGCATTATCACTATTTGTATTCACTTCTCGGCTACGATTGCATTGAATCGAAACAGAATTGTAAATTACGGCAACTTTGCAAAAATAACGATCGTTTTGTAATAAATTTTTGGATTCTGTATCTACAGATACTATAAAACAAAGTTCGCAAAAACTGCCCCTCTGTATGTGATCGATTTTCTACAAATCCACTGAATGGATTTTGGTACAGTTATTACTAAAATATAGTGCAATAGTGAGCTGTGATAGCCCAGCGGTGAGACCGTGCAACTCTTTCGAGGGGAACACGAGTTCAAACCCGGGCAGGCACCAATGAGTTTTTCTATTAAAACTCATGTGTCTAATTGATAATTGCAATTTATCACACGCTTTTCGGTTAAGAAAAACATCGTGAGGAAACCTGCATATCTCTAAAGAATTCTGTTGATATGTGTAATCTACCAATCCGCATTGGAGCAGCATGGTAGGTCTTAGCTCCAACCCTTCTCTCCAGAAACGGAGAGAGGAGACCAATTCCCAGCGGTGGGATTGTAACAGGCCGCTACTTTTACTTTTTTTATAGTGCAATTATTCAAGAAGGTTTATGTTCACACATTTTCTGAAATAGCTTTACTGATTTTAATGGGACTGGAAAATAGAAGGGTTTGTGGAGCAACATTTAGGCTTATTATGTACTTCTTGTCGAAAAATTTATGATAGAATTATTTTGCTATAAGCCGCCTATAAATTGCTTTTCATACCTGGACACTGGTTTTACGCCGAAGAAACTTTGTGATACTTTGAGTGCCACACGGGCGAAGTTCCAGGCTCAGCTGGTAAACCAACAAAGATACACTGAAGTAATATACTAGAGAATTGTAGATCTACAAAATACTACAAAAAAATCCATGCTACAAACATGTTGTCACATGATTTGACTACGTATTTTACGACCGGCCGCCTGCCTTACGTCAACTTACTTACCTTAGTCGTATTTTACGACCCCTCGGTAAGAAAGAGGGTTGTCTATTCTACTCAACCGGTAACCACACGGTGGGTCAATTCACCTGAGTCGCCTTTTCCGACACCTCGGTAAGAAATGAGGGTGGTCTATTCTACTCAGCCGGATGCCACACGGCGGGTCGACTTACCTTAGTCGCCTCTTACGACACCTCGGTAAGAAATGAGGTTGGGAGATAGACTAAAGTCATGTTTTAGAGAATTGTATTCTCGGTAGCAATAGCTTTCCGAACCAGCAGTAGAGTTAACGATTCAAAAGCACTTGTTTGTAAGTTTATTATTAAATTTAAATCGCTAAATTCTATGTTAAATGCTATTTGTTAAATTGTATATTCATTCATAACCATGGTAATCCAAAAAAAAAATTAAAAGGTCATATAACGTCTTAAACGCATAAAAAGCTCGAGAGTTGTTCAAAAGTAACAATTAAACTATTTTGCTATAAACCGCGATAAAGTAAATAAAAATATACATAATTCTAAATGTATTTGGACTATCCGTTTTATCATATCCGATACATGCAGGATTTGTAAAAACACATGCAAGAATGCATTTTGAGTCTATCTCCTGATGATACTTCTGTTGTTGGGGGAAACGATGGTTGAGTTTGTGATAGCGAACGTGTGTAGTGCTTGTGTATTGTGGTAGCGGTGGTGGAGGTTTGTGAATTTTTTTACGAATCCTGCATGTATCGGGTATGAACAAAGGGATAGGCCACATTTAGCATTATATGTATATTTTCTATTTATCGCAGATTATAGAAATATAATTTTTATAATTACTTTTTTTATGACAAGACAAAAAGACAGTAATAAATAAATGTAACTAGTTTTAAGATTTATATTTTAAAAAGAGCAACCGCCGAGTTTCTTGCTGGTTCTTCTCGGAAGGAACAGCTTTCCGAACCAGCAGTAAAGTTGACGATTCAAAAGCACTTGTTATAAGTTTACTTGAATAAAGAATATTTTGAATTTGAATATGGATTTCCGCAAAGTTACGCCTAATTCTATGAATAGTCTCAAGAGATGTTATTTCTTATGATAAAAAAATTATTTCTTATGAAAAAATATGTACAATTACTTACGATAAAAAAGATTTAGTCATGCACCAAATGGCTTAGCAAGTTCGCTATAGACCCATTAAATTCCCTATAAGATTGTAGGAAAACATCCCGACTGCAGATAGTGGGGGGCGGAACTATGGCGTAGTTCTGCAGTTATTCACTTCTCGACCATATTGATCTATCTACCACTTGCTATTCACGTAAAAATGTGTACGAAAACCGTGTCTGTGCGTTGACGAGAAATATTCTATAGGCCTTATGGAATAAACTGTAACGGTAAAACGTTTATAGATTTTTATTTATTTATTAATATCGTTTATTGATAAAAAGCTTTTAGTTTACTGGCCGTGTATGTAGGTTAAAGTGGAATGTTAAAAGTTAAATTTGACCCACTTCCCGGTGTCCGATTGAGCTGAAATCTCACATACTGATTTAGTCTAGATGACAATTGTATCTTTGGTTGTCCAAGAATATGTGTATTTCATAGAATTAGGCGTTACTTTACGGAGATCCATAATACAAAAGTAATAATAACATTATTTGCTATAATCCGCGATACAGTAAATAGAAAATATATATAGTGTTAAATGTATAGCGGGCTATCCGTATTTTCATACCCGATACGTGCAGGATTCGTAAAAACACAATAGACAAGACTGTATCGCGGATTATAGCAAATAATTTTATTATTACGTATATGTATTCATTAAGACTTCTATTCTCGGATGGCAGTTTATTTTACGATACAGATATGATTAATTAATTTAATATAGCACGCGTATATGTAAAGTAGGTTCACAAGATCGGGAAGAAAAAAGAACTCAGACAAGGAGAGTATTTATCAAGATGCGATTATATAGACAAAGTATTCTGAGATACATCAACGATGCATACTTATTATAAGTATGACCTGATGCTGCTACCAGGATTGGCTCTAGACGAAGGAACTCCTCAACGGTTAACAGTAGGCAACGAAAAAGACGGATTGGGCAATTAAAACGGATGAAAGAAGAGTGCATTCAAATGAGATGAGAATGTTAAGACGGATGTGTAGTGTGACAAGATTGGATAAAATAAAAAATGAGTATATAAGGGGAAATCCGAAAGTTGCGCCCACTATAGAAAAGACGAGAGATGCAAGATTGGGATGGTATGGACGTGTAATGAGGAGGGATGAAAATCATGTGACCAAACGAGTGTTGAGTATGAATGTGGATGGATATATGACCAGAGGGAGGCCTAAAAAGAGATGGTTGGAATGTGTGAAGTATGACATACATATAAAAGGAGTAGCGCCAGAGTTGACGAATGATAAAAGAAAATGGAAGAGAAAAACATGTTGTGCCGACCCAACTTAGAGTGGGATAAGGGTAGGAGATAGAAGGTTAACAGTAGGGACATGAAATTTTCTTCATAGCTTTTTTCAAAGATTTTTTTAACTTGACTTGTTTATTTTGTTTTATTACTAGCTGTGCCAGTGGTTTTACCCCGTGAAATTAAATGCGTCAGAAAAGTTTTACCGAATCGAACTTTTGAATATAAAAGTACTTACTGTGGGTTAACCATATGAGATAGAGACATACTATCCTGGACTTTTTTGAAGTGTTTTTGTAGATCTATAATACTCTAGTACATTACTTTAGTGTAACTCTGCTGGTTTACGCGGGGCACGCTAGTAAAGCTCATATCAGGCAAGTTTTTTCACAACGTACCACCTCTTGAACACAGTTTACATAAAACGGTAATGTACTATTAAACTAAACCTTCCGGGAGTAATGCAATCTTTTAGTAAAAACCGTACAAAAGTTCGTTAAGTAGATTTTGAGAAATTCGATCACATACAGAGAGACGGGTTTGGGGAACTTTGTTTTATGTTAATAAATATAGATAAGGAAAGTCTTAAATGAACGCTTAATTTAACCGACAAAATTGATTTACAAAATACAAACGTTTACCTTGAGAAATACATATTCGTACAAACCAAATCAATATTTCATTTATCATAATTAACGAACACAAATAAAAATAAAAGTTTTTTTGTTGTTTTTTTAAACTCTGATTCATTTTCATTATTTCCTTGCTCTTGTTTAAAATGACAAGTGTTAAACATGACATAACGTATTCAACTCCGGGACGCTCTCGAAAAGTTTTGTTTTTCAGATATAAAATTATGCGGTATATTTTAAATGCGTATAATTTAAGAATAATCATTTTTACGATTCTTATTATGACCTGTATTTACTAACCTTACTACTGTCTGTTACGTTTGCTCGGCGAATTCGCTGAATCAATATCGATAAAATTTTCTTATATGAAAATTGTATAAAAAGTTGTATGAAGCTAAAAGGATTTTCAAATCCAGGCATTTTTTTTATTAAAATAATCATCAATTGTGTAATATACTTTACATAAAACGCTGTGATAGCTCACCGGTGACACCGTGCGACTGTTTCTAGAATGTCACGGCTTTAAACCCCGGTCAGGCACCAATGACACTATTAAAACTTATGTGTCTTATTGATAATTGCAATTTATCACACGCTTTCAGTGAAGGAAACCATAGTGAAGAAACCTGCATATGAAAATGCTGCAATTGAAAATGCTTAAAAGCTTGACCGCCGAGTTTCTTGCTGGTTCTTCTCGGTAAGAGCAACGTTTCGAACCAGTTGTAGCTTCATTATTTATATTGATCATTGACGATTCAAAATTGCTTAAAGGAGTAAGCTCCTTTAAGCAATTTTTGAATAAAGATTATTCTGATTTTATTTGATTTGGAATAAAGAGTTATCATTAAATACGATTATTAAGTCATCTGAACTAATCCTAAGGTCGATTGAGAAATTAACCGGGAATATGCATGGACACTTATTTAGGTCACGTTATTAGACCTTGATATAACATTAGTTTTTAAGGCCTCTGAGCAATTGTTGACTTTGGCCATCATGTTACTTTAAGCAATTGAAGTTATTAAAAAATTATATTAAGTAATATTTAACGATAACGTATGTAGCTTTAGTAATTAACTCTTACAATCCTAGCTTTGCGATTTTGTCGTGGAGTCTATCTCCTGATGATGCTTCGATTGCGGGGTGAAACGATTGTTGCGTTTGTGATAGTGAACGTGTGTAGTGCTTGTGTATTGTGGTGGAAGTGGTGAAAGTGGTGGAGGTTTGTGCATGTGTTTTTACGAATCCTGCAATTATCGGGTATGAAAATACGGATAGTCCACTATACATTTAACACTGTATACATTTTCTATTTAAAAAAAGGCAAAGCAACGCCTAATTCTATAAATTATTTAACTCTTACAACAAAAATAAATGATTTAACTATATTTGCATCGTAATCAACATCTTTGTGTATTTTGTAGAGATCATTTTTTATGGTTTTAGAAATATGGTATTCAAATTCATGTTTAAAATATTCTTTATTCAAGTAAACTTGTTAACAAGTGCTTTTGAATTGTCAACTCTACTGCTGGTTCGGAAAATTGTTTCTACCGAGAAGAGATTCGGCGGTTGCTCTTTTCAAAATGATTCTAATAACTATTTACATTTAGTCATTACTATCTTGTACTGGGTTAAAGAGTAGCTATGTCTATGCATTCTTATCATCTATGTAGTCCTAAACAGTATTTCTGTAGTAGCCTCCTTTTAACAGTGTTTTTAAACTGCTGTAATGGCAATGCTTAAATTGATTGCGGAATTTCATTATAGAATATTATAAACACAAATGACGTGATACTGATAAAAGTAAAGAGTTGATTATTAGAAGTATATGCTAAGAAAAAAAAATACGTTGTTTTTTGTTGTCTATGGTTCTCTCTTAACACGTATTTCCGCACGCTACGGAGTAAGGAAGCGAGCGTAGTTCTTGGTTAATTATACTCCGCAGATTGATTTAGGATTGAAATCTTTTAAGCTTTGAGATGCTTTTTATATAACACTGACTTTAGTTATAGATATTAAACATGGCATTTTTATGAATATATACTAGAACATTAAGAAATTGTGTAACTTTTGACAGTATAACTGAAACTAGATATATAATCACGCCTGAATCTTACACAACACCACGTTTTATTTTGAATTTTTACATTTTTTTCCACTTTTACTCGAATTTCTCGTTTTCTTTAATTTATTAGTACGCTGTTCACATTTGACGATAAAGAACAATATATAAGACTTGAATCGACGTGAAAAATGAAGCAACTCCGAGAAAAACATCTCCCGACTGTTTTATGGGTACTTTAGGGCAAAGCTTTATTTCACGGGAGCCTGTTTATTGAGTTTATCGATCTGTTTACAAACTTGGTTTACCGAGTTATTGTTACGCGCACACGTTTAGATATAAATATTATTTATTTAAAAATGCATTGCTTTATTAAAATTATTTATGTTCTGATCAAAAGTTTAATATTTGTCTATGGTTTTGTTTTGTTTTAATTACAGTACCTTCGACAGCGTCGCAAACATCCAAGCACTGTTCACGTGCTGGATTCGAGGCGGAATCGGTCGACCCGAAAATACCCGGGCGGCGGTCGCGGCGTAGGTAAGCGACATTAGCTCACAACATCTGTTAATATGATCATTGTTAATTACATATGGGCTCTTGTTAATATATTGTAGCCACCTGTCCCGAGGAGGGCGCTTGTAGGTAAGTCGCTACGTCGTCCACCATGCAGGCTCGCGGGAGGTCGGGGAGGAACATAATACGCTATAGAACGCGCATGGTCGCATGCGTGCTGCGCGGCGCGCCGCGTCCGACTGGTGCTCGCTCCGAGCCCTCGCCCCGAGCCCTCGCCCCGCCGCCGCTCGCCCCACCCCCCCGCACCGATAGGGCTGCTATGCATGAGTTTTCCGCGTCGCAAGAAAAACATCCGAGTCGGAATTGGAATTATTCATTTTATTAGTTCTTTCGTTTCTGTTATTTTGATTGGATATTATGTAATGCAATCTAGTATTATGTAAATCTAGTTTGGTATGTTTTTCTCGAATAATCTCGTACTGTATAGAATATATGTCCCCACCACCAACAGCATGGTCGAGTACTCAGGTTGTTTTAGTCGGCGCGAGTCCAAGATACCCATAAGGGGTTTTTACCTGATATAAAAAGTTGGCAGAAAAAATTGGATGCCGTGTGGTATCCAGCTGAGTAGAATAGACCACCCTTATCTCTTACCGAGTGGTCGTAAAAGGCGACTAAGGCAAGCCGACCTACCGTGTGGTATCCGGCTGAGTAGAATAGAGCACCCTCATTTCTTACCGAGGTGTCGTAAAAGGCGACTAAAGCAAGCCGACCCGTCGTGTGGTATCCGGCTGAGTAGAATAGAGCATCCTCATTTCTTACCAAGGTGTCATAAAAGGCGACTAAGGTAAGCCGACCCGCCGTGTGGTATCCGGCTGCATAGAATAGCCCACCCTCATTTCTTACCGAGGTGTCGTAAAAGGCGACTAAAGCAAGCCGACCCGTCGTGTGGTATCCGGCTGAGTAGAATAGAGCATCCTCATTTCTTACCAAGGTGTCATAAAAGGCGACTAAGGTAAGCCGACCCGCCGTGTGGTATCCGGCTGCATAGAATAGCCCACCCTCATTTCTTACCGAGGTGTCGTAAAAGGCGACTAAAGCAAGCCGACCCGTCGTGTGGTATCCGGCTGAGTAGAATAGAGCATCCTCATTTCTTACCAAGGTGTCATAAAAGGCGACTAAGGTAAGCCGACCCGCCGTGTGGTATCCGGCTGAGTAGAATAGCCCACCCTCATTTCTTACCGAGGTGTCGTAAAAGGCGAGTAAGGTAAGTTGACGTCAGTCAGGCGGCCGGTAGTTTATGTACAATATGTTTGTAACATGTTGTGCATACCCCACTTAGAGTGGGATAAGGGCAGGAGATTGATGATGATGATGTATAGAATATATGAACTTTTTACTTGTTTTTAAGATGTAAACTAGTTTTATCTTTTACGTGGACATCTCTTATAGATATTTGTCATCTATGAAGTCTATACCAAAAATCACAACAGACAACAATTTATTGGTCATTTTATGGCTTTTATTTTATTTTTTAATACATAACGCTGCTTATCACTATTTTGGTTCATTTTAAAGACAGTAAAAAATTGGTGGTCGTATAAAAAAGACTGTTATGAAATATGTATAATATTTTTAAAATTCTGCGTATAGTATTTTATACTATCACATAAATACTATACGTAAGATAAATAAATAAATAAATATATGGGACATTTACACACACGGTCGTCCATCCCCAAAGTAAGTAACTTAATACTTGTGTTATGGGTGGGAGACAACTGGTAAATATATACATATATAGTTTTAAATACATACTTAAATATATATATACACCCAGACTCGAAGAACCAACAAATTCTGAATAGAAAATATTGGTTCTCGGCGGGAATCGAACCCACGACCCACGGAGCCGAAGACTGGGTCACTGCCAACTGCGCCAACGGACCAGTCATATATATGTTAGTATATATATTAGTATGTTTATAATATCTTTATTGTAATAAAACACAGTTAGGAAACACATGCACAGAAACATATTTATAGTTTGTCCTCTAAGGGCTTTCTAATATTATTATCATAAAAGAAAACAAGTATTTAAAAGTGAAGTATTTTGCAAAATTATTACTTTGATATTACTTAAAATTCATATTTTATACATGTATGTCCTTCCTACTTTCCTTTATAGGATTCTTTTATACACAAGAAACTTCAAAAAATTCTCAGAATGTTTTAAGAAAATAATTTAAAAAATATAAATATAGGTCTAAATTTTCCACATAGACAACCCTATACCGCAACGTCGTAATGCATTCGCGGCACTCGCTGCGTCTCGGCGCCGCTCGGACCCGATCGGTACGCGCTCGGCTTCCCTCGGAAAGCTCTTTCGCATTCGGAGCATAGACATGACATATCTTTAACCATAAAACATTAAAAACTAAACTTTAAAGTAATTCAACAAGGTTTAAATTCGTTCGGATGTTAAAAAATTTCAAGTGTTGTATTCGACTTTTGAAATATCCTAATTTATCGAACTTACTACTAAACTGGTGGTGTTTTATTGCAAAAGCATTAAGAACTATTTTCGTTTGTCAATGTTTTTCAGCTGACGCTTCTATAAATGTCACGTAATGGGTCCGTGTGCGTGGTTTGCGGTAGTGTGCGTTAAAAACACATCTTGGGCGGAACGGCGTAGCTATTTGGGCAGAATTTTTTTCTTAGTAATTTTATATTTTATTTTTCGGGTTGGTAACAGTGGAATTTATTTTATTTTCCGCCTGTAACAGTTAAGTTTATTGTCTGTTCTCGCGGTATTTTATTAGCGTGAGAGAAAAATAAATATTACTTCTTTGAAACAGTTCTTTTTAAGAATACTGTTAAAGAGAGGCTGATACGAAAAGCCTACTATACTATTGAGGATTATATAGATGATAAACATGCGTAGATATAGCTACTTCTCTACGCTATACAAGATAGTAATGACCAAACGTAAGTAGTTGTAAGATTTATATTTGAAAAGAGCAACTGCCGGGTTTCTTGCTGGCTCTTCTCGGTAGGAACAGCTTTCCGAACCAGCAGTAGAGTTCACGATTCAAAACTTGTTTACGAGTTTACTTGAACAAAGAATATTTTGAATTTGAACTTTAACAGATTTTTATATTAATTGAAATGTATTAGAATTTTAATAATTAAGCTATTATAATTACATAATCTATGATAGCCGTGGTGAGACCTTACGACTCTTTAACGGGTCACGACTTCAAACCCCGGACAGGCACCAATGAGTTCAAATCAAATCAAAAACATTTTATTAATAATGTCACATTAAAAAACATAAGATTACGAGGAAAAAATCTTCTTTCAGTTAAAAACGTACGTGTCTTATTGATAATTGCAATTTATCGCACGCGTTTCGCGAGGAAATCTGCATTTCTTTACAGAATTCTAGGGATATGTGTAAGCTACCAATCCACATTGAAGCAGCGTGGTAGGTCTAGCTACCCTTCTCTCCAGAAACGGAGAGAGGAGGCCTATGCTCAATGCAATGTTTATCTCTGGAATATTACTGGGTTTTCTGTATATTATGGAATATATCTGGGATAATATAAAATATATCATCATATAGTCGATTTCACACACGGTCGTGTGATCCCAAAGTAAGTAACTTAATACTTTTGTTATGGGTGACGGACAACTGGTAGATATACTGCATATATAATTTTAAATACATACCTAAATACAAATATACGCCCAGGTTTGAAGAACCAACAAATTGTTTATAGAAGATGTTGGCCCTCGGCGGGAATCGAACCCACGACCGACGGAGGTGACCACAGGGTCACTACCCACTGCGCCAATGGGCCAGTCAATATGGAATATTTCTGAGTTTGTGATAGTGCAGTCCTTGTGTATTGTGGTGGCGGTGGTGGAGATTTGTGTATGTGTTTTTACGAATCCTGCATGCATCGGGTATGAAAATGGATAATCAACTCTATATTTACAATTATATATATTTCCTATTCACTTTATCGCGGATTATAACAAAACAATTTTATTATTACTTTTGTAACCTCGTCTAAAATAGAGCTAGATTATGGGTTCAGGTTCAAATCCTTCCGTCCGAATTTTGTTACAAAATACCAACATCCTCCGCACTATCGTTATCATTGATAAAAGAAAATATAACCTTCCGAAAATTAATGATTGAACTCTGTCTCGACATTTTGGCAGTCCAACCAAGGTCAAGTACTCATTTGCAAGGCATTTAAGATGTATGAGGCTGTGATCGTCAATCTGGTCGTCATCAGAGGTGACCCTGATGTATTGACTTGAACAGTAGTTCTCACATAGAGTTATTATGCTAGAGTATGGAAATAACGTAAAGTAACGGCCTGTTACTCTCTCCGTTTCTTGGGGAGAAGGATTGGAGCTAAGACCTACCACGCTGCTCCAATACGGATTGGTAGCGTGTGATAAGTTGCAATTATCAATTAGACACATAAGTTTTAATAGGAAAACTGATTGGTGCCTGCCCGGGATTTGAACCTATGTCGTCTCTAGAGAGTCGCACTAGAAAAACTCATTGGTGGGCCCGGGGTTTGAACCTATGTCGTCTCTAGAGAGTCGCACGGTCTCATCTCTAGGCTATCACAGGTGTAGAATACAGTTCTGTGTAATTCAAGAATATCATATTTTATATAACAGGAAAGCTGTGATAGCCTAGCGGTGAGACCGTGCGACTCTCTAGAGACGACATAGGTTCAAACCCCGGGCAGGCACCAATGGGTTTTCTATTAAAACTTATGTGTCTAATTGATAATTGCAATTTATCACACGCTTCTCGGTGAAGGAAAACATCGTGAGGAAACCTGCATGTCACTAGAGCATTCTCTAGGGATATGTGTAACCTACCAATCCGCATTGGAGCAGCGTGGTAGGTCTTAGCTCCAATCCTTCTCTCCAAAAACGGAGAGAGGAGGCCTTAGCCCAGCAGTGGGCATAGTAACAGGCTGTTACTTTATATAACAGGAACTATGGAAATCGAACCTAAAACTTCTCGCTTTTGAAGTTATCGCACTGCGTCACACAGGGCGTCAGTAGGCAAAAGGCAAATTTAATTGAACCGATTCCGCAGTGCACTTAAAGCATTAAACTAAAGGCGCACACAGATAATTTATTTGGAGCTGATTAGTATTAGGGGGGATATAACTGGGCCCGCGCCGTTTGCTGACACAGACTAGAATTTTTTAACAGAGACAACGGTTAAGATTTTTTTTTTTTTTTAATTATTTATTTTTTTAAATATATGGGAGATTTACACACACGGAAGATGTTATGAACTTTACTTTCTTTATGGCATGTACGCGCAAATTAGACGCAAATCACTCTGCCAGTGTCATGTAAAATGGAAAACATACGAGTAATGGAATTTAGAATTTGCCTCAAAGAGAATTCAACAAATGAACTAAATAAAATAGTACAAAATACATATAATTATGACATGAAATAATAGTTACACCTTTAACTTACTGTAAGGCGTGGTCGGTCCGGCGTGTTGACGGGCATAAGCTCCTTACTAATGTTGCGAAGACTATCGGAGGGATGCTAGTCGTAAGTAAAACAGCAGTTATTGGTAAGCCGTGTGAGCCTCAATATTAAATCTTGTGTCTTGGTGTTTGTTTTATTTCTCCATGCAGCTAGCTTAAATAAATGATATCTGTGTTTTTCTTTCCTTGGATTCCTCTCCTTATTCCCGGTAACTGGTAAAAAGGTTCAGGTATGTTTTAAAGGTAGGTGTAAGGTAAGGTAAGGTAAATAGGTAAGTATTGTAGCTGCGTTAGGCAGCTACATTACTATCTACAATAAATTTAAACAATTTATTAACAAATGTTACTAACATTATTATGCACTTCATCGTGGTAGGACGATGAATTTCAAATGTAAGAATTTCATACAAATAATATTTGAGCTAACAAAGATACGCTAAGGTAATGTACTAGAGAGTTGTATATCTACTAGAATACTATAAAAAATAAATGTTATAATGACAACTTTTATGTTCAAAATTTTAATGAATACACAGTTTTCCAAGTAATGTAAATAAGACACCTCTACTTGAATAGGTTCTCTGTAAATAATCACAGAGAAGTAAATCTAATATAACACAACTAAGAGACTCAAAATCCTTACTCGTATATTATATTAGGCCGAGAACAGAGCGCGGGCTAAATTATTCACTGTGCCAGTGTGCACTCGGTTTAATAAATAAAGATTTGACTTTCGCTTCACGTTTTCTGAACGTAAGGCCGGATGTTAGTGTTAGGTTTCTGATTTGAGACATTTTTGGAAATATTTCTTTTTGAAAAACGTATAGAATTAGGAGTTAGAGGAGGACTTTGCGGAGGGTCTATAATACAAAAGTAATGAAAATATTATTTTGCTACAATATGCTATAAAAGAAAATAAATACAATGCTAAATCTAGAGTGTTGTTCTCATACCTGATACATGCATAATTCGACACTCGAGAAATTCACAAAGCTTTACGATTTTGTCGTGGAGTCTATCTCCTGATGATGCTACGGTGGCGGGGCGAAACGATTTTTTAGTTTGTGATAGGGAACGTGTGTAGTGTTTGTGTATTGTGGTGGAGATTTGTGCATGTGTTCTTACGAATCCCGCATGAATCGGGTATAAAAAACGGATAGTCCACTATACATTTGCCATTATATATATAGTTAGGAATGAAAATTGACAACGATATAATCACGTGGTCTATAACAAGGAAGGGGCTTGCGTTTGGAGTGACAATTGTTTATAAAAGGCGGAGCTCGCCGTATTCAAGGCAGTCTTGTTGTAAAACTCGACTCGTACGGATATTAGACGTTTACGCGGCTAGATCGTGCCATCATTTTTACTTATAAGAATATGTTATATTTACTTTATCCCTGATTTTAGTATTACTTTTGTATTCTAAATTATATTAAAACGTTGACAACAAAATGCACTAAAACGTTGTAATGTTTCGCTAAACATTTTTGCAGCGATCGCAGCAATATAGTTATGATAAAATCAATTTATATACCAAATAGTAACAATAATTTACGATGCAACTCATTAAAGCCGATCGGTCGGCCATTTGCAGCGATGTTCGAGCCATAACCGATGCCCGCGCCATAGATAAGGCCGCGGGCCTATCGCGACTATAACGTCGGCCGGGAAAATTAAAAAGAGTAACTGCATCGACGCCGCGGGCGATGGGACCGGCTGCGTTTTTGCACGTAATCATGACAAAAACTGGTGCTTTCGGAAATACTGACCGTATTTAGATTACTATATTGGTGTACAGCAGTTTAAAGCCACTGTTAAAAAGAGCCTGATACAGAAAGGCTACTTACTATACTGTTGAAGATTACTTAGATGATAAGGATGTGTGGATAGAGGTGCACTTCTACCCTGTATGTAATGTAATGTAATGTAGCAGCCTGTTACAATCCCACTGCTGGGAATAGGCCTCCCTCTCCGTTTCTGGAGAGAAGGGCTGGAAGCTAAGACCTACCACGCTGCTCCAATGCGGATTGGTAGGTTACACATATTTCCAGAGTTCTCTAGAGATATGCAGGTTTCCTCACGATGTTTTCCTTCACCGAAAAGCGTGTGATAAATTGCAATTATCAATTAGACACATAAGTTTTTTAATAGAAAAAAAACTCATTGGTGCCTGCCCGGGTTTGAACTCGTGTTCCCCTCGAAAGAGTTGCACGGTCTCACCGCTGGGCTATCACAGCTTACAATCACAGCTCTACCCTGTACAAGACAGTAATAAATAAATGTAACTAACTAGTTTTACGATTTATATTTTAAAAAGTGCATCCGCCGAGTTTCTTGCTGGTTCTTCTCGGTAGGAACAAAAAGCACTTCAAAATTACTTCTTTACAAGTTTACTTGAATAAAGAACATTTTGAATTTTGAATTTTACTGTGAGACCTCGCAACTCTTGCGAAGGGTGTAAGTTTTTATGCGTAAATTAAAAGTCAAGTATGTTTAACCACGTGCGGTTTATTGGGAACAAAAACTTATTACATTTATTATCCCTCGTGCATTGTGTCCAATGATATCACGTCATCAACAGCCAATGGGAGCTGAGCACGATGACGTGTACCATATTCGCGTGCGCATTTGCTCTCGGATATCCTCAGGCGTTAACAAGGGTTCAAACACTGGTAAAACTTATGTGTCTACTTGATTATTTATTACACGTTTTTCAGTAAAGGAAAACATCGTGAGGAAACCTGCATATCTCTAGAGAATTCTAGAGATATGCAGATAGATTTCTATATACCTACTATATATAAAAAAGTACGTATCTAGACACTATTGAACTATATAAACTATCAAAGTCAAATGATTATAAACAAGGTAATTTTAAAAAAGCTTTAAACCAAATTTAATATCCTTACTGTTAACTGTCGAGGAGTTCCCTCGTCTGGAGCTCATCCTGTCAGCAGCATCAGGTCATGCTTATTAAAAACATGCATTTTCATCGGGACTGGTGCAGTATGTCAAATTTTAGTTCAATCAGACACCGGGAAGTGGGTCAGGTTTAACTAGCAATATTCCACCTTCCCGTATACAATGCAAGTTAAATAAAATGTATATATATCATAGACATACAAGGCCATACGGGCCAAAAAAGAGCCATACGGGCTATCTGTAATATTAAGCAACGTCAGTCTCTTCGCGAAAAGTTCAGAGAAATAGGCATACTTACTGTAGCATCACAATATATATAGTATTACAATGTTCTATTTGTACGGAAAAATATAAATATGTATAAAACAAAATTTGATGTATATCATAGACATACGGAGGTCACAAAAAGCTTGTGATACCTGTGTCGCGACTCAGCAGAGTTAGCAACTCATTCGTTGGTCTCGGTATTCGCTTTTACAATAAAATTCCGCAATCCATACTAATCTACAGAAAGGTTTAAATCAAATGTATGAGATATGCTTATACGTGAAGCATATTACAGAATTGAAGATTATTTTGATGATAAAAAAGCCTGGATTTGAAAATCCTTCCTCGATACAAGACAGCGGTTTAATAATTTAAAATTTAAAATGTTTAAAAGATTGACCGCCGAGTTTCTTGCTGGTTCTTCTCGGTATGAGAAACATTCCGAACCAGTTGTAGCTTCATTAATCATATTAATCCTTTACGATGCAAAAGTGTTCGAAAGAGCTTAATTAAATAAAGAATATTTTGATTTCATTTGATAAAAGCTTCTGAAATGGTAAAGAATAAAGTAAAATTTAAAGGTTTTTCAAGCATCTTCTCATTTATGATTTGATGGCGTAGAGATACTCAGAGTATACTCGTTCCATCGCCCGCTGAGTAACTTCTGAGGGCCATAGTGACCAAACACGTTTCTGATCCGTATGTCATCACTAGGATGTGATCCGTATGTCATGTCATCACGCACTGTTCGAAGACTTTGGTTTTCAGCCACTAAGCCACACTTGCAGTTAATTATTAATCCAATGTTTACAAGCAGCATCCCCCCCCCAAATCTTCTCGTGCTTTCTTCAACACGGTATAACCAATAAAGTGTTAAGTTTGCACCGCGTTGCTACATCAAAAGATAATCTTATGTGACATAGACTTTGTAATATTTAGACTTCTATAGTTCATACAAATGTCTGATACGTCCAACTTATTTAACATTGTTTTCTGCTGTGACATACATATGTGTGATAAAAATACTTTACTTCATTTTTATTTCAATTTTGATAGTATATTGATTTCCTTGCTAAATTTAATCTCGTATGTTTACTATTTACAATGATATTTTTAAATAAATTTTTTAAAAATCGTGCTAATATAAATGTTAAAATCTGTCTGTGCTTGTGTAAGCTTTCACAGCAAAGCTACTAGACCAGTATTGATAAAATTTGACACAAATGAAGTTCGTGTACCGGGCTAATATTTTTTTAATATAGTATATAGAAATCTAAATATTGGGTAAAAAAGGTATTCTTTAGGAAACGTAAAATTAACTCATAAATCATACATAATGGATGGTATTTTAAAGCTAATGTTGAACCGAATTAAGTTTCGGTTATAACTTTTTTAATAAATTCAAATTCAAAAACCCATATAAATAATAATAATAATATTAATAATTTTCTGTATTCAAGTAAACTTGTAGACAAGTGCTTCTGAATTGTCAACTCTACAGATACGGAGAAGACCCAGCAAGTAACTCGGCGATTGCGCTTTTCAAAACATAATTGTTATCACTAGTTACATTACAATGACATGTACGATTACAGTTGTTGTCTTGTAAATGGTCGGAGAGTAGCTATAACCACCCTTTCCTAGCATCTAAGTAATCCTCAACAGTATAGCATACTTTCTGTATTCAACCACCTTTTAAAAGTTGTTTAAAATTGTATAGTTATATCTATATGGGGTAAATGTGCTAATATTGAGAAAATTTTTGTATTGCAAAAAAGAGCCATACGTGGCATTTATAATTTGAATTCGCGTGAGTCCCTGCGAGAGAAGTTTAAGGAAACAGGTATTCTTACGTTAGCTTCACAGTATATTTTAGCAATTTGATTTTTGTGCATAAAAATATACATAATTATAAAAAGATTGGCGATGTATATAATAGACAAAGTAGAAACCGACATAAGCGTGCGGCTCCTGCTTTGCGCCTTGTAAGAGTACGTAAGTCGTTTGTGGGTTTGGGTATAAGATTCTATAACAAAATTCCACAATCAATTTTAACTTTGCCATTACAGCAATTTAAAAATACTGTTAAAAAGAGGCTGATACAGAAAGCCTATTATACCGTGGAGGCTTACATTGATGATAAGAATGCGTGGATATAGCTGCTCTTTGACCTTGTGCAGGATAGCTATGACAAAATGTAATTAGTATTAAGAATCTTCTTTTTTAAAAGAGCTCCACCGAGTTTCTTGCTGGCTCTTCTCGGTAGGACGGCTTTCCGAACCAGCAGTAAAGTTGACGATTCAAAAGCACTTGTTTACAAGTTTACTTGAATAAAGAATATTTTGAATTTGAATTTGAATTGGAATATATTAAGTAGGCTTTCTGTATTTCTATCTCTTTTTGACAGTGTTTTTAAACTGATATTTTTTTTTTAAATTTTATTTATTAAAATAAAGCTGTGATAGCCTAGCGGTGAGACCGTGCGACTCTCTAGAGACGACATAGGTTCAAACCCCGGGCAGGCACCAATGAGTTTTTCTATTAAAACTTATGTGTCTAATTGATAATTGCAATTTATCACACGCTTTTCGGTGAAGGAAAACATCGTGAGGAAACCTGCATATCTCTAGAGAATTCTAGGGATATGTGTAACCTACCAATCCGCATTGGAGCAGCGTGGTAGGTCTTAGCTCCAATCCTTCTCTCCAATAACGGAGAGAGGAGGCCTTAGCCCAGCAGTGGGCATAGTAACAGGCTGTTACTTTACTACTTTATTTATTAAAATAATAATGGTCTGTCTATACCATTCCTAGGTCTACGCAACGACAACATCCCCGAGGTTACACGTAATATAAATTCCTATCCAATATTCACAAATTCCGCGGCCATTTTAATGCGCAGTGGCAAATTGCAATTTTCTTATGCTTTCCTTGTCGCCGCGTTAAATAAAATGCCTTTTAAATATATTTCCCGTTAGTGGGACGAATTTTGACCGAACTTTTATGGAAACTATATTTTAAAAAGTAATGATATTATTATTTTGGTATAATCCGCGTTTGTTATTAATTCAAGCTTTTTACACTCATGAAAATACAATTAAATAAAATAACTTGAAAAAATTAAAGAAATATATACTTTTTAAAACAATCAATTGTATTTAAAAGGAGAAAATAACGTTAAATATGAGCATTCTTTTGAAAAAAGCGTATCTTTTGTCATCTTTTTGTACATATCGCAAGATTAGTATTAAAGTAACCTAACTCAAAATTAGGCTTAATTGCGTTAAATACATTGTAATCCTTATTTCAATGTTACAAACATGTTGTCATATGATTTGGCTACGTTTTTAACGACCGCCTGCCTTACGTCAACTTACTTTAGTCGCCTTTTACGACACCTCGGTAAGGAAATGAGGGTGGTCCATTCTATGCAGCCGGATACCACACGGCACACTATATTTTAAAAAGTAATGATATAATTATTTTGCTATAATCCGCCTATGTTAAGAAAATCTATGTAATGCTAATTGTAGGAAACAGAAACAGTTCTCATACCTTATACAAGCAAGGTTAGTTAACACATGTGACACAAGAGATCACCACCAACAGAAAAAAAACTACACAAGCACTACACACATTCACTAAGACAATTTCAACGTTCGTAGACGTAACCGAAGCATTATCAGGGGATAGGCTCTACGACAAACCCAGAACCAGTTTGGTTTTATGCCAGGGCGGAGCACGACGGACTCTATTTTCGCCTTACGCCAACTATGTGAAAAATATCGACATGCGCGTAAGGACCTGCACATGGTTTTTATCGACTTAGAGAAAGCGTACGATCGTGTTCCCCGTGAAGTTCTGTTGTGGATTTTGAAAGAAAAGAGCCTGCCTGGGAAGTATGTACGTATTGTATATTCCATGTATGCCAGAGCTAGTACTCATGTCCGGTCTGAAGCCGGAGTAACTGACAATTTCGATGTGTCTGTAGGCCTACACCAGGGATCGGCTTTAAGTCCCTTTTTATTCCTCTTAGTGATGGATGCACTTACTGCTGATATTCAAGATGAAGCTCCTTGGTGTATGCTATTTGCCGACGATATCGTGATTGTCGGTGAAAATGCAGCTGAGGTTCAGAGCAGATTTGTGAAATGACAAGAAAAATTGGAGAGGTTTGTTTAAAGATCAACCTGACCAAAACTGAACACATGCAGTGTAATTTCAGTGGTACCTCCAATTTTTCTTCAATAACCTTAAATGGTGTTGTTTTGCCAGTCTGCTCCGACTGTCGGTACCTTGGCTCGCTTCTACAGGACAACGGTGAAATTGATCGCGATGTGAGGAATAGAATGAATGCAGGTTGGATGAAGTGGCGACAGGTCTCAGAGACAGTATGTGACCCCCGAATGCCCCTTAAACTTAAAGGGAAAATTTATAAATCGGTCATAAGACCTGTCGTAATGTATGGATCAGAATGAAAAAGATGGATGAAAGAAGAGTGCATGCAAATGAGATGAGAATGTTAAGGTGGATGTGTGGTGTGACAAGATTGGATAAAATAAGAAATGAGTATATAAGGGGAAGTATGAAAGTTGCGCCCATTGTAGAAAAGATGAGAGGTGCAAGATTGGGATGGTATGGATATGTAATGAGGAGGGATGAAGATCATGTGACTAAGCGAGTGTTGAATATGAATGTGGATGGATATGGGACTAGAGGGAGGCCTAAAAAGAGATGGTTGGAATGTGTGAAGTATGACATGCGTATAAAAGGAGTAGTGCCAGAGTTGACGAATGATAGAAAAGAATGGAAGAGGAAAACATGTTGTACCGACCCCACTTAGAGTGGGATAAGGGTAGGAGAAAGAAGAAGAAGGCTCTACGACAAAACCGCAATGACCGAATGGGAAATGAATCGCATACGTGCCTTAACTTATTCTTAAGTTTAAACGGAAAAACTGATTGCTTGTCCAAATTGGAAAGGGTCAAATGTTTTCGGCTATTACAGCTATGATTAAATAATTGTAGGACTAGACCAGTGATGGGCAAACTACGGCCCGCAGGCTAACTCATAGATAGCATATAGTATATTTTGACATTGATAATATATAATAATGCTATAATTCCGTTTTGACACATGCATTTTTTCTATAATTCTTTCTAAAAAACTGAATTTATAGAGTAATTCTAGAGGACTAATTTTACGGAAGGATTACTCGTAAATTTTTGGCGCCCTATATTAATAAGTGGCCCACCACTGGACTAGACAATGGTATAACTTACTTTCATCTTAATACTGAAGATTAGAAATCTCGGACAAAAGTCAGTCTCACAAACTATTTTAGACCCTACGTAGCAGAGCGTAGCGCGTAGCACTTAGTCTCGTAGCCCT
Organism: Morpho deidamia; assembly: GCA_947086505.1. Lineage (NCBI taxonomy): Eukaryota > Metazoa > Arthropoda > Insecta > Lepidoptera > Nymphalidae > Morpho > Morpho deidamia. The sequence goes on from CAMTZC010000008.1 coordinate 19,216,618, forward strand.
ATAGAAGTTACTACGTAGCTAATAGTAACGACCGTTACGAAAGATATCGTTGCGTTGCGTTAAAGCTACGTTGACCTTTTGACATTTTCTTTAGGAATATTGCGACTCATTTATATTCGAAATTCGTAGATTTGGAGGAAAAATATAGTTATTATTCAATGGGAGCCAGTCTAAAATGTTTTCATTGAATTATTAAAGAGTGACAAAAAAAATAATTATCAACTTTTACTTCAATTATGATAGCTTATTGTTATATTTTTATCACAAATCCTATCTTTTTAATATGTTCTTATGGTAAGCAATATAACAGAACTAACTACTTTGCTATAATCCGCACGGGTTAAGTGAATGCATGCAAAGCCAATGTGTATGAAGCAGGGAAAATCTACGCACCTTATACATGCAGGACAAGCCACCACATGCACCCCAAGGCGCAATTCACCAGCAACAACGCATCAGGAGGATAGGCTCCACGACAAAAATCGTATTGCAGTACGATTTTTGTCGTGGAGCCTATCCTCCTGATGATGCTTCGGTTTCGGGGCGAAACGATCGTCGAGATTGTGGTGGTGGGTGTGTGTACTGCTTTTGTGTTCGTTGTTGCTGGTGAATTGCGCCTTGGGGTGCATGTGGTGGCTTGTCCTGCATGTATAAGGTACGTAGATTTTGCCTGCTTCATACACATTGGCTTTGCATGCATTCACTTAACCCGTGCGGATTATAGCAAAGTAGTTAGTTCTGTTATATTGCTTGTAATATGGAATTCCGCAAAGTAACGCCTGCTTCTATAAATCATGTTCTTATGGTATTTAGCATATATTTACAGTTGTACATAATTTCAGACTCTCTATATATAACTCTTTTTGTATAGTTTCACCATAGAAATTAAATAAAATAACTTAAATGATTTATAAAAGCAGGCGTTCCATATCACAGCTAATGTGTATGAAGCAGGCAAAAAACGCACCACACACATTAGGATTTCGTCGTGAAGCCTATACTCCTGATGATGCTTCGGTTTCGGGGCGAAACGATCTTCTAGACTCTAGATTTTAGTGGAGGTTGTATGTATTGCTTGTGTGCATTGTTGCTGGTGGAGGCGTCTTGGAATGCATGTGGCAACTTGTCCTCCATGTGTAAGGTGCGTGAATTTTGCCTGCTTCATACACATTAGCTTTACATGCATTCGCTTGACCCGTGCGGATTATAGCAAAGTAGTTCTGTTATAGCTTCTGTAAATAAAATAATAATTGATCCTAAGATATGTTTTTCTATCTTACAACGCAAAAATTAATACTGTAGCGTCTGGGGCCAAGGATTTATGAAATTCTGGCACTCTGCTTTCTATATTACTTCAACTTACTTGAACTTACCTTACTCGTATTTTACGATCCCTCGGTAAGAAAGAGGGTGGTCTATTCTACTCAACCGGATACCACTCGGTGGGTCGACTTACTTTAGTCGCCTTTTACGACACCTCGGTAAGAAACGAGGGTGGTCTATCCTACTCAGCCGGATACCACACGGCGGGTCGACTTACCTTAGTCGCCTTTTACGACACCTCGGTAAGAAATGACGGTGGTCTATTCTACTCAGCAGGAAAAAACAGCGGCTTTATGTAGCAGGATCGTTTTAAGATAATATCTTAACTTGTGTAAAGGCAAGGGTTATGTTATCGTGGTTAAGTAGCCCATCATAAAGCCGGTGGCACACAGAGAGCGCGTCCCGTTTTTTCCGCTGATTTATGGTGCGCTTATCGCGGCCCTGAATTTATTTGTCTGCTGCACCCCAACGATGCTGGCTTACCGCGGGCCTGTGAAATGTATAGACTGGACATTAAAATAGACAATTTAAAAGTAATAATTAAATTATTTTGGTATATCCGCGATAAAGTTAATAGAAAATATATATAGTGCTAAATGTAGAGTGGACTAACCGTTTTATCCGACTATTTCTACCCGACACATAAGTTTTTCATACGCTGTGATAGCCCAGTGGTGAGACCGTGCGACTCTCTAGAGACGAAGATGGATTCATTACCGGGCAGGCACCAATGAGTTTTTTTTTTTAATATTTTAAATATACATCAACTCTTGATAAAAATACTATATTAAACTCTAAAAAGTTAAGCTCTTAACTTACTATTAATGTTTGTATTTTGTTTGTCCATTTTCAATCAAAACTTTAGTGGTGTGAGCTACAAACTCAAACACAAAACTCAAAATATTCTTTATTCAAGTGGACTGTTTTCAGTACTTTTGTATCGTCAAATGTTTTCAAGTTACCACTGATTCGGAAGTTTGCTCCTACCGAGAATAACCAGCAAGAAACTCGGCGGCCATTTTTTTTTAAATATTTTTTTTACAATTTCATTGATGGTTACAAATTTAACGTTGCAGCTTGGTGCGTAGCTGACTGCAGTTAAAATATGCTTCTATCACTCAAATAATCTTCAATTGTATAGTAAGCTTTATGTAGCAGCATCATTTTAAGATAATTTCTAAACTTGTGAAAAGGCAAGTCTAGATAATGTTGAGGAATTTTATTATAAAAACGTGTACCGAGAACGACAAATGATTTTCGCACCTTTTGGAGGTGCAACATTGGCGTCATATGTTTATTTCGGTTTGTAGTGTGTCTGTCGTATCTATCACTATTCTTCCTATATAGGTGAATATTTTTTCTTACAAATATTGAGAAGCTACAGTCATGATGCTTTTTAAATTATATAAACTTTAAATTGCTCCTTTAAAGAGTCACGAGGTTTCATATTATAAATACCACGAATAGCTCTTTTTTGTAAAACGAAGACCCTGTGAATATCAGCCGCTGTACCCCATTTACATTTTTCGACGTGAGACGCATAAAGTCGAATTTCAACATACGACCAAATTTACTATTTTTCATTGTCGACCTCTTTCTAACAGTCTAAGAATTATGTTTCTTTCTAAATTAGTTACAAAGATACAGAGTTGAAGAATGCGTGGTATGTGACAATGAATGAATTCAGAAAAAAAATGTTTTTAATGTAATAAGGTAAATTTTAAATTAATAGTAATCAAAAGATGCGTATATCTTTGTACATGTAACTGCGTACTATACAATGTTAGAAATATGTCATTTAGAGTTATATATAATAAACGACATTACCAATCCGATTAGTATACAAATTTCTTTCCGCACACCTGAAAACTCATCGAAACACACATCAGACCTTAAGCGTCTCACGTCGAGATTTATGTTTGAATATTTATATATTGATAGAACCATCGTTTGTTTCCAAAATAAATAAAAAATAAATAAACCGTCTTTTAAATCCAAGCATTTTTAAGTATACTTTATTAGATGCAAATGTATTGAGATATATTTAGCCGTACTAGTGTTGTATCTAGTAGTTTGTAGCTCTACATACCCGCAGTCTCGGCTGTGGTAATTGCACAAATTATAAACATGTGACCGAGTGACGCGGATTGCGACTATATACAGTATTTTAAATGACTCATTGGAGATTCTAAAGTAACGATATATAATTATACATAATTACTTATTAATTATTATATATTATATATAATTACTGCAGATTCGATTCGATATATTGCTTGGAGTGATTGATAATCGCAATTAATCTCACGCTAACACCGCGTCACGGGTTCAAACCAGGGGCGGGCACTGAGTTTTTCTGTTACAACTTATGTGTCTAATTGATAATTACAATTTATCACATGCTTTTCGGTCAAGGAAAACATTTTGAGGAGAATTCTGGGTATATGTGTAACTTACCATCTGCATTGGAGCAGCGTGGTAGGTCTTAGCTCCAATCCTTCTCCCCCAAAACGGAGAGCGGAGGCCTTAGCCCAGCAGTGGGCATAGTTACAGACTGTTGCTTTTTACACGGTTTTCGGTGAAGGAAAACATCGTGAGGAAACCTGCATATCTCTAGAGAATTCTGGGGATATGTGTAACCTACCAATCCGCATTGGAGCAGCGTGGTAAGTCTTAGCTCCAACCCTTCTCTCCAGAAACGGAGAGAAGAGGCCTATTCCCAGCTGTGGGATTGTAACAGGCCGCTACATTACTTTTAGGTGTATGAAGCAAGGAAAATTCACGTACCTTAGACATGCAGGACAAGTCATCACACGTTTCCCAAGACGCCTTTACCGTAAAGAATTACGATTTTTTCGTGGTGCCTATCCTCCTGATGACGCTTCGGTTTCGGAACAATCCTAAAGATTCACCAAGTTATGTGAATTGCTTGTGTGCGTTGTTGCTGGTGGAGGCATCTTGGGATACGTGTGGTGACTTGTACTGCATGTTGTAGGGTACGTGAATTTTGCCTGCTTAATACACTTAGCATTGCATGCATTCGCTTAACACAATTATAGCAAAGTAGTTCTGTTATAGTTTCTGTAGTATGAGAACGCATCTTGCACTGAGCATTACATATATTTTCTTAATAAACGCGGATCATACCAAAATCCAAAACAAAAAAGTGTTTTGGAAAGCCCATGAAGAGACCTATGTCCAGCAGTGGACGCCTATCGGTTGAGAAAGAAGAAGAAGATACCAAAATAATTATATCATAACTTTTGCACTATGGAAATCCGCAAAGTAACGCATACTTCTATAAATAATACAAGCAAGAATTTAATAAATTCGATCATATACCTACAGTATAACCGATATTAGTTGTCTCCACTCAGTCGGTTAATGCATATATTGACCGGCCATTCCCAATTTCGCCGGGTCGCCGCCCGTATTGTGAGCAATTAAAATTTTTCGCAACAACATGCAACTAGCGAACTGGACTTAAGTGAAAAAGCTTTAATATATCCGGAAAGTCTTTTACTTTTCTCTCTCTTTTCGTGTATAATATTCAATTTGTTTTTCTATATTTTTATTTTACCTAACACCTTATACCACGCCAGTCAAACCATAGCGAGAGAAGTTTAAGGAAACAGGTATTCTTACATTGGCTTAACAGTATATTTTTAGCAATTCATTTTATGTGCATAACAATATATATAATTATAAAAAGATTGGCGATGTATATAGACAAAGTAGGAACCGACATAAACTTGCAGTTCCTGCTTTGCTCCTTGCAAAAGTGCGTAAGTCGTTTGTGGGTTAGGTATAAAATTTCATAAAAAAATTCCTTAATCAATTTTATCTTTGCCATTTCAGTAGTTTAAAAACACTATTAGAACTATATTTGAAAAGAGCAACCGCCGAGTTTCTTGCTGGCTCTTCTCGGGAGGAACAGCTTTCCGAACTAGCAGTAGAGTTGACAATTCAATAGAACCTGTTTACAGCTTTGCTTGAATAATGAATATTTTTTTCTATATCAGCCTCCCTTTAACAATTTTTTTTAAACTGCTGTAATAATAATGTAAATTGAAAATTTTTAAAAGATTCACCAGCGAGTTTCTTGCTGTTTCTTCTCAGTAAGAGCAACATTCCGAAACGGTTTTAACTTCATTGATCATATTGATCCTTAAAGAATCAAAAGAGACTACAAAAGCAAAAAAGCAAAGCAAAGTAACAGCCTGTTACTATGCCCACTGCTGAGCTAAGGCCTCCTCTCTCCGTTTTGGAGAGAAGGATTGGAGCTAAGACCTACCACGCTGCTCCAATGCGGATTGGTAGGTTACACATATCCCTAGCATACTCTAGAGATATGCAGGTTTCCTCACGATGTTTTCCTTCACCGAAAAGCGTGTGATAAATTGCAATTATCAATTAGACACATGAGTTTTTAATAGAAAAACTCATTGGTGCCTGCCCGGATTTGAACTCGTGTTCCCCTTGAAAGAGTAGCACGGTCTCACCGCTAGGCTATCACAGCAGACTACAAAAGATTACTTGAATAAAGATTATTTTCATTTGATTTGTAACGCGAGCTAAATTTTTTTTTAACCGCTTCTATAGCTAGTAGTAAGTACGGGTGCATAGGCATTTAGCATTTGGACTCTGAAGCTAAAAAGTAACGGCGTCGTTACGTAACTTCCTAGGCGGGGACTAACTGCTATAGACGTGGTACGGGAGCCGCGAAATATCGGAGGAGGTATTTTACTAGAAGCAGATTCGTTAAGAGATATTCTCTTCATCATCCTCCTGCATTTAAGCTACTCTAAGAAGGTTCGGCACAACATTTAATAATCAAGTTGTAACATAATTTGGCTAATATTACGTCCGACCGCCTGCCTGAATCTTATTCTTTCTCAACCGATGGTCTCTTCATGGAATCTCGCCAACATACGATGTTGTGCCGCTTGAATCCAGCGGCTCCCCGCGACCTTTTTCAGGTCGTCTGTCCACCTCGTAGCGGGTCTACCAACACTGCGTTTTCCGGTAGAGGGACATTACAACACTTTGAGATTGAGACTCCAAGGTAAATCGGTTCTCCGCACTATGTGCCATGCTATGCGTCCATCGCCATTTCAATTTCGCGACACGCTAAGCTATATCGGTGACTCTTGTTCATTTTTGATTTGATCACGGAGAGATTCTCCGAGCATAGCCCGCTACACCGCCCGCTGAGGGACTCTGCCTTCTTATGAAGCCCATAGTCAGCGACCACGTCTAGATCCGTTGGTCATCACTGGCAACACGCACTGTTCGAAGAAGTCTTCAGCCACTGAGGTGGCTTGGACGAAGAGATCTCGCGCAACTTACCTTAGTCACGTCCGTTGGCTGTTTACTGTCAAATAAACCTAAACGTTAATGTCCTAAACTATCATTGTTACTTATAGTGTTTAATATCAGTTTGGTAGATTCGTAGACCTTCCTACATTTCTTTTTCTTTGTTATTTGTTTCTACCTTGAAATGGTTGTATTTCGTTATCACGAAATAAGAGCAGCCACTGAGTCTCTTGCCAGTTCTTCTCATTAGAGCGTTTCGAACTAGTGGTAGAATCGTCCTGGCATAATAATTCTAAATTGTTATTAACTTAGCCTGTTAATACTTGTTTGGCCTGTCCATATATTATAGCAGTGCGTTTGCCTTTGATGACGTATTATTTGGTAACACTTGTCATGTAAGAATGCGAGAATAGTGAGGGTTCCCCCTTCTTTTAAAAATTTAACACACGTAACCCAAGTACGGGCTACGCGGGACGGAACATGTTAAAATAAAGTGCCATATCTATGAATTCTCTGATCGTGATGCTTCAGATCCGTTTCGCGCCATATCGCCAGTCCTCCCGCGCTAATTACGCCGCGCCGCGAGCGCCGTTAGTGGCGCCGCGGCACCGCGCACAGCTAATCGCAGTTGTGGCATTACAGACGTGGACCATCTTTTTTAATGACGAAACTAAACTTAATAGCCTAAAGCCGATGTGGATGCTGCTCCAGTTTGACTTTTAATTTTTTTAATTACAATGTACGTTATTTATTCAAATTTTGTGTTTAGGTATTTCATATAAACACATAAACCACACACACATAAATTTAAGTTATATTATTTAGAGTAATCTTTTATTGGCTTTATTTTTAAATTGCAATGTTAATTGTAAGCTTTGAAATACTGATTGATTACCAATTTAAAAAAAAGTATAATATTTATGTAGGCATATGATAGCAAAACTATTATTTGCATGTATAAACGGAGCATTACTAAAGAAATCTTTATACTGAACGTTATCACAGATACTCATAAGAAATGTTAATAGTTATTACATATTACAAAACTGCTAGATAATAAATATTGTAAATAGTACATAAAATAAAATAAAAATAATATCTATAATATAAAAATGAATCGCTGAATGAGTTTCTAAGCGCAAATGTCAAAATTCAATATTCCTTGAAGTACCAGGATCGTTTTTACGGAGAGAAAAATTTTAAAAATTGCCTGAAAAGTCTAAAAATCATCAATTTGAACTTTAATTCCATACCATAGTTTTAAGTGTCAGTGGAGGAGTTTCAGAAAGGCAAAACAATTGAAGGATGTTGTTATCCTATAAACATTATATTGTAGTTTTCATTACAATTTTATTTTATTTTATTTTTTATTTTCATTTTATCATTTAGTTTTTGACATTTTATTATCGTGTTTTTGACATACTGTTATTATTAACTTATCAACTTTCATTTTTTCTTTTTTTATCTTATAGCTGACCCAGAGTCCCAAATAGCAGAATAAAAAATAAAAAAATATATAGAATCAACTGTTTGGCAGTACGAAGCTCGCCGGGTCAACTAGTCTAGAATAAATATGTACAGAACAAATTACAACAAAACAATAAACAATAAACAATAAAACAACTAAATTAACACTTTATTAAATCTTATTGTTTACATTCTTTTTTGACTTTGATTTAATTAAGCTAGTAGCGTTATCATTTAACTGTTGGAAAAATGCTTTAGATGTCTTCAACGATTTATCATTAGCCTCTACACCCTTCGTTGTATTTCTGTGTTCAGTGACTTTCATAACTTGACCCTTTTTCCTTTGTAATTTCTTCTTTTTTCTCCTCTCCCTATTTTTATCAGTTTGAGTCCTCTCTTCTTTGGCCATCAAATCTCCTCTACGTTTCCTCTTAACTTCTTCAGGTGCTAATAATGCAGCATCACTTGTAGCAATCGGTGCTACTTCTTCCATAGAAATAGCAGGTGTATTACTAACAATCTTGACTTCAGCTTGGGGCGCTTTTGGTGTGTAGTGATAGTGACACAATGCATCCAACTTTGAAAATAACTTAGTCATAGCATCACGAATCTCTGTATGAGTTTCTGGTTCTTTTTCGTCCTCTACCTCACCAGATAATGCTTGTTTCTGTTTTAAGTATTCAGCTTCATAGACTTGAGCTAAGCTTAACTTACTCTTGGATTGATCAAGAACCTCTGGTTTCTTAAAGAGAAGTTGATCATCAACTGGCTTTTCTTTTTTAACAACATCATCCCAAGCTTTATCTTTTATTCTCTGTCTTATTAATCCTTCTAAAGTTACAGTTGTCTGCTCGGTGATTATAGGAGGGGGCCGTGTTGTGAGGTCAAAATCAAGTACTTCTTCTAGAAGTGAGTTTTGGGGACGCTTCAATGCATTAATTTCACCTTTTAACTGCCATGGGGCTTCCGTCAATGTTTTTTCTTCTAACTTAGATATATGATTCTTCAGTCTCTGCTGTCGCAGTTCAAATTCAGATTTCTTATCCTCTTTATTAACATCTCCATTTAAAGGTTTATTTTCAGTAGCCATTTCTTCTTCTGACGCACTATCATCAGTTGTTAAATTAGCAAACCTAACTTTTTTATCACCTTTTGTAGTCTCTATTTCTTTTTCTACCGTATCTGTATCATTTTCACTTTCTGTTTTATCATCATTTACATCTTCACCGCCATTAAAAAAATCAGAATACTTCCCTTCCTTACCACCCTCATCCTCTGTGCCCTCGCTATCAATATCATCGAACATATCTATTGATTCATCCATTGAATCATCATCATGCTTTTTTTTCTTTCCATCCATTTTTTCTTCATTCAACAAAAATTCTTCCATTTCATTTAATTTGAAGAATTGATCGTCAACAACAGAAGTCTTTCCTTTTGATTTTGGTTTATTACCTTTATCGTTAGGCTTACGTTTAGGTTTACTAGTTGGATCTTTGGATGATACGATTTCATAATCCAATGGGTCACTATTAATATCAGAGCCATTGTTTCCGTCCCTTTCCGAGTCCTCAGCATCCATTGACTCTTGTGGAAACTCTATAGGGAACATAAGGTCATTTTTGTTAGACACACAGTTGGCTACATCCCAAACAAGTTGATCCCATCTCTGTGTATTTTGTAACTCAAGTTGCTGCCATATCTGCTCATCGTCAAAATCACTCACAATAAGTTCTTGCAGAGCCTGATCTGATTTCGATTTAACTCTGCTTTCTTGAGCTTTCGTATAATCGTACAATGATTTAACCAAGTTTTTTATATCATCTTTTATGTCGTTCTGAACTGTTAAATACTTAACCGGTTTCTCAGTTAATGCCTTGAAATTATTGATAATTTCCTCTATCTTAACTTGTGCCATCTTCGTTTATTAAATTATGTGGTATACAGAAACATTAAAAACGAAATTTATATAGTAAATAAACTGGTCTAAATAATAAACACGAGGTTATAATTTGAAGGCATTGACGTTTGACTTTTATTATCTGTGCTTTCCTTTACACACTTGACAAAAGACAAATATTAAATATTTTAACATATTGTCTCTTAGCCACAGACTACTTACTTTTTTATTTATTTATGTATCATAAAAAACGTAATAAAAACATTATTAATAAAAACCTTATTACTTTATAATTACGATAAATAGGATTATTAAAAAAAATCTCGGTTATATCCTACAGTTATTAAATATAATAGAAATAATCTTAACGGTTTCTAGTCACTAGTCAGTTTATTTTCCAAACACGTCCTATAGGTTGTAATTTTTGTTTAATATTGAACTTTAATTTACACAATGAGGTTCTAGCTCATATAGGAAAAATAATAAAATATTCAATTATGTTTTCATTGGATCATCGATGCAACACAAAGTAAAATGCAAAATATTTTTTCGTTGTGTTGTCATTTCTCTATGATCTAGACTTATCTTTATTCTGTAGTTTCTGTACATAAGAAATTAAATACCATTTTTTTGTTTTTTTGTTTAATAATTTGGTTTAAGTGTTATGTATTTATCGCATGTGTATTTATTTTCCCGCTAAAATTAATGTCTAAGTAAATAACAAAACTATGATTACATCATACGTGTAATCTATCAAACGTGACTACAAAAAATATCAACCCAAGCATCGCATAACAAAAGGTAATTTAGCATAATGGCTGGTTTTTTTCTACTCTGATGAACACGAAGATATCGTATGTGCTTTGCCAAGATGCCAAGATTTGCCATGACTTTATTGGTTCTATGGATACGCTAACCAGTTCCAAATACCAAGAACATAGTTTGTAAAGTGAAAGGCATGCTACAGATTTTTTATCGACCGCACTTCAAGTCACTTTAAGTTCAAATCAGTACCAATAAATTATTAGCCTTATTATCTTGGAATCAATGTAGGTATCTAAGGTTTACAAACCAGAACCTTTTAAATTTTTCAGTTGTCATGGAAGCACCTGATCCAATGGAAATGAAGTATGGTGGTGGAAATGATGTGGGTGGTTTGGAACTGTGTATAGTGTGTGGAGACAGGGCTTCTGGAAGACATTATGGTGCTATAAGCTGTGAAGGTAAAATAAATGTTATTTTAAGTATATATAAGACTTAAACTCAAGATCATTCATCCTCCTGCCCTTAACCCACTCTAAGTGGGGTCGGCACAACATGTTACAAACATGTTGCCACTTGATTTGGCTATGTATTTTACGACCGCGCGCCTGCCTGACGTTAACTTACCTTAGTCGTATTTTACGACCCCTCGGTAAGAAAGAGGGTGGTCTATTCTACTCATCCAGATACCACACAGTGGCATACTTGAACCCTCAGATAAAATCCATAAAATATAGAACATAATAAATATACATGTAGATGTTATAATACAAAAAATAATTAATTATTATGCTATAATCTGTTATTATAAAAAATAATTAGTAATATGTTGGCTCTGTATATAATTTTGAAGTCTATTAAAAGTTATTTATATTGCCCCAGCAAATATAGTTGTGAAATTGAAACATAGATACATGATTGTATTAATTGTTATTATACATTAATGTTAAGAGATATAATGAAATGGAATTAGATACAAGAATTATATCTCTTCTTGTCTTCTTGATAGGAGCTTTCTTCCAAATCAGCAGTAAAGTTTGATTAACTACTTATTAACAAGTTTTGTTGAAATAATAATAATATTTTAAATATACTAACATGGTTACCATGTTACTAAACACATTCCAGGATGCAAGGGCTTCTTCAAACGTTCCATTCGCAAGAAGTTGGGCTACCAGTGCAGGGGCACCATGAACTGTGAGGTGACTAAACACCACCGAAACAGGTGTCAGTACTGTAGACTGCAGAAGTGTCTTGCTTGTGGCATGCGGAGCGACTGTGAGTATTAGCTATGTGTGAGAGGTAATAGTGAAAACATGTCTTGACATGGGGAATTGGGTCTTAGTGTATACTGACCAATCATCTATCTCTGACAAACATCTTATATCTGAATATAATACAATGTGTGTGGGGTAACAGTATTATGTTGTTGGAAGTCTATTATTAGTATGCAGAGTTACAAAAATACATAAATATTTATTTCATTTCAATAAATCATTACATAAGATACAGATTGAGACCTTCTATTAAGCATAGAAAACACTTGTGTCAGAAGGTCTCGCTCTTTCATAACACAGGTAACTAATAATTATGAAAAGGTAAAACAAGGTAAAGGTAAAAAAGGAAAAGGTAAACTACATAAACAATATAGAATAGCTTTTCAATTACAATTACAATTACAGTGTGTGTGTGAGTGTGTAGTGTGGTGTGTGTGGATGTGGATGTATGTATGTTGTGGATGGTGTATGCATGTGTTTAAGATGTACATTGTAATAAGACTTCTGTATCTTCATAATTTAATGTTTTCAGCCAATCAGATAGAGTGTTTTTACAGTTATGGTAAGTCATCAGATATATGTTGATTTAGTTGGCTTCTACTATATAATCCAACGGCTGCAACAGAGTCACTCTCTTTGTTCCTGGCGTCCAAGCTGTGCGGAAACAGTGCCCATAGTTCGATATACACTTGGTAGATAGTGTTTTTGTTATGTAAAAGTACAAGTAAAAATGTAAAGTCAAGAAATAGTCATCTTGTTCTTGTCGTTGTCTCTTTTATTTGATAGAAATTTAGCCCAATCATTGATTAATTTCTGAGAATATATATTATTCATAAAAATTTTAATTATTCTTCACACAAATATTTCACTGAAAAAATTAATTTCAATAAAATAACGTCATAAGGGAATGGAATCATATTGTATTAATTTTATATACATATACTAACCATAGTTGCAGCCAGATGCTAATATGAATCATAGTTGTTTTATTATTAGTCATTAAATTTTTCACATTATTTGGCGTATCATAAAATGGACATATAGGAAGTACGTTATTAATATAATAGTATGAAATTAAAGTTTGGTCCTTCGAGCCGGACACCCTACCAAATGCCGAGCAGTAATTCTTGCTCTGTCCGGACAGCGGTCCAACACGAGCGCAAGCCGATCGTGGACAAGGCCAAAGGTGAGCCGCGGGACCACGACCGCCAGGCTGCCTACTCCAAGCTGCTCGGGCTAGCGGGACAGGCGCAGGCGCAGGTAAAGTAAACGACCTTGTACTTTCCCGCTAGGCATATGCCTCCTCTCTTCTTTATGGAGATAAGGGTTGGAGGTACGACCCATCACGCTGCTCCAATGGGATTGATTGGTTACACATATCCTCCGAATAAACTATACTCACGCCTTATTCTATTAAGCTCACCCGATAGAATAATACATGAGTATAATCAGTTTTTATACATAAACAATGAAACTCAGAATGGTTGAAATTAAAAACATTTCAGGGTTTCCTCACAATGCTTTTCTTCACAAAAAAAAAGAATGTGAGGATAATCTGTATTATAAGAAGTATATTTTGAAAACATCAACCGTCGAGTTCTTTGCTGTTCACAGTAGGAACAATTTTCCTAGCCATCATCACCCTCCTGGCCTTATCCCACTTTAAATGGGGTTGGTACAACATGTTACAAACATATTGTCACATGATTTGGCTATCGTCGTATTTTACGAGGGTGGTCTATTCTACTCAGCCGGATACCACACGACAAGAACAATTTTCCTAACCAGTACTTATTTAGAAATTTAGTTGAGATTATTTGAAATCAATTGAATTTCCGATTGAACGTATAGAAAAGCTTGTGCTGATATCTCTTCATAATATTTAAACTTCATTATATGGAATTTTAGATAAACCCAAAGGAGGAGCCGAATGATGCCTTTGGCGCCGTATCGCCGGCCGCGCCCGCTCTTAACTTCGCCTTCGCCGCAGCCGTTGCTTGTGGCATCAACAAGGGCAACCCTGGTGAGCATCTTTCTTCATTTACCATATACCAAGTATTTACCTAACTGCCATATGCCTGGTATATATCTATCTATCTTGTTTCTCTACCAGTGTTTACCACCTACTGTAAAGCCACTATTTACCCATTTACTTAAATCTGGTATTTACCCGTCTATCATATACCTTGTATTTACCCAACTAATTATAAACCCGGTATTTATCTACCTACTTATATGCCCAGTGTTTACCACCTACTGTAAACCCAGTAATTACCCATTTACTTAAATCTGGTATTCACCTGTCTATCATATACCTTGTATTTACCTTCCTACCATATACCTTGTATTTACCGACCTACTCACTGTATAAATAAATAAATAAATATATTGGACATTTACACACACGGTCGTCCATCCCCAAAGTAAGTAACTTAATACTTGTGTTATGGGTGAGAGACAACTGGTAAATATATACATATATAGTTTTAAATACATACTTAAATACATATATACACCCAGACTCGAAGAACCAACAAATTCTAAATAGAAAATGTTGGTTCTCGGCGGGAATCGAACCCGCGACCCACGGAGCCGAACACAGGGTTACTGCCAACTGCGCCAACGGGCCAGTCAATGTATGCCCTGTATTAACCCTTCTACTACAAACCCGATGTTTACTCATCTACCATAAACCCATAAATAATATTATTCACCCTTAAGTACCAAGTACATCTTAATGTACTTGGTTTTTACCCACATAACATGTACATGGTATTTACCCACATAATATGTACCTCGTATTTACTCACATAACATGTACCCGGTATTTACCCACATAACATGTACCTGGTATTTACCCACATAACATATACCTGGTATTTACCCACATAACATGTACCTGGTATTTACCCACATAACATGTACTTGGTATTTACCCACATAATATGTACCTGGTATTTACCCACATAACATGTACCTGGTACTTACCAACATAACATGTACCTGGTATTTACCCACATAACGTGTACCTGGTATTTACCCTCATAACATGTACCTGAAATTTACCCACATAACATGTACCTGGTATTTACCCACATAACATGTACCTGGTATTTACCCTCATAACATGTACCTGGAATTTACCCTCATAACATGTATCTGGAATTTACCCACATAACATGTACCTGGTATTTACCCACATAACATGTACCTGGTATTTACCCACATAATATGTACCTGATATTTACCCACATAACATGTACCTGGTATTTACCCTCATAACATGTACCTGGAATTTACCCACATAACATATATCTGGTATTTACCCACATAACATGTACCCGTAATTACCCAATTACAGTATAACTGATATTTCAAACTTACCATATATTTAGTAATTTACCACCTACCATGTATCTAGTAAATAATTTTGCATTCATAAAGATATAGATTAATTATGCTCTATTGATAGTAATATTTTGTTACATAATTTGTGTACCTAAGCTTTAATTTTACTAATTTCCATCAATATTGGTCCAGTAGACTTGAAAACGTTACAGCATACCTTGGCATTTATAATATTAGTATATATGCTATCCTATATTTCAAATTTTTTAATTATAAATTCCCAGTGTCCCCGTATTTGGGCGCCGGGACGCCTGGTGACGTCGACGGCGCGCGACGTCAGCAACTGATGCTGCAAACGCAGCTCGCCAAGAATCTCTTCAAGATGGGACAGTTCGGTGAGATAACATGTTTTAACCTTAATAGATTACATTCGACAACAAAACAAAGTAGAGTAAAAGCATTTTCTGGATATAGACTCTGTTCTGGAGAAAAGGGTTGAAGCTGAAAAATATGGTATATGCTGGCAAATTGCAATAAAGCGTACAGTAGCACATACAAAATATGTGAGTGTTTCAGACACTCATAAATTGGAGCAACAAAACTAGTTTTTTTAATAGTTTGTACTGTGATTGAAATAAAGATTACGATGTATCTAACTCAATTAAGCCTAATTTTTAATTAGGTCAGTTTAATACAAAGCTTCATATATATACATTGAATAACTAGCTCTGTGGAAATCTGTGTATTTAACTGAAATTTTGAACATAAAAGTAGTTATTACGAGTTAACCATAAGCGTTAGAGATATGCTGTCGCGGATTTTTTGACTAAAATCCTCTAGTACATTACTTTAGTGGACTAAAGCTCCCAGAAGGCGTTTTTTTACAACTGCTGAAGATGACAGGCATTTCACTTATGATTTTAGCATTCTTACATAGAAAATATTACCAAACGTCAACAAGAGTTCCAACCACAAATCCACAACTTCAACATATAGAACAGTTGAAATAAGTATTGACAGGTTAAGTTAATATAATTTAGATTTATTAAGCCAGGACAATTCTACCACCAGTACGGAACCCTGTCATTCACAGAGAAGACCTGACAAGAAACTCAGTAGTTTCTCTTAACACGAATACTAGTTATTTGAGGTTAGATTATAACAACTGGAAACACTCAATGTAGGCAGGTAGACGCGGGTCTATCCAAACAATATTAAAACGAGACTGTAACACCTATTAAACCTGCTTGTTTAACCAAGACAGGTTGTAACATGATCTAAACACGTGAGTGAGTGTTTAATTACAGCACAGATCAAGCTCTACAGCAAGACTCCATGTGTGAAACGATCTAGCCGCGTAAGCGTCTAATAACCGTATGAGTCGAGTTTTACAACAATAAAAAAGTTTGAAAACACTATTAGAAAATGTCTACTACAGAAAGTCTCCTATACTGGTGAGGATTATTTAGACGATAAGAATGCGTGGATATAGCTACTCTTCGACAAGATACAATAACAAAATACAAACGTACAAGATATCAATAACTATATATAACTAGTAATAAGAATTATTCTTTGAAAAGAGCAACCGCCGAGTTTCTTGCTGGTTCTTCTCGGTAGGAACAGCTTTCCGAACCAGCAGCAGATGTTGACGATTCAAAAACGCTTGTTCACAAGTTTACTTGAATAAAGAATATTTTGAGTTTGAATACCGATTAATACTCTCTTCGACGTGGCGAGCTCTGCCTTTTATCAACACTTCTAACTCCAAAGCAAGCCCCCACTGTGCTATCGGTCAAGTGATTGCAGTGTTGCCAATTCACAATTGACTACTGCCATTCCTAACAGTATATAATTCCTCTGGCAGGTGCGATTAACGAGTACTTCCAGTCGGCATATGGAGCCACGCCACCTGAGGTGCCGCTCGGCTCACTGCATACCGCTGACACGCAGCAGAACGACGGTGAGCAGCCTCACACACGCACACACACACCCACACACACGAAAACACACACACAGATCCACACTCACACACCCACACTCACACACACACACACCCCCACTCAAACACTCACACACCCACACTCAAAACACTCACAAACCCAAACACACACCCACACTCAAACACACACGCATTACCACACACACTCACAATAAGAAGTCACACAAACACACACACGCCGTAGTACAGAGGTTAAATTTCCATACTTTAAAATTTTCAACTTTTCGCGTGTAACTTTTTTGACTCCTCCCTTTATTATCGCTTTTTGTAAATTATTTTTCAAAAGTAATAATAATATTATTTTGCTGTAATCCGCGATAAAGTAAATAGCAAAAATATATATAATGCTAAATGATAGTGGGCTATCTATTTATTTTTACTCAATAAATATACAAATAAATAAATAAACATATGGGACACTTATACACATGGTCGTCCATGCCCAAAGTAAGTAACTTAATACTTGTGTTATGGGTGACAGACAACTGGTAGATATTCTACATATACAGTTTTAAATACATACTTAAATACAAATACACACCCAGGCTCGAAGAACCAACAATTTGTTTATAGAAAATGATGGACCTCGGCGCGAATCGAACCCGCGACCCGCGGAGCTGAAAGCAGGGTCACTACCCACTGCTCCAACGGGCCAGTTAAAATATAAATATATAAATTATTTCTTCTTCTCGTCCCATCTCCTATCGAAGGTTGGCTACCATCATGATTATTTTTATTTTGGAACTGCTGCCCGAAATAGCAATCGGGTATTCTTTCTGTACCACTGTCTCAAATTTTTAAGCCAGGATATTCTTCTTCCGGGTTTCTTCAACCCTGGATCTTTCCTGTAAATTATTAGTTTTCGTAATGTAAATTGTTCGTTCCAGGCGAGGAGGCCGGCATACTGAGTACCGCGGAGAGCCTCCAGCTGCCGCTGCAGCTGCCAGCAGGCTGTCCGCCGGCGCCGCTGCGGCTGCACGCTGCGTGCGAAGCCGGCGCCAGGCTGCTAGCCGCCTGCGCCCGCTGGCTGCTGGCTCTACCAGCTGCCAACAACTTGTCGTAAGCACGCACTCATCATCATCATCCTCCTGCCCTTATCCCACTCTAAGTTGGGTCGGCAAAACATGTTACATGATGTCACATGATTTGGCTACGTATTTTACGACCCCTCGGCAAGAAAGAGGGTGGTCTATTCTACTTAACCGGATACCACACGGTGGTTCGACTTACCTTAGTCGTCTTTTACGTCACCTCGGTAAGAAATGAGGGTGGTGTATTCTACTCAGCCGGATACCACACGGTGGTTCGACTTACCTTAGTCGTCTTTTACATCACCTCGGTAAGAAATGAGGGTGGTCTATTCTACTCAGCCATATACCACAGGTCGAGTCGACTTACCTTAGTCGCCTTTTACGACACCTCGGTAAGAAATGATGGTGGTCTATTCTACTCAGCCGTATACCACAGGTAGAGTCGACTTACCTTAGTCGCCTTTTACGACACCTCGGTAAGAAATGATGGTGGTCTATTCTACTCAGCCGTATACCACAGGTCGAGTCGACTTACCTTAGTAGCCTTTTACGACACCTCGGTAAGAAATGATAGTGTTCTATTCTACTCAGCCGTATACCACAGGTCGAGTCGACTTACCTTAGTCGCCTTTTACGACACCTCAGTAAGAAATAAGGATGGTCTATTCTACTCAGCCGGTGGATTTCTAAATTCTAATATTATAATTGTGTCTAATATTATATTTGTGTGTGTTAACACTTTTTATAGCATCTTTTTTGTTTACAGATTCGAAATCCAAGTGACTCTATTCCGTAAGTGCTGGCCAGAGCTGTTTGTCTTGGGTCTTGCCCGCTGGTCACAGGCCCTTGGTCTTTCCACCCTGCTGCCGATGCTCTCCAGCCACCTGCAGGGAGAGCTAAGAGAGAGAGCTGACTCCAGACACTCTCAGTCCGCCCAGCAGACCACGCCGGACATCTCACATCCTGAGGTAAGTCTTCCTACCACTATATAGATACTCTGAGGTAAGTTTTTTTTATATTATGAGGGACAACATGAAGTAAGTTTTCCTATATTATGATGGACATCCCGAGGTAAGTTTTCCTATATTATGATGCACATCCTAAGGTAAGTTTTCCTATATTAAGATGACATCCTGAGGTAGGTTTTCCTATATTATGATGCACATCCTGAGGTAAGTTTTCCTATATTATGATGCAAATCCTGAGGTAAGTTTTCCTATATTATGATGCAGATCCTGAGGTAAGTTTTCCTATATTATGATGCAGATCCTGAGGTAAGTTTTCCTATATTATGATTCAGATCCTGAGGTAAGTTTTCCTATATTATGATTCAGATCCTGAGGTAAGTTTTCCTATATTATGATGGACATCCCGGGGTAAGTTTTCCTATGTTATTATGAGGGAATATTTTCCTTCAATAACACGGACACTCTGAGGTAATTTTATATGATTATCCTAAGATAACTGTAATATTTAATTTTGCAGTTGCAAGTTGCACCCTTAGCTAATTTAAAGTTTTTATTTATCTTGCCGCGTACATATGTGAAGGTGGAATCTTGCAAGTTAAATTTGAACCACTTCCTGGAGTCCAATTGAGCAGAAATTTGAGACTACTCGTTACCAGTTAGGATATGAAATTTTTTTTAAATTAATGTCCTGAGGTAATATTCCCTATGTATGAACATCCTAAGGTAAGTTTTATTTTAATAAGATCGACATCATAATATATAAATCCTAATCCTATATCAGGCTTATATATAATACATGATTGAGGACATTTGAACACTAAAGTTTGTACAAAGATGCTTCATATCACTGGTCTAAAATATAATATTTTTTTTATTCTTTGTCAACCGATGAACATCTTAACTTAAAATTTATTATTGCTCGTGCAGATAACCATATCGGACTACTCTGACGAGAGGATCGAGGAGGTGTCTGCGATGCTGTGCCGGCTGCACCAGTTCCTAGGGCACGTGGAACAGCTGCGTCTCACAGATCGAGAGCACGCGCATCTCAGGGCGCTCTGTCTCTTCTCGCCCGGTAAATAACAACCATGACCTCTTCTTTTTGTCAGAAAAACCCATTACGGTGTCGCGTTTTATTTTTTATAAAAACGCGTTACGACGAAGAAGAAAGAGAAAGGAAGACGTTAAACATTATTAATTTACATCATCCTCCTGCCCTTATCCCGCTCTAAGGGGGGTTACAACTTACCTTAGTCGCCTTATACAACACCTCAGTAAGAAATGAGGGTAGTTTAATCTACTCAGCCGGATATCACACGGCGGGTCAACTTACCTTTTACGCCTTTTAAATGAGGGTGGTCTATTTTATTCAGTACATTGCTATAGTATTTGTTTTTCAATCAACTCGTCTCTCAAACGTTACTTTCTGTCTCTCTCTTTATAACTTCACTATTTTATATAAAAGTAAAGTAACAACCCGTTACAATCCCACTGCATAGGGCCCCCTCTCTCCGTTTCTGGAGAGAAGGGTTGGAGCTAAGACCTACCACGCTGCTCCAATGCGGATTGGTAGGTTACACATATCTCCAGAATTCTCCAGAGATATGCAGGTTTCCTCACGATGTTTTCCTTCACCGAAAAGCGTGTGATAAATTTTTATTCAAAATCCAGACTGTACAGATTCTCTGTACTCACCAGATGGTGTCCCGGAGTTCCTGACCCGCAAGCTCCAGGAGTACCAGTCCAGGGTGCTGCGCTCGCTGCGCGCCGCCTGCCAGCCGGACGACGAGCGGGTCGCCACGCTGCTGCTGCAGCTGCCCGTGCTGAGGACCTTCACCGCCACCTTCATCGAGGACGTGTTCTTCGTGGGCTTCGTCGGCGACGTCAGCATCGACGACGTCATACCCTACCTGCTTAACGCCGAACGCTGATGTCAATTTACGCGTATCGAGAAATTTTGGCAAAATTCCGCCAAAAGTAACCACCGTGAAATTCTGCAAAGTTACAGTTATATACATCTACAAGTTTAAATGTAAAAAACAAAATTATTAATTAAATTATTTTGCTATAATCCGCGATAAAGTAAATAGAAAATATATATAATGCCAAATGTACAGTGGACTATCCATATACGTTTACGTAACTATCCACTATACATTTAGCATTATTTTCTATTTACTTTATCGCGATTTAAAGCAAAATACTTTTGTACTAAGGATCTCCGCAAAGTAACACCTAAGCTATAAATTATATAAATGCTGTAAAATAGTATTGTGTAATTCTGCATAGTACCAGTTATATATACAGTTATATAAAAGCATAAATGCTGTAAAATACAATTGTGGAATTCTGCAAAGTAACTGCTATGTACAATATACACTTATATACAAGTATAAATGCTGTAAAGTACAATTGTAGAATTCTGCAAAGTAACTGCTATGTACAATATACAGTTATATACAATATAAATGCTGTAAAATACTATTGTGGAATTCTGCAAAGTAACAGTGATATACAAGTTATATAACAAAGTATGTTACAAATATAAAATAAAGAAGCAAAGTCACGACCTGTTACTGTCCCACTGCTGTACATAGGCGTCCTCTCTCCGTTTCTTAGAGAGGAGATTTGGAGCTAAGACCTACATGGCACCTCTAATGTGGATTGGTGGGTTACACATATATTCCCAGATTTCTCTTAAGATATTAGTTTCCTCGAAATGTTTTCCTTACCGAAAAACGTGATTAACTGCAATGATCAATTAGATACATAAGTTTTAATAGAAAATCTTATTTGTGCCTGTCTGGGGTTTGAACCCGTGATATTTCGAAAGAGCCTCACGGTCTCACCGCTGTGCTATCACAGCTTTGTCTCTTCCAGTCCGTATGTCTTCCTTGAATTATTGTAAAGACTGCATTTCCACCATTTACATGATACTTATATTCTAATATTTTAAGTTAACTTTGTAAATTAGTATTGAAAGTTAAGTTTAACATTACAACTTAAACATTAATTTGTCAGAACTTATTAAAAAAAAATTCCTTTATCTACACAAAAAATATATATATATAAAAGTTTTTATGAATATAAAATTTAATTAATAAAGTAACTGACTTTTTTTGGTAAAAAAAGAGATCAAACTATATTGATGGTATAAAAGCTTTTATTTAAATACTTTTTTGTCGAAATATGTCGTAATTACTGTTAGTCCAAATAGACTTTTTAGCATCACCTATAAGTTCGGCGAGTGCAGAAGCACCGCTGTATAAGTGTGTGTAACTGTATGTTTTTGTATGTGCCTCATTAACACACGAACGATTTAACAGATTTGTGCAAGGAGTAAATTATGGCATTAAAAATCATAGGCAAAATTTAAATGGCTTTCAATCTTTATGTAATTTGTATATTAAATATTACTATAGTACTTAAATATATAAAACTATGTTTATTTCAAGTATATTTCTATAAATGTAAGAGTTTTAAATGTATAATTTAATTGTTAGTGTATGTATTAATTCTTTAGATCAGAACTGATGATATAACTAGATTTTAACCCCTACCGTCCATTTATAAAAGAACGTTACATAGGAATATATTGTCTAACTACTTTAAAAAATTAAATTAAAAAAAAATATTTTTTGGTAACGTGTTATAAGAAATAAAAACTTATTCACAGTATTTTTAATTTCATCAACCACCACTCAAAAACTCCAAAGCTGTTCCTACCGAGAAGAGCCAGCGAAACTCGGTGCTTGCTCTTTTCAAAATCTTTTTATTACTACTTACATTTAGTCAACTGTTTTGTGTAGGCTCGAAGACTAATTATATCCACGCGCTCTTATCTAAGTGATCCTCAACAGTAGGCTTTTTGTATCAGCCTCCTTTTAATAGTGTTTATAAAAAGCTGTAATAGATTGTGGAATTGAAATCTTTACTTGCAATTAATAGCTGATCATATTGGCCATACCATATTCAGATGTGAATAATCATAATAGAATAGAATTTTAAGAAGTCTCTTTCTTCTTTTAATTCTAAAGTAAACATTAGAATAGCAAGTTTAAAAATAAAAGTACAGCATTTTCTTTTTTCATATTATTAAACCGGCTCTTTCTATATGAGTCGCCCGCCGTCAATATGTCAACGAGCATTCGGTATGTTGTCCAATAAAAGGCCTTAAAACGCTAGATTCCAGGCCAAAATAAACCTATAAAAAACTTTAAAATGTGAGTCAGTTTATTTTGGTATTTGAAATTTGAATATTTGTCACATTTTTTACATTTTTACCAAGTCGAGGAAGTGTCTTTTTGTAGAAAATTAATATTAAATTTAAATCCCAATTAATTTCAACAAAAATGAGTTCAAAAGTAGCGGTAGTAACTGGAAGTAACAAGGGAATAGGATACGCTATAGTCCGTGGACTTTGTAAAAGTTTTAAAGGCGTTGTATATCTTACTTCGCGAGACAAGGAACGCGGCGAAAAAGCCGTAAATGAACTAAATAAAGAGGGCTTGACTCCAAGTTACCACCAATTGGATATTACAGATCATAAAAGTGTTGAATCTTTCCGAGACTATATTAAAGAGAAGTATGGCGGAATAGATATATTGGTAAATAACGCAGCGATTGCTTTCAAGAATAAGGCTAAAGAGCCGGTAGCTGTGCAAGCGGAACAAACTTTAGCTGTGAATTACTTTGCAACGCTTTCAACATGCGAAATACTGTTTCCAATCCTACGAAACGACGCGAGGGTTGTGAACATTTCCAGTTCATGTGGCCACTTGAGCCACATACCAAGCGCGACGCTGCGTAAACGTTTTCAGGATCCTAAACTGAGTATAAACGAATTGTCTGATCTCATGCATCAATATATAAAAGCAGCTAAGGAAGGAACTCACGCAGCGGAATGGGGAAATTCGTCCTATGTTGTATCCAAAGTTGGTTTGACTGCGTTAACTAAAATACAGCAGAGGTTATTCAATGATAGAGGTATGTAAAATATTATTATATTTTATACACTGTGTTTCTAGGAAAAGATATAGAGAGAGGAGATAATAGTAGAGAGAAATAAATACATTTTATTTATTTATTTCCGAAAAAAAAAGTTGGTTACATATAAATATCTTAACTAAACTTAACTGAACTACTAATCAAACAGGACTAAATAAAAAGACACTAAAGTGTGTGAAGGTGTAGTGTGTAGGTATTTGTGAGTGTGTTGTGTGTATGTGGGTGAATGCAATGTGTATATATGTGTGTATTGTTTTGCTATAATCTGCAATTATCAAATCTACGTAATGATGAATTTTATACTGGTTTGATGGTGAAGGCAGTGAGCTTGCCTGGATTGGAGGTTCAATTCCTGCTGAGGCCCAACATTTTCTAAGAACATGTGGTGGTCCTATGAATCTGGGTGTAGTATATATGTATTTATATTAAACATTTATATTATGAACTATTAATTTTTAATATGGTATATTATTATTATATTATATTAGCCTTTATTATCTGAAGTGTTTTTTTTTACAATATTCATATCTTTTACTTATTTAACATTATATCTTCAGTTTGCCCTTTGACATAGGCCTTCCAAATTCTTCTGTCACAAGCCTTGTTTCCACATATGACCTGCAATCACTCTTAGATCGTCCTTCCATCTTAGGTACCACTCTACTATATCTCTATTCCATTTTGACAATGTTTCTCTCATCATGTGGCCAATCATCAATATAGTATATATAGGAATTTATAATTTTAATTTTTAATAAGTTGATACTTTTACTTAAGTTCTTTTTATAAAGTATTTTTAAAAAAAGTGTGTAAAAGTTGGTAAGTCTTTTGTGTATGTTCAATCACAACAGGCATTACAAACTAGGATTGCCTAATTTCTAAAGTAAATATTTCAGTGAAGTCTATTAGTCTTTTATATCGCACATCTTATCTTATCTAATTTCGGGGATGCCTGTCGGTACAGGATGGGTGGTC
Organism: Morpho deidamia; assembly: GCA_947086505.1. Classification (NCBI taxonomy): domain Eukaryota; kingdom Metazoa; phylum Arthropoda; class Insecta; order Lepidoptera; family Nymphalidae; genus Morpho; species Morpho deidamia. The sequence continues at coordinate 19,241,994 of CAMTZC010000008.1, forward strand.
AGCTCCAATACTGGACTATTCCACCCATTTCCCCATGTTGGGACAAGGGTTTCACTGTTGTCCCGACAGTGTCACCTGCTCTAGCCTACCTGTTGCTTTCACAAACCTTATAATATCCCTGAAGGAGATATTTGTTAGGTCATCAGCTACAATTTTGTCCTTACCTAATATCTCCCATCTTACCAGCAAGTACATGGGGCACTCAGCCATAAGGTGGACACTCGTTTCTTCTTCTCCACACCCTACGCTGAATCTTCTTTTATTCTCATTATTGACAAGTTTCTGTTTAACAGGCGGTGCCCAGAAATTTATATTGCACATACAAACATGTCAGTATTTAAATAACTCTCTTAAATGTATATCTATTTATGATTCCCCTGAAAAGTGAGCTTTATGGATTTGTTAAGTTATTCACGACTGGTATATAAGTTTCAATAACACTAAATTTTACTCTTGTTTTTGCAGTGAAAGCTTTATAAATAGACAAAGACATATTTTTAGTCTATATTGTATAACATGTAGTCATCGAAACTTGAACATTTTTTTATTATTATTTAAACCTTTATTTAGACACTTGACTGGCTCGTTGTCTCCGTGGGTTGTGACCCTGCCTTCAACTCTGCGGGTCGCTGGTTCGATTCCTGCTGAGGGCCAACATTTTCTATAAACAATTTGTTGGTTCTTCGAGCCTGTGTGTATATTAGTATTTAAGTATGTATTTGAAATTATCTATGTAGTATATCTACCAGGTATCCGTCACCCATAACACAAATATTAAATTACTTACTTTTGTGTCAGGTGACCTTGTGTATAAGTGTCCCATATATTTATTTATTTATTTGTTATAGACTTTAATTTGTAGTAAAAATGTTATTTTTTAGCAGTGATGTCTGTTTGTATTCTGACAAAGGCCTCCTCCAACTGTGACCATTTTGTTCTATCTTCAGCAACTCTAGTCCAATTTGGCCCTACCACCAAAATGTCATCCACCCATCTTCAGAGTGGTCTGCCCCTCTTTCTTTTCTGGTGTTTTGTATACCAGAACATTAATTTTTTGAACACATATTATCATTACTATAATAAGCAATTACAAATTATAATCATTCGTAACTTTTATTTTTGTTGCATGTTAGTGATAAAACACTCACATTAGCTTGAAGATAAATAAATGTTTTTTATTTTAAGTATTATACAAGGCCAACATTGTTTATATGTAAAAGTACTGACTTGTTTTTATTTCTTATCACATAGTAACAAGTTCTGCTTGGGCGAACTGCATAGTGTATACACCCCATGTGGAACTTTCTACTCAGACCATTTGGTATTATCATTGTAAAGGTGAAATTAAAAAAATTTATTATGCAGTCAAATGGAGGCATCTTAATTCTACTCAGCCGAATACCACACGACGGGTTGACTTACCTTAGTCGCCTTTTGCGACACCTTGGTAAGAAATTAGGGTGTTCTATTCTACTCAGCCGGATACCACAAAACTAGTCGGGCTCATCCGATAAAATAAGACGTGAGTATAGCCGGTCTCTCAACCTTAATTATAGCTCTAAATTTTTCAAAATTCCAAATTTCAGATATAAAAGTGAACGCAGTGCATCCTGGGTATGTAGCAACGGACATGTCATCGCACAAGAGAGTCCTGACCATAGACGAGGGGGCGCAGGCGCCTCTGTTCCTCGCCCTGGACGCACCAGACTCTGTCCGGGGTGAATATGTGTGGTACACCAAGGAAATTGTAAGCTGGGATGGAGAGACACCTGCAGGACTCTAATAACGTAATTTATAAGAATTCATTTCATTAAACTACTTGTTACTACTTAGGATGCTGATGTAAATTATTATAATTCTAAAATTGTGGTCTTGCTAGTTAAAAATTCTATAGTGTGTAAATTTTCAAAGAATTTCAGAATTGTTCTTAAACTCTATGAAAAAAGAGATAGAAAAAAAAACTTTAACAGAAATAATTAATAGAATTAGGGGTTACTTTGCCGAGATCCATTATACAAAAGTAATAAATAGAAGAATATATAGTGTTAAATGTATAGTAGACTATCCGTATTTTCATACCCGATACATGCATGATTCGTAAAAACACATGCACAAACCTCCACCACAGTACACAAGCACTACACACGTTCACTATCACAAACTCAACAATCGTTTCGGCCCGCAACCGAAGCATCATCAGGAGAATAGACTCCATAACAAAATCGCAAAGGCTTTGCGATAGAAACGATCGTAGAGATTTTGGTGGTGGTTGTGTGTTCTGCATGCGTGCATTGTTGCTGGTGGAGGCGTCTTAGGATACGTGTGGTGACTTGTCCTGCATGTATAAGTTATGTGAATTTTGCCTGCTTCATACTCTTAGCATTACATACATACTTTTAACACAGGTGGATTATAGCAAAGTAGTTCTGTTATAGATTCTGTAATACGGAATTCCGAAAAGTAACCTCTGCTTCTATAAATCATTTAAAAGTCATTTTTTTCTAAAGCAGACAGAAAGAAAGAAACTTTGTGACCCAGCACTGCTTTACAGAGCATATTACTTAGTCACAATCAGGTTCATTGACTGCTATTTTGTCCATGAATTTAGGACATCCTGTATATTTCGGACATCATCAAGAAATGATGAACTTTCTACAAGTATTTCTTCACTGAATATACTACATAGTGAATTGAGGCTATTAAATAATATTTTGGATATGAAAACTCGGGTACTTGCACCGGGTTCGAACCCGCTATGTTATGGTATGTCACGTCTTGTCACACCATACCTGTTATATTTATAAGAGATTTGTGAAATAAAACTATTATATTAATATTTTCTGAATTTATCTTTATTAAAACCTTATTCTTTTACGTTCCACTATCTTATAAACACTAAATACGTTCCGATTCACGCATGAAAAAACTTAAAAATTCAGTTCTAAATTCAATTTTTCAACTAAACGAAGACAATAAATCGACTATTTTTTTTCGATCACAAAAATTAAAAAAAAAATTGTTGAGAGTTCCGTTACACGGTCGGAGTTGCAACCTTTTAAAATTTTAATTGTATAAAAGGAGTTTTAATGCTTATATTAAATTTATTTTGCATATTAATACAGATTAATTTTACTCAAACAACACAATAATCTCCAAAATAATAAAGTATTATTGTCTTTTAATATGCAATAGACTGATTATTTAAACTTTCACGTTTTTTTATTTAACCTTTAGTGTTCCGGAACGTGGATCCGTAATTCCATTATACGGAAGTCGAAACCAAGCTGAAACAATTTACGCGATTTTTCCCATTTTTCAAATAGCTTTTTACATAGCAATAAGATCCATACTTGTGTATATTTTTAAAAGCTTTTATTTCACAAAGTACAGTGAATAAAAGGTCAGTTGATGCAATCGTGCATTGGTCAGCCCAGAATAATCGAGAGAGCCTAAACGCGCACAGATGTTAAGGAGAATGCCAGAATTTCATACATCTTTGTGCCTAGACGTTACAGTATTAATTTTTATGTTGTAGGATAGAAAAATATTTCTTATCTTAGGATCAATTATTATTTTATTTAATTTCTATAGAGGAACTATAAAATAAGAGTTATAGTTTGAGGTTATAGACAACTACAAGTACATGCTAAATTCCATAAGATCAAATTAAAAACAATAGGATTTGTGATAAAAATATAACAATAAGCTATCATCATTGAAGTAAAAGTTCAAACACATGTTCATGAGAGCAACAAATATTTTAGTTAATATCAGGAAAGTAATTATTGTTAATAAAGTGAAGCTTATATATTTTTTTTAGATAATATTTTAAATTATTATGTTTACAAAAACGTAATAAAGGAATCATTATATTTTTTTGGTGTATTTAAACTAAAAACGCTGGAATCCAGCGCTGTATAGGCAATTAACAAAGTAACAAGATGACAATTAATTAATACGTCTCGTTTTAGGGTAATTAACTAGTTTAATACCATTATAAATATCATTGTTAAATATAAATAAGTTTTGTAACATATTTCCATTGAAAGTTTAATATTTTTAATATTTCATGTTTAATATTTATAATGATATTAAAACTGAAAAAAATAACATTTTTTTGGTGTATGTGGGGTTTCTGTAATAGTTAGGCCCAATTTTGGCACTCTCCTTTTTCAGTCAAAAATTAAATAATGAGATACTTTGTCTCTTGTTTGACATATTTGATTTTAAGCTTGGAGATTCAAAGTTACGCGTTTTTTCATGTTTCTAGGCATACAGCGGTATCGTCATTTTAGTTTCAAGTTAAATCAAATTTAAATATTGATAACTAAGACAATGGATCTTACATTTTATTTTAGATTATATAAGCTTCAATTGTGACAAATTTAATTAGATATTAATGAAATTTGGCAGCGAATTAGTAAGACAGACTTTCTTATGTAAATTTTAGAATTAATTTTGTTGGTTCATAAAGACTCTTTCACACTACAAAATTTGAGGTATTCATGTCTAATATATACATAATTAATATAATAAATAAAATTTCACCTAACACTCGAAGTTTAAACAAATTAAAACAATACATTTAAAATATGACGAATTTTTATTCTATATTTCAACAAAACATTCTACTCTAGAGATCATAACTATCAAATATTACATTAAATACAATAAATTAATTACATTATTATAAAACTTAAAAGACAATATTCTAAGACGTAAATTTATAACGTATTACCAGCGACTTTGTTCGCGTCAATTTTAGTTATAAAATACCCTCAATTATACTAAATTTTGCCCTGATCTTGTGTCTTTTGTTTTCCAAAGGAAAAACAGAAATTTAAACCTACATTATAGCTCAGCATAGATGCTTCAATAGCATTAAATTCCATCAATATTGCTCCAGCTAACAACCCGTGACAGCGCAACAGTCAAATTTTCCAAAAAAATATAAACATTGATAAATCCCACGTTTAATATTAAAGTGACCTATTTCAAAATTTGACTTAATCGAGTTAGACACATTGTTATGCTTATTTTAATGCCCTTTATGACGTCACGTTAGAAACTATTAAAAAAAACTAGTGTTTTCTTGCTCTTCCAAGTTATGAAACTCTTTAACACAGTTTTGTGAGCGCTTTATCGCGATTTGCCACAATTTTTTTTTTAAATACGGTCTCTATAATACTAAGCGTGCGATATATTTAAATTATTAGTACGTTTTTTCTTAATTTAAACTATTGTGAGTAGTATTCATAGTTAATGTGTAGACACCGGCTATACTCACGTCCAAATGTATAGCGTTAGGCCGATTAGTTTCGAGCCCGTGCCCGTGCACTTATACATGAGCTCTTTACATGACGTTATCGCGGCGTAAACGCAGTGTTAGACGTGAATATAGCCGGTGTCTACACATTAACTATAATGCGTTTTTATGCAAAAGGATAATTAGTCTAAAATTTTCCAACGTCCAATTGAACACAAAAAAATCCAATCTTCATAAAGAGACGACAGATAGCTAGCCATTTGCTTTCTCTTCAAAAGTAATAGTAAAATTATTTTGCCACTATCCGCGATACAGTAAATAGAAAATATATATAGTGCTCAATGTGGACTATCGGTTTTTTCATTCCCGATACATTCAGGATTCGTAAAAACACAAGCAAGAACCTCCACCACAATACACAAGCACTACAGACGTTCACTATCACTATCATTATATATATTTTCTATTTACTTTATCAAATTTTCCAAAAAAATATAAATAAGAATTACTTCATATTTATACCGGCTATACTCACATCTAATTTTATTATTATAATTTATAGAATTAGGCGTTACTTTGCGGAGATCCATAATTCAATTTGCTATAATCCGCTATTAATTTAATCTCGGATTATAGCACAATAATTTTATTATTACATTTGTTTTATTATTATAATATATTATAATTATGCTATATTATTATATTATAATTTCATTAATAATGTTGGAATATGTATCAAAATAATACTAACTTATCATACAGTAACGTCCTCTAGTGATTAAGATATGTACTATGATAGATGTGTACCATAGATAGAGGAAGTAATTTTGTCTATTCTCAACCGCAACACATTCGATTCATTAAATAAGACATGAGTATAGCCGGTATCTATATATTAACTATGAATACTAGTCATAGTTTAAATTAAAAAAAGGATTACTTCATTCATTCCGATGGACACATTTAAGCCTCCATTACTCTAGTCATAATTAATAACTCTACGATTAACTAACAACATCTCTCAACACTCTCTCTGTATGTCTACAAAAGTCTCAAACAGCGGTACCTGAATGTCCGAGACCTCCTTCTTCACGATGCCGAGGTCCACAAAGCTGTCCACGCGCAGAGGGTCCATAACCTTGCTCTTCTTGGTTTTGACCTTGACCTTGACGTCCATCAGCTCGTCTCCATCCACCATGAGCAGCTTCCGTCTCGACTGCGCCTTGATCTGGGCTCGAGTCATGTTGAGATGCTTCAGCTTGTAGTGGACTTTGACGTAGGACTGTGTCTTGAACTCTTTACCACACTCGTTGCAGGGGAATTTCTCCCCAGAGTGGGCTTTCACGTGACGAGCGAGGACTTGTTGGCTCTAAAAGTAAAAAAAAAGTAACGGCCTGTTACTATGACCACTGCTGGGCATGGGCCTTCTCTCCGTTATTGGAGAGAAGGATTGGAGCTAAGACCTACCACACTGCCCCAATGCGGATTGGTAGGTTATACATATCTCCAGAATTCTCTAGAGATATGCAGGTTTCCTCACGATGTTTTCCTTCACCAAAAAGCGTGTGATTAATTGCAATTATAAATTAGACATATAAGATTAATTAGAAAAACTCATTGGTGCTTGCCCGGGGTTTGAACTTATGATCGAGTCCAGCTAAGTAGAATAGACCACCCTGATTTCTTACCGAGGTGTCGTAAAAGGCGACTAAGGTAAGTCGAAAGGCCATGTGGTTAACGAGTTGTCATAAAACAGGACTAAGGTAAGTTGACGTCAGGCAGGCGGTCGCAAAATATGCAGCCGAATTACGTGACAATATGTATGTAACATGTTGTGCCGACCCCACTTAGAGTGGGATAACGGCAGGAGGATCCGATACACGGATGCTGAACTCTTATGAAGGAACGGGCAAAGGCCAAGAATTCGACACCGGCTACGGTGAAGCAATACCGAAAGGTGGTCCCGCCGTAGAAGGGAAAGGAAATGAGGAGGGGTTTTATTCCGTGGGAGTCGGACACTCCTCTGTGGAAAAATCTTCAGGAAGTCTATTAAGGACTTCCTCTTTTCCTAGAGAAAAGAAGAAAAGGGCAGGAGGATGCTGGTGGGTGGTGGGCGCACTGACCGCGAACATCTTCCCGCAGGACTTCCCCCCCTCTAGGAAAAGAAGAAAAGGGCAGGAGGATGCTGGTGGGTGCACTGACCGCGAACATCTTCCCGCAGGACTCCTCCTCCTCTAGGAAAAGAAGAAAAGGGCAGGAGGATGCTGGTGGGCGCACTGACCGCGAACATCTTCCCGCAGGACTCCTCCTTCTCTAGGAAAAGAAGAAAAGGGCAGGAGGATGCTGGTGGGTGGTGGGCGCACTGACCGCGAACATCTTCCCGCAGGACTTTCCCTCCTCTAGGATAAGAAGAAAAGGGCAGGAGGATGCTGGTGGGTGCACTGACCGCGAACATCTTCCCGCAGGACTCCTCGTCCTCTAGGAAAAGAAGAAAAGGGCAGGAGGATGCTGGTGGGCGCACTGACCGCGAACATCTTCCCGCAGGACTTCCCCCCTCTAGGAAAAGAAGAAAAGGGCAGGAGGATGCTGGTGGGTGCACTGACCGCGAACATCTTCCCGCAGGACTCCTCCTCCTCTAGGAAAAGAAGAAAAGGGCAGGAGGATGCTGGTGGGCGCACTGACCGCGAACATCTTCCCGCAGGACTTCCCCCCTCTAGGAAAAGAAGAAAAGGGCAGGAGGATGCTGGTGGGTGGTGGGCGCACTGACCGCGAACATCTTCCCGCAGGACTTTCCCTCCGCTAGGAAAAGAAGAAAAGGGCAGGAGGATGCTGGTGGGTGCACTGACCGCGAACATCTTCCCGCAGGACTCCTCCTCCTCTAGGAAAAGAAGAAAAGGGCAGGAGGATGCTGGTGGGCGCACTGACCGCGAACATCTTCCCGCAGGACTTCCCCCCTCTAGGAAAAGAAGAAAAGGGCAGGAGGATGCTGGTGGGTGCACTGACCGCGAACATCTTCCCGCAGGACTCCTCCTTCTCTAGGAAAAGAAGAAAAGGGCAGGAGGATGCTGGTGGGCGCACTGACTGCGAACATCTTCCCGCAGGACTTCCCCCCTCTAGGAAAAGAAGAAAAGGGCAGGAGGATGCTGGTGGGTGCACTTACCGCGAACATCTTCCCGCAGGACTCCTCCTTCTCTAGGAAAAGAAGAAAAGGGCAGGAGGATGCTGGTGGGCGCACTGACCGCGAACATCTTCCCGCAGGACTTCCCCCCTCTAGGAAAAGAAGAAAAGGGCAGGAGGATGCTGGTGGGTGCACTTACCGCGAACATCTTCCCGCAGACGGGGCAGCTCTTGTCCTTGGGCTGCTGCAGCCGCTGGTGCGCGGCGCGGGCGTGCGCGCGGAGCCGCGCCGGCGTGCGGAACACGCGCCCGCAGCCGCACGCGTGGCGCCGCACGCGCATGTGCGTCCACGCGATGTGCGACCGGACCTCCGCCTTCGAGAAGAACCCTTTCTGGCAGTAGTCGCACTGGTACCTGGCCGCACACACACAGACACCGGCCTTTCAATCAATCAATCAAAATAATCTTTAATCGTAAGGCATATTACACAATTGAAGAGTATTTGAATGATAAAAATGCTTGGATTTGAAAATCCTTTCAGCTCCAAACAAAAGTGCAAATAAATAATGTAAATTTAAATGTTTAAAAGATTGACCATCGAGTTTCTTGCTGGTTCTTCTCGGTAAGAGCAACATTCTGATCCAGTGTAGCTTATTAAATCTAATTATTGATCCTTGACGATTCAAAAGCCTACTTGAATAAAGATTATTTTGATTTTGATTTTGATTTTGATCTTGGTAAGACTTGCATTGAACGGTTAATTGTAATTTGATCTTTATAATACAAAAGCCAGAAATGTCTTATATCTGTTGTAAAAAAATATATCAATAAGAAGATAAAGTACATAAAAAAGCTCGGATTGATTCAACGGACTACAGAAAAATTTATCAAATCAAATCAAAATAATCTTTATTCAAATAAACCATTTCAGGCACTTATGAATCGTCAAGCGTCAATATGATTAATGAAGCTACAACTGGTTCGGAATGTTGCTCTTGCCGAGAAGAACCAGCAAGAAACTGCGGTCAATCTTTTAAATATTTTCAATTATACATTATTAAACCGCTGTCTTGTATTAAGCTGAAAGGATTTTCAAATCCAGGCTTTCTTATCATCCAAATAATCTTCAATTTTGTAATATGCTTTACGTATAAGCATATTTTTTACACTTAATTGGAATCTTTCTGTACACTGGTCTAAACTGGATTGAGGAATTTTATTATAGAAGCGAATAGCGAGACCAACAAATGAGTTGCTAACTCTGCTGAGTCGCGACGCTGGTATCGTAAGCTGTTTGTGACCTCTCGTATGTTTATGATACGATTGGGTGTCGAACCGATACACGGTAAACTGTAGACCTACCACGAACTTTTATAAAACGATTCAATTTGTACGGGCTAACACGTACATTTGCACCGTCGGCATTTACGCCATATTATTAATATCACTTAATACAAATTTGAAATCAGTACGACGTTAGCGGCCGCGCGTGCTCAACATATCAAATCATTATTATCAATCATTATAATAACTATCAATTACATAACTATATCAATTAAGCGTCGCAACTATCAATTTATCAACAAAAGATAGTACAGGGTAGTAGCAGCCCGTACACAATTCAAAGTTAGTATCGTATCCGGCAATAAATAATGCACATCGAGAAGATTTATAGAAGCAGGCGTTTTTTGCGGAATTCCATATTACATGCACTATAACAGAACTGCCTCGCTATAATCCGCACGGGTTAAGCGAATGCATGCAAAGCCAATGTGTATGAAGCAGGCAAAATTCACCTTACACATACAGGACAAGTCACCACATGCACCCCACAAAGCGCCTCCACCAGCAGCAATGCACAAGCAGAACACACAACCACCACCACAATCCCAATTTGGGATTTGGAGTGCACGTGATGACTTGTCTTGCATGTTCAAAGTTCGTAAATTTTGCCTGCTTCATACACATTCGCTTTGCATGCATTCGCTTAACCCGTGCGGATTATAGCGAGGTGGTTCTGTTACAGTGCACATTGAGAACTTAGAACGAAACAGCCGGCCAAATCGATTTCGTAGAGCGCTGTCACTGTCACACACGGGTTCGTCAGTCTGTGCGACAGAGACAATGCTCTATGAAGCAGAATCTAGCCAATTTCTCTCTCTGACCCTCGATGCGCATTATTTATTGCCGCGTACTATACCTAAACTCAACCATTTCCTTTTCGTAACACAAAGTGTGGATTGCATTGGGGTCGAATTGTTTGAAAAGGATAACGTTATATGAACTATAGATAACTCAAATGTTTTAGGACGCATTCCGAACGCTCATTCGGCACCGACTTAAAGTGTGCGTCTTTAAGACGTCATGGTATGAAAAAGCAAAACGATTCAGTTTACGTCTTTAATTGAGTCGCAATAAGAGCTGTGATAGCCGAGCGGCGAGACCGTGCGACTCTTTCGAGGGAAACACGAATTCAAACCCGGGCAGGCACCAATGAGTTTTTCTATTAAAACTCATGTGTCTAATTGATAATTGCAATTTATCACACGCTTTTTTCGGTGAAGGAAAACATCGTGAGGAAACCTGCATATCTCTAGAGAAATCTAGGGATATGTGTAACCTACCTATTGGAGCAGCGTGGTAGGTCTTAGTTAGGTAGGTCTTAGCTCCAATCCGTCTCTCCAGAAACGGAGAGAGGAGGTCTATTCCCAGCAGTGGGATTGTAACAGGCCGCTACTTTACTAAGTCTTTTTAGATACTCTTAAAGAATTTTGTAAAAAAAGTGTTTTTTTGTTATAAAATCATGCTAAATAATGAATCAATACTCACTTCCGGACCCGTTCCGTGTGCATCCGCATCATGTGCCTCGCTAGCATGGCTCGGGTGGTCAGCACTCGCCCGCACACCCCGCACGTGGTCTCCGCTGATAACCTGATGGGACAACATCATACTAAAATCAGATCCAAAATATTCTTTATTCAAGTAAACTTGTGAACAAGTGCCCCCGCATACCCCGCACGTGGTCTCAGCTGACAACCTGATGCGACAAGTTGAGACTAAATTCAAATCCAAAATATCCTTTATTCAAGTAAAGCACTTGTTTACTAGAACAAGTGCTTTTGAATCGTCAACTTTACTGCTGGTTCGGAAAGCTGTTCCTACCGAGAAGAGACAGCAAGAAACTCGGCGGTTGCTCTTTTCAAACAATAATTCACTATTTACATATAGTTATAAATGTCTTGTACAGCGTAGAAGAGTAGCTATATCCACGCAGTTTTTATAGTCTAAGTCAGTGATTCCCAAAGTGGCCTATATCGACCCCTAGGGGTCTATGACAACCTGCAAGGGGTCTACGTCAGCGAAAAAAATTTTGGGGGTCCATGAAATGAAAATGGGGATCCACGATAGTGGATCTCACCACATACACTGATAGTACCTATTTACTTACATCATACTATCTTATAATATCAAAACATATACATTATTTATAAAAGTACCTATGAAGTAAAAAAAATATTATATATGTTTATAAAATTGTGTAAGTTGTAGGATGTTGGTATTCGCTTTGTGGTCGCAATACATTTTGAACTTGTAAAAACCTGAGAGTCGCAGTCTCAGCGCTTCGCTACCTTGCACAAAATTTAATTTTGAGTAGTTTTAATTTAAATTCACTTAATAAATGTATAAATTAACGCGTGTTTTTACTTTAAGTTTTTAACACTAAACTTCACTACAGTTAGAAATTTACTGGAAATCAATATCAGGTAAGTAAGGGGTCTACCCAACACGGAATAACATGGCAAGGGGTCTACTACACAAAAAAGTTTGGGGAACTCTGGTCTAAATAATCCTCAATAGTATAGTAGGCTTTCTGTATTAGCCTTTTCAAATAGTATTTTTAAACCGCTGTAATGACAAAGTTAAAATCGATTGCAGAATTTTATTATGGAGTCTTATAGCCAACCATATTTGATTTCCTAGTCACTAATGCATTAAAAATGGACCGAGTAATTTTTTTAAAATTTTTTTATTGTAAATTATAATTGTTAATATATATTTAAAATCTCACCTCGGCACCCGCGACACGACGCTGCCGTCATTCGTTGCGTAGTCCCTGTTGACAAAAACACACACACACATATATATATATAATTTGAATCATGCCGTGTGGTATGTAAAAGACCACCCTCATTTCTTACCGAGGTGTCGTAAAAAGCGACTAAGGTGAGTTAATCCACCGTGTGGTATCCGGTTGAGTAGAATAGACCACCCTCTTTCTTACCGAGGGGTCGTAAGAGGCGACTAAGGTGAGTTAATCCGCCGTGTGGTATCCGGTTGAGTAGAATAGACCACCCTCTTTCTTACCGACTTGTCGTAAAATACGACTAAGGTAAATGACATCAGGCGGCTAATAGTCTTGGTATGCGAGTCGTTATTAACTTAATGAATGTTTTCTTTGTGGTTTATGAACTTTTTGTTAAACGTTTAATGAGATTTAATTATACATAAATAAATATATGGGACACTTACACACATGGTCGTCCGTCCCCAAAGTAACTTAATACTTGTGTTATGGGTTACAGACAAATGGTAGATATACTACATAATATGTATATAATTTTAAATATATACTTAAACCTTTATTCCTAATATTATAAATGCGAATATTTGTGAGTATGGATATCCATCCATACTCAGTTTGTTACTCTTTCACAGCGAACCCGCTGAACTAATATCGATAAAATTTAGCTCAATTATTCCTTATATACCGGAATAACATATAGGCTATAGAAATCCTGTTAATTCTACAGGATTTTTACAGGAGGACATTTAAAAACGCCATCTATTATCAACCTATCAAAGTTTTTTAATTCACTATGTATCAAAGACGAGTCAAATCTGTAATAAAAAGTTTTTTATCACTTGTTCAGCTTACGTCGACGAAATTTTTATATATTTTGATTTCTGCTTACTGCATCAATTTAACTGAGCTATTATAATGTATAATACTGAAGCTTCTGTTTATTCCAGGACTAAGGTCCACGCGGACGAAGTCGCGGGTAAAAGCTTGTACAAATATAAACCAAGGCTCGAAGAACCAACAAGTTACAAATTATTAATACTTGAGTTTTGCATGTCACACTGTGGTCACCTTAGAGGGTTCTTGCTGTGGTGCTGCCGGCAGTGCACCTTCAGCACCTCGATGTTTCTGAAGGTCCTGGAGCAGAGGCCGCAGGTGGCGGGGTTGGGGTTCTCGTGTACCGGCAGGTGCTTGATCAGGTACCTCTTGTTCTTGAACTCGCGCCCGCAGTGAGAGCACGTCGCCTTCCTGTTCACGTTCTCCTTCACTTGCTCGTTGTGGGTCCTGATATTGAAAAAAATAATAATATTACAACCAGAAACAAGTTAAGAACTTAACCTTTATTTTGCTATAATCCGCGATACAGTAAATAGAAAATATATATAGTGTTCAATGTTTAGTGGACTATCCGTATTTTCATACCCGATACGTGCAGGATACGTAAAAACACATGCACAAACCTCCACGTGCACAAAGCTCTCTATAAATAATGTAACACTGAAAACAGATAATGAAACTGTATTTTTGGGAATGGCCATGTATACAAGGCTCCAGTGGAGCACACACATAACAACTCTTTTCATACTTTGGACATATAAGGATATTTATACAGTAAAAATTGCAATAAATTTGCAACACTAAATAAAAATTGACTCTGCCCCCGTACCACCCGCACTCCAGCCAGACGGAATTGATTTCAAATTAGTCGGTTACACATACATGTGAACGTGGACTCAGTATTAGATGCCACGTCACCTAATACTGCTCTTTTTCCCTTCCAATCATGATTCGCGTGTTCCCAAGACGTAGTGGGAACTATTTGGTCCAGAATCCACTCAATACTTGGACACTATCAGCTCAATCAAGGATACTATCAGGCTCGGGTCCTCACCTGACGTGTCCCCGGTACCAGCCGCGCTCGAAGAACACCCGCCGACACACCGGGCACTCCAGCCTCACGGGCTTGGTGTGCATCTGCTCCACGTGCCGCCTCAGGTACTTGGGCCGTCTGCGGACAACGGTCATCATGATAAATATGAGACAAAAGTAATTGGATAACGCGTTTACGATAGTATGAACTTTTATTCTAAAAGTGCACGCCCCTCCAATGTCTTTACTCACACACATAAAACTTATGTACAGACGAAATACACGCAAACTTGTTATTCTAATTGGTTAGGAGCACGCATCGATTATTGCCAAAGTACAGTTAGCATGTCATAAAAAAAGAGGATAAATTCTTATTTTTTATTTTAAATAATAATTAGATAAATTTTTTCTTTAATAGAAAAATATGGAGAATTTTATAAAACTATGTGGCGAAAAAAACTGGCAAAACTTAGATGATCATTATTTCATCATTAAAGCTATTGCTTTAATTAAGGAACGAATTGACATGATTGATAGAAATATGTGGGAAAATACGTGTCGAAATGTGAATGATATTGAGATAGAATATATGAAAAATTTTGAATTTATAATTAATGTTGAGTCTGAATTTGAAGATAGCGATGTGAGTAGATAGCGTTAAAATAGTAAATATTTCTTGCAGTTTAATTTAAATTTTTTTACTAATAAAATAAATGAACAGACTTCTGTACATTACGTTATATTTATCATTCTAATAGTTGCATAATGAATATATGATATGATCTTTATTTAATTAAGTTGGCAAGCTAGCTCTTGATTGCGAATTCACCTGATGGATGCCGATGTAGTTTAAGTTTCTTGAAAGGGTTTGGAGATTAAACGTGTAACCATTCAGGGTTTTTACACGACATCGTACCTGAATGCTAAACCGCTTGGCGGTACGTCTTTGTTAGAAGGGTACGTCGGAAGTATCTATCTAGTCAAGACCAGGAATAACTTTTAGAAATATACTAATATGTTTTTTCTAGGGTTCGAATGCGGAACTTCCCGTTTACAATCAACAGCGCTTACTATTACTCCAGGGAAACGTTAAAAACTTACTTTTTATTCTAAAGAATTTTCAACATAAATTTGATTATAAATATGAAATTAATTTTATTTTTATGCAAACGTTACTCGTAATCCGTGTAACCGGATTGGTTGGTCAACCAGTGCACAAATGATAGGAACGCGTGACAGAATAGACGTGTTGTCTCATACAAAGCACAAGACCGTGGGTTGTGGAGATCCCATGGAGAGAGTTATGGCAGTGAGTTAGGCAGTGGACGCCCATCGGTTGCGAAAAAAGAAGACCAACGTACTTGAAACTCCTGCCGCAGTACCGACAAAGGAACCCGGAGCCCATGTGCTCGCTCAGGATGTGCGAGGCGACAGCTTCCTTGTCCCGCAGCATCAGCTCGCAGATGCAGCAGCGGTACCGGCGGTAGTGCCGCAGCCGGTGCCGGTACAGCAGGTCCTCGCTCTTCAGACGGATCTTGCACACGCTGCACTCGTGGTCGCCATTCTCCTGGAGCAATTGGAAAGTAAAGTAACGGGTTGTTATCATCCCACTGCTGGGTGTAGACCACCCTCGCTCCGTCTTTGGGGAGAAGGGTTGGAGCTAAGACCTACCACGCTGCTCCAATGCGGATTGGTAGGTTAGGTTAGGTTAGGTTAGGTTAGGCTCCACGACAAAAATCGTACTATATTACGTATATCGTAGCAGTACGATTTTTGTCGTGGAGCCTATCCTCCTGATGATGCTTCGGTTTCGGGGCGAAACGATCGTTGAGATTGTGGTGGTGGGTGTGTGTGCTGCTTGTGTACATTGTTGCTGGTGGATGAGCCTTGGGGTGCGTGTGGTGAATTGTCCTGCATGTATAAGGTGCGTAAATTTTGCCTGCTTCATACACATTGGCTTTGCATGCATTCACTTAACCCGTGCGGATTATAGCAAAGTAGTTAGTTCTGTTATATTGCATGATAAACTGTGTATACTCGATCTGAAACACTTACCGGCGAGTGTATCTTCAGGTGCATCTCATAGGCCTCCTTGACCACGAACCCTATAGCGCACGAGTCGCAGGTATAGTTCATGTGCTTGCGAGCATTGAGCACGTCCTGGTGCTCGGTCTGGCGGGTCTTCTCGTCTATGGTAACAATCTCTATTTTGCTCAAAATTTCGTCCGAGAATGTGTGTTCATCCTCTGAAAATAATTGGCACATTCGGTAAAGTTATGATACCGCCGTGTGGTATCCGGCTGAGTAGAAGAGACCACCCTCATCACTTAACGAGGTGTTGTAAAATGCAACTAAGGTGAGTGCCATGTGGTATCCGGGTGATCAGAATAGACCACCCTCATTTCTTACCGAGCTGTCGTAAAAGGGGACTAAGGTAAGTTGTCCCGCCGTGTGATATCCGGCTGAGTAGAATAGACCACCCTCATTTCTTACCGAGGTATCGTAAAAGACGACTAAGATAAATTGACCTCCCGTGTGATATCCGGTTGAGTAGAATAGACCACCCTCATTTCTTACCGAGGTGTCTTAAAAGACGACTAAGATAAATTGACCTCCCGGGTGATATCCGGCTGAGTAGAATAGACCACCCTCATTTCTTACCGAGGTGTCTTAAAAGACGACCAAGATAAATGGACCCGCCGTGTGCTATCTGGCTGAGTAAAAGAGACCATACTCATCTTTTACCGAGGTGCCGTAAAAGGGGACTAAAGCAAGTTGTCCCGCCGTGTGGTATCCGGCTGAGTAGAATAGACCACCCTCATTTTCTTACCGAGGTGTCGTTAAGGCGACTAAGGTAAGTTGTCCCGCCGTGTGATGTCCGGCTGAGTAGAATAGACCACCCTCATTTCTTAGGTTTCGTAAAAGGTGACTAAGGTAAGTTGACATCAAAATGGCGGCCGGTCGTAAAATACCAAGCCAAATCACGGTTCATGGTTAAAACATGTTGTTCCGAACCCACTTAGAGTGGGATAAGGGCAGGAGAATGATGATGGTGGGTATAACACTTCTCTCACAAGAGGAGAAAGGCATATGAGGCCACTAATGGGATGGTTACATGCATCCAACTTTACCTTTTCTACTTACTTTTAGGTCGTCCCTTAAACAAAGGTTTCACGTTGGGTAATGATTTGAGGCATTTCTGTAAATAAAACATAATCTGTAATAGTCATAACTATATAGTATTTATATATCATAAATATATATTTTATTATACAACAATATTTAAATATAACTTATACTAAAACACAAGAAATTCAAGATTACGATAAGGATTTTACATAAGATTATTTTATTACATTATTAGCAGTTTAAAAACATAGCTATAGGGAGGCTGATATAAAAAGCCTACTATACTGTTGAGGATTATATAGATGATAAGAATGCGTGGATATAGCTACGCCTCTACCCTGTACAAGATAGTAATGACTATATGTAACTAGATATAAAAATTATATTTGAAACAAGCAACCGCCGAGTTTTTTGCTGGCTCTTATAGGTAAGATAGCTTTCCGAACCAGCAGTAGAGTGGACGATTCAAAAGCACTTGTTTACAAGTTTACTTAAAAAAAGGATATATTGAATTTGAATTCGATTTATATAGCCCATATTTTACCCCGGTTTATAAACATTAATTGAAATAACTTTTTCGACGTACGGAAAACAACGTGATATAGGACCTTTTTCAAATGACAGGTTTGACTTTTACACATTGTGAATAAAAAAAACCTTGATAATAGATATGGCGTTTCCCCTATTCCTGTCCATTAATGTCATCCATTAATTAACACGATTTCTATATCCTATATGTTACCCTGGAGTATAAACATTAATTGTGCCAAATTTCACCGATATTCGTGCAGCGTTCTCCGTGAAAACGTTACAGACAGACAGACTTTCGCATTCATAATATAAGCGAGGATTATTATTTTACGAAACGGTGACGTAGCGTTTGAATCTAACTGTTAATTGTGACGATTTTTGAGGTCACCTACTTGTTGCTGACGCTGAGTACTGGCTACGTAGTTATAACGGACAGTTCATCGAACTCTGCACCACTTTTGCTTCGCGGCTCGTTATGATATGACGGGGATCGCGTTTCTGATTTCGATCGGGTAGAATTACTTTATGCACGGCCCTAATTTTGTTTAATCAAAATTTTAAAATACCATAGAAACAATAAACTGTGATAGCCCAGTGGTGAGACCGTGCGACTCTCTAGAGACGAACATAGGTTCAAACCCGGGCAGGCACCAATGAGTTTTTCTATTAAAAACTTACGTGTCTTATTGATATTTGCAATTTATCACACGCTTTTTGGTGAAGGAAAACATCGTGAGGAAACTTGCATATCTCTAGAGAATTCTAAGGATATGTGTAACCTACCAATTCGCATTGGAGCAGCGTGGTAGGTCTTAGCTCCAATCCTTCTCTTTAAAAAAAAGGGAGAGAGGAGGCCTATTCCCAGCAGTGGGATATTAACAGGCCGTTACTTTACTCTTATTATGAAACTGTCTGTTTGTATGAGATCGATTTTCTCAAAATCTACTTAACGGATTTTTGTACGGTTTTTACTTGTTTTAAAGGTTTTATTTTCATTAATGGTTACTTGTTTTTACTGTTTCTTTTAAAGGTTGTGCATTTCTTTCGGAAGGTTTAAATTAATAGTACATAACGTTTACGGGTTTATATAAATTGTGTGTCAGAGATCACGTAGTTGTAAAAAACTCGCCTGCTGGGAGCTTTAATCGCGTGCGTCGAGTAAACCAACAGAGATGCACTAATGTACTAGAGAATTGTAGGTCTACAAAAATACTACAAAAAAGTCTACGACAGCGTGTCTCTATCTCTTATGGCAAACTTAAAATATAAATAGAAATATACACACACACGGTCGTCCATCCCCAAGGAAGTAACTTAATACTTGTGTTATGGGTGACGGACAACTGGTAAATAACTACATATATAATTTTAAATACATACTTAAATACACCCAGGCTTTAAGAACCAACAAATTGTTTATAGAAAATGTTGGCCCTCGGCGGGAATCGAACCCGCGACCCGCGGAGCTGAAGTCAGTGTCACTACCCACTGCGCCAACGGCCCAGTCATCAATAACTAACTACTTTTGTGTACAAAACTTTACTTTGTGACTAGTTAAAGTAGTTTAACTGAAAAGTTAAAAGCTATTTATTATATTATGTAACTGCCCCCGCGGCATCATATGCGTGGAAATTAAAGAAAACTCCTGACTTAAATAGTTAAAAGTAATAATAAAATTATTTTGCTATAATCCGCGATACAGTAAATAGAAAAATATATAGTGTATAATGTATAGTGGACTAGCCGTATTTTCATACCCGATACGTGCAGGATTCGTAAAAACACATGCACAAACCTCCACCACTTCCACCACAATACACAAGCACTACACACGTTCACTATCACAAACTCAACAATCGTTTCGCCCCGAAGCATCATCAGGAGATAGACTCCACGACAAAATCGCAAAGCTTTGCGATATCGGGTATGAAAAAACGGATAGTCCACCATACATTTAACACTATATACATTGTCTATTTACTGTATCACGGATTATAGCAAAATGATTTTATTATTACTTTTGTATTATGGATCTCCGCAAAGTAACGCCTAATTCCATAAATTATTTAAATAGTTAAGACAGGACAACGTCTGTCGCGTCTGCTAGTTATATTTTAAACTAGTTTTTAAACGCAACTTCGTTCGCGTGGACTGTATAATGCCTCTTATTATTTGAGTAAAACTTAATACATATAATAATTGTGGTTAAAGTTGCTTAACCGTAAAAGCTAGACATATGCTGTCATGGACTTTTATTTAGAACTTTTAGAGGGGAACAATTTTGTAGTACGTGATTTTTGAATAACTTTCACCACTTAGCGCACGCAAAGTTGTCGTTTTCACACTATTTTTTCATCGCTGCTCCTCTCCTATTCATCTAAGCGTGATGTTATATGGTCTATAGCCTTCCTCGATAAATGGACTATCTTACACTCAAATATTTTTTCAAATCGGTCTAGAAGTTCCTGAGATTAGCGCGTTTAAACAAACTCTTCAGCTTTATAAATTAAGTAAAGATACGAAAGTCTGTCCGCTTTTCTAGTCAGCAATAGGCGTAGTAATTCGAAACGTGAGCTGACCACCCGTCTGACAGCGACAGGCGGCCCCAATCTGCCTCTCTCTGTGTGTTACGCTTTCACGCCTAATCCGCTTGAGTTATATTGATTAAATTTGAGGCCATGAGAGCCAGAGTGGCCTAACTGACAATGTTCAATACTGAGTTTTATTTAAATAATGAATAAGATGCTTAGGATTAGTCAAAATACTTTTCAAAAAATCTAGATCTATACTTATATTATAAAGAGCAGAGATTTGTATGTTTGTAATGTTTTCACGCAAAAATTACTGAACCAATTTCAAAGATTCTTTCACCAATTGATACTAATTTTGAATTCGGTCAGTTTAATACTAAGACTACTGTATACATTTACCTTTTTTTTAACATTCTTCGGGTCGTAATCATCATCCGAGTCTTCTTTGTAGTTGACATGTCTTGCTCGCGAGTGAGGCAAAATCTGATCTGAAACTAGAGTAAAAATACAAAAGTGAAGAAGCGGCCCATCCCACTGCTGGGCGAAGCACACTAATCTACCGTATAGAGCAGAGTTTCCCAAACTTTTTTGTGTCGTAGACCCCTTGCCATGTTTTTCCGTGTTGGGTAGACCCCCTACTTACCTGATATTGATTTCCAGTAAATTTCTAACTGTAGTGAAGTTTAGTGTTAAAAACTTAAAATAAAAACACGTGTTAATTTATACATTTATTAAGTGAATTTAAATTAAAACTACTCAAAATTAAATTTTGTGCAAGGTAGCAAAGCGCTGAGACTGCGACTCTCAGGTTTTTACAAGTTCAAAATGTATTGCGACCACAAAGCGAATACAACATCCTACAACTTACACAATTTTATAAACATATTGAAAAACGGACGTCCATCTTTAAAAAAACTGTACTTTTGTGTTATAGGTGACAGTAATACATATATAATTTTAAATAAATACTTAAATACATCCAGGCTCGAAGAACCAAAAATTTTTTGTTTAGAAATCAGATAAACTCATGTTATCGTGACCGGAACTCCGGAACTTATAAATAAGTGCCCCAAATTGGGTCGAAACTAGTCGGGCAAACGCAATAGAAGTCTTGACTATAGCCGGTTTCTATACATTAAATATAAATATATGTAATTTACCAGTTGTCTCTCGCCTAGAAATACACGTATTAAGTTTCTTACTTAGGGGACTGATGACCGACTTTGTAACTGTCATGAACATAACACGTTGATTTAAATTCAAAAACCAAACAGAATCAAACTCGTGACAAGTTCATGCCCCTCCCAAAGTTGAAATCCCCCCCCCTCACAATTAAATTTCCCCTATGTATGGCGTGGCCGGGAGCAGAGGGAAAAAGAAGAGGAAAAAAAAGGGAAGGACTCTAAAGTAACGATCAGCACGAAGTAATGCATAAGCGGTTCCGTACTGATTACTACTGATACCGATACTGGCAGAGAATGAGGAGGTTGTTTAGCCCGTGGGAGCCGGACACTCCCTACCAGTACGGGCTGGTAGGCGTCCGTCAGGGATTTTTCCTCCTCGCGACAAAAAAAATGGCGTGGACACCACTTTGAGAAACACTGTTCTAAATTATAAATTTTATCGCTCACTAGTTCTTTGCTAATATTGTACAAGCTTTTGCTAAATATTTGTCAGTGCATGTCCATATTAAACTATAGTTATATTTATAAATGTGAAAGTCTGTCTGTCACGTTGATACGCTTTCACGACTAATCAATTAGAATAATATTGATGAAATTTGGTATGAATGACCGTTATACACCGGGCCAACATATATGATAAGACATTCCTGTTTATCCTTCGGGAACAGGGAAAAATTACATTGTATTATTGACGTTACTTTAACGCCTAAGTTGGCGCGAATGCAGTCGCACGTATCAATCGCCTTAATACGCTTCTATGACTGATTACACCAGGCTAATATATAGATATTAAAATTTGAAAATTCATAGTCTGTAATTGAAAGTATTTTAACATTAAGTTGACGTAAACATTAGCCATACTGTTCAAGACAATTACATAAAGCTTATTATCTCAATACTGTGATGTACAGACACTTTATTCTATAATTTAGGCGTAATTATGCGGGGGTCCATAATACACAAGTAGTGAAACTAATATTTTGCTATAATACGTGATAAAGATAATATATGTTATGCTAAATGTAGTGTACTATTCATTCTCATACTTGATACTTTTTAAACTCCTTATAAATCAGTTGGACAAGCTCCTCTAAATAATATCACTGTATAAGATTAACAAAAAATAGCCAATGGCACAATAGCTTTAGTCAACTATTAAAGTTACTCAAATTTTAACTTAAATTTGATAGAAAGGTCACAACAAATAATTCTTTCATATTATATCATTGAACAAGAAATCAGTTTTCATATAATATTTACCTCAATTCCTTATATAAGTAAAAACAGGATATATCAGGTAAATCAAATTGAAGGTATTGTCCAATGGACTAGGATATTACGAGTAATTTTAAAACTATAGTCATCTTCACTTTATTGCTGAAAGCCTTATGTATTGTCTGTTAAGATGGGAATTGATAGTTAACACTGTAATTGATACAAAAGTAATAATAAAATTTTAGCAAAATAATAATAAAATAAAATAATTTTAGTATTACTTGTGTATTATGGATCTCTGCAAAGTAACACCTAATTCTATAAATTACAAGTATAATACAATACAATAATACAATAATATAATACAATAATAAGTAATAGTTAAATTATTTTAGTTTCATTTTAATCCACTATAAAGTAAATAGGAAATATATATATAATGCTAATTGTAGAGTGGACTACTCGTTTCATACCTGGGACATGCTGAAATTGATGAAAAATATGTGATACTATACTCAGCGCAGCAATTAAGCCCATGTACCAACATAGGGAAATCAGTGTAAGAGTCTATGATATGAGGTGACTTAATGTCTACTAAAAACTTAAATATTAACAACAAGCTATAATTATATTGGTGAAAGTCTCACCAATGTTTTATCCTTGGGAACTTGATGGTTGAGCTGATGAAACATATGTAGATAGATCAAACTACAAAACATAGGGGCAGCAGTGATATCAATTAACATGGAATAAGCCTATACCAATATCACTAAAGCCTTTAAATTATTAACAGAAGTCATTTGATAATAACACTTACAGAAGTACACATACTGTGACAGCAGTGAGGACTGTGTAACTCTTTCTGGGCGGCCACAGGTTCAAACAAATGAGTTTATCTGTTAGAACTTGTGTCTTGTTGATATTAGCAATTTATCAGACACTTTTTGGTCAAGGAAAACATTGTAAGGAAAACTACATATTACTAGATAATTCCATGGATATATGTTACTTATCAGTCTACATTGGAGCAGCTCATATACCCTCCACCCCATTTCTCTTAAAAAAGTAGAGAGGCCTATACCCAGCATTGAGATTACTTTTACTACACTATTTTACTTTTACTATTACTTTGAGATTCCTTTCAGTATACTATACTTTACTTTTACTATTACTTACGTCCATAACACTGTGCCAGTTTCATCAGTTCATTCTCCGGTTTATGATCAATATCTTTATAGGTTTCATCTAGATCCACTGGTTCTAACTTGATTTGCACCTCTGATATTTCCGGTTTTATACTCACAAAGTTATCAAGAACATTTCCTATCACAGATTCCTTCTCTTCAGTTGGATCCGAAATATCTTGAGGTTCAATCTTTATTTCTATTGTGCCTGACATATTTACTTATCACTTTAGAATGAATTTTTGGGAATACAATAATTGCATAGAAATAGTTTCAATTCGCATTGTAAGCGAGAAACCTCTAGTTGACGTCAAGGAAATTCAATTTTATCTGCCGACTAATCCAGCTATGTGGTAAAATCTATCGTAGTAACAAAGTTAACTATTTTTGTTCGAATTACGTAGAATGTACCTAATTTAATCAATAATTTTTGTTCTTCTGTTGTTTTCTACAGCGACAAACCCAATATTTAATATGACAATCATTCAACAAAGCTCTAATGCAAATGCAAAAAATACGATCATTATAAATGTTCACAGTAATGTATGTATGACTTCTTGCGTAGCTCCGAAACCTTTCTAAAACACGTCACTGATTTAGCACACTTCAAAACCAGATCGCACACTATCTTGACCGAATTTATTGATAATCATATTTTGCCATCAGTTATTAAATTGTGATGAATAATTTCTTTTTGGAAATAATTTAATTAGGTTTTCGATCAAAAAAACCGTATAAACGTCAAATACAATCAGTGTTGCAAGAGTTTATTATTGACTTTTTTATATTTTTCTTTAATAATATTACAAAGCTTTATTTGAATGGTAAATATATGTATGGGAAGAGTATTAACTATTAGGGTTAGACAATCACATATTTTTAATGAAACTAAAACAATGCGCAATTTTTTTCATATATCAAATTGGCACTACGCCGTTTCATTTTCGTAATATGATCAAGGTTCTTTGGAATCTTCTATTTTTTTTAAGTATTTAAATAAAATATTTCTTTAGATAATTGGTTTTTGCCTTGAAAATGTTACAAAAAAATGTATAAATCCATATTAATGTAATAAATGCGAAAGTTATCATCTTTTTTCCTCATGCGAAAAGAGCCACCGATCGATATAATTATTGTAGTTGAATTGCTGGACAACTGTTGCAACATTATCTACCTAAACTTCAAAACAAAGATAAAAAAGCCTATAGCCTATAGGCTTTTTTATCTTTCAAAAGTAATAATAAAATTATTTTGCTATAATCCGCGATACAGTAAATAGAAAATATATATAGTGTTTAATGTATAGTGGATTATCAGTATTTTCATACCCGATACGTGCAGGATTCGTAAAAGCACATGCACAAACCTCCACCACTTCCACCAAAATACACAAGCACTACACAGTTTCACTATCACAAACTCAACAATCGTTTCGCCCCGCAACCGAGGCATCATCAGGAGATAGACTCCACGACAAAATCGCAAAGCGAAGCGTTATGCAAACAAGCATTGTTATATAGTAATCGGTTCATCCCCACCTTTACCTCTGAACACGTGCAACAAGCTTGAACTTGAAACATTTATCTGCTCGTTAATGAGGGTGCCATTGTTATGCTTAATGATTTCTAATTGTTGAATATTTTGGAACAATTAGAAATCATTAAGCATAACAATGGCACCCTCATTAACGAGCAGATAAATGTTTCAAGTTCAAGCTTGTTGCACGTGTTCAGAGGTAAAGGTGGGGATGAACCGATTACTATATAACAATGCTTGTTTGCATAACGCTTCGCTTTGCGATTTTGTCGTGGAGTCTATCTCCTGATGATGCCTCGGTTGCGGGGCGAAACGATTGTTGAGTTTGTGATAGTGAAACTGTGTAGTGCTTGTGTATTTTGGTGGAAGTGGTGGAGGTTTGTGCATGTGCTTTTACGAATCCTGCACGTATCGGGTATGAAAATACTGATAATCCACTATACATTAAACACTATATATATATTTTCTATTTACTGTATCGCGGATTATAGCAAAATAATTTTATTATTACTTTTGTATTATGGATCTCCGCAAAGTAACGCCTAATTCTATAAATTATTTTTTATCTTTGTTCTGAAGTTTACGTAGAAAATGTTGCAGAAAGGAGGTTGTCTAATAAAAAAGTAATGTTTAAAACTAATCGCTATTTAATACAATTTAGCTGTCTTCATATTCATTAACAGCGAAATATGTATTTAGTTAAGCGTAAAATTTAGGCTATTACTGTATCGTTAGCACGGACTGAGTATTATGATTTTTAAGAATTGTAACTGATGTAATAATCTGGGTTTTCTCCATCATTCACGGCATATTTTCTTTGCTTGAAACTATGATTCCCTGTGGCATTTTGAGGTCCTAGACCATCGGTGATACTATAAAAAGCAATTTTGATGAAAGCTCCTACGCTGCTTGATAATTTTAATTTCCAACAACTACCGAAATTTACACCCAACCTAGTCAAACCACACCTTCCTCATAAAGCATTATATTTTGAAAAAATACATTAAAATCCGTTCTGTATTTTTGAGTGTATCGCGAAAATACAAAGACTGCGGAAAAAAATGCCGTTTCTGATTCATTTCTTTTACTTTATATGAACAGAATGAATATGGAGAACTTTGCGTTTTTTTCTAATTCTAAAGGCGAATCTTAAAAAATTCGTCAGAAATTACAATGAAGGGTAAATGAAAAGCATCTCAAGACTCCATCCTAAATTTTATTATTACTAAAAATGTTACACATAACATTATAAAAAAAGTTACGACAAACCTCCGATTTACGACTCAAAAAAAGTTTATATTACATATATTATACGGTTTCATAATCTCAAAATATATTTCCTTAGTAATTTTATACAATGAATAACATTTGGTATTTATCTCCCGTCTACTAAGGCATCTGGACTGGTGTCTAGTGTGAAAAAAAATGAACAAGAAATATATACAGAAACTGCACAACGAACATTTCGTTCAAAATCAACGCAATCATAGGTGAACGCCATTTTGGTTATATAGTGTTGTCCCAATAAAAAAAAAAGCTTTTTTAAATATAAATATAAATATATTTTAGAAGTTAGAATCTAATTTAATCTCTTTAGTTCCTCTCGACAAGAAGAAATAACTATCATATTATACTTATAGTAGGGAAGTCAGCTTCAAATGTGACATTACAATAAAGAGATAAAGCAGATGAATCTTTATCTGTCTCTCTTTTTTATGTTCGATTAGACAAAGATGAAGTATACGAGTTTCATATTCCCTTACAGGCCGGTTATGACTTCATTACTCTAAGTATAACTCTATGGAATATCATAAACAATGAAGCAGTAAGTTATTACATTAAGATACATAAAGCTTGTTGATGATTGGCAACATTTTATTTGACTACTAGAAACACAAACTAGAAGATTACTTATCAGCTTAAAAGTTCTATTTTTGCTTGCGTTTATGTATGAGCATCTATTTTTACTATAACATAGTTAAACTCTCTGATCGGTCTGTATATAAGCCAGCCAAATTCCAGTCCAGATGCCACCAAGTATTCTGCGTGGAGCATATTTTAACAATACTTCTTTCTGGTCAAGTAGAAAGACATTTTTTTATATATAATCATATCCTATAGATTAAATATAAATATATGTTACACTTACACACACGCTCGTCCGTCCCCAAAGTAAGTAACTTAATACTTTTGTTATGGGTGACAGATAACTGGTAAATATACTACAAACATAATTTTAAATACAAATACACACCCAGGCTCGAAGAACCAACAATCGAAACCACGACCCGCGGAGCTGAAGGTAGGGTAACTACCCACTACGCAACGGGCCAGTCAAAGGTTGGTGGCAGAGACGACTTGGGATGCATGTGTAAGGTACGTGAATTTTGCCTGCTTCACACACTTAGCATTGCCATGCATTCGCTTAACCCGCGCGGATATAGCAAAGTAGTTCTGTTATAAAAGTAATAATAAAATTATTTTGCTATAATCCGCGATACATGTATCGCGGATTATAGCAAAATAATTTTATTATTACTTTTGTATTATGGATCTCCGCAAAGTAACGCCTAATTCTATAAATTAGTTCTGTTATAGTTTCTATAAATCAAAACTATTTAAAAAAAATGTCCTTTTACTTGACCAGTTACATAATTTCTAAACTAAATAATTTCTTGCACCAGCAATTGATTATTATAAAAATATTGACTACCATAGTATTTTGGAAGAATAATTTCGCGATTTAACATATTATTTAGAAGGCGATATGTCTAACAGCGAAGTTAAGCTGTGAAATAACATCTTAAATATAAGAGATTAAATATTACATTAATCGAATTAACTTTTAGCGTGTCGTAATAAATTTCAAAGAAATTGTAAAAAAAAAAGATTTTATATACAAATATTAATTAATAAAGTTATTTCGATGATGGTTAAAATGAAGTGTCGTTAAAAAAGTATTAAATAAAAGACGTTAATTTTAATATTAATCAAATTCACTTGTGCATATTTTGCTTTATTGTGCTGGTTTTATGTCATTCCTTCCATAGACAGCAGTATTAAAATATTTAAAAATACTGGCTTCTAATACACTGATTTAGCGCATGAGTTTCAGAACGAAGTTCCTTTGCTCATCTTGAAGCTATGGATTTTTTGTCTATTAATGATTTTAAATTGTTTTTGTATTAGGATATGAGGATGCCAAAATGTTATAGTAGTTAATAAAAAATATCGTTAAGATCCCTTTGAAATTCCTTCGGTAGGGATGTGACTTGGGAGTAGAAAAAATCGATAAACAAATAATCGTTTTTTTTTTCATTTAAAATAATTCGATTTGATAAAAATTTGATCAATAATAATCGATTTCTTCTTAAATGTGAAATAATTATCAACTTCGAAAAGTTGCCTTATATAATTAAAAGGCAACTCAGATTTTAGCAAAGTTTTTAAAATTATTTCATTCAACTTGTAATGTACGTATGGGAAGGTGGAATCATGCAAGTTAAATTTGACCCACTTCCTGGGGTCAGATTGAATTGAAATTTTATATGCTAGTCCAGTCCCGATGAAAATGCATGTTTATAATAAGCATGACTTGATGCTGCTGCCAGGATTAGCTCCAGACGAGAGAACAGCTCAACGGTTAACAGTAGGGATATAAAATTGAGTTAAAACTATTTAAATTGTATTAACTATTAATTACAATAAAGACCAATCAAAGTGCACAAGTACGAATAAAAATTAACAGGTGTGCTTATTGTGAATACGATTATAATCTACAGTTTGGTTCCATTGATATCATCCAACCATGCATATCTTATCTTAAGAAACAAAGAGATTAAAAAAAGAAAAAGAGGGTAGTAAATAAAATAGATTATTTAAAAATCGATAATTTTTTCACATCCCTATCGCCTAGTGATTTTCATTTTGTATATTGCCGTGATGTTATAATAGTTAGTGGAGCTACAAGATGTCGTTAAGATACATTAACGACATCCAAAGACCGAGACAGGCGATTCTGAAAGACAGTGATATAACCGTGACCAGTCAGTCACCACGCCTTCGGGAATGTGACGGAAAAATTTGCAGTTCAAAAATATATATGACAATGATATTTGGACGATAGCTTTCAAATGTATCCGCTAATCAATTAGAAATTGAAGGTTCTTTCGAACACCTTAATATATTATATACAATAAATAGCTCTTAAAATGTATAAAAGATTTTTTCGATGTAACATTGTCAATTCCTCGCTTTGGAACAACTGGTTATATTTTAAATACAATTATCATAATAAAGACAACTTTCACAAGGTAACTTATACCTTACAGACGACATTTTCATAATTAACACTTCAAAGACCGCCAATGGGCGTCATGTATGAAAATAATAAGGGACAATGGTTTCACTGTAGGAATTAAGGTTTCACTGTCGGGACAATGGTTTCCCTGCAGTGACAATGGTTTCACTGTATGGACAATAG
Source organism: Morpho deidamia (assembly GCA_947086505.1). NCBI lineage: Eukaryota > Metazoa > Arthropoda > Insecta > Lepidoptera > Nymphalidae > Morpho > Morpho deidamia. The sequence continues at coordinate 19,272,120 of CAMTZC010000008.1, forward strand.
TTTCACTGTAGTGACAGTGGTTTTACTGCAGGGCCAATGGTTTCATTGTAGGGACAATGGTTTCACTGTAGGGATAAAGGTTTCAGTGTAGGGATAAAGGTTTCACTGTAGGGGCAATTGTTTCTCTGTAGGGACAGTGGTTTCACTGTAGGGACAATGGTTTCACTGTAGGGATAAAGGTTTCACTGTAGGGATAATGGTTTTACTGCAAGGGCAATGGTTTCACTGCAGGGATAATGATTTCACTGTATGGACAATGGTATCACAATCGAGACACAGTTTGACCGTCGGTTCTCAGCATTGAATCCATTATCCATGTGTAAATGGAATGACAGTAGATATATTCTGGTAATTTTCTTAACTCCATCATAAACCTAAGTGCAAATACATTTTAAAAACCACCAATTACATACTCATTAATCAACTGTATCAACCACAAATTCTCACAAATGTAAATCTGTATATATCTTGTCAGTTTTAATATCAGTTCAATACAATGAACGTACGTTTAGACCAGTGTTTCCCAACGTGGGTCCCATCCATCAAATCGAAGGAATTTGGAAATATACTCGACACGACTTCAATCGTTTCTCTCTTGGCCAATTAATTGCAATGCTAAGTTTTGCTGCAAATTTAACGAAAACAGCATATTCTACTTCCTATAACCTATCATGCAAGTTTTTTAACTGAACAAATCAATTTTGAAAATTGAATGGATAGGATTTAAACATCCTTTCAGCTTCAAACAAGACTGCGGTTAAATAATGTAAATTGAAAATGTTTAAAAGATTGACCGCCAAGTTTCTTTCGGCTTTTGTTTCATTAAATCGAATAGATCCTTAACAATTCAAAAGTGCTTGTACAAAGCTTATTTCAATAATTGAATTGTTTTGATTTGAAAAGGTTTTATTCAACTTGTCGAGTCAAATTTAACTTGAAAGATTCCACCTTGACATACACATGTTAAGGGAATCTTGCAAGTTAAATTTCACCCACTTCCTGGTGTCTGAATGAGCTGAAATTTTATAAACTGGTCCAGGCCCGATGTTTATGATAAACATGGCTTAATGCTGCCAGGATTTGCTCCAGTCAAGGGAACTCTTCAATGGTTATCAGCAGGGACATAATTTTTTTTTCAAAGCTTTTTTAACTTGACTTGTTTAATATCATTTATGTATGTTACAAAGGGAGTCAATTTTTTTTGTTATTATTAAAAGGTGGGGCACTAAAAAAGTTGGGAAACACTGGTTAAGACCATGTATAATACTAAAGTAGGCAAAAAAAAATATAATTTTTTTTGTCTACTTTATATATATAGTATTATACATTTATAATACTATAAATTTTTAAAGACTTATAAATTTTATATAAGTCTTTAAAAAATTCTTATATAATGAGTTATAAAGGCTTGGTGTAGCACAATTTTAATTTGTACTTCTTTGGATAATAAGGCATTGTTATTACAGACAAATCACAAAAACCAATGATTGAACTGTTAAAATTGATAAAAGCAATTATTTTTGACAGTTCATTAATCAATTTATAGTACCCACAATTAAATAAAGCACTTCGATGTTTAGAACGAAACACCCGGCCAGTTCGGTTTCGTAGAGCGCTGTCGCTGTCACTCAGGGGTTCGTCAATCTGTGCGACAGAGACAATGCTCTATGAAGCAGAATTTAGCTGATTACTCTCTCTAAACCTCGATGTGCATTATTTATTGCTGGGTACTATACTAATTTTTCAATTTTTGTAAGTTATACATTAATATACATTAAACATTCATATAAATATTACTAAACGGTGGCTTCTTTTTGGGGTGTAAGAGGAAGTATAATTTAATCACCTGTCATATTTTTAAAAGAGGTCACTTAAAATGAGCACTTAAAAGGAAAAGAGAAAAAATTTTAGTTCAAATGTGGGCCAAAAGCAAAAAAACTTGATGGAATTGCAGTATAAAGAGTTCCATAGACTCAAAGTTTTTTTAATTTTTAATTTTAATTCAATCAAGTGAAATTTTATAACAGAAATGCAATGTCAAAACAATAAAGTCAAATAGTATTATCATGTGATTTTAATATTATAATTACTTTTTAATAATAAAGTGTTAATATATATGTGTCAAATTTTATTTGTTTTCACAAATTATACTCATTAAAAGGAGCGTAAAAATATTTTATAAAAAGAACATTTCGACTGTAAGTGTTTATCAATCCTTAGTCTATGGTAATTATAGTATAGGTTAAAAGAAGCATAGAGAAATAGAAAAATTGGTCTTTAGTTATTTGTATAGAAAAGTGCATATACGAAGCTATGTTTTCGAGTAGTTATTGTGCGTTGAAATTTTCACAAGCAAGAGTTATAGAGTTAACATATCGATCATTTATACAGTTAATTACATAACATAGCCCTGTCGGTGGGCATTATTTGTTATAAAATATCTACAGATAAAAAAAGAAGAAAGACTATGGTTTGCACAATCCTAAAATTTTAATCTGTGCTTCATTCTTTTTAATTTCTTAGTTTCATAGAGTGCATGCTTTATCTTTCTTTCTTTTTTGGTCTGAGATTATGTCATACTGAGATGCTATAAGCTGGCATTGTCTGTTATGTTAAATAAAACTTTGCAAAGAAAATAGACAGATTAACATCCCTAAGTTTGTTAAATTTCATATTTTATTTAAATTTTGCAATTTCTTTTTGATTTTTAATTGTAATAGTTATTGTGCGTTTATTACCTATTAAGCACGCTGTGACTGCCTCTAATTAGACTTATATGTTACTAACAACGCTGTAACAGAGATCCGTATTACTTAAATTACATGTGTAAGTCTGTTGGTAGTTCTATGGAATAAATAAATAAATAACCAAATGTCTATGTGGTATACATTAAACAATCATTACTTATTTAATGTCCAGATCAATACTTTTTTCATGCCGTGTGTTATCCGGCTGAGTAGAATAGACCACTCTTATTTCTTACCGAGGTGTCGATTAAGGTAAGTTGATCCACCGGGTGGTATCCGGTTGAGTGGAATAGACCACCCTCTTTCTTATCGAGGGCTTGTGAAATACGAGTAAGGTAAGGCAGGCAGGCGGCCGGTCGTAAGACACGTAGCCGAATCATGTAACAACATGTTAGTAACATGTCGTGCCGACCCTACTTGGAGTGGGATAAGTGCAGGATGTGATGATTTACTTCTGTTTATATTTTATGAACTTTTTATTGATTATTTTCGTGCTTTTTCACCTGATGTACGACTTAACTTACCTATGAAGATTATCATGGACTAAAAACTCTTTTTGAAGTGATTCAACTAATGTTCAAATATTCAAAAATATACATTGTCCTGTATATAAAATCAACATATGTAATATTGTTAAAGAAATTATTGAGTTAAAAATTATCATATTATAAATAAAGTTGTGAATTCTTGACAAACGAATCAAAACTATAAATAAAATTTACATAAAATATGATCATTTAGAAACACAGTTCCCAAAGTGGTCTAGGTCCCAGGAGTCCACCAGAAACTTGCCAGGGTGTCTGTGGGACATGTGTGCGACAAAAAAAATGGAGGCTGACAATCCGTAATGTAATTTTTGTTGAGTTTGATTGGGAATAATCATAAAATATTAAGCATATTATATATTAGGATAAACACACATCTGTCCTTAAAGTAACTTTGTACTTTTGTTATGGGTGACAGACACCTAGTAAATTATACATATATGATTCTAAATACATACTTGAAATATAGATAAATATGTAAAGAATATAAATTCTTTTTTTCAAATATCTCAATGATATTTGAAAACAAAATATATATAAAAATTGTTTGAAAAGCAAAAACATATTGTTATTGATATTAAGTTAATGTAGAAAGGGAGATGGCAAGTAAAATATAACTTTGACCGTTGTTTCTTTGTTTTCAGGTAAGTTACGTTTTTGTTAGGAAATATCACTTAAGATATGACAAAAATTTGAAATAAATCTTTGTTTTCAGAGCAACACAATTTTATTTGCCATTCCCAAAAATTCTTTAAATTGTTTTATAAATATATGACACACACAGAGACATCTGTCGGCAAAGTAACTCAATACTTGTGATATGGGTGATAGAGAACTGATACATACATACTATAATATATGAGTGCAGACTCGAAGAACCAACAAATTGTTTACACAAAATGTTGGCCCTCGGCGGGAACCGAATCCGTCACCCATGGAGCTGAAACCTAGGTCAATGACACCTGTGCTAACGGGACAGTCAAACTAGCCAATAGGGTAGAAATGTTGCAGCAGAGGGTCTACCAAAACCAGGAAATTTTCAAAGCGATCTAACAAAAGCCTGGGTACATCTGGTATAAATCCTTACAGCATCAATAGCATCTCATATGACATAAGACATTATAGATAAAAAAAACATCCTATATATGTGTACAGAATAAAAATACTTCAAAATCTCTTCAACAATGTCACTCACTCTTGATTTACACTTTAAATCACTTCAGATTCAATAAATCACTTTTGAATAACACTAAATTCACTGTTTCACTTTAGCTGGCCACGTCGTCCAGGAACTCGACGTATGTAAAGGGAAAGTGTCCCACTTTCCCGTTGAGCTCGCCTTCCCACTGGCCGTTTATGTTCATTTTCGTCACCTAGAACAAAATAAGTCTTAATTTAAAATGGGAGAAGTTTATTAAACAATTGTATTGCATCCATCCGTTCTATGTGCCCTGCCCATCGTCACTTCAGCTTTGCGACCCGTTGAGTTATGTCCGTCACTTTGATTCTTCTATGGATATCCTCAAAAACATAAACTCAAAATATTATTTATTCAAGCAGACTGTTTACAGTACTTTTGAATCTTCAAATGTTTTCAAAAAGCTACCAATGATTCGGAAGGTTGCTCCTACCGAGAAGAACCAGCAAGAAACTCGGCGGCCATTTTGTTTATATAATTTCATTGAAGGTTACAAATTAATCATTGCAGCTTGGTGCGTAGCTGACTGCAGTTAAGAATGCTACTATCACACAAATCTTCAATTGTATAGTAAGCTTTATGTAGCAGCATCGTTTGTGGAGGCATTTTATTATAAAAATATGTACCGAGACCGACAAATGATTTTCGGACCTTTTGGAGACGCAAGCTTGGCGTCATTAGCATATTTCGGTTTCTAGTGTGCCTTTCGTATCTATCACTATTCTTACTATGTGAATAACTAATAATAATATACTAAGTAAATATTTTTAGAAATAGTATACAGTAATACCCCGTTGTACGCGGTTTCACTATGACGCGGATGCAAATTTCGGGCTCAAATGCCTCGAATTACGCAAAAGAGTGTGTATAAATATAATGTAGTCATCAACTTCTCTATGGTCGCGGAATCCCCGCTTCCTCTATATATTCTCCTTGAAGAATCGGGAATTCCCAGTCCTTCGACTTTATTCTACGGGGATTTCCTCGTCCGTTTCGTTTGTTGATTTGTTCCGTGATGTTAGTTCGATCGGCTGGTTGTGTTTTAACATTTATTGAAGACACATACATAATTTAACCCTACGTTAAAAATGCCGCCTGTAAAGAAAAAAGAGCGTAAAAGCATCACTTTGGAATTGAAGATGAAAGTGTTAAGAAGAATGGAAAATGGAGGCAAAGCAATAATTGTTGGGAAAGATTTTGGAACCTCGGAATCGACTGTGAGAACGATTTATACAAATTTATTCAGGTTTGGACATATTGCAGAGTATAGACAATAACGATGACCGTATCTTGACCATCTGTCAAACAATTAAAAACAGTGTTGGGTGTTATGAACGTATTTTACAAGAACGTAAACAAAACATTACCCAAAAGACAATAGATGTATTTTTCCGTAAAAAATAAGATTATGTATTGCATAAAGTGTTGCTAGAATTAAAGTGATTGATTAAAATGATTTGTATTTTTTTGTAATAATTTTTTACTATGTTTAATCATAAACCTCGTTATACGCGAATTTCAGTTAACGCGATTTTTTTTGGAACGTATCCCTCGCGTAAAGCGGGGTATTACTGTATTACTATAGATATATTGTGAAGCTACAGTCATGACGCCTATTTCTTTAAATTTCTCCCTTAGAGAATCACAAGGTTTCATATTATAAATATCAGTTCATTTCTGATTCCATCACCTAGAGACACTCCGAGCATAGCTCTCTATATAGCTCGCTGAGCGACTCTGAGCTTTATGAGGGCCGTAGTTAGCGAGCAAATTTCAGTTCTATACGTTATTACTGGCAACACACTGTTGGAAGACTTTAGTCTTCAGGCACTGAGGTATATTGGACGAAAAGATCTGAAAAAAAAGTAATAAATTATTTGCTATAATCCGCGATAAAGCAAATAGAAAATATATATAATGCTAAATGTATAGTGGACTATCCATTTTCTCATACTCGATACATCGGTACGACAAAATCGCAAAGCTTGTGATTTTGTCGTAGCGTCTATCCTGATGATGCTTCGGTTGCGGGGCGAAACGATTGTTGAGTTTGTGATAGTGAACGTGTGTAGTGCTTGTGTATTGTGGTGGCGGTGGTGGAGGTATATGCATGTATTTTTACGAATCCTGCATGTATTGGGTATTAGAACGGATAGTCCACTATCATTTAGCATTACATATATTTTCTATTTACTTTATCGCGGATTATAGCGAAATAATTTTATTATTACATTTGTTTTTGAAATCTTCGCAAAGTAACGCCTAATTCTATAAATTATTTGAAAAGGTCCCCAATGATGGGCAGCATTGGGAAAGTTTGCATATCTTTGGAAAAATCCAGGTATAACTCAATCTATATTGGGGCAGAGCCACCCACAACTGGGCTACAACAAGTGAAGTGTTGTTTACCTTCAGTATATCGCCCTCCTGCAGCTTCAGAGCGGTCTTGTCGTACGCGTTGGGAACTCTTGACTGCCGCACGCGCGCCAACGCCGGCAACGACCGCTGGAACGTACATGTCCACAATTAAAACATGTCATGACATGTTCAGTAACACCTTTTAGGTTGAAACTAGACATGGGCGAAATGTATCCCTGACAAGAAAAGAGTGATATATATCTTTTCGCTCTTGGGATATATATCACTCTTTTATATCTTTAACTCTTTTTTAAAAATATATCCGATATATCTTCGGCTCTTTTAGCCCGGACTTAGAACTCAGTAAGGCGGTATTGTACTTTTTTATTTATTATATAAATTATGCTACATATTTTCTTTATTTTTTATTTTTTTCTATTTATTATGTACACTAATATTTACACTTTTCTGATATGTACAGGTAAGGATGGTTTCTTCCCACTAAGAATGAAATGTAAATAAATAATCGTTCGCGAATTAGTGTTTTTTTTTTGGTACATTTGCATCCAATTAAGCATTTTATGTCTTTGACATAAAGCACAAAAAAGCTGAACGCCGGCGCGTGTTGTCGTTCCGAAAATCCGTAGTTTACATTTTTAATACAAATATGCAATAGAGTTATTCGTATCTCTCTTTGACATGTAAATTGCTATATAAGCTCATCTCGTTCACTGTAACTCCGAAAGAGTTATTCGTCTCTCTTTCTGACATGTAAATTGCTATATAAGCTCATCCCTTTCACTGTAACTCCGAAAGAGTTATTCGTCTCTCTTTCTGACATGTAAATTGCTATATAAGCTCATCCCTTTCACTGTAACTCCGAAAGAGTTATTCGTCTCTCTTTCTGACATGTAAATTGCTATATAAGCTCATCTCTTTCACTCTAACTCCGAACGAGGCGTAACTCGTCACGAAAATTGACTCTTAAGATTAAAGATATAGAGATATACTTGAAACACATGCGAGCTAGAGAGTGATTATATCTTCTGGAGAGATATATATCTTTCTTGTCTTTAGCTCGCGAGTTACTCAACTCTAGTTGAAACTCTCAATCAATTGACAGATCTGAAGCAACTTCCATATGTATGGCTTTCGTGGCCATGCAAACAAATACAACAATATAACCTGTGGTCACTCCAGCCCGTCTCAAAGTTGAAGTTTTAATATTGAATGGTCCACAGTAATCTACACCTACATTGTGAAATGCTCTACATGGTGTGACTCTATCCTTTGGTACTGAACTCATCAACTGCTGGGCACTTCACATCACCCTTTAGATGATCATATAACGAACTTTTGAAATTAATTTTTAGATCATGTTCATCATCATCCTCCTGCCCTTATCCCACGTCAAGTGGAGGTTACATGATGTGGCTACGTATTATACGACCGGCCGCCTGCCTGACGTCAACTTACTTTAGTCGTATTTTACGACCCCTCGGTAAGCAATGAGATTATCTATTCTTCCCAGTCGGATACCACAAGGCGGGTCAACTTACCTTAGTCGCCTTTTATGACACCTCGGTAAGATATGAGGGTGGTCTATTCTACTCAGCCGGATACCACAAGGCGGGCCAACTTACCTTAGTCGCATTTTACGACACCTCGGTAAGGAATGAGGGTGGTCTATTCTATCCGCCGGATACCACAGGGTAGGTCGACTTATCTTAGTCGACTTCTACGACACCTCGGTAAGAAATAAGGGTTATCTATTCTACTCAGCCGGATACCACACGGCATAGGTATAATTATTATATAGTAAAAAAAATGAGGTAATAATAAAAAAAAGTAACGGCCTCTTACAATCCCACAGCTGGGCTAAGGCCTCCCCTCTCCGTTTCTAGAGAGAAGGGTTGGAGCTAAGAACTACCACGCTGCTCCAATGCGGATTGGCAGGTTACACATATCTCCAGAATTCTCTAGAGATATTCAAGTTTCCTCACGATGTTTTCCTTCACCGAAAAGCGTGTGATAAATTGCAATTATCAATCAGACACATGGGTTTTAATAGAAAAACTCATTGGTGCCTGCCCGGGTTTGAACTCGTGTTCCCCTCGAAAGAGTCGCACGGTCTCACCGCTGGGCTATCACAGCTCTGAGGCAAAAATTAATGTGAGAAATACCAAGCAACAATTTGTGCACATGATGTTCAGCGACTTCTGAAGGGTTAAAGGTTCAGCACCCTTGGCCTAGAAGATGTCTGTGCGATATACCTGCATGTTGGTTCCTTTCTGTGGTTGCTTGTTGTTGGGAGGACTCGGGGGGTCTCCCAGTTGGGTTAGGGCCTCGTTCGGTGGGTACGGCACTCCGGACGGGTCCAGCAGCTGGAATACAAGATAAATTATATTAGAGCGTTTGAGATTTTGTCACTGAGTCTATCTCATGATGATGCTCCGGTTGCCGGCCGAAACGATTGCTGAATTTGATGAAATTCAAAATATTATTTATTCAAGTAAACTTGTAAACAAGTGCTTTTGAATCGTCAACTTTACTGCTGGTTCGGAAAGTTGTTCCTACCGAGAAGAACCATCAAGAAACTCGGCGGTAGCTCTTTGCAAAGAATAATTCTTATCACTAGTTACATATAGTCATTAATGTCTTGTACAGGGTCGAAGAGTTCCACGCATTCTTATCGTCTAGGTAATCTTCAATAGTATAATAGGCTTTCTGAATTAGCCTTTTTTTAATAGTATTTTTAAACTGCTGTAATGGTAAAGTTAAAGTAGATTGCGGAATTTTATTATAGAATCTTATACTCAAACCCACAAACGAATTACGAACTTTTGAAAGGCGCAAAGCAGGAACCGCAAGCTTATGTCGGTTCCTACTTTGTCTATTAATATATATAAGCAGACGTATCGTGTGCCACGACATGAAGTTTGCGAATAGCGATCAAAAGCGAATAAACAAGTAAAAATAAAAGTGACCTCGGCATTCTTATTGGACAAGGGACTGTGTAGAGACTGTAAGTACTAAGTTTGTAGTAAAAAGTCTTAATGAAGTGTTTTTAACTATTCACCAGGTATTTTCATCCAAATCCACGAACCACTGTACGTAACAATATATATAACTTACCCTCTGCACGTAGGGCACTGGTATGGAGCCGGTCCTGCCCTGCGCGTTCCGAGCGGTCCACCACTGCTCCTCGTCACGGTTTATCACCATCAGCCTCTCGTGGCGACGGAACGGCAGGTCGTCTGCATCCTGGAGATACAACACTTGTATGACATATGACTCTAAGACACAATTCAAAATCAAAATATTATTTGGCGAGTTTTTGTATAACTGTGTGTCAACACAATCTACATAAAACTATTATGCAGTATTAACTTAAACCTTAGTAAGTAAGTAGTAATTGCACAACCTTTAAGTAGAAACCATACAAAAATCCGTTCAATAGATTTTAAGAAAATCGATTATATACAGATAGACAGCTTGCGATTTAGCCGTGGAGTCTATCTTCTGCAGGCCTACCATGAACTCTTATTGCGACTCAATTGAAGACGTGAACTAAATTGTTTTGCTTTTTCATACCATGACGTCTTAAAGACGCACACTTTAAGTCGTTGCTGAATGTGCGTTCGGAATTCGTCTTAAGAACAAGTGAGTAAAAGAGACAGAGTTATCTATAGTTCATATAACGTTATCCATTTCAAACATTCAAAATATACAGCTTTTGGGGACTTTGGTCTATGATAAGTAAAGAAGTGCGTTTAAAAATTGTTATAACTGTACGACTATTTCAACACAATTTATTTAAAACCGTTATTTACTATTAACTTAAATCTTTAAGTGAACACCATAGAAAATCGATTACATACAGACAGACAGATTTTGGGTACTTTGTTTTTGAAATAAGTATAGTATAGATATAATCAATTTTAACAATTTAATTTTTATGCATAAGATGATACATAATTATAATAGTAGTTTATGATACTGTTGCATAATAAGGGTTCTTATAACACGAGTGTGGTTTAAAAAAACGAGCCGCAGGCGAGTTTTTTTATAGTGTCACACGAGTGTTATAAGACCAATTATTTGTGTACAGTATCATACACTAATTTATCTACTCTCATACTATAATACGTAAATCGTACGTTTCCATTCCATGAACTCGTGGTAACATTTAATATAGTTGCTCCTAGATTTCGTCGGCAACAGGTTCACGGTCATGTTTGACGCAGCTTGCAGAATATCTGGTGGTGTACAATTACCACTATCCCCGCTCTCAGACATGTTTTTACACAAAAACTTTTTTTTTTACAAACAAAACTAATCTTCGTTTAAATATTGAAAACATTTTTTAAATGTCATATATTGGCGCCAAGGCGCAAACATCGATTGCGCATGCGTGTTGCGTCGCCGCGGACCCATTCATTGAAACCTTTTTTTAAGGTGTATCGTTATGATTAAAAAGTTATATTATGATACAGGTGTCCATACAAGACCTGTATCGTAATGAAACTTTTTAATTTTTTTATTTTTGTTCTGTACGTAATGTTTGTCATAAGAATTTTGTTTTCAGTTTTATAATCTTTGTATTATAGTATCAGAGTAGATAAAAGATTAACGATGTATTCAAATTTAAAATATTCTTTATTCAAGTAAACTTGTAAACAAGTGCTTTTGAATCGTCAACTTTACTGCTGGTTCGGAAAGCTGTTCCTACCGAGAAGAACCAGCAAGAAACTCGGCGGTTGCTCTTTTTAAAATATAAATCTTAAAACTAGTTACATTTATTTATTACTGTCTTGTACAAAATATAATAATATATAATAAAGCTTTATTTATTTCTCCTTTAAAAAACTTTACACATAAACTTTATAATATTACAAGGCTTAATGTTTAGTAATTTAAAAAGTTCAAAATCGGTGCACTATGGAAGGAGACTGACGCCTGAACTAGGATTCCCTGTATTTCAGGTCGCCAGGGACTTCCCCCCTTACAAAAAATTAAAGACCTAAGATATACTGAAACTCAAATATACTATACTACGAAAAATATTGTTATAACTAAACTATTATAAGAAAACGGAAGAAAAAAATGTGTATATAAATTTATGGGTGTGTGTATATACATAATCTACACCCACACACACAAGATTGTGTGTGTGTGGGTGTAGATTATATAATGTATGTATAAATTAGGTAATCGTGTGAATTAATTTCTCTGTGTCCTCATAATTCAAATTGCGGAGCCAGTTAGTTACAGTTTTTTTACAATAATATTTATTGAGTGGGTATATATTTAAAGACTTATTGCACTTATTATATAAAAAGGAGGACAAGAACCAAAATAATTTTTTACTTAATTGTGTTTTGACTTTATTTACAGTGCAAACCATATGTTTACCAGCAAATAATTTAGGATCAAAACTTAAAGAACAATGTTGTTTTAATATAGTAAATAATATGAACAATTGCCTAATTGTCAAGACTCCACAATATTCATATAATTCTGATGTTGAATAAAGCACTGGCTTGTAGGTAACTTTAACTAGTGCACGTTGAGCTATTTCTAACCTTAATAAATTTGATTTACATGCTCCACCCCATGAAGTAATACAATATAAAAACAAGGATTGGCATAAGGCGTAATAAACTGTTTTGATAACATTGAGATCTGCTATGTAACGAAGTCTCTTAAAAATATACATAAGTTTTCATGGTAGAAGTGCACCTATATCCACACATCCTAATCATCTATGTAATCCTCAATAGTATAGTAGGCTTTCTGTATCAGCCTCTTTTTAACAGTGTTTTTAAACTGCTGTAATGGCATGGCCAAAATTGATTTCGGAATTTTATTATAGAATCTTATACCCAAACCCACAAACGATTTACGTACTTTTGCTAGGCGCAAAGCAGGAGTCGCACGCTTATGTCGGTTCCTACTTTGTCTATTATATACATCACCTATCGTTTTATAATTCTTTATATTTTTATGTACAAAAATTACATTGTCTAAAATATACTGTGAAGCAAATGTAAAGACAAGACGATGTAGGAACCGACACAAGCTTGCGGCTCCTGCTTTGTAACGAAAAGCACATAAGTCGTTTGTAGGTTTTGGTATAAGATTCTACAAAAGTAATAATAAAATTATTTTGCTATAATAATTTTATTATTACTTTTGTATTATGGATCTCCGCAAAGTAACGCCTAATTCTATAAATTATGTATAAGATTCTATAATAAAATTCCGCAATCGATTTTAGCTTCGCCATTGCAGCAATAACACTATCAAAAAAAGGCTAATACAGAAAGCCTACTGTTGAGGATAACTTAGACGATAAGAATGCGTGGATATAGCTACTCTTGAACCCTGTACAAGACAGTAATGACTAAATGTAACTAGTGATAAGAATTTACACATTGCAAAAAGCAACCGCCGAGTTTCTTGCTGGCTCTTTGATAATTTGAATATAGGAGTGCGTTCAAAAAAATTTCTCGTACATTACACGCGTACACCAAGGTATAGTCTAGACTAAACATAGCATCCGTCTAAAAATGTAACATAATGTAAACAGCGTAAATAAATTGCGAATTTTGTTCTTTCGCACGTCAAAACAACGATGTTCGTTTTAATATCGCAAACACTGTATTATCTATTTTAAACTACAAACTGAAAATTTACTTTATTCCCAATCGTCAACTCTACTGCTGGTTCGGAAAGCGATTTCCTACCGAGAAGAGCCAGTAAGAAACTCGGAGGTTGCTCTTTGCAAATATAATTCTTATAACTAATTAAATTTAGTCATTACTATCTTGTACAGGGTAAAGGAGTAGCTATATCTACGCATTCTTATTATCCTCGATAGTATAGTACGCTTTCTATATCAGCCTTTAACAGTGTTTTTAAACTGCTGTAATGGAAAATCTAAAATCGATTGCGGAAATTTATTGTAGAATCCTTATACTGTTAGCTTTTATATGTATTTTTAAACTAGTGGAAACTTCATTGATTATGTGATGTATATATTTTTTTTTAGCCATTAAGTTTTTCATCTACTGTTTGTTTCCCTTAAAAATAAATAAATAAATAAAAATTGAAAAGCTGAAAGAAATACAAATTCAGGCATTCAGGATTCAAATAATTTTCAACTGTGTAATATGCTTTACACATGGGCGTAGCTGGGTACGGGCAAGGGGGGGCAGCTGTTGCCCCTTACACTGAAAACTGTAACACTGGGAAACTGACCACTCGCAACATACTGACACTTATAAGGCTTGCATAAGACTGATTATGTACCTCATCAATTCAAATTTACAAATCTTTCAAAATAAAAAATAATAAAGCTAGTTCTTGCTAGTGGTTATTATTAATACTTTTTAACCTCTCTTCAACTACTAATAAGACATAGTTGTTAAAAAATAATTCAAACAATATATTATATAAAATCTACTAAAACAATATAGTCTAGGATTTTCTGACCCCCCCCCCACCTGTATAGAATTCTGGCTACACCCTTGGGTTTTACATAAAGCATATTTCTTACACTTAATTTAAACCTTTCTGTAAATAGTAGGCCTACCTAAACCCAACCGATTTCTTTTCGTACCATGAAGTGTGTTTGAAAAGGACAACGTTATATGAACGTTATTCCGAAATCAATTCTGGCCATGCCATTACAGCAATTTAAAACCACTGTTAAAAAGAGGCTGATACAGAAAGCCTACTATACTTTTAAAGATTACTTAGATGATAAGGATGTGTGGATATAGGTGCACTTCTACCCTGTACAAGACAGTAATAAATAAATGTAACTAGTTCTAAGATTTATATTTTAAAAAGAGCAACCGCCAAGTTTCTTGCTGGCTCTTCTCGGTAGAAACAGCTTTCCGAACCAGCAGTAAAGTTGACGATTCAAAAGCACTTGTTTACAAGTTTACTTGAATAAATAATATTTTGAATTTGAATTTGAACTATAGAAAACCCTGTCTCTTTTACTCAAATGTTTTTAGGACGCATTCCGAACGCTCATTCGGCAACGACTTAAAGTGTGCGTCTTTAAGACTTCATGGTACGAATAAGCCAAACAATTTCGTTTACGTCTTCAATTGAGTCGCAATAAGAGTTTATGGACTGGCCCGTTGGCGTAGTTGGCAGTAACCCTGTCTTCGGCTCCGTGGGTCGCGGGTTCGATTCCCGCCGAGAATCAACATTTTCTATTTAGAATTTGTTGGTTCTTCGAGTCTGGGTGTATATATGTATTTAAGTATGTCTTTAAAACTATATATGTATATATTTACCAGTTGTCTCTCACCCATAGCACAAGTATTAAGTTAATTACTTTGGGGACGGACGACCGTGTGTGTAAATGTCCCATATATTTGGGTGGCTGATGGTGACCTCTGAAAATCAGCGTCAGTAGTGAATTAC
Source organism: Morpho deidamia (assembly GCA_947086505.1). NCBI lineage: Eukaryota > Metazoa > Arthropoda > Insecta > Lepidoptera > Nymphalidae > Morpho > Morpho deidamia. The sequence goes on from CAMTZC010000008.1 coordinate 19,287,413, forward strand.
TCATTACTGACAAGGCTGAGAGATTATCATTTTGGGCATCACACTACGCAGACTAATAGATTTATTTTACTACTTTACTACTTGTTTTCGTTTTTTATTATTATTATTTTACCATCTATTTGTACATAAGTTACTTGTGTAGTGTGTTGGCAAAATAAAAATTATTTTCTTTCTTTCTTTCTTTCCATATATTTATTTATTTATTTATTTATTTATGGTAGGCCTGCAGGTTTAGTATGAATTGCCATGCCATCGCCCATGTATACAATACTCACGCTGCCATCGAAGTCGAACTTGGCGATGACCACCTCTAGCACGTGGTAGGCGTGCGGTGCTGCTGGTGGCGCGGCCTGCACGCGGGCCTGGGGCAGAGGCCGCACCAGGGGCGTGGTGTCCAGGTAGTGCAGTCGGTAGAACGACAGCAGCGCCGGCATGTCCGCGAACAGCTGGTTCCCGATCCTGTACCTCGTGACCCCGTCCGCGGAGACCACGCGGTTGATTATGTAGTGCGAGACGCGGTCCTCTCTGCGTATAACACACTTAACACAATAACATACACGGGTCGCGGGCTCGATTCTCGCCGACGGCCAACATTTACCAACATTTAACAATTTTTTGGTTCTTTTGATCCTGGGTGTATATTTGTATTTAAGTATGTATTTAAAATTATATAGAGCTGTGATAGCCCAGCGGTGAGACCGTGCGACTCTTTGGAGGGGAACACGAGTTCAAACCCGGGCAGGCACCAATGAGTTTTTCTATTAAAACTCATGTGTCTAATTGATAATCGCAATTTATCACACGCTTTTCGGTGAAGGAAAACATCGTGAGGAAACCTGCATATTTCTAGAGAATTCTGGAGATATGTGAAACCTACCAATCCGCATTGGAGCAGCGTGGTAGGTCTTAGCTCTAACCCTTCTCTCCAGAAACGGAGAGAGGAGGCTTATGCCCAGCAATGGGATCGTAACACTACTTTACTACTTTACTTTAAAATTATATACATATGTAGTATATCTACCCGTTGTCCGTCACCCATAACACGAGTATTAAGTTAGTTACTTTGGGGACGGACGGCCGTTTGTGTAAGTATCCCATATATTTTTTTAAAGAGTGGGTAAACGTCGGGTATGTAGTAGAAGGGTAAATACGGGGCATGTTGTAAGTAGGGTAAATACCAGGTTCAAGTAGGGCCTGCCAAGGGCCAACATTTATAAACAATTGGTTGGAGCCTAGGTATATATTTGTATTTAAAATTATACAAGTACCGGCCAGTTACAATCCCACTGCTGGGAATAGGCCTCCTCTCTCCGTTTCTGGAGAGAAGAGTTAGAGCTAAGACCTATCACGCTGCTCCAATGCGGATTGCTAGGTTACACATACCTCCAGAATTCTCTAGAGATATACAGGTTCTCTCACAATGTTTTCCTTCAACGAAAAGCGTGTGATAAATTGCAATTATCAATTAGACACATGAATTTAATAGAAAAACTTATTGGTGCCTGCCCGGGTTTGAGCTCGTGTTTCCCTCGAAAGAGTCCCACGGTCACCGCTGGGCTATCACAGCTATAATAAATTAAAATTATATATGTTGTATATCTACCAGTTGCGAATTTTACGCTGACATCAACTTACCTTAGTCAACCTTTTACGACACCTCGGTAAGAACGGAGGGTGGTCTATTCTATGCAGCCGGATACCACACGGCACATACCTTAGTCGCCTCTTACGACACCTCGGTAAGAACGGAGGGTGGTCTATTCTATTCTGCCGGATACCACACAACACATATCTTAGTCGCCTCTTACGACACCTCGGTAAGAACTGAGGGGTGGTCTATTCTATGCAGCCGCATACCACACGGCACATACCTTACGTCGCCTCTTACGACATCTCGGTAAGAACTGAGGGGTGGTCTATTCTATTCTGCCGGATATCACACGGCACATATCTTAGTCGCCTCTTACGACATCTCGGTAAGAACGGAGGGTGGTCTATTCTATTCCGCCGGATACCACACGGCGTTATACAAGTATAGACTATGTAGTAAAATTTACACACCTGACACACAAGACATAGTCCCCATGTATGGTCTTAGAGTCCCTCACGAGGAACACGCCACGTTCTGTCTCATTCAGCAACAGTTCTGTGGCCTCGACTCGCGAAAGCCCACCAAAGTACCAACTGGAATGACATGTACAAAACTAAGTAAATATTATTTCGCATAACACTGCAAAAATTTGTATTTCAAAGAAACAACAAGAGCAAACCACAAAAATATGACTAAAAATTCATACTTAAAATGTGTGTATTTTACTTTCAAAATAAGCTAACTAATGTGCTATTTGTTTTCAAGTTCAAGAAAAACAGGGATTTTGTTAACATATATTTTAAAACTTTAACAATATCAATCTAGTAAATTAAATGTAATTGTGTCGTAAATAAATAAATATATGGACACTTACACACTGACCCGACCCCAAAATAAGTAACTTAATACTAGTGTCATGGGTGATGGACAATACAATGATACAATATTACATTTATAATTTTAATCACATACTTAAATACAAATATACACCAAGGCTCAATGAACCAACAAATTGTTTATAGAACATATTGGCCCTCAGCAATAATCGAACTGGCGACCTGCTGAGCTGAAGGCAGGTTCACTACCCACTGTGTCAACGGGCAAGTCAAGTCAAGTAATGAAAAGACCAACAAGCAGACTTGCATTTATAAATTTAGTATGGATAATTGCTGATGTCACCTAAACACAATAAGTGATAAAGTACAATAGGAAATTAAAAGGCCACAAGCCACAGTAGGTTTTTGCCACAGTAAGCCAAATTATAGTAATGAATCACTCCTTAGACTTTAGAGGATTAAACCTTTACCCACCAATAAGGTGAAAAAAGTGACTATATAGTGATACCATATAGTAGTACCTCAGAAACACGATTTTAACCATTTTATTGATCTTTTCAGGAAAGCATAAACAATTTATCATTTAAACAACAATTTTTAGTTGAAAACAATTTTCATTTTTTAATTTATTTTTACAATACCTTTGTACAATTTTTTATTTTATATATAATCTGTATGACACAGATTGTATGTCATGTATGTTTTTTTTAATATAGAATTAGGAACACCTAATTCTATAAAATAAAAAATTCTATAAAATATTATTAGCAGGGAGATGTTTTAAAGAAATTAAACAAACAAGCAATATAGATGTTGTTTAAAAAAAGATCAGCAACTTATATTATGCAGAAGAAGACCTGTTGTTGTTTAAATCATTGAAATATTACTTAAGTCGGCCAATTTAAGTCCTGATATATATGTAGTTGTATAAGTACATCTACACCTTCGTTAAATGCTCTTGGAGGTGACAGCAGAGCTGGCTCCTTTTTCACACAAAAATCAGTTTAGAGGTTCAACACTGCCAGCATTTTCTGGAGAATTCTAAGTGGGCATGATTTGTATAGTCCTAGCATGTAAGTTATTAAAGACAGACATCATTTGTACATTTCTCTTATAAATAACATAAAGTTGAAGTTGATTACACATTATTAAAGCACTGTTTTGTATGAAAATGAAAGTATTTTCAAATTCAGGCATTCTTATCATCCAAATAATCTTCAATTTTGTAATATGCTTTACATATTAGCATATTTTTACACTTAGTTTGAATCTGTAGACTGGTCTAGAATGGATTGAAGAATTTTATTATAGAAGCGAATCTCACATAGAACAAAATTGTATACACCTACTAAACATAAACCAAATTTACAGAGAGATCAAGCATTGATCAGTTTGTATACAACAGTAGGAAATGCACTAGCTTGGGACTATTCACATTTATGAAAGTAACATGATAGCTTGCACCTAGTTAATGTACATTAAAACAGTAGCCAACCAGTTTGAATATAGGACAGCCATAAAACACCCATAAATCTGTGACTCATATTAATAGGGCAATGGAAAACTGGGGTACAATATGACATAAATCTGTATCTTAATAGCATAATGGTGAACTTATTTTTTATACTCATCTAAGACTGTCAAAAACTATCAAATTAAACATCATATAAATTAATATTTATTGTGAAATCATCATCATTGTCATAATTTTCTAACTGTAATCATATTAGTCTCTAAAAGTCATTATGTATAAAGCTATTTTTTTAAAGTAATTCTTTTACACATGCCTCTCATATACAGGAACACTGTTTATAATAATGATTCTATATTTAAATATATTTAATACATATTAAACAATTTGTGTTAAATACATTTACATATATGGATTTAATCAGTATTATATTGTAGATTACAGCAAAATTATTTTTCTCTTTCTTATAATTATAAAAGTTAACATATTGGTAAGCACTATAGGCCTTAGGACACAAAATTTACGGAAAAAAAAACTTGTCTAGTAATAGGCACTTAGGCTCTAGTAAAAAAAGGCTAATATTTTGTGTATGATTGTAATTTAATTGATAAAAATCTGCATTGTAAATAAACTGTTTAACAAAGCTAGTTACTATATGTATGAAGTTCTTATAAGACATTAATGAATTTATTAAACCTATTTTTAATTTTATTTGTAATACAATAGAAAAGATATAAGTTTTACTACAGTATACTCTTATACATTTTAGTCCTAAGCAAATTAATAATATTTAGTTTATTTAATTTAATTTAATATAATTAAGTAGATACTTTTAAGAAAAATTTTTTTTTATGTAAGGTCTTAAAGGACTCCACTCCAGGCCGTTAAATAAACTAAAAAACAAAATAATACTTTAATGTGATACATATTCCAAATATAAACATTACATACCTGGACATATCATTTTCGTCGAAGGTAGTACCGATTGCAGGGTTCGCCATCCCGTCTTTTCAAATCACGCCTATCCGATAATCACCGATACCTCATCACGACTACACCGGAAGTGGACTTGAGTGCATTACAACGTCGCTATCACTGATCTCAGATTTATACACGCACCGTCTGGTGTGTTCCCGCAAATTCCTCCCACAATCTAATAACAATTTAGCAACCGCTATCAGAAATAATTATAATTTGTTGACATCTACTGAGTATCTCGCTATTGTCATCAGTTCACACACTTATATTCACATCAAAACACATGTTTTTGGTAGTTTCACGCTTATACACCATGTGCACACACGCTCGCCTTTTTAACTAACTTTCGGCAACGATAAGTGAAATAAATCTATAATTAGATCAAATTATAAATAATGTTCCACGGGTCACACACGCGAAGTTTCAGACGATAGGGCGTAGACAAAAAAACTTTTAATTTTGACGCATAATTCTCCTAAATCAAACTTATTATTGTTTATGGGCCAGAATAAAGAATAGAAGTTTAATTTCTTAGGGACCCACTTACAACTTAGTGCACACCCATATCATCATTAATCTTAAATGAATGTGAGAGCCATAATTTATTTTTAATCAATTACTAAGCTATCGTGGATTATTTAATTTAGTAAAATTCTCTTTTGAATTTGACATTAGCTGACTTATTATTTGATAGTAGGGATGGGAAAATGTATTTTATTGCCTTTAATTTTCATTTTTTAATTATTTTATTATTATCATCCATTTTTAATGATCAATTTTCTAAATATTAAAAATTGATTAAAAAAACCTTATATTGAGATAAAATAAAAGAGGGTAGCCTCTTTTTCTTTTTTAAATCTCTTTTTTTTGTTAATTAACAAAGACATGCGTTTTGCATGAAACTGAACTAAACAGCGCAACTGTTTTTTTTTATTTGTACTTGTCCTCTTTAATAAGTCTTTATTTAAAGTAATTATTAATATTAAGAAAGGAAACTTTTATAATATCGGAAAGAAACGATTATTAATAATTGGTTTTTTCGATTGGAGTCCATCGATTTCTACAATTGATTTTTTAGAAGGTAGAAAAATCGATAATTTTTTATTATTGTCTTTTTTTATAGCGCAAATTAGGCACAAATCACTTTGCCAGTGTCACGTAACATCGATTATTTATTAATCGATTTTTCACTTCAAGTCACGTCCCTATTTGCTTGTAGTCTATGGTACTTAATTTAAACTTTTTAAATATTTTATTGACGGCATATAATTATATATATTTAAGATCTTGACGGCAAAAACTTTCTTAAAATCAATGATATAGCATATAATTATGGGACCGATTCAATTACTGATGTTAAGAACAGCATTTTAAATAGAACAAAAATAATCACGAAGTTTATTCGTTCGAAGTGTTCATACTCACTGGTCAGATGGCTTAGAAATTAAAAGAAAATCTGGTGATTTTTTTATATATAATAAGTAAAAAAATTATGCTTGCTTATATAAATAATATAGGCACATTAATTTATTAATTTTTACATGTGACAACATAGTTTCATTACACATCACCTTCGAAATTTTAGTCTATGGTGTGTGTCCATTGTTTTTCTACAATGTTATTTTTCTGACTGCTGTTGGTGGACGAAAAAATTTATCTCGCTGCGTCGAGTGTGGCTTTGTGCTAGTGTTCGTGTTCGATACAGTGATTTATTAGTAATAGATCACGAAGATGTCGTCACCGAGCGCTGGGAAACGTCGTATGGACACAGACGTCATAAAGCTGTATCCTTTGTTATCTTCTCTACAAAGCACCTACTGCTTTGGGCCTCCATGTAAATAAGTATGTAGAAGGGCCATCAGCTGATTGTCATGATTCTATGTAAAATCGATATACCTCTTTTGTGTATTAATACAGTGTTTAATTTTTTATAACGGTATTGTTTAAGACGTTTTTGATTTACATATTTAATTAAAATTATATTTTGAACAGCCTATCTATGCGTGGACGTATACCCGTTGGTCTATGTCTATATATATCGCGTAGTAGATACGTTAGATACGCGTTCTTTCTTCCGTGTAGATTGTAATATTTCGTAATCTGTATGTAGGCCACGGTCTCTGTTGCGCATTTTTTTTTCTCTCACCATTGGCCCTAGAGTACGCACCAATATTCAAAGAAGAATAAACAATGTTTAATTTTTCAATGGCAATAGCTTTTTTTGATCGCACGCAAAAGTTATCAATTAAACAATAAAACGTTACTTATATACAGTTTTATTGTTCTATTATTAAAAAGGTCTTATGTGACGTCATTTTCGCAAACATGACTTAAAAATATTATTTTAATATACTGGAGTTAAATAGTTCTCTCTATTTTGGTATTTTGCCAAATATTAGTATCATCATTTGATATAAATAGCGATGTTTACATCTAAAATATACTCCACTTATTCATTAATTTTTTTTATAGAATATGAGTTTCTTATTAACTTAATAATATATTGGATTCTATATTATTATATCCTACATCAAGACAATGAGTATACTAATATGTAACTGTTTTACGTCCAAATAAACACCTAGAAACATTTTCTTTGTTTATCCTCTAAAGGAGGTGTCCTCTACATGCTTATTCTTATTTCTTTTAATTTAAGCATTTATTAATTATATGTCAAGACATTTCTGTACATCCTGAAACATCTAAAATAATAATATTTAAACATTAACACAAAAAAATGCTAACTAAAAAAATAATATAAATAACAATGTTGTATGTATGGGTATGTTGGTAAATAATCTACATTCAACCATTTATAAATTTTAAAATTGATAATATTTAATACTTTATGTATTAAATATTATCAATTTTCAAATTTAAAAATTTTCAAGGTATATATTTTTTTCAAGTATATAATTATTATTAGTTTCATCAAGTTATATAACATACATTTTTTATTTATATATTAATTATAATATATCTCATTAACTTATTTATTGCTCACTTTTTTCATAAATTACATAGGAAGTTATACTAATATTCATTTTAAAATATGAATCATGAAAAGGAAACTTAAATAATAATTATTTCCGATTTTTTATAATTTGTTGGCAGCATTTACTGCAGTTTATATATAGTCTGTATTCTCTTTATTTATTATCATTAACTATTTATTTTGCTATGAGCTGTGATGACTTAATGGTGAGAGAAAACATAACACTACTCTGGAATAGACAAAGTATATTTTGAAACAAATTGTACTTTTTGCAGTTCAGGTATACAGTCAGTTTATTTGTGTGAAAATATATTCACAGCATTTATTAATGTTGATAACCTTGGGAATAAATCAAATCGCCTGAGAGCTTTAATCGAAAACTGATCTTATTCCTTTTCCCTTTTTATCCCTTTGAGATATAACAAAAAAATGTATAGTAGGATTCATCATCATCCTCCTGCCCTCAGTAAGAAAGAGGGTGGTCTATTTTACTCAGCTGGATACCAAACTGCATTTGTATAGAAGGATCTATACTTATTATAAAAGAAAGTCCCAAAAAGCTGTCTGTCTGTATGTAATCAATTTTTTCAAAATCTACTGAACGGATCTTTGTACGGTTTTCACCAAAAGATGCAATACTTCCGGATGGTGTAAGTAAATAGTATATATCGGTATTATGTAAGTTGTGTTGAAGAGATCGCGCAGTTGTTAAAAAACTTGCTTGCTGGGAGCTTTAGTCGCGTGAGCTGCGTAAACCAATAGATACGCTGAAGTAATGTACTAGAGAATTGTAGATCTATAAAATTAATACAATAATGTCCGCGATGGCATGTCTCTATCTCTTATGGTTAACTCACAATAATTACTTTTTTGTTAAAAATTTGAATTCTAGAAAAAAATTGTGTCATGCAAGCTTCCACGCGGGCGAAGCCGCTGGCACAGCTAGTTATTAATAAAAATTGAAAACCGAAACAGAACGTTCTTTACTGAGTAAAGTTTACTCCTTATCGTTTATTTTGTCCTTAGACAAATCTCGTAATAATAGTAGTAGTTAAATGATATCTGAGAGATTGTTCTAGAATAACACAATATGTAAACAATAGTGTGATATCGATGACTCATTAGTAGGACGTAAACAGTATTTTGTATAATATGCACGTTAATCGCTTAGCATTGTGCGCTGGGCATAGATATTTTTTTATTTTTCATAAAAGCCATATTGAGATATATTTAAAAATCGAACAATCTGACACGATTGCGCGCTATATTTTTTTTTCCAATAATTTATATTTTATAGAATTAGGCGTTACTTGGCGGAGATCCATAATACAAAAGTAACAATAAACTTATTTTGCTATAATCCGCGATTAAAGAAAATATATTTGACGCTAAATACCCTCTAGGGTATCATCCGTTCTCATACGTACCTGATACGGGATTAGTTACAGATTATTTACAGAAGATTTCGTAAAACTCATGCACTAACCGCCACCAATAACACAAGCACTGCAAACATTCACTGACACAATCTCAACAATCATTTCGGCCTGTAACCGAAGCATCGTCAGGAGATAAACTCCATGATAAAATCGGAAAGATGCTCTGCGATTTTGTCGTGAGTTTTTACTAATTCTCCATATGTCAGGTATGAGAACGGATAGTACACTCTTCATTTAGCATCTTTTATCGCGGATTATAGCAAAATAATATTTTCAGTGCTTTTGTATTATGGACCTCCGAAAAGTAACGCATAATTCTATAAATTAATTAAAAAAAACAATAGTTTGGTATTGGCCAAAATCTCGCAATGCCTTAAAAGTTACCGTTTGTTGTCTGACTTTATAATCCTATATAATAATATTTGGTTTTAGTATAACGGAAAAAGTAAAAAAAAAAGTAACGGCTTGTTACTATCCCAGTGCTGGCCTCTTCTCTCCGTTTCTGGAGAAAAGGGTTGGAGTTAAGACATACCACGCTGCTGCAATGCGGATTGGTAGGTTACACATATCCCCAGAATTCTCTAGAGATATAGATTTCCCCACGGTGTCTTCCTTCACCGAAAAGCGTGTGATAATTTGCAATTATCAATTAGACACATAAGTTTTATTAGAAAAACTCCTTGTTGCTTACCCGGGGTTTCAACTAGTGACTCCCTCGAAAGAATTAATAAAAATTATCAATTGAGTTTTTTAATAGAAAAACTCATTGGTGCTTGCCCAGGGTTTGAACCCATGATTGTCTCCAAAGAGTCACACGGTTTCACTGCTGGACTATCACAGCTTCAACGGAAAGGTTTATGGAAGCTGTGATAGCCTAGCGGTGAGACCGTGCGACTCTTACGAGGGGAACACGAGTTATCATCTCATCTATTAAAACCCATGTGATAATTGCAATTTATCACACGCTTTTCGGTGAAGGAAAACATCGTGAGGAAACCTGCATATCTCTAGAGAATTCTGTTGCTATGTGTAACCTACCAATCCGCATTGGAGCAGCGTGGTAGGTCTTAGCTCCAACCCTTCTATCCAGAAACGGAGAGAGGAGACCTATTTCCAGCAGGGGGATTGTAACAGGCCGCTACTTTACTTTACTTTACTAGTGGTGTAAACGATGCAATCTAAGATTAACCAAGGTTGTAATGCATTATGACGCTCTTGGTTATGGGTTAAAATAATATGCGGATTTTTGTTAAAAACTAGGTTCAATGCCGATAACAGATAGTGTTGCTGAAATGTTATGAAATGAAATGTTTAACTATTATTTTCCCCAATGCGTCAAGCTGATAAGATTATATCGGAAAGTGTTATTAGTGATTTTCCTGTTCACAAAATTTTCATCTGATTCATGTTATACGTCGTTTCTAAAGCCGAAATCATTTTTAATCACATCAAATACAACAATCGTTACCTGACTAAAAATAATTGATATATTTAGACGTTACTTTGTAGAGATTCATAATACAAAATATACGCACAGTATTAAAGTGAAATAATTCGAAAAAGTTGTTGCAATTTGCAATAAACCATAGCGTAGTACCTATATAACTCATGATTAAATAGATTCATAACTTGAAAGAGCAAGAAAACACTTTTTTAATAGTTTGTAGTGTGATGTCATAGATGGCATTGAAACAAGGACAAAAATGTCATCATGGCACAACATGTTAGAAACATTTTGTCACAACATTCGGCTACGTATTTTACCGGCCGCCTGCCTGACGTCAACTTACCTTAGTCGTATTTTACGACACCTCGTTAAGAAAGAGGGTGATCTATTCTACTCAACCGGATACCACACGGTGGGTCAACTTACCTTAGTCATTCATTATCATTACTTTGCCGACCCTACTTTGAGTGAGATAAGGGCAGGAGGAAATCAATCGTAGTAAAAAATTTGCCTATAAATCGTTAGCTGGTAGTATAAAATTTGATTTTGCCAAATATTATGACTATTGCTCCAGCGTTTTCACAAGAAAAGCGTAACAGAGGGTTGAGATATGTGTATTACCTTGTATATTTATATACAGGATACACATAGAGTATATTTTCTTGATTATACTAATACATAAACATCGTAAGAGGCGAATAAGGTATATGCCGTGCGGTATCCGGCTTCATAGAATAGACCTTCTTTTCTTACCGAGGTGTCGTAAAAGGCGACTATGGTAAGTTGTTATGGTAATATTCGATATGGTAAGTTAAGGCAGGCGGCCGGTCGTAAAATACGTAGCCAAATCATGTGATAACATGTTTGTAACATGTTGTACCGACCCCACTTAGAGTGGGGTACGGGCAGGAGAATGATGATGACTAATACATAAACATACTAGTACTAGTGTACAAAGAAAACCTCACATTATCTCAAAGCGCACACGTCAGTAGCACCAGAGCCGCGGGCGAGGGTGGTCGTGTAGTGACATACTGTTAGTGAGTGTTTGAGCGTGTGTTATATTCATACAAAACCAGTCTACACAAACAATACAAGTGTGTACATGCACCACTGTTAGATTTTCGCATTTATTGAAGGATTTTGAATTCACTGTTCAAGAGGTTTACTCTATTTGAAGCTGGCTTTAAATGTTATTAGTTAACCTTTTTTTTTCTTTTTTTTTAATTAAACGTTCACTATCAGTTCGATCTTATCTTATGTTATCTTAATATTACGTGTCAGTGTATATGAAAAGTTAATCTTTTATCAGATTTTGTTTCAGTATCTTAAGCAGGGTTTTCCAAATTATACTTTTAGAGTTACATAAATTACATGATACTGACAAATGGGCTGTTGAAAGTGTATATTTTGTGATTAAACAAATAATGACTAATTCAAATTCAAATTTAAAATATTCCATATTCAAACAAACTTGTAAACTAATGCTTTTGACTCGTAAACTCTACTGCTGGTTGCAAAAGTTGTTCTTACCGAGAAGAGCCAGCATGAAACTCCTCGGGGTGTTCTTTTCAAAATATATTCTTATAATTAGTTACATGTAGTCATTACTATATTCTAGTGTCGAACAGTAGCTATATCCACTCATTCTTATCATCTATGTAATCCTCAACAGTATAGTATAGTAGGCTTTCTGTATCAGCTTCCCTTTAACAGTTTTTTTAAACTGCTGTTATGGCGAAGCTAAAATCGATTGCGGAATTTCATTATAGAATCTTATACCCAAACCCACGAACAACTTACGTACTTTTGCAAAGCAAAGCAGGAACCGCAAGATTATATAGGTAAGGTAATAAATAATATGTAACATAATTTTTCTTAAATTGCGAATTGTAGCAAGATAATTGCACCTCTTGTATGTGCGTAACGGCAGTGACCCTGCTTTTCACCTCTGCGAAAACCTCACCTCACCTCTGTGTAGCTTTAACCATTAAGGTTGCACACGCGACGGAAGCTTGAAAAATGGGGTAACCTCCCGTTTTCCCAACATTTCTCTTCATTGCTCTGCTCCTATTGATTGTAGCGTGATGAAAAGTATACTATAACCAGTATGAAAAATAACTACCAAGTTTCGTTAAAATCCGTCTAGTAGTTTTTGTTTCTACAACAGTTATACAGACAGACAGACAAAAATTTTACTGATTGCATTTTCGGCATCAGTATCGATCCCTAATCACCCTCTGCTAGTTATTATGGAAATATATTTCATGTACAGAACATGACCTAGATTATATATGTATATATTTACCAATTATCTGTCACACAAGTATTAAGTTACTTAGGGGATTTGGGGGTTAAGTAACGGCCTATTACAATCCCACTGTTGGGAATAAACCTCTCTCTATTTTTCGGAGAGAAGGGTTGGAGCTAAGATCTACGCTACTCCAATGCGGATTAGTAGGTTACACATATCCCCAAAATTCTCTAGAGATATGCAGGTTTCCTCACGATGTTTTCCTTCACATCAAAGTGTGTCTAATTGATAAATTGCAATCATCAATGTGTCTAATCGATGAAGTTTTAATAGAAAACTCACTGGTTGAACGGGGTTTGAACTCGATACCACATCGAAAGTGTCGCACGGTCTCACCGCTGGGTCATATCACTTACTAATATTAACTACTAACTTACTTAACTACGGCGTTTTAACGTTTATAATGATGCGAACAATGTCGCGGGTGAAAACAGTATTACTACATGTTCTAATGACTTCCTTAACCTCAATTCCCATCCAGCATCGAGAGCAAGCACGAGGTGACGATACTAGGGGGACTCAACGAATTCTGTGTCAAATTCTTTGGACCTCCAGGAAGTATGTGTATTTCAGTTTCATCATTTTATTTCAATGTCACAATATTTTTCTAGAATTCAAATTTTAAACATAAGAGTAGTTATTGTGAGTGAAGGCTTCAACGCTTATCAGTAGGGACATAAAATTTTATTGAAAGCTTTTTAATTTGTAAAAAAGTAATGTAAAGTAACGGCCTGATCCTTTCCTACTGCTGAGCATAGGCCTCCTCTCTCCGTTTTTGGAGGGAAGGATTGGAGTTAAGACCTACCACGCTGCTCCAATGCGGATTGGTAGGTTACATATATCCCCATAAATCTCTAGAGATATGCAGGTTTCACGATGTTTCCCTTCACCGAAAAGCGTGTGATAAATTGCAATTATCAATTAAACACATAAGTTTTAATAGAATCCTCATTGGTGCCCGGGGTTTGAACCCGTCACTTCACATTTATTATTATTATTTTCTGCTTTTTTGGACGATTGTTAAGCAAAACAGTGAATTTTATGAATTTAAGATTGTATAAGATACCGCGGTCTTTAGTTATAAATTTACGAAACGGTTGACCTCTAGCTAAGGATATAAGGACGTTGTTCATATGATCTTTTTCAATTTCCAGCCCCATACGAGGGTGGCGTGTGGAGGGTGAGGGTCCACCTGCCAGATCACTACCCCTTCAAGTCGCCGTCCATCGGGTTCATGAACAAGGTGTACCACCCCAACATAGACGAGGTCTCAGGCACGGTCTGCCTCGACGTCATCAACCAGGCCTGGACCGCTCTTTATGGTGAGACGGTGAATATTTTCTAAGGGTAATACTTAAAAACTTCATGGTGGCTACAGAAATTATGATGTACTTTTGTTTTGCAATAATCCACGATAAAATAAAATATGCCATGCTTAATGTATAGTGTAATGCCGTGTGGTATCCGGCTGAGTAAAATAGACCACCCTCATTTCTCACCGAGTTGTCGTAAAAGGCGACTAAGGTAAGTCGACTCGCCGTGTGGTATCCAGCTGAGTGGAATAGATCACCCTCATTTCTTACCGAGGTGTCGTAAAAGGCGACTAAGGTAAGTTGACGTCGTAAAACGCAGTCGCAAAATACGTTGCCAAATCATGTGACAACATGTTGATGAAATGCGAAGTGTAATATTCGTTTTCATACTTAATACAAGCAGGATTTATAAAAATGCATGCACTGTAATTTGTTTTTAGATGATTTATACTATAAGTAGGCGTTACTCTGCGGAATTCCATATTACATAATTCCATAGTACAAAAGTTAAAAAAGAATATTTTGCTATAATCCGCGTTCTTTAAGAGAATCTATGTAAAATTAGTGTATGAAGCAGGCAACGGTCACATACTTTATACATGCAAGACAAGACCACACGTATCACAACTCGGCGTGTACGTGTACCACGTGTTTTGATCACACAATAAAGTTACTGATCGCAGACAAAAAACATCGGAATAAATATGTACCATAGACAATAAAAAATTGTCAGTTATCGCAGATAGCGTTTGTCGGTTTTTTGGAGAAAATTATGGAATTGAAAAACCGGTTTGTTGGTAGAAAATATCGGTTTTCAATGTATGAATAACACTTAAAATTTGAAAATGACAAAATGTAGCCAAATGTACCAGATTGATAAAAACACTTTCAATCGGTTTGGTTCTTGGAATTATATCGGTCCGATATGATTTCATGCTGACTAACTCGTTTCACTATTTTAAAAACATTAACAGCCTTATAGCGAATAATTGTTATTAATGTTATTTAATCCTGGTCAACTATTATTTCTTTGTTCTACTAAATTGCATAACAAAATATCACTATCATTAAACAGTAAATAATTACAGTCAATAAGTGCTTTTAATCATTTTAAATATTCTGTTAAATTTTTTGTTCGAATTACAGAATGTTCGAGCAAAAATTTGTAAACCGGTAATAATATAATAATTCGAAACCGGTTAAAACAGGTTTTCTAAATAAAGTAACTATTTGAAAATCGGTTTTCTAAAATGTCAGTTCTTGTATAAACCGTAATCGCAGACAATAAATATTGTTTGATTTATAGAAGCAGGCGTTACTTTGCGGAATTCCATATTACAAGCAATATAACAGAACTAACTACTTTGCTATAATCCGCACGGGTTAAGTGAATGCATGCAAAGCCAATGTGTATGAAGCAGGCAAAATCTACGCACCTTATACATGCAGGACCAGTCACCACGTGCACCCCAAGGCGCAATTCACCAGCAACAACGCTAAAGCAAAAATGCATTACGATTTTTGTCGTGGAGCCTATCCTCCTGATGATGCTTCGGTTTCGGGGCGAAACGATCGTCGAGATTGTGGTGGTGGTTGTGTGTGCTGCTTTTGTGTACGTTGTTGCTGGTGAATTGCGCCTTGGGGTGCATGTGGTGGCTGGTCCTGCATGTATAAGGTGCGTAGATTTTGCCTGCTTCATACACATTGGCTTTGCATGCAATCGCTTAACCCGTGCGGATTATAGCAAAGTAGTTAGTTCTGTTATATTGCTTGTAATAAACATTGTGGTAAAGACGACCGGTGTGTTCAAGTTTCACGTACAATTCCAGATTTATCGAACATATTCGAGTCGTTCCTGCCGCAGCTGCTGACGTACCCGAACCCTATCGACCCGCTGAACGGAGACGCGGCCGCGATGTACCTCCATAAACCTGAGGAGTACAAGAAGAAAGTATCAGGTTCGTATAAATCATTATCAGCGTAACTGCTGGGAAATAGTAGATGAGTACAATGAGTAGAGAGTAGATTTTACAATTTGAATTCGCGCGATTCCCTGCGAGAGAAGTTCAAGGAAACAATTTAATTTTTGTACATATGAACATAAATAATTATAAAAGGATTGGCGATGTATATAATAGACAAAGTAGGAACCGACGTAAGATTGCTGTTCCTGCTTTGGGCCTTTCAAAAGTTCGTAATTCGTTTGTGGGTTTAGATTATTTGTGTATATTGTGGCTTTGGGTATAAGATTCTATAATAAAATTCCACAATCTACATTAACTTTACCGTTACAGCAATTTAAAAATACTATTAAAAAAAGGCTAATTCAGAAAGCCTATTATACTATTGAAGATTACCTAGACGATAAGAATGCGTGGATATAGCTTCTCTTCAACCCTGTAAAAGACATTAATAACTATATAGTGATAAGAATTATTGTTTGAAAAGAGCAACCGCCGAGTTTCTTGCTGGTTCTTTTCGGTAGGAACAGTTTTCCGATCCAGCAGTAGAATTGACGATTCAAAAGCACTTGTTTACAAGTTTACTTGAATAAAGAATATTTAGAATTTGACAAGCAATATAACAGAACTAACTACTTTGCTATAATCCGCACGGGTTAAGTGAATGCATGTAAAGCCAATGTGTATGAAGCAGGCAAAATCTACGTACCTTATACATGCAGGACAAGCCACCATATGCACCCCAAGGCGCAATTCACCAGCAACAACGCACACAAAAGCAGCACACACACCCACCACCACAATCCCGACGATCGTTTCGCCCCGAAACCGAAGCATCATCAGGAGGATAGGCTCCACCACAAAAATCGTAATGCATTACGATTATTTGTAGTTCTGTTATATTGCTTGTAATATGGAATTCCGCAAAGAAACGCCTGCTTCTATAAATCATATAAATTTAGAATTTGAATTTTATGATAAAATACACGTTGTTCCAGACTACGTCCGAAGGTTCGCGACGGAAGAGGCCCTCCTAGAGAAGGACGCCATCACCGGCATGGGCACGACCCCCGCCTCCGGCTCGAAGCCCTCGAACGGCGCGAACAGCGAGTCCGAGTCCTCCATGTCCGAGTTCAGCGACGACGAAGCCCAGGACATGGAGTTATAACGGTCCCCCCCCGTCGATTGCTCGCTCACTGCCGCTCCGGTTGTCTATTGAATTCGCTGTGAGGTAATGTGGCACTGTTATAAACATTTTTGGGCGCCTTGTGTTGAAAATTTGTGAAAAGGTTGCGCCTGTCGCGTTGCCGATTGCGACTGTCGCGCCGGCGATCGCGATTGTCGCGTTGTCAGATTTTGTTTAAATTTTATAATTGCGATTAAAGGAATCGAAGAAAGGACTTCCGCTCGCATCGGCGATTGCGACTGTCGCGGTGTCGGATTTTGGAAACTTTAAGAATTACAATGCAGATGTTCCTTTATTTCATCCTCATTTATTCTGTCCGGTTATTATGAGTGATGACTTGTGATCTACTAATTGTTATGGATGAAACAAGGTTTGTGACTTAAATACTCGCTGTATTCCATGCTGTCCCTTTGAGATCCTCTGCCTGAAAGGTCTACTTATGTTTCATGCGGAGTCTGCACAATTTTAAACTCTATTACTGGTATTTAACACTTGTTCTCTAGATATTTTAAGTGTTTTAATAAATCGCGTGTACGAAACGCGACTGTCGCACGTGTCATTATTTGCAAATTTGTTGGTGTTTATTTAATTTAAGTAATAACAAAATAATATTTAATTTAACTAATAATGAAATAACTTTAATGATAGAATTTTATAGTAATAAAATATGTATTAATCGATTTTTAAATACAAGGCGCCCAATCTTGAACGTTATTTTACTACCTCAGATGTAAAAAAATAACTTTTATTCATCAAACCTCGTATACTTACAATAATTTTCAAACCTACACATATCTTTAGAAAAATATTAGTTTTTATCAACTGACTAAATAGAAAAATTTTAAAACTTTAATTGTAATTTTAAAAAAAAGAACGAGGTAGTAATATAATCTGTATTTAAAAAAAACTCGTTTCAATGCTTCACAGAGAGTTCAAAACAATATGTAAAGCCAGTTATATTTAGTCTGTGTCCGCCGCTGAGAAAATATGTTACATATTCTGTAAAATGTATGGACCACAATATGCCAATTTTAGGATTTTAGATCGAATAAAAAAAAAGTGCTCAGAAAAACAAGGCGGTGGACACGAATGTGCTTTAAAATAACGAAAAAATATCTTGAATATATTTAGACTTTGTATTTTAAAATTGGTGTGATTGGATCGTTTTAATTAATCGGATAGTCAAGCTTGTCTTACCCGTGCGTATTTATAACCAGTTCACTAATATAATGCTTTAAGAATCTGTAGCCACTGATATTAAAATGTTTCTACTATTTGGTAGTAATTTCCCAAGTTATGGTAGTTTATGACAACAGCTATTTACTTACATAGCTGCGTTCTAATATGAACGATTTATTAGCGACATTTATGTATTTTTTATTACACAATTTACCAGACAAGTATTAGTTAATTACTTGATATTACTATAGTATTAATAAAGTAAACGTACGTTAATTTGTACAAATTTAAAAAATATATTTTTGTTTTCTACGAAATCATTTCTTTTTAGATTCCTGTCATGTTTTAGGTTCATGTCTTGGACTTGTCAGGGCTTTACGAATGTAATAAATTATTTTCAATTTATAAATAACAACTTCATAAATTTGCGACAGATTCCGAAATTATAAGTTTGTGTAGTCGTATTTGCCTTATTACCCTATTAACGAAATTGTAACCTGTTAAATGATCAGTCTGGTTAAAAATCGGAAATATAATCAGCTCTTTACTCACATGGATTATTCTCTTAAACGCTAGCAAAGCAAGAGTAAAAGGCATTATGTAGATGTTTTTAATCAAATGTCGCACTATAAAACCATTTTTTTAATCGCCGGGTAAGGGGTGTGTAAAGTCCTTTAATCATACGCTTATCGTTATCAGCAATATATTAAGGAAGGTGTTTCACGTCGATGTTGTAATATCGAGTAGATTGTGATGTATATCGTAAACGAACGTCGAAAAAACTATTATAGGTACAATGTAAAGTACGAAAATTATACTCGGTTTTGTTTGAGAGGATCTAATATACCATGTCATATTAAATTTAAAATAATATATTTATCCTCTCAAATACTACTGTTGTTTTTAACTGCTAATATAAATGTACTATTTTTCATTATATTAATATACTGGCAACACGACGGACGTGAGTGAGCGATGTAGCATTTTGTAAATATCTCTTTAATCTGTCCCCATAGCGTAAATCCAACTTAAATCGAGCCCGTTGTCGGACTAAAGTCATCACTTTATATCTCATAGGTATTTAATTTTTTTTATTAGTGTTAATTTTTAAATAAATGTGTCATGTATGTTTTCGTCCATCTCCCTCTGTTACTACCGTATCGTAGTTGTTTTTTGTAATAGCAACACTGGTTAATAAATTTTGGCTGCGTATATACATTATTCGTAATGAACTGTGATCGCTAGATTCCTTTTCGAGGAGTAAAATCGTCAATATGTCTATGAAAGAGGTTGAGATATAAACGTTTTCTGTACTTAGTGTAATTGCTCCGTTTCGTAGATATATTCTGTTTCAGCACAATAATTTTATCGATCTTGACAATTCCTTTTATACTTTTGACAAAATCTACATCGGGGCCATGTCAGCAAATGGATTTATTTAGTTTTTCCCCTATACAATTGTTTTATTTTGTATTGTTTACTTACAGCGCAAATAATTACTTACAAACTTTAGGTGTTACTTAGTATTGACAATACAAGTCTGGAAAAGAGAAAGCCGAAAGCGTAATTTTTTTTTAAGTTTCTAGTTAAAGGTATGAAGAGTTTAAATTATTTCTCTTGCGCATGTTTAGTGTCTGCTTTTACCAAATACTTAGCATTTCATTATTTTTGATGACTCGGAAGGCAACAACGCTTTGCCAATCTCGCCAAAGTACGATTTTGGCTTTGTAATGTTCTTTTTGGTTTAGGGATCGGGTTTTATTCAATGAATTCATCGACCTTTACCTTTACCGTCTTTTATCTTCTGGTATAGATTAATCCTAAAGCATAGCTGTAACTCTCTATGCAATTGGGTAACCGCAATTTGATGTCAATAATTTAATATCATTCGATTGCAAATTGAATTTTAATAAAAATGACAAAACACGATTTAACTTTCTTTAAGAGCGTTTAAATTTTAATTCACGTTTTAATACGTTCAATATATATTGTCAGAAAGAACATTACAAGAAACGAATAAATACAGATCTCTAAAAATGACATTTTGCGATTCTGAAAGTGTTGCAATCGTCTTTATGATTAAGTCTAGGTTATTAATAGAATATAACATGAAAAAATATATTATTAATATAGACATATATGTATCTTTGAAATGATAACTCAGCCATAATAATATATTTTGGTATAAGGAGGTTAACGTGTTAAATTTCCTAGTTGTATAAAAGTTGGGTTAATGGATATTAGATGTTTTCTTTTTTTGGAATTTTTTGGTACATTTTTTTGTGCTTTCAACAGTCCACCCAGCTTTTCGGTCCGCGCCACAGATTATGTATAACCTTTCAGAAACAGGCAAAGGTTTTCAAGTGCGCTTCCATTTGTTTTATCTGTTGACTAATATTTTAAATTGTTTATACGTGTCTTATGAAATTTCTGACTAACATTTTATAGTCTGTCGCTCGTCTTGAGTACATTTGAAAATTTTTGTCAAAAACAAGTGATGCGATTTGATAATCGGAAAAATAAAACTTCACTTCAGAAAAACTTCTTCAATTGAGTTGAAAACTTCTTCAAAAGGAAGTCTTCAATTGAGTTGCATCAGAGTTCATGGGAGGCCTGCTGTTCTGGTTAGAAACCGCTTTGGCAGGTGCCAGTTACCATCTTGCCGGCAAAGCCGTAATACCAAACGATTATTTGAAGTGTTGCGACACGATGCTACGTAGAAACCATATTTATAAGCCAAGCCAAGCGTAAATGTTTTCTGTAAATTACAAAATACAATTATTTCTCTCGGTCTCTATTACCATAGGCAATTTGACCTAATTTTCAGCCGTTGCTTGAAGATTTTTGGGTCTTATACGGCTTATGGTCAAAGACTAAACCAATAACTGTAGCCAATTAAAAAAAATTTTTTTAAATTAAAATCCATTTTCAAGTTACCATTCTTATTTATGTGCTCTGCTTTTACCACGCTCTTAATAGACAATGCTCATAGTAGACATATTAATTGACATTTAATCCGTATAAATTTTTGTCTTTTGGATTTTTAATTTTCATGTCGCATCACTAATGTTTCTCAATGTAATTGAGGTTATATACTAATTATGGTGTATCAAATTGATTGGTTCGTATAAGAATTTCTATGGTCGCAGATATAAAAATCAGTTATACATGTAACAGGATAAAAAAGTTTATAGTATATTTTTATTTCATTACATGTAATAAACATACGTTATTTTTAAACGGACTGTTTTGTTTTCTTTATCACTTTGATTTTTAGTGTCCTTGATTTGTAATTCACAACCCCTGGGGGGTGTGTGTGAAATTCTCTAGATAGCCCTTTTAAGGGCTTGACCCAGTTGCTTGGGTCACCATAAAAATTCAGAACAGCGCCATCTAGTGGACTAACACAGTAACGTTGCAGAGATATCTCTGAGAGGGAACATAAAACAGTTTCCTCTCATCATCTTCTCATCAGTTTCCTACATAGTGGATTATCTATTGCCTAAGTGTTACCCTGGTTTACAAGCATTAATTGTGCTAAAATTCTGACAATCGCATTTATAATATTGATTATGAATGCATGATATAAATTATAAACTAGCTTAAATAAATATTTATACAAATATAAATACAAATTACAGGCTGTATTTATTTCATTTAAATACTTAAAGGGTCGTCGTAAATAATATAACATTTGATTTATTAACATAACTCTATTTAAAATAAACAGTTTAACAACAAGCTATGTACATTCCACTCTATCTACATTCACACTAAACATATTCAGAGGACAGCAGTAATTGTTTATTGTAAATGAGCACTCTGTTGTTTATCAGAGGATGTCGGTAATTATACACACACACTTAGTATTAGTGACAGAAATCAAAAAGTTGTTTGTGTGTAAAGCTAAATTTTGAAATAGGCCACTTTAATGCTTAGTCTGCGATATATTCAAAGCCATAAAAAGAAATAAATCTAGCCTAATTCTTTAATTCAGTCAAGTTAAATCTAAGCATGAGATATAACAATATTAAACAGTGGTAGGAAAACTCTGTTGTTTATGGTCACATACTGTGCTTTTAGTCCATGATATTTTACACCCATCATGATGCATGGACAAGACAATTTAATCTATTAATATTAAATCCAATTATGTCCAAAATATATACTGAACCACTTTCTCATAAACTTTAACCTAATATTGTGCAGTGATGCATAGTGGATTTGTATTCAAATATATGTACATTGCAATATTAATATATTTAGAAAACCTTATTTGTCTATTACAGCAAATTAATATTATTTAAAAAAAATTGAAGAAGTTGGAAAGGTCTCAGGGACACAACCATCATTAAGGAATCTTATTATAAAAAAAAGTCCCCAAAAGCTCTCTGTCTGTATATGATCGATTTTCACAAAATCTACGGAACAGATTTTTGTACGGTTCTTATTTAAAAGTAGTGCAATTCTGCCGGAAGGTTTAGGTTAATAGTACATTTGTGGTTTAAGTAAATTATGAATAGGTCACGCAGTTGTAAAACCTCGTCTCCTGGGACCGTTACTCGCGTGCGCCGCGTATACCAACAGAGATACACTAAAATAATGTACTAGAGAATTGTAGATCTGTATAAATTGTACAAAAAAGTCTGCGACAGCATGTCTCTGTCACTTATGGTTAACTCACAATAACTACTTTTGTGTTCAAAATTTCAATTAAATACACAGATTTCCAGTCGGGTGAAGCCGTCTGTGGCTTCACCTGACTGGTTTACTATGAAATCAACAAATAATACTCAATAGTTTATAGGATTAGCTGTAACTTTGCGCAGGTCTATAATATAATAAAAGTCTTATTTTACTATAATTCACGATAAAAGATAATATATGTAATGCTAAATGTAGAGTGTATGACAATATGACAATGCTTTGCGATTTTGTCGAAAACAGAAAGCCTACAATACTGTTTAGAATTACTTAGATTATAAGAATGCTTGGTTATAGCTCCTCTTGACCCTGTACAAAACAGTAATGACTTAATGTAACTATTAGTATGAATTATATTTTGCAAGGCAAGTGCCGAGTTTCTTGCTATCACTTCTCAGTAGGAACAGCTTTCCGAACCAGCAGTAGAGTTGAAGAGAGATTAGATAGATATACAGATGTCACAAATTCTTTTTTACCTGAGTCCTTTATATTTCATTCATCAGTCATTTTGAATCAGATTTACTTACACAAGACACTTTATGTTCCGGAGAACCACTTTGCATCACTAAACATTTCACACTCACTAACACTGAACACTTTAGCCTATGATGAGTCCGCAGCCAAACTTGAACTGCTGTTTCGCCTGGTTGGCCATGCCCGAGAGGGCAAGGGAGAATGGCAAGGGTTGGAGCTTCTTTTCCAGAACAGCGCCTATGTTCCAATTGGAATCCACCATACCTGGAAATGGAGACACATTTTAGACATGTCGTACCCTCAATCTGGGGAACTGAAAGAAGGGTCACGTTTGCCAACAGATAGAGCAGACTCAGCTGAAGATACTGATTTACAATATACTAGGTCTGGCTAAACGTTGCTGTGGTTCAGTCTGGTTTCGATTTCCCCTCAAAACAAAACTACTTACTGAAACTACTCACTTAACAGAATTAGTGGTTAATTTAATGGTCTGGTGAGAAATGATTTTCTGAAAATGTCATTAAAGTCGCTGCCACCGGTTTCGGAGTCTATAAGAAATAAACATACATCCAAAAGTATAAAAGTTAATATTGCACCCTTTGTATTAAAGTGACTTATTCAAAATTAATCTCAATTGAGTTCGATGCATCTTAAGAGGATAAAATCCTAAGAGTTAATCCATATTTCCAAGCCAAAATTAGTGTTTTCTCACTTTTCTTAGTTCTAGATCTCTTTAATGCTCACGAGTTTTATACGCTACACATTATTGCAATTTACCACAAAAGAACTCTTTTGAATTAAGTTACTTTAATACTTAGCTTTTGTAATACTAGTGCAATAGTAACTATAGAAGTAAAATATAGGCAATACCTCTAAAGACAAGTTCCGCTTTGGGTATTGTGACCTGGTAGCCGATAGTGCCTACTGACTCCATACCCCTGAATGATGTGTCCATTTCTGCAACCACCTGGAACATCAACCACATTTTCATATCACTATTGGATTCATTATTAAGATTCATTAATTTCTTTTTGGGCTTCCTCTAGTCTGGTGACTAGAGCATTCATATTCACAAGACTTCCATCACTTCTTACATGTGTCCATACCCTCTTAATATTGTACTTTAATATTAAAAATATTTATGTTATCACCTGCAGTTGTTCACTTGCTTGCTTGAAATAGCACACATGGAAGCTGGCTGCTCCGATTGTGGCTGATATTTCTGAATCTGTTGACCAAAAGTCAATACATTGTGTGAAAATTCAATATAAAGGATATATAAGGATATATAATATAAGGATATATAATTGAATTTAAATAAAATGTTTTTATAAAATTTTCTGAAAATAAATTTTTTTTTATTAAATTTTTTCATAATCTTAACTTTCAAAAATAAATATAAAACCATGCTAAATTTCATAATTTTTAAAACCAAAAGACATCCTCACATCTCTCTAATTCTATCACTTACCCTATTCACGGTAAGTACGTCTTCGCAATGTACCCATATATAACGTACATGTATTTAAATTGTAAATACATTGCGACATGCGCGTATGCTAGGTGTACGCACATTGACGTCTGCGCGTATGCGAGGTGTACGCACATTGACGTGCGCGCGTATGCGAGGTGTACGCACATTGACGTGCGCGCGTATGCGAGGTGTACGCATATTGACGTGCGCGCGTATGCGAGGTGTACGCACATTGCCATGAGCGCGTATGCGAGGTGTACGCACATTGGCGTGTGCGCGTATGCGAGGTGTACGCACATTGACGTGCGCGCGTATGAGAGGTGTACACACAATGACGGCTGCGCGTATGCGAGGTGTACGCACATTGCCATGAGCGCGTATGCGAGGTGTACGCACATTGGCGTGTGCGCGTATGCGAGGTGTACGCACATTGACGTGCGCGCGTATGAGAGGTGTACACACAATGACGGCTGCGCGTATGCGAGGTGTACGCACATTGCCATGAGCGCGTATGCGAGGTGTACGCACATTGGCGTGTGCGCGTATGCGAGGTGTACGCACATTGACGTGCGCGCGTATGAGAGGTGTACACACAATGACGGCTGCGCGTATGCGAGGTGTACGCACATTGCCATGAGCTCTTATGCGAGGTGTACGCACATTGGCGTGTGCGCGTATGCGAGGTGTACGCACATTGACGTGCGCGCGTATGAGAGGTGTACACACAATGACGGGTGCGCGTATGCGAGGTGTACGCACATTGCCATGTGCGCGTATGCGAGGTGTACGCACATTGCCATGTGCGCGTATGCGAGGTGTACGCACCTTAACGTGTACTGGGGGTGTACGTGAGTGTGTTATTACGTATACAGATGTATCGTACCGTCCATGGTGTACCGCGCGGCGGCCGACGCGATGGCTATCTCCCCGCCCGATATGCGGGCGCTCGACTGGTACACTAGTTCAGCTCCCAGCGTCAGCCGCTTTGTCACAGACTGAAAGTACCACAATATTGTTTATGTTGCCTGGCTTTAGTACTAGACAAACCAGACTAACTGAGGCAATCTATGGAAGCTTTGAATCCTTTTTTCAACTTCTTCTTCACATGAACAGCTTGCAAATGATAAATATAATTACCAGACACTGCCTACTCATTAAACATCTAATACTTTACTTTTAGGTGTGACTGATCTAATATCCAAACTGATGACTTGAAAACTGTCTTGATAATCTATGAAACTGATCCTTTGGATATCAAATATCCAAATCCTCTCATATCAAAAGATTTCATGTTATGTTGCCTATGTATTGCCTAGAGGTGGCAGAACATAAGGTTTGGCTCGCCAAAGGCGATACATAACCTTAGGAATCCGGGTAAGATTCTCAGCTTCTGTAAACTTGACTGATTTGAACAATAAGTCCTTTCACTTTTATGCACAATTACGTGTCTTAGTGCGGGAAAACAGCCCGCAAGAACGTGCTGATCGATTAAACAATATACCTGTAGGTAATGTCCGACGAAAACAGAGGACTTGTCACTGTAATCAGGTTTTCCCACCGCCAATGCGAGGGTATAATCAGATCCTTTGTACTCCAGGGTGCCTTGTGTCGCCGATAGCTTACATTCTTGGACCTGGAAGAATTTAAGACAAACCTTTATCATTGACCAGCTAACTTTGATTTTGGTACAAAAAGTATTAAATAAATATTTCTGCTTATATTAAATTTTTATCTATTACGCAAATGTGTAATGTAATTTGTGTAAGCAATTAGCATTTGAGATTTATGTTAAAAACCATAGTTTAAACGAGCGGATGATAAACATGGCGCTGATTTGCTAAAATAAAACATTAGAAGCTGTAACGCGAAACAAGTGAGCAGTCTAATTGTGTTTCTTTAAAGTGAAAGAGAACTCTTATATTTGTGTAATTAAATAAAATATAAATAAATATATGGGACATCCATTGCCCATCCCCAAAGTAAGTAACTTAATACTTGTGTTATGGCTGAAGGACAACCGATGAATATACTACATATATAATTTTAAATACATACTTAAATACAAATATACACCCAGGCTTGAAGAACCAACAAATTGTTCATAGAAAATGTTGGCCCTCGGCGGGAATTGAACCCACGACCCGCGGAGTTGAAGGTAGGGTCACTACCCACTGCGCCAATGGGCCAGTCAATTAACTATGAATTGTCACTTGCTTTTCGGTGAAAGAAAATGTTGAGAGAACAAGAAAACCTGCATGTTTGAAGAGAATATGGGGTTTTGTGAAACCTACCAATTCACTTTGGTGTAATGTGGTAGGTCCTATCACTAACCCCTTAGAGAATCCCCGAGAGATGGACTTTAAGACCTTGGATAGTACCAGGATTTTAAGAAACTCACTTGTGCTGCCCCCTTCACTCTGATCTCTGGTGTCAATTGGTGTATTAGATTGAAGTTAACGTTTCCTGACGGATCCACATCTCCCAGTACTACAGGGAAGGCTTCGGTGGGTGATATTTGTTTCGTGCCGATATATGTTGCGCCTAGTTTATATCCATTTTGCATGGAGCTCATTGTGAGAGTGTGCGACATCTGAAATGTAAATATATTTACTTCAATTAAAAAATATATGTATGAAGAGTACAAAACATTTCTCTTATTCATCATCCTCCTGACCTTATCCCACTCTAAGTGGGGTCGGCACATGTTATAAACATGTTGTCTCATAATTCGACTACGTATTTCACGACGGCTACCTGCCTGACGTCAACTTACGTTAGTCGCCTTATACGACCCCTCGGTAAGAAAGATTGTGGTCTATTCTACTCAACCGGATACCGCACGGCGAAAATATTTATCTTATTAATAATATAAAAACCAAATTATATGTGTGTATTATTATTTTATTTAATTCAACTTATGCTTAAATTAACCTAAATTACTCTGATTCTAACTTTTGCATCTTCTAGTAAGCATAACAATGCCTGTATCTAAAGATCTTACTTTTCCATAATAATTATAAGCATAGGTTTTAATTTGCTATTTAAAATTGAGTTTTACATTTTAAACAAACCAGAAGCTACTTTTTCTTATGATAAAATCTATGTTCTGATAAAAAGAACTAGGTATCTAAAGTATTTCAGCTCCATCTTTTACTTCTCTTAGTCTTTTCATCATCATTCTCCTGCCCTTATCTCACTCTAAATGGGGTCAGCACAACATGTTACATGTTGTCACATGACTTGGCTAGGTATTTTAGGAACAGCTGCCTGCCTGACATCAACTTACATTAGATGCCTCTGAGGGTGGTCTATTCTACTCAGCCGAATATCACATGGCATACTTAGCTTAGCCTTTTATTTCTGCCTACTACCTATATAGGCAATCACAATCTGTCAGAAAGCATTATCAGAAACAAAGACTAGACATAAGCAAAATTAGATTAAAATAATTCACATAATTATCATAATTATATGTTAGTAATTGGTATTTTGTACAACCTTAAATGGAATTAAACTTGAATTGAATTAAAAAATAATAATAATAAAGGTCACACACTAAATTAAAAAAAAACAATTGAAATATTAATTATACCTGAAAGTGATTAGATATGCCTTTGTTCACCATAAGCTTGCCTCCTTCAAAGTTCACTGGCATTACATCTGTAAATAAACATAACAAATATGTGCCTCAACTGTTTATTGGTGTGATGTAGAGATTACACAATAAAATACCAACACCAGTACCACATGTATCCCCTAGTTTTGATAAACGTTTCAGTTACTCATATGTGTACAACAAGGTAGTAACAAAATGTAATATAAAATTCCTACCATCAGAACCAGCTAAAGATGTAATAATTAAATGGCTTCACACTCAAAGTTATCATGAAATTGAACAACTTTTAGATTAAGTTTTACTCATTTCAATATTGATTATAGAGAACATGTACTAACATTTTGATAAAATTAATTGTAGTTATACTCTTGAAGGCGAACTCTAGCCGCCCAAAATACAGGATTACCTAGTTTGGGGGCTATGAGTAAATGTTATCATATTTAATGTCAAGTTCAGTTAAGTTAAGTTAAGATATTTTCTTTTTGTAATCTTTTTTGGAAAATAAAACATTTCATTTAATTTCATTTCAAATATGGTCACCTCATGGCATGACTAATCACACTGGTGGAGTTGCTAAGTGACCAGCATGAGGGGTTGAGTTAAAAGACACTTAGCGAGTAATTTGCAGTTATTTATTTCAACCCTGTTACGTTGGACATCAGTCAGTATATTTAATGTAGATTGTCTATTCATATCAAAGAAAATGTCATGTCATTTTTTAAAAGATTTATTCAACTTGCAATATATACATGTGAAAGTGAAATCTTGGAGCTGAAATTTTAAATATTGGTCCAGTCCCGAATTAAAATGCATGATTAGCATGACCTGATGCTGCAGCCAGGATTTGCTCCAAACAAGGGAACTCCTCTACGGTCAGCAGCAAGGATGTGAAATTTAGTTAAAACCTTATTTATCTTAACTTGTTCTATTCTATCCACACTTGCATATTTATGAGGGAAAACAATACTGCTGTGAGATTTAGCTACAATATAGTGATGTTGATATTCTTTATATTACACCAAACAATAAATGATTGTTATTATATACAATACACTCTAGATATAGCTTAAGGACCTGTTGTTACTCAGCAGAATTCAACAGTGCCATGAAAACCATCATTCATACCGTAATGATGGTCATACCACATATAAGGTTCAATTTAGTGACAGAAGGTGAGATATTTTCTATATACAACAGAAGTTTAACATACAAAAATCTCACATTGTAGGGTAAATAATACTATTCATAATGCATATATTATTCTCATTTTCAAGGTTAGAAGATATTGACTGAGAGAAAGACATATAAAAAAATAAGCTTTAAATATGTAATGTCTGCTATATTGGACTGAAGTAAATTAAAGACTACTTTTCAAGTATACTTACTCAATATAGAGCATTCTATAGCTTACTTAGAAATTAGGTTACTGTTGAGTAATGTCTTATCTTAAAATGAATAGGGCCATTCTGATAAGGGAATTTATTCAAGGGGTTTATTTCCACCCTGTATTTAACTGAAAGTATGATGTTACCGGAATAGATATTATATTTAATGGGCAAATTGATGCATTACATCACAAGTTAACCAAACTATGTTGATAGTCCTGATAAAGTTTTCTATGTATTTTCTGAATGAATAATACAGTACTCTGTTTATTTTAACTTTATTATAATATTTTATACTATTTGAGATCAGGATTCAAACTATTCAATCTCCGTAAACCTCACCTTTAGTTTTTTTGTGCAATTCATCTAACGTCCCTGGATTTTCACGTTTATTAGCATCTTCTATGTTTTGTAGGTCGGTACTCGTAAGACCTGAATTCGAGACACGGTATCTGCTCGCTACAGCACCCATTGTGTGTGTGAATTTATTTTACTTTTCCTAAAATCTACGAAAATCGATTAACATGTGCGACGAAACACAATTCGGCAGAATAAAAGACAATCGGTATGAAGTTGACAGAAAAGAATGGCCACAGACAAAGTTAGTTCGGTATCAAAAATAAATGATCATAGATATTTTGTCTATGATCATCTATTAAAAATGGTATTTTGTGACATTCCTACTATCTATGCCTACTATTTCTACTTGTCAAGTTGTCCGTTCGACTAAAGAGTGAAAATGTTATATGTATTAAATTAAGTATTGAGATTTTACTAAACAAGTTTAATAATGCCGAAAGTAGTTTCACGAAGCATAGTCTGCTCGGACACAAAGGACCAAGAAGAATACAATGAAACAAAGCCATTACACATATACTACTGTATTTGCGGTCAAATGTCCCTTATTTTGGACTGTACAACAGACAGGTTGCCCTTACGACCAACAGACGGTGCTAGGGTTATTGATGGTTCCAAGCACGCGCACAAAATCACATCGGATCCAGACGAAACCGTATATTTGAAACGCGAAAAAGGTATTGAAAAACAGTTTAGGTTGAAGTGTAAAAAATGTGCCATTCCTCTATATTACAAGCACGAACAAGGTAGTAATGTAGTATTTATAATGAATGGAGCATTAGTTCAATCGGTCGGTGAAGGTACAGTCACAGATATCTATAAGCAAGTTGCTTTAGCTCAACCCAAGAAAATAATGGTGACAAAACATACCAAAAATATGGGTAAATTCAGTTCTGTTACTGTATCGACTATAGATGAAGAGGAAGATGAAATTGAGGCCAGGGAGG
Source organism: Morpho deidamia (assembly GCA_947086505.1). Taxonomy (NCBI): domain Eukaryota; kingdom Metazoa; phylum Arthropoda; class Insecta; order Lepidoptera; family Nymphalidae; genus Morpho; species Morpho deidamia. Next base: position 19,319,080 of record CAMTZC010000008.1, read on the forward strand.
TGGCAGACAGTTATGCTAATAATGCAAGGATAATTGAAAAGCAGTTGGAGAGAAAGGGAATGAATAAACGTCAGGCGGAAACTCCATCACAGGGTATGGAGAAGAGAGTTAGAGGGACTTTGATTGACAAGTGAAATAATTGTATGACTGTTTAAAGTGTGCTATAAATTTTTATAAGATTGTTATTAACACAAAACTAATTGTAATATTATTTAACTATAATCTGTGATTCCAGAATATTTATGTAATAGAATATACACTTTTAGTATTACATAGATTTTCTCTTATTGGAGATTATAGCAAAATAATATACCTACTTATGTAGTATGTACTTCCATAAAGTAATGCTTAAATGTATATGTTGACATTAATGAAAACTATTTGCATAATTATTTCTTGGCTGTTATTTATAAATATGTAAATATTTATAATACACATATTTATAAATATGTAAATATTTATAAATATGTGTATTGTAACTTCTGTTAGTATTGTCACTACTGTAATACAAATATGTATTTCTGGCATATTAATAAAGTTTCTTGTCTCTATGTAACATAAAATTAATTAAAACTATAATTCCACAACTTTTTTTCTATGGAAAATTCCGAATTCCTATACTTCTGTGTTTGCCATTTTATGTGACAATTTGTGCCTAATTTGTGCTATATTGGCTATAAAGAAAGATAATAATACACAACTTTTAGATTGTGAGATGAATGTGATTTTCGTATAATTATAAAATAGGATAGTGGATGCACCAATATTCACTGCTAAAATAATAAAATAAAGAAATATTAAAAAAAACAGTAGCTATTATACTTTCACATGTTTATTTGTATGAAACAATTTTACAAGGGTTTTTAAACAATAAATATTGATAATGAATAATGTATCAATTTAATGATTGAATAAATATCTTTAAATACAACTTTTTTATTTACATAATTATGTACAATCCATAGTCACTTACGACTAGCTGTGTAGCTAGGATATAAAAATTCATTTAAAAAAAGAAATTCAAATAGTTACAATAATTTTGTACATTATTTACATTTTTATTATAGATTTAATAATTTTCTTTATGAATTCCATTTGATACTTTAAATATGGTAAACATTAATAGTTACAACTATAGAAATTGGAAATATAATAAAAAGAGAATAACTACTGTGTAAAAACGAATTTAACTGTATTCTTTCTTTACACTTTCTAAGAAAATATTTTAGAAACCTGACAACAACGCAAAGAACAATCATTCAAAATCTTTTTCATGCTTTAATATTAAAAAGATTTTCACTAGTACTAATACAAAAACAAGTTTATTATAATGTCTGATTAGAAGTAGATTGACGATTAAATTATTAAAAAAAGATCAACTTGGCACTTCACGAAAATTTACAGCAAGTTTTTATAAGAAAGAAGAAATACTTATTAGAAAAACAATTTTTTATTATTATCAGTGTATATTATTATCTGTATCAATGATTTGAAAAAAGGGTTACCATATTTTTTAAAAATTATAATCGGAAATTAATTTACATTATACATAAAAAGTATAATACAATGGGTGTCTCAAATCTTCTCGCACGTTTAAATTTATAGAGCATTATAGCTGAAAAAAATATCTTTACCGTACTTTGCTCCATAGACCAGGAGCCTAAGTTAAAATTAAAATCTACTTATACTATACACATTACGATCGCTTGTAATAATGAATCTCATTTGGTAAAATTTTAGGCACCCTTAGTTGTGTAACCAATTAGAAATTTAGATCATGTATGTATGTATGTACGTAATATACAAAGTAGTCTATTCCTTAAGTTTAAAGTTCATTTAGAATATCGTTAGTGTAGAATAAAACCGCTAATGTAACGCAGTTTCTTAAAAAATTGTCATTCTTATTGCTAGAGGAATGTGGTTTATGGTTGAACATGTAAGGTTCCGCAGTTAACTATTCTACATTAATGAGAGTAAAAGGGCACTTGCTAGGGAATTCTTACTCTAAAAAGTAAAAACACAGTTTCAAAGTGTTATACCGTTGGTATTGTAAAAAAGGGAAAATCAGGCATGATCATTACACATGAATTGTTTAGACTGTTTATTGATAAGTTGCAGTTAAATTAATTCATTTACTGGTTCAGTTTACCACAAACTTAGGTCGTGGTAATAAATCAGCTATTAGAACTCATTATAAGTGCGGTGCAGTTTCTTAGTAATTTTACAATACAATCTTATGCTTTTGTATTTTGTAAGCAACAGCATTGCTTTCGGTCATATTATGATATTACCGTCGTTTAAGTTGACGTATAAGTACAGATACAAATAGCTTCGTTATCAGTGGTAATAAATAATTACACGCGGTATTCTGATACAATTTGAGAAGATATCGATATAATAACAGTACTGCGCGCTAACTGTCGAATACAATTTAAGAATGAATCATCTTCGTGGTTCGTACTTCGACCACACCATATTCGATCGTCTATTAATGCTTGTAGTTGTGACCGGTATAGAGCGCAAAAAGTGGGGCGAAAGAACATTAAGTGTTCTTCTTGTCACGTTATATCTCACATGATATTATCCTTAGAAACGGTATCGATTTTGCTATCGCTTGTTTCGATTGAACAAAGATATGTTTACAGCATTTTTAGAAATAAATATTAATTACTAATAGCAACACCAGGTGGTTTAAATTTTTTAATTTAACTAACAAAATAGAAAGGCAGTAATTTTAAGTAAAACAGCAATATTGATAAAATAAATAATTAATTAATATACTGTTCTAGGTATTTTTGATAGTTTCGTCAATACTGTTTCTAATTTAAACAGTCATTTATAGGCGAGGAAGTCAAATAATTTTTCCGTGTATAACGTCGCTCTTTCTTTGTCGTACACTAAATTTATGTATCTCCTTTATGAAAATTTTCATTCATTGTATTTGAGATTAAAGTTCTGGTAGCATTTATTATACTTAGATATGCGCTGATTTTTATTTCCAGGTCTTTTGCGTATGCTATATCTAACACTATGCATTTGTATTAGGAAATGTTGCCATAGTTGGGTAACTTATAAGAAAAGCATTATTAACTTTTTAACAGTTAAAGGTAATAGTAAAAATTTCGTTTTTACCGCTCTGGCATCATATGCCATTGGTCTCATGTTGTACGGAGATAAACAATGCATTTAGTTTTGCCATCAGAACAGATAAGTTGTAAGTTGTAAGCTGTCAAATGTAAAGCGTGATGTGATAGTATGATTATTTGCTTGTTTGATGTTTCAGAATGTGAACGTATTTATTTATGTTTATTGTATTGATTTCAAAAGCATTACTCTTGTTTATTTATAGCAATTAATTAAGGTAATCATATGATTTAAGTTAATTAAAAATATTAAGTATTGTGAAGTAAAGTTTTGTGGAATTTAAAAACCTTATAGTATTTAGCAATTAATGAGTGTCACCTCACCAAACTACTGAAAATTGAATTACTTAATTATAAAATTCGTCAAGTCTTTTAGTGCGGTATTGTCACTCTGATGTACATTTGGTATATTTAAAGATAAGTGTATGTAAATGCAAAAATTGGATTGATTAAAAATTGTAGAAAATTTTACAAGTAAAATTAGGGTTACTATCACAATCACTAAACATAGCTGTTGGTCAGTCTGGTTTTTATATCCAAAACGATGCTCTCGAACGTATGGTTTACAATAGAAGTAAATTATCTACCTACTTAATTAAATTGTATAATACTGAAATTTAATAGCTTGCATACAATTTTTATCTATAATGAAAAAACACTGCTTGCAGAATGAACAAACTCTACCTTTTTTTTTTTCGTCTATGGTCATAGACAATTATTTTTGTTTAATTACATAATATTATTTACAGCGTATTCATCCTAGAGTCATAGGGAAATCTTGGACTATTGGCCGAGAGATGGTGTAAGTAAAGTTTGTCTATGTTCCCATTCAAGCGAAATGTTAGAAAAATTTAACTTTAATAAGAAAGTAAATAAGAAATAATGAAATTTTTTAGTCATAAATTTCATTATTTGTGAAATATCAATTGTCAACCACTAAGTTACTACACCAAATAATTATTAAATAGTGTTTATTGCTTTATGTGGCAGTTTTGATTCACTTTAAAAAGCTAAGCATATACGCTAAGCTAAGAACTATCAAACGATAAGTGGGTAGTTGACATACGATATTTATACCACCTTATTTTTTATTCTAATTCTAGCACAGTCTTATCCGGTAATCAATTCTACTATTCTTATGACAAATTTATGGTTGGATTTGAAAATGATGTCGATCTTTGTTTGAACTTATTATAAAACAAGGTCTGTTTGTATGTAATCGATTATCTCAAAATATACGTAACGGATTTTTGTACGGTTTTCACCAATAGATAGTGCAATACTTTCAGATGGTTTAGGTTAATATCAGTATTATGTAAATTGTGTTAAAGAAATCGCGCAGTTGTTAAAAAACTTGCTTGCTGGGAGCTTTAGTCGCGTGCGCTGCGTAAACCACCAGAGATATGCTAAGGTAATGTAGTAGAGAATTGTAGATCTATAAGAATACTACAAAAAAGTCCGCGACAGCATGTCTCTATCTCTTATGGTTAAGTCACAATAACTACTTTTATGTTTAATAATTATTTAGTCAACTACCCAAGAATTCTGAAAAGTATGGATTTTGACTCCACGTTATTAAAAAGCCAATGTAAGTAATCGAAAAATTTATCATTCCGTTAATCTAGATAGTAACATATATAAAATAAAGCCCTGGCCCAAAAACGAGAATAGAATAATCTCATTAAAATCATCTTTGACCCTAGTTTTCATTATCTATAATTTTCCATAAAATACCTACTGAACTACAAATACCATCGTCAAGTGTATTAGAGTCGCAAAAATTTAGTATCATAGTATCTAATTTTGATCCGCCTGTTCGATCCTCTAGTTATTTTGCCAAAAGGCCAAGATCTAAGATACGAAGGTATCTTAAAAAAATAAACAATTGAGCATGTTTTTACAAGACTGTAAAATTAAGAACGCAAGGTATTTTATAGTGTCTAAACAAGCACAGGCTTGCGTTTTCTTTTTCGTCTACGGCGCGGGTGACGTTTGCTGGCGCCATGTTGGACGCCATTTTGTGTCGGTGCTATAACCTCTTGCACGGCTGCGGCACGGCTGGCTGGTGAAAGGGGTGGTACTGACGGGCTAGGATCTCGCCCTATAAAATCCCAAATATTACCCTAATCATTCATTATACTCGCTTGATCCCGAAAACAACTACGTAAACAAGGTTTAGTTTCATCACCGCGTGGTTTTGAAAAATTTTTGACAGTTGTATTTTTTTTACAATTTACATCAATTCGGAATCTTGGTGGTGAAAATAACCTTTTTGAAATATTCGTATACTTACCACTTGAGGTTGTTGGTTTTGTGCCTGCTTTAAGTTTCTCTCTTGAATCATTAATTGATGTGCCGCCCTACAAATATATGTTAAAATTAATATAAATAAATTAATCTTTGTGATAAATACGAACTTAAATGTAAATTTAAAAACCGGATTCTTGATCTATTCATGATGTACTGACAAATAACATTATTTAAGTATAGTACCCGGCATTAAATAATGCATAACGATGTTTAAAACGAAACAGCCGGCCAGTTCGGTTTCGTAGAGCGCTGTCTCTGTCACTCAGTTAGTATGTGACGTCACTATTGGGTTCCTCAGCCTGAGCCTCAATGTGCATTATTTATTGCCGCAACTATACGTAATTCGTAAGGTTTAATGCAAGTTCGCATGCATTTTAGATGTTTCAATGTGTTTTTGTAATGATTTTTTATCTATCCATCTATATCACCTATCCATTTGTTCTTGGGTCATGTCCAGTGCCTCCTGCATTTCCCTCGAGGTGTTCCTCACGAATTCCGGATCGCAGTACTGTCCCAGGCCTTGTTCAGCTAGGACCTGGAGTATAAAGTGAAATTTTACCATAACACTTCTTATTTTTCTATTGCCAAGCGATTTCATCTGCATGCCGGGTCTTTCGTTTATTAATAATCATATCTCAAATGCAAAATTCATTTGAATTATGGACTCTACTGATGGTTCGTAAAACTGTTTCTACTAAGAAGAGCCAGCAAAACTCGATGGCTGCTTTACTTATACTATACATATTGGGAACAGCGTTGTTTTACATTTAATGATTTTCTAATCTGTGCATATCTTAAAATTGCGTGTGGGTGGAAGTTTTTCTACCAGTTTTAGAGAAAATTGGTTTGCTGATAATATTATTCGAAATGGTAGATTCATAATGCCAATGTTTTACCCTTGTGACGAGGCTTTCGGCTGAGCCCACTACTGGGACTGACGCGCTGTTCCTGGGACTCCCCGGAAGTGACACGACCCCACGGCCGGAACTATCGCCTACTGTATATAGTTTTTAATTATTAATGTCGTAAAATTTGTATAGAAATAAATGAAACAATTTGTAGATTAAAAATCTATACTCATTAAGTGACATTTGCTTAATCATTATACAAAAAAAAAGAATCCTTTTTATTATATTTGCTTTTAAACTGTCAAAAGTATTAATGAGCTAGTCTGAAGTTATTTTTGAATTCTAAAAAAAAACGGAGAATTGAATTCAATTAATACATTCCTATTGACACTAGTTTAAACTATGCTTCTAAAGGTATGATCGGGAAGAAGAGAATTATTATAAACTAGATATATTTATAAAATATGAGTTTAATTTCAGCCTATAATATTTTTTATCGATTTACTATATGCTACATATTTTTTAAATATTTACATCGACTATTCTAATGCTATCTAACCAAGCCTGAACTATTTTTAGCTTGTTCCTAAAGCAGCGATAGCTTGTCTAACATTTACTATGCTCTGTTATGAATTCTCGTGGATTTTTATGAATTACGTGCAATGTTTAATGAAAGCATTTTGAATTTTGATTAGTCGTTAATAATCTAGAAGCTTCTACAAAAGTAATGATGCAATTGTTTTGCTAAACCGCGTTGGAAAAGAAAATCTACGTAATGCTAAGTGTAGGAAGCAGAAACCGTTCTCGTACCTTATACATGCAGGATTAGTAACCGCACAAACCACTACCAACACACTACACTAGCACTGCACACATTTACTACCACAATTGAAAAATCGTTCACCCCATTAATTGGCACAAATAAAATTTACATACAGGGATCACTTTAACCATAAAAATCCAATTTTTCTTTCTTAAACATAAAAAAAACAGTGTATTGAGTGTTGAAGTCGCTAGTTACACCCTTATTATACGCAATTACTAGATCAGTGACCACTTTACACAAGCACTGCACACAGTTACTACTACAATTTCAAATATAGTTTCGTCCTATAACCTGAGCATCATCAGACGATACAAATCACATCACAAACAAATCACAATGCGTTTACACTACTACACTTAGCATTATATAGATTTTCTTAAACGAGGATTATAACAAAATAATTCTATCATTACTTTTGTACTATGGAATTCCGCAAAGTACTACTTCTATAAATTATTTAGAAGCTTCTAGTTTTGGTCTATACTAAATAAAATTCTATTTCTATTGATTAGATTTCTTATCATGCCACTGCTATGTATACCTACGACTCCCTTGTACATGAAATTTTAATAAATAATCATTTTATTTTATGCTAGCTCTCCGGCCACGCGTTGCTGGGGCTCAGTCTGGTTTCGAATTCCCCTCAAAACATAACTCAACAGTTGAAAAAAAATGATCATATCGCCAAACTTTACAGGAACATCCACTGGATTATTATAAAGATTGTCTGAAAATTGCATTAAAATCGGTCCAGCCGTTTCGGAGTTTATGAAGGACATACATACATTCACTTTTATATATATCATCAGTATGTCCAGACTGCTAGCAGGGCTTAATGATATACGAATTACAGTTATAAAATCGTTACTAAACTTTACAGGAGCTTTCGCTGGGTCAATCTAAAGATTACCTGAAAATTTCATTAAAATCGACCCAGCCGTTTCGGAGTCTATAAAAGACTTATAGAAAGATATCCACTCTTATATTATACTAAGATATGTATTTTCAGTACTTTAATGTTATCGTTAAAGCGACTAAAATATATTGTGTTCATTAATTGTAATGTGCGATTTAGATTTGAGATTTTAATAACATAATTTTATATTGCATTAGAATATTTAAATGTGCATTAAGTGAATAATCTTAGAAAAATATGGTATGTGTAAAGAACTTTGCGGGAAATAAAGTTTGGTACTGCATTGGGAAATACGTGTATATAACGGAATAAATAATACTTATATCCTTTATTTTCCTAATGTTCACCTGAAAGTCTTAAAATTAATGTGCACGATGCTTTTTTAGATGTTGAAAAGTTTCCTTCGAGTACGGATATAATTTAAATGAATGATTTAATAGTAAATTTTGAAATGTGATTTGCAACACTGGAATGCGTAAGACAATGTCGAAATGTTTTAAAATAATTTAAAATAAATATATGGGACATTTACACACACGGTCGTCCGTCTCCAAAGGAAGTAACTTTATACTTGTGGTATGGGTGACGGACAACTGGTAGATATACAACATATATAAGTTTAAATACGTACTTAAATACAAATACACACCCAGGCTCGAACCAATAATTTGTTTATAGAAAATGTAGGCCCTCGGCGGGAATCGAACCCGCGACCCGCGGAGCTGAAGGCAGGGTCACTACCCACACCGCCAACGGGCCTTTCATGTTGTAATTATTGAATACGTAATTCGCATTGTTTGATAAAATATATTTGATATTTTGGATACATTTTTTAAAAATTATATTGTTAGTCCTTTTACTGCTATGGCAAATGTTATTTTTCCGAAATATTGAAAATACTCGCGAATATTAGGATATCATGAGTAAAAAAATTAAGTATAAAAAACAATTTCTACTAGAAGAGGCATCTAGACTCTGCGGTTGCTTTATTCAAAATAATTCTTATAATTTGTTCATTTAGTGGTAAAATGAAGTGATAGATTTTAGGAACAAGAATGTTTCTTTCGTTAAATTTGGCACCGAGATTTAGAATTGCATTATAGCCCGTTCCAGAATAATCACTGCCTTCTATGGGGCGTGGGCCATGTTGGGAGACGCTGTTTTATAGTATACATTAACACATAACATAAAAGTAATTATTGTGAGTTAACCATAAGAGATAGAGACATGCTATCGCGGACTTTTTTGTAGTAGTTTTATAGATTTACAATTATCTAGTACATAACTTTAGCGTATCTCTGCTGGTTCACGCAGCACACGCGACTATAGCTCCCAGCAAGCAATTTTAACAACTGCTCGATCTCTTCAACACAATTTACATAATACTGATATGTACTATTTACCTAAACCATCCGGAAGTATTGCACTATCTTTTGGTGAAAACCGCCCATAAATCCCTTAAGTAGATTTTGAGAAAATCGATTACATTTTTGTCAGATTATTTTTGATCGAGCTAAAATCCTATATTATTTTGCTATAAATAGTTTAAAATGTAAATAGATTAGAGTTTAAGGAATATAAAAAATTGTTTAGACGTAAGTAAAAGGGTACTATAGGACTGACATGTACTGTTAGTATTAAAGTCCTAATAAATAAAGATTAAAAAAAAAAAAAAATTTGACAGAGCTTTTTGGGGCTTTTTATAATAAGTATTGCTCAACATGTTGTAAGTAAGATTTGGTTACAGTTTTTATGACCGGCCGCCTGCCTGACGTCAACCCTCCTCGGGAATTATTTAGGCCTACTTTGCCCGGTAGGACAACGGTGCCGGATACACGGCATTCTGGGAGGGAGAAGTTGGGATGGGTCACTATGGGACAGGATACAAGAAAGTTATTAAAGGAATTGGGATTTCAGGGATACTACTACCTGGAAGGGAAAGGCAGTAGTAGCTCGGGAGGCCGGGTTCGCATACCCGTGTACCTCTAGGACTGGAGGTACCCCTGACCTGAAACCTGACCTACCCCTGACCCCTAAACTTAAAGGGAAAATTTATAAATCAGTCATTAGACCTGTCGTAATGTATGGATCAGAATGTTGGGCAATGAAAAAGATGGATGAAAGAAGAGTACATGCAAATGTGATGAGGATGTTAAGGTGGATGTGTGGTGTGACAAGATTGGATAAAATAAGAAATGAGTATATTAGGGGAAGTATGAAAGTTGCGCCCATCATGGAAAAGATGAGAGGTGCAAGATTGGGATGGTATGGACATGTAATGAGGAGGGATGAAGATCATGTGACTAAGCGAGTGTTGATTATGAATGTGGATGGATATGTGACTAGTGGGAGGCCTAAAAAGAGATGGTTGGAATGTGTGAAGTATGACATGCGTATAAAAGGAGTAGCGCCAGAGTTGACGAATGATAGAAGAGAATGGAAGAGGAAAACATGTTGTACCGACCCCACTTAGAGTGGGATAAGGGTAGGAGAAAGAAGTTTTATAATAAGTATTGATGTCGAACGCATTCTTTTAGAACGTTAAGTATATCGAAGGAAACTTCAGGCAACGCTAAGTGCAGACCTGGCTCAGGCGGATCTACAAGCGGCGCGTGCTCCCTGCTGGGAACCGCTGCGGGCGCGGCGCGGGCATGCGGCGCCGCGCCCGACGAGGCGCTGCGGACCATCCGACCTGCGGGCGGGGGCCGGGGCGCGGCGCGGAGACTTCTCCGTTCCCGCGCGTGGGAAAACGTGAACGGGAGTCGCGCTGCCGCGTTGTAGCCGTACAGAGTCATCGGGCGACTCTCCGCCGGCGTGCACTCCTTCGCGAGCGACGCGCATATCTTCGGCGCGATCGTCTCCCCGGGAGATGGCGTTTTGTCCTCGGGCGACGCCTTCCTCGGCACCGCCAACTTATCCGACCCTTCCGGATGGATCTTCTGACGTGATGGCGATGTGGACTTCGCCCCGGAACTACTCGGTGTGGAGAGATAGTTGACGCAACCGAACGCGAGCCCGATCTGACCCAGCATTTCAGGGTAGTTTGATTTCTGACTGCTGTTGTCCGTACGTCCGAGAGCGGCATGAATGAATGTTTCGTTAGCGTTAGTCTCACGCGAAAACAATGCAAAGCTATGTAAGAACTTAACTAGTCCATCAATTGATTAATAGACTTCATTGTTAATTAATTTACTGATTTGATATCGATTAGATAAAAGATTTGGCGAATAATTATGAATATTTGCACACGGTGTATTATCTATGCATTCACTTCTGTACTTCAGCGATGTATAGTTAATTTAAAAAATAACACGTTGACGTTGAAACGGAACGTATTCATTACGTTCCGTTTTAGGCATCAACTGTTTTAATACCATTATAAATATTATTATTAAATAAGTTTTCTAGCACATTCCTATTGTAATTTTATTATATTTATAGTGATATTTACTCAGAAAAAATTAAGAATTTTTTTATGTATGTGCATTTTATGTAACAGTTAGGCCCAATATCGGCGGTCTCCTTTATCTGAGAATAATTATATATTTCTCAAGTATTTCACTAGTATTTTATGTCCAATTACTGTTCTTACATAACTTATTTTTAGTAGGTTAATGAAAACTTAACTGCACTAAACAAGCATGAAATCGATCACACGTTTAGCTACCTTTGTAAATAGCGTTCTTTAAATCATTTGTCGTACTTCTGCAATAATAAGCGATATTATTATATCGGCTAATGTAGACCAGACCTTAGATGTATACAGACTAGACAGGGTCATATATTTATGTGGCAGATATGAATAAATATGTGGGACAATTACACAATACACACGGTCGCTAGTTCCGAAACTAACTTAATACTTGTGTAATGGGTGCCTTACAAATGGTAAATATATACATATATAATTTGAAATAAATCCTACTAATATTATAAATGCGAAAGTTTGTGAGTATGGATGGATCTTTGTTACTCTTTCACGAAAAATCTACTGGACGGATTTGGATGAAACTTTACAGTTATATAGGTTATACATCAGAATAACATATAGGCTACAATTTGTAATGATTTTATGGAATATAACGATACATGTCAATAAAATCGGAAAAGATCTGGCCACTGAGAGCTATCTTGGCGTACGCTGCCTAAACTATTAGTGTTACACAAAGATGATGTACCGTAGTATTATTTGTCTTTAATAGATCTAAATAAAAGTCCACGACAGCATATATCTATCTTTTATGTGGAAGCCACTATGACCAAAATTGTGAATCATAAATTTAATTAAATAAGATGCTGTGGCAGAAAAAATTCCTCGCTCGCGAAAGCCGCGCGAAAAAACTAGTACTCAATATATACAAGTAGAGTCGCACAACATATAATATTAAACAAATCCGGTCTAGAATATATATGTCACAGGTCTGGTACAAAATAATTATTAATTTAATTAATTAGAACGATATAAATTAAGCTGTAATTATAAAGGGAATACTCACTCGAGTACTTGGTATATTTTTTCGGACTCCCCGTTCAATATTAACGGCCTAAGCGGTATTTGCTCCTTAGGTTGTCCATTCGCTCTGTAATAAAATTTTATACAATTGTAAAAAGGTCTCTCAAAGATGAATTTTATTAAGTACTAGCAATGCCCCGCGGTTTCACCCGCGTCCATACCGATCTCGTGGTAGTGGAAAGTCTACGAATTCTGACTATAGATTTATTTTGTAGATTATTTAATTATAAATCAAATCAAATCAAATCAAAATATTCTTTATTCAAGTAAACTTGTAAACAAGTGCTTTTGTATCGTCAACTTTACTGCTGGTTCGGAAAGCTGTTCCTACCGAGAAGAGCCAGCAAGAAACTCGGCGGTTGCTCTTTTTAAAATATAAATCTTAAAACTAGTCACATTTAGTTATTACTGTCTTGTACAGAGTAGAAGTGCACCTATATCCACACATCCTTATCATCTAAGTAATCTTCAACAGTATAGTAGGCTTTCTGTATCAGCCTCTTTTTAACAGTGTTTTTAAACTGCTGTAATGGCATGACCAAAATTGATTTCGGAATTTTATTATAGAATCTTATACCCAAACCCACAAACGAGTCACGTACTTTTGCTAGGCGCAAAGCAGGAGCCGCAAGCTTATGTCGGTTCCTACTTTGTCCATTATATACATCACCTATCGTTTTATAATTCTTTATATTTTTATGTACAAAAATTACGTTATTTAAAATATACTGTGAAGCAAATGTTAGAATACCTGTTTCCTTAAACTTAAAAACCTTAAAAAATGGGTATCATTAGTATTCTTGGAATAAGAGCTAACTAACCAAATGCAGGCCCTGCTATAACGGTCGCTACAATGAATTTGTATTGGCATTGTTTTCTTTCGATTTATATTCTTAAATTCGTATAATCTTTTGATTAGGATGTCGGATTTTAATAATTTAAAAATTATTTTACAGGTATTGATACAGATTTTAATAAAATATCATTTAATGGAATAAAATTGTTTGATTATTATCGGCAATTTTATCAACTTTTACAATGTAAAAAAGTAGTTATATTGGTATAACTATAATAGTTAGACATATTTTGTGAATATTGATGCGTTCTATAATACTCTAGAACATTTTTTTGTTCTATCATCAATAGTTTACGACGTTTAAATATTTTTACGACCAAATTTTCAAACCTTATTACAATTTTATTAGGGATCCTTATTTTTTGAAAATGTAATATAGCTTATGTTACTCAGTGAAGAAGCAGCTTTCTAATGGTGAAAGAATTTTTTAAATCGGTCCAGTAGTTTTTGCGTGAAAACATTACAAACAAACATAAAAATCTTTCCTGCTTATAATATTACTATAGAACTATAAGTCAGACCGTACGACTCTTCCAAGTGAGTTATGGGGTCAAAATCCGAGCAGACACAAATAGTTTTTCTATATAAACTTATGAGTACCTTGTCAATTTATCACACGTTTTTTCGGTGAGGGAAAACATCGGGAGGAAACCTTCAAATTTCTAAAGAATTCGGGGAATATGTGTAACCTACCAATCCGCATTGAGCTGCCCCAATGGGTGCCGTGGTGGGTCTTAGCTCGAATCCTTTTTTCCAAAAACGGAAAAAGGAGGGCAAAGTCCAGCAGTGTAATAGTATTAGGCCGTTACTTTACTTTTTTTTTAAATAAATAAATGGGACAATTACTTTATAAGATTTTTTTTGTCAGTTTGTATTATAAGTTAAAATAAATAGAATTCTTCTGCAATATGTTCTGGAATTTAAGTCTGTTCACCATAGTTCAGTTGCTTATCAAATTGTATCATATTTTTTATTTAAGATTATTTTCGATATTTGTTACTGTAATACATTGTTACGTACATGGATGGGTTCGTGGATTTGGATGAAAATACCTGGTGACTAGTTAAAAACACTTAACATTTTTCACAACAAAATTAGTACTTACAGTCTAAATGCATTCGAATAACTAAGCCGAGATCACTGTTACTTCACTTTTGTTATCTCTTCTAAATACGCTCTTGATCGCTATTTGCAAACTGAATGTCGAGGCGCGCGATTAGACCGCTTATATATCGAATGAACCGATTTCCAGAATGTTCGCGACTATTCGCGTGTCGTACCCGGGATACGGAACACGATTCATAAACTTGAATTTTTCAGAGATTTTGAACTCTATGGTATATGCATTACGAACTCTTCTCGCATGTTCGTAACAATATATTTTTTTACAACGCCCTATAATGTTTCGTCCTTGTTATATCATGGAAAATATACTCACAGATTAGGCGCTAACGGCAAAGCGGCCACTCCGTATTCCCGCTGCATCATAGAACTTAAATGGTTACCGACAGCTTCTGAAAATACGAAGAATATTTATGAGTGTAACGTGTCGAAACAGACTTAAAGAGACTCTCATTAATAAAGCTTACTATAATGTTGAAGACTATGTCAATGGTAAGAAAGCTTGGAACTAAATTGCGACCAGCTATGTACTAGACGATATTATAATCTAAGTTTGTTAACAATAGTTAATACAAAACTGTAATATTTATTTTTTAAAAGAGTGACCGCCGAGTTTCTTGCTGGTTCTTCTCGGTTAGAGCACCTTTCCGAACCAGTTGTAGCTTCAAATTAATTTTAATTTGACGATTCAAAAGTGCTTGTAATAGGCCAATTTGAATAAAGACTTATTTGAATTTAAATTTGAATTTGAGACGGACGTACGGACGGGGAAAGAATACGGACAAGTGACAGGATAGTAGTTTATTCACTTTTACAGAGAGTATCGCGGACGGGTCCTTCACAGCATTCCAAGTATGGTTGACCGGAAGATGCACCGTTTCCAATATAGTTTACGGCTCAGTGTTCCAGCAGGATGCACTTTCAGTATAAGGAATTGGTAGGCGATGTCGATCAAACGAACATTTTGTATGGACACTTCTTATGTAATTACAAAAGCACTTCTATAGCGTTGCAAAATACTAGTAGCGCCATCTGTTATTCCAGTGAGGAAAATACTTATACCGTATTACTAGGGATGGCAGAATCACCAATCACTTAGTGATCATGATATGATTCACTCATCATATAGAATAATTTGCTATTGAATTTTGGATAACTGCTATTGCTATACAAAATTATGGATATTCCATAAAAAAGTAAAATAATGTTATAAAGAAATGATCATTATATTATATGTATCGAGGTTATGTACCACTTTTACGATATTCCAAGTGAATGTATTACCTAGAATTGGCCAAAATTATTGTTACACAAACAGATCTAATTCTTATATCTAATTCAATATGGTCGATATTTCGGGATAATGTGAGAATTTTACGCTATTCTAACTGAAATTAAAACCTATAGATATAGACTGAATTAATATGAATTAAAAATTACGTTTGTATAACAATAACTTTGTCCAGTTATAGCTGAATAATATAATATCCAATAGTGTTTTTTGGTATTTGCTATTTACGCTTTTAGCGATTCAGCGATTACTGGACTAAATGATTGCTTATACAAACAATGTAGTCCTTATATCCCATACATTTCATACGCATATAAGGCCTACATTTGTTTGTGTACACAATAGCAATCGCAATAGCAGCACGATCACCGTGGTCACCTTTGAACGTATCTTGTTGCGAAAATGATCCTCAAATTGCAATCATACCCAAGCTTACGTATTACAGCAATAAAGTTGACGATTCAAAGGCACATATTTACAAGTTTACTTGAATAAAGAATATTTTGAATTTGAATACTAGACGTTATGTTACATGAGTTAGAAAATTCTTCAGTTGATCACTTTAAAGTCGTTACATCTCTTACCTGGAGGTCCATGGCTATGTTTCCGATGTCTATGGAAATTCCTGTTCGGACCGTGCCTACGTATGCTGGACCAGACCCCACCAAACAACGAGTGGTTTCTCTGTGAAGGAATAATTAATTTTGTTAATGCTTTCACTAGATTCATTATATGAACTAGCTCCTCTTGCGGCTCCACCCGCGTGGAAATCAGTGTATTTAATTGAAATTTTGAATAAAAATAAATAATAGAATAGAAATAAAAGTAGATATTGTGAGTTAACCTTAAGTGATAGAGACATGCCGTCGCGGACTTTTTTGTAGTAATTTTGTAGATCTACAATTCTCTAGTACATTACTTTAGTGTATCTCTGTTGGTTTACGCGGCGCACGCGACTATAGCGCCCAGCAGGCGAGTTTTTCTCAAACTGAGCGACCACTTCAAGACAATTTACGTAAAACCGTAATGTACTATTGACTTAGACCTTCCGTGAGAATTGCAATACTTTTTAGTAACAATCGTATAAAGATCGTTTCAGTATATTTTGAAAAAATCGATCCTGTACAGACAGAGAGCTTTTGAAGACTTTTTTTAATAATATTTATAGATATTTATAAAATAGTTGTATCGGAAAATATAGTCTTTTATTCAAATTCAAATTCAAAATATTCTGTATTTAAGTAAACTTGTAAACAACCGCTTTTGAATCGTCTACATCTACTGCTGGTTCGGAAAGCTGTTCCTACCGAGAAGAGCCAGCAAGAAACTCGGCGGTTGCTCTTTTCAAATATAGTTAATATAACTAACATTTGGTCATTACTATCTTGTACAGGGTAGAGGAGTGGCTATATCCACGCATTTTTATCATCTCTATAATCCTCAATAGTATAGTAAGTTTTTCGTATTAGCCTCCCGTTAACAGTGTTTTTAAACTGCTGTAGTGGCAAAGACAAAAAGTTCCTTACTTAATATCGTGGGATTTTGATGCTAACCTATCTTATTCCGCCTTTTTTTTACATGAGGAAACCCTTCATGGGTACTGCTTTACGCGGGGGTGAAAGCAGTTATGCCGGACTCCTACCGGCTAAAACCTCATGGTGTTCCATCTTGCTGCTTGGCGACGAGGGCACAGGAATACTGAACGAGATTACTTAAGAGTGACCGTCAAGTATAATTCTCGATAAGACCATCTTTCCGAACCTTCGTAGCTTCATTGTAATTTGACGATTCAAAATTGCTTGTAAAAGCCAACTTGAACAAATAATGATTTGAATTTGAACTTGGTAGTGCATGCATTTTCATGAATCCATCTTTCATCCCTGATACACACTAAATACTAACCCTGTGCATTGGAACATCGTTGTCAGCAGCGACGTCCACGTCCAAATTGCCCGATATTGCCCGTTTCAGCTCGGGTCCAGCTTCGTGCAACGTCCTCAAGCCAGCCTGCAGCGTCATCTGGTGGTTCTGCTCGTCATTCTGGCGCAACTCTTGCTCTTTGCGCTTTTTGAACCTTTGCAGCAACACCGTCGGTTAAATCCATAGTTATACATAGAGTACGGGAGCCACAGGCAGTCCGACACGAGTATCCGACGAATAATAAGTGAAAGACGAATTCGCAAGAGACGCAAGAGACCTATATTTATCTTGGTCTAATCGCACTTACTCAAATATTCATGGCGTGTTTTTAATTTAAATGCTTTGAATATTTTTTTTAGCACAACTTCAATTTGCATTTTATTATGCAAAAGGAAATAAAGCTGCAGAAAATATGACAAGACCGGAACGTTTCGCGAAAAATGTGGCCATCGACAATAAAGGAAAGCAAATAAGACTTATTATGTCTCTCATTTTTTGCGATTAGACAAAGATAAGTTA
This sequence comes from Morpho deidamia, assembly GCA_947086505.1. Classification (NCBI taxonomy): domain Eukaryota; kingdom Metazoa; phylum Arthropoda; class Insecta; order Lepidoptera; family Nymphalidae; genus Morpho; species Morpho deidamia. The sequence goes on from CAMTZC010000008.1 coordinate 19,337,344, forward strand.
CGAGTTTCATCTTCCCTCTTAATATTTGTTGTCTCACTCTCGCTTACAGGCCTGCCTATTGCTTCTCTACTCTAGTATAACTCTATGGTTAAATCACTCATCGGCTCGCAGTTCGGACTTGTCACAATTATAAGATATCGTAAGCATTTTACAAAAGCGGGGCTAATTTCAAAGCTGATATTCCTTAATTAGTTTGTTCCTAATTAGTTTTGGTTGCATTGGTGTCATCTAACAATGCATATCTTATCTTTAAACAAAAGCAAAAAAGCATAGAGTAAAAAAAGAAGAAAAAGAGATTAATTAATATAATCGATTAAAAAAATACATTTATGTTTAGATTATCGATTTTTAAAAATCGATTATACTAATAAAATAATCGATTAAAATAAAAATTGATTGATTTTTAACATCCCTATTGTTCATGAGTAAGGTATCGATACTTTCTACTCAACACCGTGTCCTTAATGAGATTTAGTATAATGATTTTTTTTTAATTGTTACTAGTTCGAACTTCGAAGCTTTTAAAGTACCAAATACTTACCAAATCCGTTAGAAGCTAGTGCAACTAATCTGCTACACTATAATTGCACTTATATTTCTAGAATTTACGACAAGAAAATTCAAAGTTATATATCGCCGCTACGGATTTAAAAAATAAATCTATATCAGAAATGTAGGACTATATCTAAGTTGAAACTTTAAAAAACTGTACAAAAATGTATATGTGCGCATGTTTTCATAGCTTTTATGATATCTATCTAGAGTTATGTCGAGATAAAATCCACAAAAAAACACAACATTTAAGTATAAAAGGCGGGTGGGTATGATTTTACTGAGAATGGGCGTCTGTCCATCCAGTTATTATACTTATAGAAGGAAAGCCAGCCTAAAATGTGACATATTACAATAATGAAAAAGCAAAAAGTAAAGTAACGGCCTGTTACTATGCCGACTGCCGGGCTGAGGCCTCTCTCCGTTTTTGGCGAGAAGGATTGGAGCTAAGACCTACCACGCTTCTCCATTGCGAATTGGTAGGTTACACATATCCCTAGAATTCTCCAAGAGATATGCAGGCTTACTCACGATGTTCTCCTTCACCGAAAAGCGTGTGATAAATTGTAATTATCAATTAGACACATAAGTTTTAATTGAAAAACTCATTGGTACCTGCCTGGGGTTTACGGTGATTAGAGAAAGATAAAGTATGCCGTGTGGTATCCGCCTGAGTAGAATAGACCACTCTCATTTCTTACCTAGGTGTGGTTAAAGGCGACTAAGGTAAGTTGACGTCAGGCAGGCGGCCGGTCGTAAAATACGTAGCCAAATCATCGGGACAACATATTTGTAATATGTTGTGCCGATCCCACTCAGAGTGGGATAAGGGCAGGAGGATGATGATAGACGAAGATGAAATATACGAGTCACATCTTCCCTCTCATTATATATTGTGTTACTGTCACTTACAGGCTATGACTCCCTACTCTAAATATAACAACTATGCGTCTGTCTGTCCACAGTGACAAGCATGCCATTGTTTGCAGCGTGATCATATTGCGGTGTGGGTAGTTGGAAATGTTTCTCAAACCGTTTTAATGTTCGTTTACGTTAAGTCGCCAAAGGGACATGCGGGGCGCAACCGGAGACATCTATTATAAAATCCTGCTTGTTGTGTATCATGGAGTAAATATTTTTATACACTATTGCAATTCTAATTCATGATCGTAATAGGATAAAAAAAACACTAAAAAAGGTAAACATTCTGTCCTAAATCACATACGTTGCCATAGATGTGTTACTTACGCGTGATTCCTATGGAACAAAAACAATTTGTCAGTCGAACGTAACTTTAGAAACAAGGTTAAAACCCAGATAATAAAAAAGAAAGATTGTGCGAATGAAGGATCTCATTGGCTTTTAGTATTCTACTGCTGTGCAAAGGCCTACTTATTATTTTCTGAGCGACAAGTTGGAGTTTCCGTATTGGTAAGTTACATATATTACAAGAACTGTCATATGTAGATTTCCTTACAATATTCTCGTTCACCAAAAAGAGCGTGATAATTTGTAAAATAGTAATTTATTTAAAGTTAAAAGAAAATAAGATTCAAGTTTTTGGTCCGAACTCGTGACCCTTTTGTATTTATTTGTCTAGATTCGGGGACGCCTTTCGGTGCAGTATGGTTGGCCTACCATGAACTTTTAGAAAACGATTCAATTCAAAGTCAATACCTAAACTCAACCGCTATCTTTTCGTACCATAAAGTGTATTTGAAAAGGACAACGTTATATGAACTATAGATAACTCTGTCTCTTTTACTCTAATGTTTTTAGGATGCATTCCGAACAATCATTCGGCAAAGACTTAAAGTGTGCGTCTTTGAGACGTCATGGTATGAAAAAGCAAAACAATTTAGTTTACGTCTTCAATTGAGTCGCGATAAGAGTTCACGGTAGGCCTGCAGGTCATCGTTCCAGACTATTCCAAACCCATTTCCCCATGTTGGGTTTCACTGCTGTTTCGGCAGTGTCACCTGCTCTAACCTACCAGTACCTTTAGCAAACCTGATTATATCCCTAAAGGGAAAAGTTATAATATTCTTAACTCAAATTTCATTCTTACTCAGCATAAACATATATGAACCCATAGTAAAGGGTCACATATGTTTCCAAAAGCAGTCGCGGCCTATATTTCGGCTCAGTATTTGAAAAGTAATAAACCAGATTTCAATTATTTTAACACAAAAAGGTACAAATTAAGACGTAATCTGAAGACATATTTTTAGATCTTATTTCATAATTTTATAACGATCTTATACTCGCGTCTCACGCGTCATATTTAAAGAAAAATGCTTCGGATTGTTAAAGTAGACTCAATCTTTCTTTTTCCTATCTGAGAGGTTAAATACAAAATTACAAAAAAAAATATAAAGCGAATTACGATCCCTTGTTGAAAAATAATTAAAATTTAATCTCATGATATAAATATTGAATATTTATAAAAACACTTTGGGCGGAGCAACGTTATTACACGTCAAATTTGATTAACGCTAATTGACACAGCGTTTATACACGTCGGTGAAAAATTTCTTTCTTTAAACAACGTGCATAAACGGCTTGTATCAATTATTACAAGCTACGTCATTGCACTGTATTACTTTAAATTTTTGTACTGACAGCGCTGGTCTACGTTGAATTTTTTTTGTACACGTATATCAAAAGCAAAAAAATCGGTCATAAGACCTGTCGTAATGTATGGATCAGAATGTTGGGCAATGAAAAAGATGGATGAAAGAAGAGTGCATGCAAATGAGATGAGAATGTTAAGATGGATGTGTGGGGTGACAAGATTGGATAAAATAAGAAATGAGTATATAAGGGGAAGTATGAAAGTTGCGCCCATTGTAGAAAAGATGAGTGGTGCAAGATTGGGATGGTATGGACATGGAATGAGGAGGGATGAAAATCATGTGACTAAACGAGTGTTGGATATGAATGTGGATGGATATGTGACTAGAGGGAGGCCTAAAAAGAGATGGTTGGAATGTGTGAAGTATGACATGCATATAAAAGGAGTAGCGCCAGAGTTGACGAATGATAGAAGAGAATCGAAGAGGAAAACATGTTGTACCGACCCCACTTAGAGTGGGATAAGGGTAGGAGAAAGAAGAAGAAGTATATCAAAAGCAGAACGTCATTAATCGTAATATATTTTGTATGAGAAAATGTAATGCTATACGGCACTATAAACATTTATAAAACCATCGTCGACTGACCTACGGATCTAAGACGTGATTATACATATTCTCGATTTCTAGAAGAATTTCAATTTATCAAAATAAGATGTAATTTTTTTACTTAAAATGTTTTTTTTTATTTGGAAATATTATTGCGCCTTCCGTAGATATTTGTGCGAGAGCCGCACTTAAGGATTCAAAGAGCCATCAAAGAGCTCCGGAGTCGCAATTTGCCGACCACTGATGATAAGAATGCTTGAATATAGCTCTTCGACCGTGTACAAGACATCAATAACTATATATAACTAGTAATAAGAGTTATTTTTTGAGAAGGGTAACCGCCGAGTTTCTTGCTGGTTCTTCTCGGTAGGAACAGCTTTCCGAACCAGCGGTAGAGTTGACGATTCAAAAGCACTCGTTTACAGGTTTACTTGAATAAAGAATATTTTGAATTTGAATTTATGTCCAGTAGTGAACGTCCATCGGTTAAGAAAGAAGTAGATGCGCCCCTCAAAGTGTTATACATAGTTTAAATCTTTCGTATTCCAAAATATTTAATATCGTAATTCGCATAGAAAATAGTCCAAGTTAGCGTTTCGGTAAATCAATTTGTAGTCTTATAAAGACAGTTGCAACTTTACCTTCTAAAGTAATCTTGGATGAGGAAGGTGGCATAAAATTTGCCGACCGTGATCTCGTTGGGGTCTCCTGGCGGAGGCACCACTTGGTCCAGCAACTTAGGAGATGTTCTTTTCCAAATTTTTTTGATCACAGCTCGCAGCTCCGTGTTGCAGTCGTCAATGTTCCCTATATTAAAGAAAAATTAGAAATGATAACTCTTTCTATATTAATATCTACAAATCCCTGAATCAGAGGTTCCAAGAGTTCTCATGGATTTCCCAAAAAATCTAAAAAAATAGATTAGTCAAGTGCCTAGTAACGGTTAGTTTAGGATTGTCTATTCTCTTAATGGGAGACCTACGGCCGATGGATTTGTGGTATTGCCATTCTAACACTTTATTACCTATTTTTTGCACTATGGGCGTAACGAGGTAGGGGAAAGGGGGAGCAGCTACACCCCTTACACTGAAAACTGTAACACTGGGAAATTGATGACTTACAACATAGTGACACTATAAAAGGCTTGCATAATACATATAATGTAATGTACTGTGAAAATAAGTAAATATTAAGTAAATTTAATTCATTAATTTATATAAAGGTATATAGTAATGACAATACTAATATACTAATTCTGGCTACGCCCTTAACGTGCTCTGCCAATTGACACTTCAACAACGACACGAGTTATATGGTGCTTCTGGTACATATAATTGATTTTTTGATACTAAATACGTTTATCGAATTCTTTAATATTTGCAGATTCGCAGATTATGGCACGATATTATAATTACTTTTGTATTATGGAACTCCACAACGTAACGCCTATTTCTATAAAAAGGATGTACAATGTAGAAATTACCGTCAGTCTTGATTTTGAGAGATGTGCGCACAACAGCGAAGAGCGTGGCGTTGAAGAGTACAGTGCCATCGGAATTTAGAGGCATGTTCATAGACACTAGACGCTTGCAGGCCACGCGGTGAGGGCACAGCTTACCAAATCCTTCAACAGACAGACAATTCTTTAGATACAAAAGTAATAATAAGATTATTTTGCTATAATCCGCGATACAGTAAATAGAAAATATATATAGTGTTTTAATGTATAGTGAACTATCAGTATTTTCATACCCGATACGTGCAGGATTCGTAAAAACACATACACAAACCTCCAGCACTTCCACCACAATACACGCACTACACAGGTTCACTATCACAAACTCAACAATCGTTTCGCCCCGCAACCGAAGCATCATCAGGAGATAGACTTCACGACAAAATCGTAAAGCTTTTTTCATACGTATCGGGTATGAAAATACTGATAGTCCACTATACATTAAAACACTATATATATTTTCTATTTACTGTATCGCGGATTATAGCAAAATAATCTTATTATTACTTTTGTATTATGGATCTCCGCAAAGTAACGCCTAATTCTATAAATTAATTCTTTAGATGTTCCATTCAAAATTATTAAAGTATGTAGTCAAATCAAATCAAAATAATCTTTATTCAAGTAAGCCATTTCAAGCACTTTTGAATCGTCAAGGATCAATATGATTAATGTAGATACAACTGGTCTCTTACCGAAACGAATTAAGTATCTATACTAATATTATAAAGAGGAAAGATTTGTATGTTTGTTTTTATGTGTGTATGTTTCTAATGTTTTCACGCAAAAACTACTAGACCTATTTAAAAAATTCGCCATTGGAAAGCTGCTCCTTCGCTGAGCAACATAGGCTATATTAAATTAAAAAAATTGTTTCAATAATACTAATGATACCCATTTTTTTATGATTAAATAATCTACTAATAATACATTTATTTCCGACTTCGTAGAATTTCCACTACCACGAGATCGGTATGGACGCGGGTGAAACCGCGGGGCATTACTAGTAAAGTATATATTAATAGTTACGTAACTAAAATTCTTAAACCCTTTAGTCTTTTAGCCTAATTAAAAGGGGCCGAAACCATCACAAAATTCAACATAAGTTAGTTAACTTAGGTATTTATGTATGTTTAACATTATGATTCGAATCAAATAAAAATAGTCCTTATTCAAATAATTTAAGCCCTTTTGAATCGTGAAGGATCAATAATATTAATAAAGCTACCAAGAACAAGCAAGAAACTCGGCTGTCAGTCCTTTAAACATTCTTAATTTACATAATAAATCTGCAATCTTGGACGAAGTTGGAATGTTTTCCAAGCATTTTTTCTTATATTATATCAAATTCAACTTAAAAGTATTCTTTAATCAAGTAAACTTGTAAACAAGTGCTTTTGAATCGTCAACATCTACTGCTGGTTCGGAAAGCTGTTCCTACCGAGAAGAACCAGCAAGAAACTCAGCCGTTGCTCTTTTCAGAGAAAAATTCTTATCACTAGTTACATATAGTTGTTGATGTCTTGTACGGGGTTGAAGAGTAGCTATATCCACGCGTTCTTATCGTCTAAACTCTAAATAAAACTCAATAGTACAGTAGTTCTGTATTATGCTTTTTTTAAATAGTATTTTTACTTCTACTGTAATGGTAAAGTTAAATTTTGCGGATAGCGGAATTTTTTTATAGAATCTTATACCCAAACCCACAAACGACTTACGTACTTTTGCAAAGCGCAAAGCAGGAACCGCAAGCTTAAGTCGGTGTGTACTTTGTCTATTATATACATCGTCCATATTTTTATAATTATGTATATTCTTATGTACAAAAATATCTGTCTTTACACCTTATTTAAACCATCGTGTTTCTCCAAATTTCTGCTCGGGTTTGACTTAAGAAACAAAAACTGTGCGAAACCGGGGCGAATCGTTAGTATTCTTATAAATAAAGAATCACTCATCGCTTTTCCGAATTTTTAAAACAAAAATTATTTTTCTAAATCTCTAAATATAGTGAAAAAAAATGATACATCATATTCTTATCCCACTGTAAGTAGGGTCGGTACAACATGTTTTCCTCTTCCGTTCTCTTCTGTCATCCGTCTACTCTGGCGCTATTCCTTTTATATCAAACTTCACACAATCCAACCATCTCTTTGCAGCATCCAGTGACATAATAATATCCATATTAATGTTTAATATACGTTTGGTCACATGATTTTGATCCTTCCTTTATCATACGTCCATACCAACTTATCCTTTAAATTATCATATTAAATATACTTATTATTTCTTACCTAAAGGTGGACTTATTTTTCTTAACAACGTAACTACATCTAAGTGCTTAATTCGTCCCTTGGCATCAGGGTCATATTCGCTCCATAGTCTGAAAGATGATGTAACTCAAACTTGATATACAAATATATTTATGTAAAAAAAAGTAAAGTAAAGTAGCAGCCTGTTACAATCCCACTGCTGGGAATAGGCCTCCTCTCTCCATTTCTGAAGAGAAGGGTTGGAGCTAAGACCTACCCCGCTGCCCCAATGCGGATTGGTGGGTTACACATATCTCCAGAATTCTCTTGAGATATGCAGGTTTCCTCAAGATGTTTTCCTTCACCGAAGAGCATGTGATAAATTGCAATTACCAATTAGACACATGAGTTTTAATAGAAAATCTCATTGGTGCCTGCCTGGGTTTAAACTCGTGTTCCCCTCGAAAGAGTCGCACGGTCTCACCGCTGGGTTATCACAGCTATTATATTTATGTATAGCCTTTATATTCCTTGAAAAACATACAATATTACATAAAAAATATTACAACAATAATTATGATAATTAATAATTAATACACTAACACAATTGGGATTTAAATACATTTTGAATAATACAATATCTATACTATCAATAATTATTTTAAAAAATTAGCTACATTTTTGTTATGTTTTTTTGTCATAATTTGCACCCGACAATAAATAATGCACATCGAGGCTTAGAGAGAGAAATCGGCTAGTTCTGCTTCATAGAGCATTGTCTCTGTCGCACAGACTGACGAACCCGTGAGTGATAGAGACAGCGCTCTACGAAACCGAACTGGCCGGCTGTTTCGCTCTACACATCGATGTGCATTATTTAATGCCGGGTACTATGATTATAATTAAAGGCCTCCTCCAAATGTCTCCCCGTGTCTCTGTCAGAAGCTGTAGGTACCCACTGGTTTCCTGCCCTTTCCACTATCTCATTCTTCTATCTTTCAACTGGTCTTCCCCTTTTCGTTTGACCTAACGGCCCGTTCCAATTTATTGCCCTTTTAGTCCATCTCTCGTCACTCATGCGCGCTATATGGCCGTTATATATAAAAATATATAAAAAAAGCAATGCGGTACCTTATAAATTCATCTAAATGGTGTGGTCCCAATATTGACCAGTCTCTGGTTAAATAGTCAAAATTATCCATAATGACGGCGACAAACAAATTGATGATCTGAAACAAATGCAAAATCCATCAATAGAGTCGGTTTCGGTACTATTGCTTTGCGGCTAGCAGAACTTATTTGGTATAATCTGCGTGTGTTAAGCGAATGTATGTAATGCTAAGTGTTTTGAACAAATTGACGCGCGCGACGCGACCGGCCGGAGCAACGACCTTTATGCATTCTATTGCCGACGCGAGCGCCGATAGTTAGTAATGTTTCGAACACGACAGGAAGAAGCCGGGCGCGCCTGTATAAGGCATTCCTTTTATAACGCACACGTGTAATTATGCGTTTGGGGTGTAGTTCTCAGATTTAGTGACGCGTTTAATCAGTGAAGCGTATGAGAAGACGCGACCGTCCGCGGTTTTAGTGCGCGTTGGGGTTACTGTTCCCCGATATAGGGACGATTCAATAACGTGTGACCTTACGAAGGTTGTGTGCACACCGGGTGTTATTTGTGTTATTTAACCGATATAGTGAAGTGTATACTCCGGGAGAAACAGACATTACGTGTCCGTGGAAGACTGTTGAGGCGAGCCAACGGGTTCGGGAATCGGCCATGTACATACAAACGCACACACACACGTACACATATACACGCAGTTATTCATGAGGCCGGACCGCATACAGCTGACGGCCGCATAAGGTAGGTTGAGACGCCGAGACGACGGGCCCAGGTCTCGGAGGTTGTTTCATCCGCCCGCACGTTTGTGCGGAACACTAAGTGTATGAATCAGGCAAAATTCACGTACCTTACACATGCAGGACAAGTCACCACGCGTATCCCAAGACGCCTCCACCAGCAACAATGCACGCAAGCTTTACGATTTTGTCGTGGAGCCTATCCTCCTGATGATGCTTCGGTTTCGGGGCGGAACGATCGTAGAGATTTTGGTGGTGCTTGTGTGTATTGCTTGTGTGCGTCTTGGAATCGTGTCGTGACTATTCCTGCATGTGTAAGGTACGTGAATTGCCTGCTGCATACACTTAGCATTACATGCATTCCTTTAACACACGCGAATTATAGAAAAGCAGGGCTGTTTCTATACCAGTCTAATGATTAGGTCTAATGATTAGAAAAATCCATTTTAATACAGAGAAAAGAATCTTCTTCTTCTATGTCAACCGATGGACGTCTACTGCTGGACATAAGTCTCTTAATGGGGTCTCCACAACACACGATCTTGTGTTGCCTGAATCCAGCGGCTCCCCGAGACCTTTTTGAGGTCGTCAGTCCATATCGTAAGGGGGTCTACCAACACCGCGTTTTCCGAGAAAACAATAGAGTAACATAACAGAGGGTCTCTTAACACTAAAGTTAACGCGAACAAAGTCGTCGATACCGCTATATCATCCGCCTGCCCTTATCCCTAAGTGCCTCTAAGTGGGGTCGGCACAACATGTTGTCACATGATTTGGCTACGTATTTTACGACCGGCCGCCTACCTGACGTCAACTTACCTTAGTCGTACTTTACGACCCCTCGATAAGAAAGAGGGTGGTCTATTCTACTCTATCGGATACCACACGGTGGGTAACAACTTACCTTAGTCGCCTTTTACGACATCTCGGTAAGAAATGAGGGTGGTCTATTCTACTCAGCCGGATACCACACGGCGGTCGTCGATATCGCTATAATTTAACATTATTTAGGTTATGACGAGTAGGTTGCTTTTATGCTACGATGCGAAAAAGATGTGGATCCTTGGTGCGTAGATTATAGAGCAGCTCCAACAGCATCCTGAAGCTGATTGCTAGCAGACTGGACTGCATTTACGTGAGATATTGCTGCGCTATTTCGAGTGGAATAGCGCAGCGATGATTAAATTAACTAGTCTTTAAAATAGTTTAAGTGTAGGTTAAGTAGTAACATAATTTTTAAATTCTTTTTATGTTACTAACAATAAAAACTAAGTTTTTGTTGCTCTTTTTGAAAAATAAATAAAATATGATATTTTATATCTGCATTTGAAAGGAAATACACAAAAGAGCTTACGAGAAAAGAACAAAGTACGTAGAAAGATATGAAGTACGGGAAAGCGAGGACGCTCCCGCAGGACCCGCCGCTGTCGTCCTCGCCCTCTTCCTCATAGTTGGTGTCGCAGCGGACGTCAGGCTCCGGGGAAACACCCATCATTATGTCCTGCCATGCTTCACCTGAGAGAAATGCATCGAATTCAATAGCAAAATATCCTATAACTTGTAAACTAACCAGATGCACTAGCGTTTGAATCTTAAACTCTACTGCTAGCTCGGCGATTCCTCTTTTCAAAGTATAATCCTTAATAACTAATTATATTTCGTAATTCCTATCTTGTAGAAGGTCGAAAAGTAGATATGTCCAGGCATTCTTCTTCTTCTTCTTCTTTGGTTTATGGCACTTTTACTGCTTTTGATGTTAGCAGTAATTCCGCCAATGTCAGCGTAGTGGAAAAAACAACATGAATGAGTTAAAATATTTTTTGATAGCAACTTTTTGAAGAGATTGTTCGGTGAGATTAGTTAACCTGCATGACAAACACAAATATATGTTAGATATATTTATAATACATTAATAATTAATATATATAACTAGTTAGTGTGTTAGTACATGTAAAACCAGAGTCCAAATTTATTCTATTAATAATAATTAAAAATATTTATAGAAACCATAGACTAACATATTGACATCACAAACAAAAGCAATATATAATTTCCCAAAATCACATGAATACTATCAGACAAGACATTAAAAAATTAAGTTGTACTATGATATATATGTGACTAAAACACTTATAATTTAATATTATAACTTTTTATATATTTACACAACAGGTTAATAACGCGGGGCTCGAAATTGGTCAGAAGTGATTGGAAGTTAATTGGACGAGGGACTTTAATTGGCAAAATATCATATAAAGATATTGGGTATTTGCTACAGTTAAAAAATATGTGGTCTGCAGAACCTTCGTCCAGGCCACATTCACAAATTGAGTGATCCCGTACTCTGAGTTTTGCCAAATGTACAGGTGTACAAACATGCCCTAAACGTAGACGACAAATCGTAGAAGTAACCTGTTTGTTGGCTTGTCGATAGTGAAAAAACCAAGGCTTTTTAGGGATTTTTGGTTGTATGGATCTGTAATATTTTGCTTTGCGGAGATCATTAGACCATTGCTCATTCCATGATTCAGAAAGATGCCTTTTTGCTAATGGAACTAAGTCCCTGGCATGGATCAAATAATGATTCAAAGAACCGGACCTTGCAGCGTCCTTTGCCCATGCGTCAACACTTTCGTTACCTGCGATACCACAATGCCCAGGAATCCAAATCAGAACTATCTCTAATCCTTGATTGAAGCAAGAGAAGAGAATTTCTTTAATTTGCAAAATTATTGAGAAATTCTGATACTTATTTTTAAAAATGTTACCTGCTAAGGATTCTAAGCAACTTTTAGAGTCCGAGAATATCAGGACCTTATCGAGGTGATGGGATTCGATATATGAAACAGCCTCAAGTATAGCAATAGCTTCACCCGTGAAGACTGTAGTTTGAGGAGGACACTTAAAACTTAATACTACGTTGTATTTTGGTAACCAAACAGCAGCGCCTAAGTCACTGTTTAAATCTAACTTTGAAGCATCTGTATATACAGGAAGCCACTCTTGCCAATGTTCATATATTATTTGTTGGAATTTCGTATTAGCACCCACATCGTGTTTGTTAATACCAAAATCCAAGATCACCCTCGGTTTGAAAATAAGAGCATCAAAGTTATGCTCAAACAATGGGTGGATCATAGTTTGAGGTACTGGACATCTTAGCTCCTTATACTTTTGGAAACTAGTTACAATTCTAGGAGGAATCTTTTGAGCCCAGTATCTATCAATTGTAACTTTAGCGGACAGGGATTCTAAAAGGGGAAACAAAGGATGAGAGTTTAATTGTATAGATCTAAAAATAAATCTGTCAGCAAGAAATTGACGGCGTAAGTCTAAAGGTGGTTCGACGCATTCAACTTGGAGGGCATTTTTAGGTGACGATTTCATGGCTCCCATAACAATACGCAAGCATTTAGCCTGTATCAAATTAAGTTTTTCTAACCCACCTTTATTACATGGCTCAAAGATAAATGAACCATAGTCTATATGGCTACGGACTAAGGCGTTATATAATAATTTTTGACAATAAGGATGCGAGCCCCACCAAGCACCCGAAAGTGACCTAAGAACATTAACTCCTTTCTCACATTTTTGAGCTATATAATTAAAATGAGCAGCACCAGTCATGCGTTGATCAAGGACAACACCTAAGAATTTTACTTCGTTAACCATAGATATGGGCTCATCATTACAATGTAGAATAACAGTTGGTAAATTTCTTTGTCGACTGAAAACTATTGCCTTACTTTTGTTAATCGACAGAGAGAGACCATGATCCGTTAACCAGTTATTGAGATAATATAATGCAGAATTCAACCTTGATGTTGATTCATCGTAGTTTTTACTAGCTACGTAAACTACTAGGTCATCCGCGTACTGTAAAATTTTGCAAAAAGAAGACACTGTAAGATCAAGATCACAAGTATAGATGTTATACAGTAGAGGACTGAGAACTGATCCTTGCGGGAGTCCTTTCCAGACAGTTCTAGGTTGGAGTAAATGTCCATTTAATCTTATTTTTATAAATCTTTGTGACAGTAAATTTATCACACAGTTTATTATCCTCACAGGAATACTCAGATGGTGCATTTTCTGCCTGAGTATTGGAAGAAGCACACTATCGTAAGCAGATGAAATGTCTAAAAAAACTCCCGCAAGATGTTGTCCATTTGAGAAGGCCGAATTAATATCACTTGAAATGATACAGAGACTATCCATGACACCTTTACCTCTGCGGAAACCATACTGTGACTTAGCTAAAATTTGTTTATTTTCAATAAACCACTCTAATCTATTTTTTATCATGTGCTCTAGGGTTTTACACAGAGTTGAAGATAGCGCAATTGGACGGTACGAAGAAGTTTCTTGTGGGCTTTTTCCCGGTTTTAATACGGGGATGATTATCTGAGTTTTCCACATTTCAGGAATAATACCAGAAATAAATATATTATTTAAAATTCCGAGAAAAACATTTTTGCCGGATAAACTTAAATTTTTCAAGAAGGAATAAGGAATTCCATCTTCTCCTGGGGCTGAATCACTAAGTCCTTGTAATACTATTTGTAGCTCTGTAAATGAAAATGGTTCATCAAACCTTTGAGATGGGGTAGTTGGCGTACTTGATATAAAGTGGTCCATCTCCGGAACAAAAGGTGGTGCCAATGTATTTACAAACTGTTCTAACCAAGGTGATGGATCATTAGATGTTACCGTATCCGCGATACGAGACCCTCTATATTTTTTAATCTTACCCCAAACGAGTGTGGAAGGAGTTCTAGGAGATAGACTTTCGCAAAATTGGATCCATCCCCTCTTTTTCTTTTTAGAAAATAACCTTCTAGCCTGAGCTGATATTAGTTTAAAAGTTAAAAAATTTTGAGTAGACATATTAATATTATAAATTCGCTCTGCATCTTTGCGTTTTTTTATTATCTCTGTACAGTCATTGTCCCACCATGGAGGAGAAGAAAGTTTTTGTGTTGCTCGTTTTATTGGAAAGTGAATATTTGCAGAAGTTGTAAGAATTTTTACAAATATGTTATAGAAGTCAGTAAAGTCATGAATAACCTGCAAATTATAATTTTGAATTTTGGTATCCACTGTTCTAGAAAAAGCTGTCCAATCAGCGTCTTTTAGCTTATATTTAAGTAACGGTTGATTAAAAGGGGTGGGGGCAACTTGGTTGGGCATAGTAATGAGAATTGGGAAATGATCACTTCCATGGGTGTGTGGTAAAACTCTCCAACATAGTAAAGACGATAAGGATGGAGAACAGAGTGTAAGATCCACCGCAGATTTTGGGTTTTGGCCAGGATGTACTAGACGAGTGGGCGAACCATCATTTATTACACATACATTAAAGTCATCAAATATGCTAATTAAGTGGCTAGAGAAAGAGTCATTGTAATAGCATCCCCAGGAGATATGATGGCAATTAAAATCACCTAAGATAACTATAGGAGAAGGTAACAGAGAACATATAGAGGACAGTGCAGGTATAATATTAGAGTGAGGATGAGGGACATAAATAGAGAGAAATGAGATGTTCATTGCCCTAACAGCAATAGCATCAAAATCAAGAGAAGTTTGTGGAAGGGGTATCTGGGAGTAAGTGACAGATTTTTTTATAAATAAAGCACAGCCATCATGGCCATCACCTCTGTCAGCTCGCAAACATGCATATCCAGGCACTCTAAATACAGAGTGAGGATATAGCCATGTTTCCATGACAGCAGCAATGGCAACATTGTGCTTATTAATCAAATGAATTAATTCATGTTTTTTATTTTTTATACTTCTACAATTCCATTGGAGAAAAAGAGCTTGGGCCATTTTTTTGTCGAGTATTATATTGATTATTTCAGAAATTTTATTAGCAACGATGTTCGGTAAATTTTGTTTTGATTGTGATAATACTTTTACTAGTGTCAATATCAGATTAATGACTTCTTCATTAGAAGTCTGATCAGTTGAGTTTGCCTGATTTTGTAAAGCATACCCATTTGGAATAATCGAAGCAGGAGTTTCTACAAGGGACTGGTGAAGTCTTCTATCAAAACCTAACGGAGTGGATGTTCTTGCTCTAGGAGTAGATATAAAAGTTTTTTTATAGGATCTATTAACGGCTTGGGGATGGGGAGTTAATTGGTTGATAGGGTCTGTAGGGTAGGATACCTTGGGGGAAGGAGCAAACATGGCAGATGCAACATCGGCATATGATCTTCGTACAGGGGGTACTTGTATTGATGCATCATAATATGAGATATTATGTTCTGACATTAACAATTTAATAGTATGCTGTCTGGATTGCTCTGGACACTTTTATCAGTAGCCATATGGGTACCTGAGCAAAGCAGACAAGACACAGAATCCAATGACACTTCACAACTATCACCAGTGTGCATTTGACTGCATTTATAGCATCTGGGTTTTGATCTGCACTGGTTTTTGATGTGTCCAAATCTACAACAATTATGACATTGAATCGTTGGCAGGAGGTATGTTTCTATATGCATTGAGGTATGGTATACATAGACATGTTTGGGAAGAATTTGTCCACTAAAAGTACAAACCACTGATTGGGTAGGGACCCAACAAGCAGTCTCATTATTAACAATTTTCCTATTCAACCGACGCGCTTTAATTATTTTCCCGACACCTTCAGGGAGTTCAATAGCCTCAACAAATTCAGTCATTGTCCATTCCTTAGGTACTCCCCTGACTAGACCCATTCGTGTAACATGATAAGATGGTACATTAGCTTTTAACTTATTAATGACAAGGCACTCATGAGACAAAAAAGAATTAGCGTCATCACTAGTTTTAAATTCGACAGATACACGATTGCGTCCAATGCTTTTAATGCCATCTCTTACTATATTACCTACCTTATTGTAAACCAATATTGAGCCTATTTTAACAGGGCGGAGACTAAGGCCCGCTGCTAGGTCAGGTTCAATCCGCGAAATGTGGACGACATAGGGAGCTCTGTCTTCAGGGCCATAGGTGCGATCAGTAATGGTTACAGAAGGGTGAACGAAAATTGATTCGATAGAGGCAGCAGGTGAGTCATATTCTGTGACCGTTATTTTAGCTAAATTATTAGGAACAGGATCAGCGCGACGTTTCATGCCTCGGTCTTTGTCCACGTTCATTAAAGAATGTAAGTCAGGAGGGCGATCGGACGGATCCCCGGGGGATTCGTCCCCCATTTTACTAAAAAATGTTAATTATAACTACAAAATAATAAGACAACACAATATATACACTCACCAACAATTAATATCTACTAAAAACAATATTTAAAAAACCAGATAGTAAACAACCTCAAAAACACGTGTGTTTACCAACTAGCTAACGAACGGAATCCCAGGCATTCTTATCATTCTCGTAATCCTCAACAGTATAGAAGACTTTATGTATCGAGTTTTTTTTAATTTTTAATATATTTTAAGCTGCAGTAATGGCAAGACTAAAATTGATGGCGAAACTTTTTTATAGATTTTATCCTAGAACTCACAAAAAATTTTTACCGATTGCTTAGCACATTTAAAATACTGAAATTGCTAACTTACCGGTAGCGGATCTAAATAGCACCAATATAGCTTGTGGAAATGTTTGGAAGTGGTTGTTTCTAGTTATGGGCGTGTCGTCATCTATTGCAATTTTTCCAAAAACCTAAAATTAATCAGCGTTAATATAAATTTGAGAACCATGAACACTTAACAAATTAGTTGGTCCATTTGTTTGTGGTAATACGGCATTTACATCAATTAACAATGCTGAATCTATTTCGTGTTTGGTAGCATTACGTAGTGATTTTATAAAACTGTGTTCAAGGAATCATGCTGTCACATTTCCATTATTTATAAATTATGGAATATAATTCGTGTAAATCAAATCAAAAGAAATCTTTAGTTAGTGAAATAACCCATAAGTATCGGGTCCATTAGGATAAATTTTATCTCCTTAGATGAAATTTAAAGATCAATATTTTTTATGCCATCTATTTTAAACTCTTAATTGCATATTTTTAAGAAATTTAAGATTTTCTCATATTATTTATTTCGGCTGAGTAGAATAGACCACCCTTAGGGGTCTTAGGGGTCGTAAAATATGGCTAATTTAAGTTGACGTCAGGTAGGCGCCAGGTCGTAAAATACGTAGGCGAATCATGTGACATGTTTGTAACATGATGTGCAGACCTCTCTTAGAGTGGGATAAGGGCAAGAGGATGATGACGATTTATTCTCTAACCTGCATTCCCACCACGGCGTATATAAAGAAAAGCATCAAAATGAGCAGCGCTACATAGGGCAGGGCCTGGAATGATTTGATAAATGTCCAAAGCAGAGTCCGTATGCCTTCTCCGCGAGACAGCAGCTTCACAAGCCTCATCACTCGGAACAGTCGAAAAAAGTTTATAGACGGTATAGAACTTTCCTGTAAGACAATCTTGTATTAAAGTCTCGAGATATTCCAGTAGGTATGATAGCGACATAGTATAATGATTTGTGATACATGAAATTAACGTATTTGAAAACGGTTTTTGGGTTATATTTCGTGAATACAGATTTTTAATGTATTTAGTCGTACGAAACATGGTTGGAAATAGACTTTATTGTAAAAGATTTAATAAGTATCTGTACTTTGTTTTCGAAAGGACGATTTTTCATTATATTCATTATTAGGCTTTATTTTTCATACTTTTGCAGTTTTTGAGAAATACATTTTCTTTTTTAGCTAAAACATAAAACTTTAAAATCTAAGCGAGTCGACTACTAATTTAGGTCTCGTTTAAAGTCTTAATTTAATTGATTCTTTTTTATTCATTTCATTTCGAGTTCATTTGGTAAAGTGCTATTAAGTTCTGTATACATATATGAGATCCTGTGATTTCAGTATTTTAGAATCTGTTCCGAAGTTACACTTATTTGATATCGAGATAAATTCTAAAAAATATATACATTATATAATTTTAAAGTGCTTTCTATCTATGTTCAGTACATTTTATTCATTAATTTTTGCTACTATGTTTGATCTTTATTAATTTTATATGTGTATATGACTATATGTACCTCTTCAACTAGTGGTTTAGGAAAAAAATTGAATAGTGCTTGAGTGCATTTTACTATATCTAATGGTTATAGTTGTATATTATGTTATCTATTTGCAAGTTACTGTCCCAATTGCAGATCATACTTTACATCAAAAGCTAACCTTACAAATTAATTTGCTGGACAACAACTAAAGCTATTTTTAGTAATATTAAAAATTTAAAAATTTTTGCTCCATAATTACCGATTTTTCTAATTTCCATCCTTTATCAACTAAAAATTACGAATGTTTAAAATGAGATTCCTATTTACTATATACGTTAAGAATTCTATGAGAATATTCTGTACAATATATTTTTCTATTTAATGAGATTTGATTGAGGTATTAATGAGCCGTGTGGTATCCGGCAGAATAGAATAGGCCACCCTCATTTATTACCGAGGTGTCGTAAGAGGCGACTAAGGTAAATGCTGTGTAGTATCCGGCTGAATAGAATAGACCACCCTCATTTTTTACCGAGGTGTCGTAAGAGGCGACTAAGGTAAATGCCGTGTAGTATCCGGCTGAATAGAATAGACCACCCTCATTTCTTACCGAGGTGTCGTAAAAGGCGACTATGGTAAGTTGACGTCACGCAGGCGGCCGGTCGTAAAATACGTAGTCAAATCATATGACAACATGTTTGTAACATGTCGTGCCGACCCCACTTAGGGATAAGGGCAGGAGAATGATGATGATCTAGGTATTAAATGAGCAAAAGCGTGCGCTTACCTTGACAATATGTGCCCTTGGCAATCCACTGCCCTGAAATAAACACGGTTGTTTCTCTTTAATTCGATCATCTACATATAGAAGGACTAACGGGTGACCTTAGCTTGCTGTTATTACAACATCTATATCGTCCATGCTCGGGACAGTAACTACATCGCCAAATTTAAAATTCCCATTAATATTAAATTTTAATTGATCTTTATCCTTAAAAGTTACCTATTGACAATTATTATTAATAACTTTATACAATGCTTTAACTAGAAATTGAGAATTTCAATAGTCAATTGAAATTAGGCGATGTAACAAGTGACAGTTTTTAACTAATTATTTAAGATTTATTCTCTGCTAGCGTGCATAGTGAGCATTACCTGATTCTTAAGTTCGTTTACTTGTGAGACGACGATGTCGATGATGCTACCTAATACGATGATGAAGTCGAAGGTGTTCCACGCATCGCCGAAGTAATTCTAGACAGATGATTATAAATTAGATCTATCTTAATTATAGACAAATGATTATAACTTAAATCTTTGTTCTAGATAGATGATTATAAATTAGATCTATCTTAGTTATAGACAAATGATTATAACTTAAATCTTTGTTCTAGATAGATGATTATAAATTAGATCTATCTTAGTTATAGACAAATGATTATAACTTAAATCTTTGTTCTAGATAGATGATTATAAATTAGATCTATCTTAGTTATAGACAAATGATTATAACTTAAATCTTTGTTCTAGATAGACGATTATAAATTAGATCTATCTTAGTTATAGACAAATGATTATAACTTAAATCTTTGTTCTAGATAGATGATTATAAATTAGATCTATCTTAGTTATAGACAAATGATTATAACTTAAATCTTTGTTCTAGATAGATGATTATAAATTAGATCTATCTTAGTTATAGACAAATGATTATAACTTAAATCTTTGTTCTAGATAGATGATTATAAATTAGATCTATCTTAGTTATAGACAAATGATTATAACTTAAATCTTTGTTCTAGATAGATGATTATAAATTAGATCTATCTTAGTTATAGACAAATGATTATAACTTAAATCTTAGTTCTAGACAGATGATTATAAATTAGATCTTAGTTCTATACAGATGATTATAAATTAGATCTTAGTTCTAGGCAGATGATTATAAATTAGATCTTAGTTGTAGACAGATGATTATAAATTAGATGTAATTCACCTACACAGCAATACATCAGCGAAAATATAAAAGACCCATATATAAGACGTTTTAGAGTTTTCAGATCAGGTATTATCACGCAATAAGTAACAAGAATAGGCTCACCTTAAACCTAAAGGCAGCGAGTTTAAAAATGAACTCGAGCGCAAATACAGCTGTGAAGATCATGTTCAACATGTCCAGTGCCTTGCTGTATTCCGGTGGCTGGTTGTGGTATTTCATCGCGAGTGTTATGGTGTTTATCATAATCAATACAAAGATGGCGTATTCAAAAGGCTGCGACGTCACGAACCACCATACTTTGTATTGAATGCGATGTTTTGGAATATATCTGAATAGATTGAGTGCATATTATTATCTATACCCTATACTTATTATAAAACAGATCCAAAAAGCTGTGTCTGTATGTAATCGATTTTATCAAAATGTACTAAACGGATTTTTATACGGGTTTCACCGATAGATAATGCAATACTTCCGGATGGTTTAGGTAAATAGTACATATCGGTATTATGTAAATTGTGTTGAAAGGATCGCGCAGTTGTTAAAAAACTTTCTTGCTGGGAGCTTTAGTCGCGAGCGCTGCATAAACCAGCAGAGATACGCTAAAGTAATGTATTAAACAATTGTACATCTATAAAAATACTACAAAAAAGTCCGCGATAGCGTGTCTCTATCTCTTATGGTTAACTCACAATAACTACTTTAATGTTTAAAATTTGAGCCACAAGACAAAAATTTTGACACGCTGATTTCAAAGTGGCGAAGCCGCTGCCAGCTAGTTAAGTTGAATAGATCAGGATTATATCACTTAGTTTCTGGTACAGTTTAGTGGTCAACTATTACTTCAAAAAGGCAAAAAAATTAACTGGAAAGATGGGATTTTTCACTTCAAAGATCTTGTGCTTCTGGGGTCGTCTGTCTACAAAGTGATGGTTAACCAACACTGCGTCTTCTGGTTTTCCGTTTCAACAAATTTATTTGAGAAACGCTGGACGTTGAAATTCCTAGGTTACATTGTCGTAGAAGTTTCGCTTTTCGCCATGTCATACTCAGGTTATTTTCGGGTTCCTACATTTGTAATTTAATATTCCAAAGCATAGCTAGTTTCGTAATTCACTGAGATTAAAACGAAATCTTATACCTAGTGTATAATTATAATATATATACTAGCTGTGCTTGCAGCTTAGTCCACGAAGAAATTTTTTTTAAAAGGGTATTTATTTGAAATTCTGTATATAAAAGTAGTTATTGTGAGTTAACCATAAAAGATAGAGACATGCTATCGCGGACTTTTTCGTAGTATTTTTTCAGTACATAACTTTAGGGTATCTCTGCTGGTTAACGCAGCGCAAGTTTTTCAAGAACTGCAACACAATTTACATAATATACTAGCGATATGTACTATTTACTTAAACAATCCAGAAGTATTGCACTATCTATTGGTGAAAAATCGATTACATACAGACAGACAGCTTTTTGGGACTTTTTTTTAAATAAGTATAGATAATATTAGTATACATTACCTTCTAATTGGTTTAGCTTTAAGCGCAAATTCTATACAGTTCCTTTGGTTCTTATCTAGTTCACAATTTTTATACTCTTGCTCACCCTCATTTTGGAATGTCACAATGACGAAACCGACGAATATATTGACCTACAAAACAATATTTATATTAATATCTTTCTCTTTTCTATAATCATCATCCTCCTGGCCTTACCCACTTTCGGTGAAGGAAAACATCGTGAGGAAACCTGCATATCTCTAGAGAATTCTGGAGATATGTGTAACCTACCAATCCGCATTGGAGCAGCGTGGTAGGTCATAGCTCCAAGAAACAGAGAGAGGAGGCCTAACCTCAACAGTGGGATTGTAACAGGCCGCAAATCTACTTACTTTTTTTAGAGTGGGATAGAAAATTGTTTTGTTATATGCGTCATACGGTCTTATTGTTTTGTTTGGCCTACGCAATATTGTATTTTTAATTTATTTAATAATGAATAAAGAAACCAAAAGAGATCGAGCTTTAAATTTCCGCAAGAAAGAAGTCCAAATTTGTAAATACAGAAATTGAAAATTTGTGAAATCAAATAATCATAAATCGCTCTTTTTTATACTAATCCTCTTCGATTACGGCGTCATCGATATCGTCAAATATGTTCATAATTTCACAAAATCAAAATTCGATGATAAAAATTAAGACGATATAATAAATTACTTTATGCTTACCATAAAGAAGGCGATTATAATAATGTAAATAATATAGTAGGCTGCAACAATTGGACGGAAGTTTGTGATGGGACCACGATCCTCGGCATTAGAATCTATAGACACATACAACAACCTGAAAATACGATACATTTTTTACGATACGATACTGAAACAAAAAATTTTAAGGGCGTTTTATCATTACTATTCTATTAAGGAAGGATTATTTGAGACCGTGCGACTCTCTAGAGACGACATAGGTTCAAACCTCGGGCAGGCACCAATGAGTTTTTCTATTAAAAACTTATGTGTCTTATTGATAATTGCAATTTATCACACGCTTTTCGGTGAAGGAAAACATCGTGAGGAAACCTGCATATCTCTAGAGAATTCTAGGGATATGTGTAACCTACCAATCCGCATTGGAGCAGCGTGGTAGGTCTTAGCTCCAATCCTTCTCTCCAAAAACGGAGAGAGGAGGCCTTAGCCCAGCAGTGGGCATAGTAACAGGCTGTTACTTTACTTTTGCTTTTTAAGGATCTCCGCAAAGTAACGCCTAATTCTATTAATTAGTTAAGGGTGCTCTTTGAAGCTATCCCAGCAGATGACACTGGAAGCGAGTACTTTGTCTGGTCATTATTAGTGAATTAATAGTTCATTAATGAAATACTAGCAGCCTGGGCAATGAGTTTTCTAATAAAACTCATGTGTCTAATTGTTAATTGCAATTTATCCCACGCGTTTCGGTAAAGGAAAACATCGTGAGGAAACCTGCATATCTCTAGAGAATTCTGTTGATATGTGTAACCTACTAATCCGCATTGGGGCAGCGTGGTAGGTCTTAGCTTCCCTTCTCTTCAGAAACGGAAGGAGGCCTATTCCCAGCAGTGGGATTGTAACAGGCCGCTACTTTACTTTTCTTTTAAATGAAATATAATAATAGTTATGAAACGCAAAATAATTGCAATGATTTTTTAAAGAAGGACAGTGTATGGTGAATAAGGGGCGGCAATAATGTCGTGTAAACGCTTGGATCGGCCTTTTTCGTCAAAGATATATTCAAATACAAATCGTTAAGAGCTCACCCTGGCCATCCTTCAAAGGTAGATACTGTGAACAGAGTGAGCATTCCTTTCATAACGTTATCAAAATGAAAGTCATTCCTCTTCCATTCTCTGTCTCTAACTATGTAATTCCGATTTTCAAACACTAAATACGTCCCCCTGGAAAAGTGATCGTTTGTTATTCAATATTCGTTAAATTTATCGTATTTACGATAACTATTTTCTCGATTTATAGAAGCAGGCGTTACTTTCCGGAATTCCATATTACAAGCAATATAACAGAACTAACTACTTTGCTATAATCCGCACGGGTTAAGCGAATGCATACAAAGCCAATGTGTATGAAGCAGGCAAAATCTACGCACCTTATACATGCAGGACAAGCCACCACATGCACCCCAAGGCGCAATTCACCAGCAACAACGCACACAAAAGCAGCACACACACCCACCACCACAATCTCGACGATCGTTTCGCCCCGAAACCGAAGCATCATCAGGAGGATGTAT
Organism: Morpho deidamia; assembly: GCA_947086505.1. Classification (NCBI taxonomy): domain Eukaryota; kingdom Metazoa; phylum Arthropoda; class Insecta; order Lepidoptera; family Nymphalidae; genus Morpho; species Morpho deidamia. The sequence continues at coordinate 19,361,528 of CAMTZC010000008.1, forward strand.
CTAATTCCGTTTTGCTACATGTGTTCGGAGGGGAGGGTATTGGTGGGAGTTGAACTATTTAAGACTGCTTGTATGGGTAGCGCGGCGCAGTACGATCTTTGTCGTGGAGCCTATCCTCCTGATGATGCTTCGGTTTCGGGGCGAAACGATCGTCGAGATTGTGGTGGTGGTTGTGTGTGCTGCCTTTGTGTACGTTGTTGCTGGTGAATTGCGCCTTGGGGTGCATGTGGTGGCTTGTCCTGCATGTATAAGGTGCGTAGATTTTGCCTGCTTCATACACATTGGCTTTGCATGCATTCACTTAACCCGTGCGGATTATAGCAAAGTAGTTAGTTCTGTTATATTGCTTGTAACTATTTTCTCAGTTATTAATCACATATCACTATGTGAATTCGGTGAAGGAAAACATCGTGAGGAAACCTGCATATCTGTAGAGAATTCCAGGGATATGTGTAACCTACCAATCCGCATTGGAGCAGCGTGGTAGGTCTTGGCTCCAATCCTTCTCTCCAGAAACGGATAGAGGAGGCCTATTCCCTGCAGTGGGATTGTAACAGGCAGCTACTTACTTTTACTTACTATGTGAAATGGAATCAATCGATCGCTGTTTACTCATTGGCATTAATATATAATTTATTATTAAAGTGATCGGATTCAAAGAAGTCGTTTTGTGGCAAATTGTAATAAAGAGTAGCATAGTGTCTTTAAAACTTGTGGGTGTGGGACCCAGAAGTTGGGAGGGCAAGAAAACATTAGCTCTATAATAGTTCGTAAAGTGATGTCATCGATGCATTAAAATGAGGATTACAATGTATTTAACTCGATTAAGATTGATTTTGAATTCAGCCAGTTTGATACTATTCAAATCCTAATCCCACTCTAAGTGGGATCGGCACAACATGTCACAAACATGCTGTCACAAGATTTGGCTACAAATTTTACGACCGGCCGTCTGCCTGACGTCATCTTACCTTAGTCGCCTTTTACGACACCTCGGTAAGAAATGAGGGTGGTCTATTCTATGCAGCCGGATACCACACGGCATTTACCATAGTCGCATCTTACAACACCTCGGTAAGAAATGAGGGTGGTCTATTCTATGCAGCCGGATACTACACGGCATTTACCTTAGTCGCCTCTTACGACACCTCGGTAAGAAATGAGGGTGGTCTATTCTATGCAGCCGGATACCACACGGCATTTACCATAGTCGCCTCTTACAACACCTCGGTAAGAAATGAGGGTGGTCTATTCTATTCTGCCGGATACCACACGGCATTTACCTTAGTCGCCTCTTACGACACCTCGGTAAGAAATGAGGGTGGTCTGTTCTATGCAGTCGGATACCACACGGCACATACCTTAGTCGCCTCTTACGACATCTCGGTAGGAAATGAGGGTGGTCTATTCTATGCAGCCGGATACCACACGGCATTTACCTTAGTCGCCTCTTACGACATCTCGGTAGGAAATGAGGGTGGTCTATTCTATGCCGGATACCACACGGCGAAGATTTTTAAATAACAATGTTAGTGCTTCTATCTATACTAAAGTTTTAAAAAATATTTCACGTTAAACTATGATTTGATGAATATCACTTACCTACATTCGTCTTTTGTCATTTTCGAAATATCTGTACATCTAAAAAACTTTCCCTGCAACAAAACTTCTGTGATTAGATGCCAGATTGGTAAATTTGTTTTCGGTTGCTCATGCTAAAAGCAATTAGTCACAAGTTCAATTCACTGAAGGTAAAGTTAATTAGTTACACGGATTAGGATAACTCATTTCTCATGATATTACAACAGCCAGACACGTTTGTAACAGAGCATTGTAAATATGAACGGATAGTTTTTGATATCAAACAATATCGTGTAAGTAATTATTTTTGTATAAGGCTTAAGGAGCTTATTACGTATCATGCACGAAGCATTATTAATACGATTGATATATTCAAAAATTTCAACGAATCTTTTCGTTTTCAGATCATGAATATTTAAATATAGTATTAGTAAGCAAAATGTAATTTAGAAAAGGAGAAGTTAGAACATTTTTTTATTTAGAAAAAACTACAAACAAAACAAAAGTAATAATAAAATTATTTTCTATAATCCGCGATACAGTAAATAGAAAATATATATAGTGCTAAATGTATACTGGAGTATCCGTTTTTTCATACCCTATACATGGTAGGATTCGTAAAAACACATGCACAAACCTCAACCACTGCCACCACAATACACAAGCACTACACACGTTCACTATTACGAACCCAACAATCGTTTCGCCCCTCAACTGAATTATCATCAGGAGATAGCCTCCACGACAAAATCGCAAATATATTTTTTCTATTTACTGTATCGCGGATTATAGCAAAATAATTTTATTATTACTTTTGTATTATGTATCACCGCAAAGTAACGCCTAATTCTATAAATTATACAAAGAAAATGTTTGCAATGGTATAGGACGATTCAGTGGATATATGACTACGGAGGAAGGACATAAAAAAGGTAGATGGATTATATAAAGGTGGATAGATGATATGCTTATAAGAGGAGTAGCGCTGGAGTTGACGTATGATACAAGAGAATGGAAGATGAATTAGATGGTTAGGAGAATTATGAGATTAATTTAGTGGCATGAAGCAACAATGCGATTGCACTTTAAATAAAGCTCGTTTATGATATCGTTAATGATATTAACGTAGATTACTAAACTTAAGAAGATATCAATCGTATTGGCTAGCTCTTTGTTGCACTCTCACCTTAAATAACTGTACACCGACCACAGCGAACATGAATTGTAATAAATACGTAACTAGCATTATGTTTCCTATTGTCTTAATTGCTACTATCACACATTTCACCACATACTAGTGAGGCAATTGATGAAGATAACGTGCGAGTTAGTGGCGTGGGCATACGTTACCGGGGTAAGGATTGTCCACGTTTGTCCCATAACGACGCAGCATCGGGACATAGGGGAAAAGCAAACAATTTTATTACACGGGAGGATTTAACACGGGAAACGGGAAAAATATTTACACTACGTTATAAATACTCATTGTTGTTAGACTTTCTCGAATGAGGGTTGAATAAAAGTAAACGCCAAGGTAGGGGGATGGTTATAGTCTATGTAATCTGGGTTTTAATTAGTTGTCTAAATGATTTGGAGTTTATGTAAATTCTACACCTTTGGGTTCAATGTGTTTTACTCATGCTGCATTAGTAGATGTAACAGGTGGCGAACAATGGATGTTTTCACTAAATATTAGTTGACTATATCATGCTATATAAAATTATTTGAAATTTCTTTAATCACAAAACGCATATAATACTTTCAAACTAAATATGTATTTATGACATTTTATAGAAATTGAGATTCGGGATATGGAAGACGATATAGGAATATTTGAAGCAAACAGACACGACAAAGAAATATAATAAATAAGAACTGTAAGGAGATACATCTGTATTGCGTAGTGGAAACACAGAAAGGTAAGCATTGAAGAATATCAAAGCAGATAAGCTAATGTTTCAGAAGTACATATAGAAATTAAATAAAAATAGAAAGAAATAGAAATAAATCATGAGAAATGAGTAGTAAAGGGTAAAAGAGATAGAAAATAGACAAGCAAAGATTAGATATAATAAAAAATTAACAGTATTTACTACCCAAAGGTGTAATAGGTTCAAAACCAAGTAAAAATTAAATACAGTGTATACGTGTAACACTCGGAACACTTGATTGCTCTTATCATAGGTTTATGTATTGATAGTTTTGATAGCGTTGATCATTTTATAGTAAAAACTGAAGAATGTGCCCCCTACCTTGAACATTTGCACTCCCATGACCGCAAACATGAATTGTAGCAAGGACGTTACCAACAAAATGTTGCCGATCGTTTTGATTGCAACGATCACGCACTGAACAACGTGCTATAATCAGGGAAAAACTGTTTCAATTTTATATTAAACTAACTTTTAGGCGCAACTTCGTTCGCGTGGACTGCAGTCTTATATATTAATTATGGTTAAAGTGGTTTAACCTTGAAAGCTAGACATATGCTGTCGCGGACTTTTCTTTAGAACTTTCAGAGGGGAACAAAATTTTGTACTATATGATTTTTCAATAACTTTCACCGTTTACATAGCGCACGCATTAGCTTTAAATTATGCAATTTTCGCAATATTTTTTATCGCTGCTCCTCTTCTATTGAGTTTAGCCTGATGTTATATGGTCTATAGCCTTCCTCGATAAATGGACTATCTTACACTAAAAGACTTTATCAAATCGGTTCAGTAGTTCCTGAGATAAGCGCGTTCAAACAAACAATCAATCAAACAAAAAACAAACTCTTCAGCTTTATATATTGGTATAGATTCACTGAGTTATACTGACTATTATTAAAAAAGATACTTTATAAGTAAAAATAGTTTTATATTCAATAGTGTACACTTTAAACTAGTGAATTGTTATTTTTACTGACCTTAAGGCCCTTGGCCCTGTTGATGGCCCTAAGAGGCCTCAGAACCCTGAACACTCGCAATATTTTCACAACAGATATACTCCCAGACCTGTAAAATGATTCCTTTAGTCGTGCTCTCCACAAAGCATTTATATAAGCACTAGTTATTGCCCGCGGCTTCGCTCGCGAGGAATTTAGTCTGCCACAGAATATAATTTCTTTAAATTTATTCACAACTTTGCTGATAGTGGCTTCCACGTAAAAAACAGATATATGATGTCGCGGACTTTTATTTAAAACGATTAAAGACAAACAATAATACGGTACATCATCTTTGTGTAACTCTAACGGTTTAGGCAGTGTATGCCGAGATAGCTCTCAGAGGCCAGATTTTTTGCCGATTTTATTGACATGTATCGTTACATTACATAAAATCATTACAAATTGTAGACTGTATGTTATTCCGATGTAAAACCTATATAAGTGTATACTGTTTCATCCAAATCCGTCCAATAGTTTTTTCGTGAAAGAGTAACAAACATCCATCCATACTCACAAACTTTCGCATTTATAATATTAGTTAGTAATTTATATAACTAGTTTCATTTAGTCATAACTATCTTGTACAGGGTAGAGGAATAGGTATATCCACGCATTCTTATCTATATAATCCTCAATAGCATAGTGGGCTTTCTGTATCAGCGTCCCTTTAACAGTGGTTTTAAACTGCTGTAACGGCAAAGTTAAAATCGATTGTGGAATTATATTATAGAATCTTATACCCAAATCCACAAAACGACTTATAGTACCCGGCAATAAATAATGCACAACGATGTTTAGAACGAAACAGCCGGCCAGTTCGGTTTCGTAGAGCGCTGTCTCTGTCACTCACGGGTCCGTCAGTCTGTGCGACAGAGACAAGACAGAGACTCCTTTGTCTATTATATACATCGCCTTGTCTATTATATCAAATTAAACTCCATATTGTCGCATACTGTTTCAGATAAAAGTGATTTTATTACTGGAAAAACAATATCTGGTGACAGTGTTTTAGTAACTTAAGTGAACGATTTCCTATAAAACAGAGAATAGAGAATTGTATTGAAGACTGAAGAACAAATATCAAAAGTTAATCTTACAGTAAATTGGATATCAGTCATCATCATGTTCTAGCCTTCATCCCATTTTTAATTGGGGTCGGCTCTCCTAACTAAGGTTTTCCAGAGATGGCGGTTCTAGATCGACCGTGGATCTATGTTCTCCCTTTTAAGGTCGTCAGCTATGGTTTTTACCCATGTGATTCGGGGTCTTCCAGGTCTCTTTGGTCTCTTTCTATTACTTACAGTAAGTTGGATATCAGTAACTGTTCCGCACAAACGTGCGGGCGGATGAAACAACCTCCGAGACCTGGGCCCGCCGTCTCGGCGTCTCAACCTACCTTATGCGGCCGTCAGCTGTATGCGGTCCGGCCTCATGAGTCACTGCGTGTATATGTGTACGTGTGTGTGTGCGCTTGTATGTACTTGGCCGATTCCCGAAACCGTTGGCTCGCCTCTGCAGTCTTCCACGGACACGTACTGTCTGTTTCTCCCGGAGTATACACTTCACCAACGCGGTTAAATAACACAAATAACACCCGGTGTGCACACAACCTTCGTAAGGTCACACGTTATTGAATCGTCCCTATATGAGGAACAGTAACCCCAGCGCGCACTAAAATCGCGGACGGTCGCGTCTTCTCACACGTTTCACTGGTTAAAACGCGTCACTAAATACTTATATCAATATCAAGTCAATACAGTCGTGGCACTACTGAATATAACACCCGAATAACGCAAATTACACGTGCGTGTTGTAACAGAATGCCGTATACGGGCACGCGCCGCCTGTGCTTATCGTAATCCAAAACGTTACTAACAATCAGCGCTCGCGTCGACAATCGAGTGTATGAAGGTCGTTGATCCGGCCGGTCGAGCCGCGTCGCGCGCGCCAATTTATTCAAAACAGTAACTTAACATTATAAATACGAAATTCTGTATGTGTTTACTCTTTCGGGGCTGATCCGCGAAAATCGCTCAATTTTGGTAAAATTTCTTAAAATTTACCATTATATACTGGCTTAACATTTAGGTTATAAAAATTCTAGTATCTCCTTTAAGAGCAGGAAGGAAACAGTATTGTATTTATGATATAGTTACCTAAAGCTCATGGAGATAAGAGAGACGCATACAACGAGCATGTCTAAGACGTTGAACGCCGAGCGTAGGAAGGCACCTTGGTGAAGTATGAGGCCGTAGGTTATCAGTTTCAGGAACAGCTCCAACGTGAAGATGCCCGTGAAGAAAATGTCGAATTGACTCAGCAACTGATATCACAAACAAAATTCACCAATATTGTTAAAGAAAATTCTAAATTAATCACAATAATTTGGCAAATAAACGATTATTAATGATAAATTTTGAATAATTTGAAATATTAGTAAAGATTAATTTTCAGCCGTGTGGTATCCGGCTGAGTAAAATAGACCACCCTCATTTCTTACCGAGGTGTCGTAAAAGGCGACTAAGGTAAGTCGACCCGCCGTGTGGTATCCGACTGAGTAGAATAGACCACCCTCTTTCTTACCGAGGTGTCGTAAAATACGACTAAAGTAGGCACTATAGCAAAACTACTTTGCTATAATCCGCACGGGTCAAGCGAATGAATGCAAAGCTAATGTGTATGAAGCACGCAAAATCTACGAACCTTATACATGCAGGACAAGCCACCACAAGCACCCCAAGGCTCCTCCACCAGCAACAAACCACACAAGCAGCACACACACCCACCACCAAAATCTCGACAATCGTTTCGCTCCGAAACCGAAGCATCATCAAGAGCATATAGAAGCAGTCTTAATTAGTTCAACCCCAACACTACCCTCTCCTCCGAACACATGTAGCAAAACGGAATTGGAGACATTTACTTGCTCGTTAATTAAGTGGCCATTGTTAGTTTTTATTATCTCAAGTTGCTGTAATATATTGAGTCGGAGTCCCTTGTCACAAGTGTGAAGAATATTAAAGGAACAACAATCTCGACGATCGTCTCGCTCCGAAACCGAAGCATCATCAGGAGGATAGGCTCCAAGACAATGTGCTGTGTGTTGCTGGTGGAGGAGCCTTGGGGTGCGTGTGGTGGCTTGTCCTGCATGTATAAGGTTCGTAGATTTTGCTAGCTTCATACACATTAGCTTTGCATGCATTCGCTTGACCCGTGCGGATTATAGCGAAGTAGTTTTGTTATAGTGCCTGTAATATGGAATTCCGCAAAGTAGCGCCTGCTTCTATAAATCACGACTAAAATAAGTTGACGTCAGGCAGGCGGCCGGTTGTAAAATACGTAGCCAAATCATGTGACAACATATTTGTAACATGTTGTGCCGACCCCACTTAAAGTGGGATAAGGGCAGGAGGATGATGATGATGATGATTAGTAAGGATTAATTTTGGTTAGATAAATACATATATAGGGTTTAGATTTGTGTAGGTCTTATTAAATTCCCAAACGCTAGTTAAATTTTCACATATCTTTTAGCGCATAGCCGGAATATGAGATTTAAGTGATGCTTTTGACATGCGTTCAATCAATATTTTCTTAGTCTGAATTGAGTACGTACGTGATTTAACTACATAAATCTACAAATACCCATAACGATGTTCTCGTCCATTTAAATGTTAAAATACCCTCAATTAAGTACAATGTTCTTTTTTCAGTAAATAAAACGAAACAGTACATACACCGCGTGGCATCCGGCTGAGTAGAATAGACATTCAAATTCAAATTCAAATTCAAATAAGTCTTTATTCAAATTGGCCTATTACAAGCACTTTTGAATCGTCAAATTAAAATTAAATTGAAGCTACAACTGGTTCGGAAAGGTGCTCTAACCGAGAAGAACCAGCAAGAAACTCGGCGGTCACTCTTTTAAAAAATAAATAGTACAGTTTTGTATTAACTATTGTTAACAAACTTAGATTATAATATCGTCTAGTACATAGCTGGTCGCAATTTAGTTCCAAGCTTTCTTATCATTGACATAGTCTTCAACATTATAGTAAGCTTTATTAATGAGAGTCTCTTTAATTGCTTTTTTGAACTTGTGTAAAGGCAAGTCCAAAATTGATTGAGGAATTTTATTATAAAAAAGTATACCGAAGCCCACAAACGATCTACGTACTTTCTGAAGCCTTAGCCTTGGTATTATTAATTTATTTCGGTTCCTAGTTTGCCTATTACTAATATCGCTTTTTTTATTAAAAAGATGTATATTTTGTTTCACAAACACTATATTATTATAAATGTATTGTGAAGCTACAGTAAGAATACCTATTTCTTTAAATTTATCACGAAGCGAGTCACGTGGTTTCATATTATAAATCGCACGAACAGCTCGCTTTTGTAAAACAAATATTTTTTGGATATCAGCTGCTTTACCCCATAGCAAGATACCGTATGCCATGATGCTATGAAAATAAGAAAAATAGACAAGTCTTGCTGTTTCAATATCAGCTAATTGCCTAATCTTCCTAATGGCATAAGCAGCGGAGCTAAGTTTACCACAAAGATTCGTTATATGGGGTCCCCATTTCACATCATTCCACATCATTTCTTACCGAGGTGTAAAAGGCTACTAAGGTAAGTTGACGTCAGGCAGATGGCCGGTCGTAAAATACCTAGCCAAATCACCTTACAACATGCTTAAAACATGTTGTGCGCACCCCACTTAGGGATAAGGGCAGGACAATGATGAAAACGGAACAGTACATAAGCTAACTAAATTTCATCAATATTGCTGAAGCGGATTGGCCGTGAAATTTGTGTAGGCAGAAAAAAGTTTCGCGTCAATCGCAACTTTATTCTATGCTTTCTAAACAGTTCTACTAAACTAGTTCTATTGGTAGTGTCTGGTGATCTAATTATTACCCAATTTCGAAACCCTTTCTGAGCAGCATCCAAAGGATCTTCCGCTGCCAACATGGCTGATGATAGCATGATGCACACCAAGATGATGTTGCCGAATGTTGACGATGAAGACATCTTGTAGCAGAGCACCCGGAATCTATTACATAGTGCTTGCAATTATATTAACTATATGTAGATTAAGATATACCAGACGATATTGTTATAAATGAAATTCAGTTTATTAAACTGCTTTTAGTAAAACTATTACTTTAAGCACTATAACAGAACTACTACCTTGCTATAATGCGCACGGGTTAAGCGAATGCATGCAAAGCCAATGTGTATGAAGCGGGCAAAATTTACGCATTAATGCGTTAATTTTGAATGCATTCACTTAATCCGTGCTTATAGCAAGGTAGTTCTGTTATATTGCCTGTAATATGGAATTCCGCAAAGTAACGCCTGCTTCTATAAATCATTTATTACTTTAAGCTTTACTTACAAGTTTGCGAATGTTCACAATATAGAATAAAATCGGCTTTTTAATAAAATAAACAACTTTCCACTATATAGAAGAAGAACCTAGAATTTGAAGAAGAAATATTGGCACATATATTCATCAACACAAAAACAGATAATAAACATCGATAAACACTAAAACAGCTAATGCATGCAAATTATAAATTATCGCTAAATTTATTACACACGAAGTTAAAATGCATTCCATGCAATCATAACGGTAACACTGAAATCATGCTAAACCAACATTATAAAAAGAGTCTAAAGAAACATTTCCGTGTAACTACTAATTTACAAAATCTATTTTTGGATCTTACAAGTATTCCTTTAATCGATCATGCTTAGCTATTTGAAAACTTAAGGTTTCTACAGACAAACCTAACCACTAACATCGGTAATTTCAAGGTACCCTGTAATCTCATTGCTGTAAAGTTTAATTTGGACAAATTTAAAACATCAATTAGAAAATAAGGATAAAGTTCATGCACATATTATTCTGTATGACGCAATAGATAAAGTAAAGATGTAGAGAAAGGCATGAACTGAACACATCGATAGATAAAAAAGTAATAATAAATAATGCTATAATCCGCGATACAGTAAATAGAAAATATATATAGTGTTAAATGTATAGTGGACTATCCGTTTTTTCATATCCGATACGTGCAGGATTCGTAAAAACACATGCACAAACCTCCACCACTTCCACCACAATACACAAGCACTACACACGTTTCACTATCACAAACCCAACAATCGTTTTGCCCCGCAACTAAAGCATCATCAGGAGATAGACTCCACATTCAACACTATATATATTTTCTATTTACTGTATCGCGGATTATAGCAAAATAATTTTATTATTACTTTTGCATTATGGATCTCCGCAAAGTAACGCCTAATTCTATAAACTATCGATAGATAAGTTTAAACAATGCCAATAGTACACAATGAGACACTGGTACCGTTTCACCAATCACCTGTTTGATGGTGAGAATACGAAGAAACTACTAGCGTTCGGTATAGGCGGCGTCTGATTTGGCATATTCAGTTCAGATATCCGCCGTGGTCTAGCGGTTACTAGCGTTCCTTCCTCTTCTAACTCGCCTCCATCTTTATAATATAGAAAGAGATAACATTCTCGTGTGCTATATCTCAATTTAACTTTATCTTTATTAGAACGCTGTTAATCTTATAAGATTCTACTTAGTGTAATATTAACCTATACAAATCATGCCTAAGTGTTGAGTGTCGTTTATATTATATTAAAAACCTAAATATGGATTAAATACAAATAGAGAACACATGTGAGATTAGTAAGATTGTGAGAGTAAATTATAACATAAAAATAGCTTAAGATATAAAATAAATATTTAAGGCAAGAGGCGTAAGTACTGAAAAATAAAAACCTCCAATAACACCGCCATTTTTGTTCAACAAAGATCACGTTTGCAAAGTAAATTTACAAAAAACAGATGAAGTAGCAGTTGTCATTGAGGTGGAACAAAAACAAAATGAAGAGGCAGATAAAAACATCTAATTAGTCAGAAGCACGGGCCCTCCGAGGTCCCTAACCTGTTGTTTTTGGAAAATACGAAGAAGGAGCTAGCATCGGGGATCGGTTTGGCAGAGCTTTGGATTTCGACCTCCGAAAGCCGCCGCGGCCGCGCCGATGACGTCGTCGGCTTACGTTTCAACCGCGGCTCATCCTCGAACTCTGTGTTCACTGTTTCGGTTTGGTTAGCGTCTAGAGCTGTGATAGCCCAGCGGTGAGACCGTGATTCTTTCGAGGGGAACACGAGTTCGAACCCGGGCAGGCACCAATGAGTTTTTCTATTTAAACTCATGTGTCTAATCGGTAATTGCAATTTATCACACGCTTTTCGGTGAAGGATAACATCGTGAGGAAACCTGCATATCTCTAGAGAATTCTGGAGATATGTGTCACCTACCAATCCGCATTGGAGCAGCGTGGTAGGTCTTAGCTCCAACCCTTCTCTCCAGAAACGGAGAGAGGAGGCCTATTCCCAGCAGTGGGATTGTAAACGACCGCTAAAAGTAGCGGTCGGTTACAAGTTTGAAGTTTGAAGTAGCGTCTTCAATTTCTCTTGCCTAATTTAGAACCTTTAATTCGATTCTTAGCTTTTTAAAGTAGTATTCTTCATCTTATATTGTAAATACATAAATTCAATTATTTGTAACCTTATTAATTCTGACACACCAAGGAAAAGGTATCAACGCCGTGTGGTATCCGGCTGCATAGAATAGACCACCCTCATTTCCTTACCGAGGTGTCGTAAAAGGCGACTAAGGTAAGTTAACGTCAGGCAGGCGGCCGGTCGTAAAATAGGTAGCCAAATCATGTTTGTGACATGTTGTGCCGACCCCACTTAGAGTGGGATAAGGGCCAGAGAATGATGACACCAAGGAAAAAGGTATCAGTTTTTTAATAACCTTCATTGTTAAACATTTATAAGAATATAAATTAACTTAGTTTGACCTAATCTGCTTTCGTTTTTTAAACAGTACTAGCTGTTCCAGCTTTGCATTGAAATTTGGAACATAAAAACGTATTGTGAGTTATCTATAAGAGATAGAGACATGCCGTCGCTGACTTTGAAGTATTTTTGTAGATCTACAGTTTTCTAGTAAATTACTTAAGTGTGTCTCTGCTGGTTTACGCGGCGCGAGTAAAGCCATTTTTTTTACAGATTCGCAATTAATTTAACACAATTTACTTTAAACAGTCATGAACTATTAACCCAAATCTATATTAAAAACCGTACAAAAATCCGTTCAGTAGATTTTGAGAAAAATAGTCACAGTCTTTGGGGACTATGAATATGTATAGATTTATTTTTATGTAGTTTGTTTCGTGTAGAAAATTTATTTTTATGTAGATTTCTGTTCACAAGTTATTTGAATAATATGAAAACAAGTATTACTTTTATATTAATTTAAACGCAGCCTATGAGAGCTCCTTCAAATTTATTATTTTATAGTGTCTTATTGTATGTACATCGAATTTCATTTTCTAGTTTACTGAACGGTAGAACTAAATTATATTAGAAATTTAACTATGTTTTCCACGTTATTTACCAATATGATTTCTTTGATGGCTTTCCATTTCGTCTCTTTCTTGTTCTTCTTCAATTCTTTCTTCGTCGATAGCACCTTCATCGCCTTCTACTTCTATTTCATCCGGCTGCTCGCCCTCTGATCCTGTTTCTTCGTAGTCCCTTTCGGAGCTGTAAAATTTATGTACGTATTAGAGAATTTAATCATAGCAACCGTTTTTTGTAATAATTTTTAAGACAAATAATAAAGCTTTCCTTAGATTACATAGTGCGTTAATTTTAGGTTTCTTTTGCAACTTATTTTAATGTTGCATGGGGGAATTTATATTTTTCGAATTAATTATTTTAAGTTAAGGGAAAAAAGCTGTGATAGCCCAGCGGTGAGAACGTGTGACTCTTACGAGGGGACACGAGTTCAAACCCGGGCAGGCACCAATGAGTTTTTTTATTAACACTCATGTGTCTAATTGATAATTGCAATTCATGACACGCTTTTCGGTGAAGGAAAACATCGTGAGGAAACCTGCATATCTCTAGAGAATTCTGTTGATATGTGTTACCTACCAATCCGCATTGGAGCAGCGTGGTAGGTCTTAGCTCCAACCCTTCTCTCCAGAAACGGAGAGAGGAGGCCTATTCCCAGCAGTGGGATTGTAACAGGCCGCTACTTTACAAGGAAAAAAAAAGCCGGCGTGGCTAATAGTTGCAATGTTGAATGTTGAAGACTATGTCAACGATAAGAAAGCTTGGAACTAAATTGCGGCCAGCTATGTACTAGACGATATTATAATCTAAGTTTGTTAACAATAGTTAATACAAAACTGTAATATTTATTTTTTTAAAAGAGTGGCCGCCGAGTTTCTTGCTGGTTCTTCTCGGTTAGAGCACCTTTCCGAACCAGTTGTAGCTTCAATTTAATTTTAATTTGACGATTCAAAAGTGCTTGTAATAGGCCAATTTGAATAAAGACTTATTTGAATTTGAATAAATTTTTTGATGTTTCAATTCTAATTATTAACTTTACAATCTAATAAGAGTCTATAAAAATAAATTTTATTAGAATTTATAAAGATATCGATGATATACTCGTTATTTTAGCAACGTGATGTTAAGTTAAAAATTTTAGTCACAAAAGGAAAGACAGTAATAATGTATTAAGGCATACTTATCGGTGGTGTACGCTTCTTCATCGTGTATGTACTCATCGTCAGTATCGGCGAGAGCTCCCTCTGCCCCTTCTTCAATACCTTCGACTTCTTCTGCAGCTTGCTAAATATTATTTATCAAGTAAATTAATTACACATCACAATATATTTTAAACAATGTAATTTTTGTACATAAAAATATAAAGAATTATAAAACGATAGGTGATGTATATAATAGACAAAGTAGGAACCGACATAAGCTTGCGACTCCTGCTTTGCGCCTAGCAAAAGTACGTAAATCGTTTGTGGGTATGGGTATAAGATTCTATGGTAAAATTCGAAATTAATTTTGGCCATGCCATTACAGCAGTTTAAAAACACTGTTAAGAAGAGGCTGATATAGAAAGCCTACTATACTGTTGAAGATTACTTAGATGATAAGGATGTGTGGATATAGGTGCACCTCTACCCTGTACAAGACAGTAATAAATAAATGTAACTAGTTTTAAGATTTATATTTTAAAAAGAGCAACCGGCGAGTTTTTTGCTGGTTCTTCTCGGTAGGAACACCTTTCCGAACCAGCAGTAAAGTTGACGATACAAAAGCACTTGTTTACAAGTTTACTTGAATAAAGAATATTTTGAATTTTGAAAATACATTTAATATAAACCTAAATTACATTATTTCTACAACCTTTACGTTTGTATAATTTAGAATCTTATGCTCACCCCAATTGTCATGTCAATCATTCATTACTTATTCGTGTAATCCGTCCAATTTCGAAAGCAAACAACATTTTATTTATATATATATGTTATTTTCATGACTAATCATATACGTACCCCTTCTTCCTTTTCAATATTGGTTAACGATTCAGCGTCAGCCAAGTTGTCTACAGCGATAGCCAAGAACACATTCAGCAGGATATCTGTTCTGCTGTTAGGAAATGATTGTCTGGAAAAAAAACTACTTTTCGCAGTACCATCCATTCGTTCACCAATAATGAAATCAAAACAAAAAAAAACGGAAAAGTTGAGTAAAAGACACAATCAAGTTATATCTAGACCATCGACTCTCACTAGGTATGGGGAATTTAAGATAAATTTCTTGTCAGATAATAAATTTCAAAAGGATGAAACCCAGAATGCTACTTATGGGGTATACGCTGTACGGTTAATACAGGCACTAAAAAAAAGTAGTGAAAGAACTCCATGATTAACCTATAAATTGGGGAAACTTGATAGGAAATTTTAATGAGGTTAACACGCTCATATTTGTGAAAGCAAATCTTACTAAAAAGCAAAATGATGGAAAGGCCGGAACAAACGTAAAACAACAAAAAAAGGTCATTTGATAAGGATGTCGTGAAGCCTATCCAAAACAGACATTCCTTATTAAGAGTCGTTTAGATTTTGTTTTTCTAAATAGACAAATAGGGATAACTAATAATACTGCAAAACAAAACTTAAACAAAGATGGCTACAATTCTTAGGTACACACAAATCTCTAACTATAATAAATCATTAGAGTTAATCATAAAGGATACAGTTGCCACAAATGAAGAGAATGATGAAGTAGATGCAAGCCAAGATCCCAAATGTGCCGACACCACCGTAAGCTTTGATGCCCTCGTACATCACCGCATTCCAATCTTCACCGGTTAAGATCTAACAATAAAAAATTGCAACTTATATTTTATTAGAATCAGATTTTCTTCTTATTATTGAACCGGTTAATATCAGTTACTTTAAGGCATATCCATACTACATGATCTGGTGCCGATTGGAGTCTGTTCCCTGCGACTCTTTCGAGGTTGACTTTTAGGGATTTAGCACACAGATCTCAGATAGAGCAGCATCTAGTGACCACACTTACCAACAAAAACTCCAAATATTTGTAGTACTCTTGTTAACGTAAACAGCCGCAGCCAAGTCTTTACTTGAAGTATCATCCTCCTTCAGTCGTCACTGCTGAGCATCGTGATGGACCAGAACCCTTCCTTTTATGAATAAGCTGATGCCATTTTTCCCAGGTCCAGATGTTCAGATACCTGATCCGTCCATCTTTTCGGGCTCCGGCCATTGGATCTCTTGTCGTCTACTTTCCCAGTGACCATGAGTTTCTCAAGGTTATCGCTGGATATTCTCCAATACTTTGGACAATATGTCCCAAGTATTGTTGAAAGCAGAAATTCTCTGGAGGCATATGCTTGAGAATCTCTGTTTCACATTAAGCTCACTGAGAATGGAGACGTTTGTTCTGAAGGTTGTCCAGGGGATACGCAACATACGCCGCCAGCAGGACATTTCGAAAGCATCAATTCGTTTAGTTGAAGTTGAAGTATAAAAGTAAAGTAAAGTAACAGCCTGTTATTATGCCCACTGCTGGGCTAAGGCCTCCTCTCTCCGTTTTTGGAGAGGATTGGAGCTCAGACCAACCACCCTGCTCCAATGCTGATTGGTAGGTTACACATATCTCTAGCGACATTCTCTAGAGATATGCAGGTTTCCTCACAATTTTCCTTCACCTTAAAGCGTGTGATAAATTGCAATTATCAATTAGACACATAAGTTTTAATGGAAAAACTCATCGGTGCCTGCCCGGGGTTTGAACGTATGTCGTCTCTAGAGAGTCGCACGGTCTCACCTAAGCTATCACAGCTTTGTTGTCAACAACAACAACTAACTATGACACAGTTGAAGTATACTCCATTATTAATAGAGAATTGTGTTACAAAAGCTAATCATTTTTGTGCTTTCTTGAAAGAGTGTAATACGATCAGCAGCTCAGACTCAAACTTAGTATTTCAATAACCAACGTTTTGTTCCAGCCTTAATATTAATTATAAAAACAAAGCCTGTAACACGAACCGGACGGACGTACAGGTGGGGAAAGAATACGTGTACAAGTGACCAGGAAAATACTTCATCCACTTATACAGTTAGTAACTTACAAGCCTTTATTTATTCCATAACTTTTGTACAGGTTTTTATTATTTTTTATTTGTATAGATTGTTGTTAGTACTGTTATTTATTGTTCCTTACTCTATGTTAGTATTATTAATTGCCGTGAACCCCTTTCGGGTATAAACCTCTTCAAGCTGTTGCCACATGGTCCTCTTTTTGGCATTGCTTATCCAATCTTGCCCAGCAGTTTGTTCCAGCCTTAAAGGGCTTTAAATGTTTATAAGTAAGACCTTTCACTACGCCGTATGGTATCCGGCTGCATAGAATAGACCACCCTCATTCTTACCGAGAGGTCGTAAAGTACGACTAACGTAAGTTGACGTCAGGTAGGCAGCCGATTGTAAAATACATAGCCAAATCGTGTGACAACATGTTGTGCCGACCCCACTTAGAGTGGGATAAGGGCAGGAGGATGATGATGATGAAGTAAGATAACTAGCGAGGTGGGAAGAAAATTCATGTTCGTTGCTAATTGTAATACCTGGAACACAGTGAGAAGCGCCTGCCAAAAACAATCAAAGTTGTGTCGGTCCTTCTCTTCAACTGGGTCGTAGTTGAACTTGCCACCGAAAACCTGTAGAAACATGAATAACCACATGTTTACAATAACTTTGACTGGCCCGTTGATGCTATGCCTTCAGCTCCGCGGGTCGCGGGTTCGATTCCCGCCGACGGCCAACATTTTCTATAAACAAATTGTTGGTTCTTCGAGCCTGGATGTGTATTTGTATTTAAGTATGTATTTAAACTTATATATGTAGTTTATCTACCAGTTGTCCGTCACCCATAACACAAGTATTAAGTTACTTACTTTGGGGACGGACGACCGTGTGTGTAAATGTCCCATATATTTAAAACAAAAAAAAATTATTTAATTAAACGTTATGTATCTAAAATTATAAATTACATTTGAGAACCCCCCTATTTCATATACCATTTCTATTCTTTGTCCTTAAAGCTTAGGTGGCCTGGAAGAGATCGCTACT
Source organism: Morpho deidamia (assembly GCA_947086505.1). Classification (NCBI taxonomy): domain Eukaryota; kingdom Metazoa; phylum Arthropoda; class Insecta; order Lepidoptera; family Nymphalidae; genus Morpho; species Morpho deidamia. The sequence goes on from CAMTZC010000008.1 coordinate 19,379,638, forward strand.
CCTAAAACGTGCGAAAAATGTTTAGTTAAGTATATTTAGTAACTAGCTGTGCCAGCGGCTTCGCCTGTGTGGAAATCAGCGTTTCACAATTTTTTTCTAGAATTCAAATTTTAAACTTTAAAAATAGTTATTGTGAGTTAACCATAACAGATAGAGCCATACCATCCCAGACTTTTTAATAGTATTCTTATAGATCTACAATTCTCTAGTACATTACTTTAGCGTATCTCTGCTGGTTTACGCAGCGTACGCAACTAAAGCTCCCAGCAAGTTTTTTATCAACTGCGCTATCTCTTCAACACAATTTACATAATACCGATATGTACTACATACTAAAACCATCCGGAAGTATTGCACTATCTTTTTTGCTGAAAACCGTACAAATATCCGTTTTGTAAATTTTGAGAAAATCGATTACATACAGACAGACAGCTTTTCGGGACTTTGTTTTATATTAAGTATAGAAGTATAGATATTTAATTTATTTTATATCAGAATTATTGTAATTAAAGTATATTCTATGAAAAATGGGATTACTAAGTGGCTAAGATAAGATCTTCCTTTAGATAAGATCAAGCGGTTACCTACTATACACATAAAAGTTTACCTGCATGCCTAGCAGTGCGAAAATCATGATAAAAAGGAAGAGCAACAACAACAGAGACGCGATTGACTGGATCGAGTTCAGCAGCGAAGCCACCAAGTTGGACAACGAACGCCAGTACCTGCAGATAATATGAAATAATTTCAAGACAACATATCAAAAATGAACATTAGACAAGGGAAAAAAATTTGGGGTATATAAAATAGATTGTCCTGAGTGCAATGGTACATATCTAGCTCAGAATTGCCGAAATTGTGCAATTCGATTCTGAGAACATATGGCTGCATTTAGAAATAATAAACCTCAAAATTCTAATTTTGCAAAACATTTGCTGGACAGCAGTCATAAAGTACCATGACAATTCCTTTAATATTCTTCACACTTGTGACAAGGGACTCCGACTCAATATATTACAGCAACTTGAGATAATAAAACTAACAATGGCCACTTAATTAACGAGCAAGTAAATGTCTCCAATTCCGTTTTGCTACATGTGTTCGGAGGAGAGGGTAGTGGTGGAGTTGAACTATTTAAGACTGCTTCTATATGCTCTTGATGATGCTTCGGTTTCGGAGCGAAACGATTGTCGAGATTTTGGTGGTGGTTGTGTGTGCTGCTTGTGTGCATTATTGCTAGTGTAGGCACCTTGGGGTGCGTGTGGTGACTTGTCCTGCATGTGTAAAGTGCGTAAATTTTGCCTGCTTCATACACATTACTTTTGCATGCATTCGCTTAACCAGTGCGGATTATAGCAGGGTAGTTCTGTTTTAGTGCTTGTAATATGGAATTCCGCAGAGTAACGCCTGCTTCTATAAATCATATCAAAAAAATATTTATTTATATCTAAATATATAACACCTTATACAAATTATATAAAGAATCTGGGACCATCCTAATAAGTTACTAGTATTTCTACTAGTACTTGTGACAGGAGGCCCCGCTCTTCTATAACATTACTTACATAACAGGAAATTTATTGGTAAGTCCGTCCTTGTATTATGTGTGCGCAGGCGCTTGTGTGTGTATGCGTGTGTTGTGTTAATGAGTGCGTGTATATAAAAACTCATTTATATACATAGATACCATAGATAGCTCGCCGTGTGGTATCCGACTGAGTAGAATAGACCACCCTCATTTCTTACCGAGGTGTCGTAAAAGGCGACTAAGGTAAGTTGACCCGCCGTGTGGTATCCGGCTAAGTAGAATAGACCACCGTCATTACTTACCGAGGTGTCGTAAAAGGCGACTAAGGTAAGATGACTCATCGTGTGGTATCCGGTTTAGTATAATAGACCACCCTCTTTCTTACTGAGGGGTCGTAAAATACGACTAAGGTAAGTTGATATCAGGCAGGCGGCCGGTCGTAAAATACGTAGCCAAATCATGTGACAACATGTTTGTAACATGTTGTGCCGACCCCACTTAGAGTGGGATAAGGATGAGATATCATAGATAGGATATATAACACATTCACAATTTCTATGAGATAACAAAATAAATTTGCTATTTCCATAGCCAATGGAGTATTTTTAAAGAATTTCATTTTAAGATGAACAAATGGGTGAAACGCATCAGAATCTATTTCGGCTCTTCTGTTGAAATCTCCACGATCAAAGTTTTTGTGCATTTATATTTACGCGTCCATTCGAATGCTGAAAATCAGTAGCAATTATTTACATAGCAGACTATAGAATTAGGCGTTACTTTGCGGAGATCCATAATACAAAAGTAATAATAAAATTATTTTGCTATAATCCGCGATACATTAAATAGAAAATAAATATAGTGCTAAATGTATAGTGGACTATAGGTTTTTTCCATACCCGTTACATGTAGGATTCGTAAAAATACATGCACGAACCTGCACCACTGCCACCACAATACACAAGCACTACACACGTTCACTATCACAAACTCAACAATCGTTTCGCCCCGCAACCGAAGCATCATCAGGAGATAGTCTCCGCGACAAAATCGCAAAGCCGATTTGCCTTTGCCGACTGTTGAGATGGTGATAGTGAACGTGTGTAGTCCTTGTGTATTGTGGTGGCAGTGGTGGAGGTTCGTGCATGTGTTTTTACGAATCCTGCATGTAGCGGATATAAAAAACGGTTAGTCCACTACACATTTAACACTATATACAAATTTCTATTTACTGTATCGCGGATTATAGCAAAATATTTTTTTTTACTTTTGTAGAAGGGTCGGTGTTTATGACTTAACGTATTGCTCCAATTCGGACTTATTATTTATTTATTGATTTATTCGATACACCAACGATACAATATAAATGCATTATCCATTATAGTTATATTAATTCTTTTACTATTATATTTACCCATTAAAGGCGTATTCCGCATTGTCTTATAATGTTAGCTCTTAAATATATATTAAAATTAGGTACATCATCAAATAAAAGCATCAAGAAAGGATTTGCAAAAGAAAGACTTGTAGGTTACACATATTCTCCTGAGACATGCAGGTTTCTTCACAGTGTTTTGGTCTGGGATGAGTTGTAAATAATTCAAAAGGTAGGTTTCAGTAGAAAAATTCATTGATGTTTACTTGGGATTTGAGTCCGTGAGTGAGTGAGTAAGTAAGAGAGGGGAGTCAGTCACACGGTTTCACCGTTCGGCTGTCAAAACTATTTGACGCTATACCGAATATTATATTACTATATTATTTAAAGTAGCGGCCTGTTACTATCCCACTGCTGGGAATAGGCCTCCTCTCTCCGTTTCTGGAGAGAAGGGTTGGAGCTAAGACCTATCACGTTGCTCCAATGCGGATTGGTAGGTTACACATATCCCTAGAATTCTCTAGAGATATGCAGGTTTCCTCACGATGTTTTCCTTCACCGAAAAGCGTGTGATAAATTGCAATTATCAATTAGACACATGAGTTTTAATAGAAAAATTCATTGGTGCCTGCCCGGGGTTTAAACTCGTGACCCCCTCGAGAGTCGTACGGTCTCACCGCTATCACAGCGTCTTGTAATGAAATGTAAGCAAATAATATCGAATAAATGCATTCAAAGAAGTTTCACATACTTGGTGACCTTAAAGACTCTGAGGAGCCGCACGCACCGCAACACGGATATGCCCAGCGGCGGCATCAGCTCTGTCTTGGTGAGAACCATCTCGCTGATCGAGCCTATCACCACGAAGCAGTCGAAGCGGTTGAACAGGGAGACAAAGTAGCCCTAGAAATGAAATAAACAGTTTATAAATGTTAAGATAACAGATTAATTAATTTTAAGCTATTGCATAGCTTCTATCGCGGGCCTTGAGCGTGGAGACCGAATCCAGAAATTCTGTAACGAAAAAACCTAACACCCCCCACTCCGACCGGCACAGCGGTGATACTTTTTAGTAGTGATCTGTGCGCCCCGGGTCGCACACGCCAGTTGACGGGTTAATGACTTTTTGATATCACGCTTGTCTCTTTAGTTCAGCAACCCGCCTTTAGGTGGCATTGGTTGTATTGGAAAAACTACCGTTAAATGATTTATAGAAGCAGGTGTTACTTTGCGGAATTCCATATGACAAGCAATATAACAGAACTAACTACTTTGCTATAATCCGCACGGGATAGGGTCCACGACAAAAATCGTAATGCGCATTACGATTTTTGTCATGAAGCCTGTCCTCCTGATGATGCTTCCGTTTCGGGGCGAAACGATCGTCGAGATTGTGGTGGTGTGTGTGTGTGGTGCTTTTGTGTGCGTTGTTGCTGGTGAATTGCGCCTTGGGGTGCATGTGGTGGCTGGTCCTGCATGTATAAGGTGCGTAGATTTTGCCTGCTTCATACACATTGGCTTTGCATGCATTCACTTAACCCGTGCGGATTATAGCAAAGTAGTTAGTTCTGTTATATTGCTTGAACTACCGTTAAAATCGACATGTATTGAAAGATAATAAAAATATTTTGAACAATATTAACATCTCATTTATTTAATAAAAGAAAAAAAATTGTTTTTTTATCGGTCACCACGCTCAAAGTGTAACTTGAATTAATATCAAAGAAAAAAAAAAAGAAAAAAGAAAAAAAATACTGCATAAATAAAATAAATATATAATTGTAATTGCATAGGTTGATAAAAAATGCTATGCAATAGCTTTACCGCGGCAGTCTCAGAGTGCCACACGTATTTTTTTTTACTATAATTGTTGTTATTAATGAATTGATACTTTTTTCTTACAAGAGGGGAAATCCTTTATGGACTTTCTGTGGAATCGACAGGGGAGTGTCCAACTTACACTAACGGGAGTTTTAATTCTCCTCATTTCCTCCCCATTCGATGGCAGCACCACCTTTCGATGATTTATAGAAGCTGGCGTTATTTTGCGGAATTCCATATAACAGAACTACTTTGTTATAACCCGCGTGTAATGCATTACGATTTTGTCGTGGAGCCTGAAGATGCTTCGGTTTCGGAACGAAACAATAGTAAAGATTTTGGTGGTGGTTGTGTGTATTGCTTGTGCATTGTTGCTGGTGGAGGCGTCTTGGGATACGTGTGATGACTTGCCCTGCGTAAGGTACGTGATTTTTGCCTTCTTCATACACTTAGCATTACATACATTCTTTTAACACACCATGATTACAGCAAAGTAGTTCTCTTATAGTTTTTGTTTTTCACCACCTTTCGGCATTGCTTCACCGTATCCGGTATCTATTTCTTTCCCTTTCTTGCCCGTACCTCCGTTTCCTTCTCTCTCATTATATTCAACACAAACCTTAGCATAAGATTCCAACTATCCCCGTACCGGAGCATATAAGGTATTAAATTTTCGGTTGAAAATGTTATCTCTGTATCTAATGTCATTTGAAGTTCCTAATCCCAGTTTCAGCATTTAAATATAGTGTGTCTAGGTGTATCTTTTGCTCCACAATAAAGTTATCTATTGGTGCTGACTTTTTTAATTCTGCAGTATTCTTGGAAACACCCATGATATGTCGTTATCTGTGTCAAATCGTAGGTTGTTTCGCCAAAAAAAAAGACTTGATACTAATCGATACTAATATGTGTTTACAAAGAAATATCCGATGAGGGCTATTTTTACTGGTGCTATTGATATAATGGTCTATAATAATTTCAAAGCTATAATATTTCCTTATTATACGTAAAGTTTACTGATGTTCCCAAAATTATACAGCCTTACAATACTATTCCATCAAAATTGGGAAGTTAAATTTTATCATATAGATACAAACAAATAAGAAATATAATTAGAAACTTATATGTTTAGGTTGTTAAGGGTAATATTATATCAAACATAAATTATAAAATTCATGTCACAAACGTAAATAATAAAATGGCGTAAACTTACCTGTAATCCTAAACTGTACATTTTAACCAACATCTCTAAAGTAAAAAGCGCCACGAATATCGCATTCCCGTACTCTTGAAAATAATCCAACCACGGTGGCTGTCTGTAAAATAAATAAAGAAGAGAAATCCATGTATGGACAGTTAACTTTCAATAAAACAAATATTCATTAAAATGTGCTATCGAAAAAGGATTATAAAGCTACAAAATTTTCATTACAATCGTATTAACTCGTGAAAGGAATTAAATAGTGAGACGTCGTTCTTATATCTTTTTTAACCGATGGGCGTCCACTGCTGGACATAAGTCTCTTCATAGGATCTCCAAAAGACACAGATCTTGTGCCGCTTGAATTCGGCTCCCTGCGACCTGTTTGAGTTCTTCAGTCCATGCTTCTTATATGACATCCAGATATTTTCTGCCTAAGCAAATGCGAGAAGATAACTTATTCTGTTTTGTAGGGCCATAACCAAGGCAATAAATACATGATAACGACATATCTATTACTCATACTGGTTATTCACCTTTATATCAATACAACCTGCAGCCCTACCATGAACTCTTATCGCGACTCAATTGAAGACGTAAACGAAATTGTTTTCCTTTTTCATACCATGACATCTTAAAGACGCTCACTTTAAGTTGTTGCCGAATGAGCGTTCGGAATTCGTCCTAAGAACATGTGAGTAAAAGAGACAGAGGTATCTATAGTTCATATAACGTTATCCTTTTCAAACATTTCGACCCCAATGCAATTCACACTTCATGGTACGAAACGAAAGCGGTTCGCGGTCGTCGTTTACGTCTTCAATTGAGCCGCAATAAGAGTTCATGGTAGGCCTGCTGTACTCGCTATAAAAGATTTAATCACACCAAATTTTATCAATATTAGTCAAGCGGATTAGTCATGATAGGGTTTTAGACAAGTTATCCTATTTTAACATGTTCACATGTGAATATAAATCTATTTACTCTAATTATTGTGTGGGTCAGAGCTGTGATAGCCCAGCGGTGAGACCGTGCGACTCTTTCGAGGGGGACACGAGTTCGAACCCGGGCAGGCACCAATGAGTTTTTCTATTAAAACTCATGTGTCTAATTGATAATTGTAATTTATCACACGCTTTTCGGTGAAGGAAAACATCGTGAGGAAACCTGCATATCTCTAGAGATTTCTGGAGATATGTGTGACCTACCAATCCGCATTGGAGCAGCGTGGTAGGTCTTAACTCCAACCCTTCTCTTCAGAAATGGAGAGAGGAGGCCTTTTCCCAGCAGTGGGATTGTAACAGGCTGCTACTACTACTACTACTATAGTGCATAGTTGCGCATTTTACTGTGCGTTTACTTACTGATAATGTTCGCTGGCGAGCACTACCGTGTTAAGGAACACGAGCACAATGATGAGCCAGTAAAACGTTTGCGACTTCACAGCTCGCCTGCACGCACGCTTCATTCGACGATTCACCTTCATTATAACAACCAAAGTGACAATATATACATAATTTATAGAAGCAGGCGTTACTTTGCGGAATTTCATATTCCAAGCAATATAACAGAACTAACTACTTTGCTATAATCCGCACGGGTTAAGCGAATGCATGCAAAGCCAATGTGTATGAAGCAGGCAAAATCTACGCACCTTATACATGCAGGACAAGCCACCACACGCACCCCAAGGCGCAATTCACCAGCAACAACGCACACAAAAGCAGCACACACACCCACCACCACAATCTCGACGATCGTTTCGACGACGGGGTGCGTGTGGTGGCTTGTCCTGCATGTATAAGGTTCGTAGATTTTCCCTGCTTCATACACATTAGCTTTGCATGCATTCGCTTAACCCGTGCGGATTATAGCAAAGTAGTTAGTTCTGTTATATTGCTTGTAATATATACATAGTTATTGTGTGCAATAATATTGCAATTTTGAGCAATTTACTTAGGTTTATGATTCACAATTTTGGTCACAGTGGCTTTCACATAAAAGATAGATATATGCTGTCCCGGACTTTTATTTAGAACTATTAAAGACAAACAATACTACGGTACATCATCTTTGTGTAACTCTGACGGTTTAGGCAGCGTACGCCGAGATAGCTCTCAGAGGCCAGATTTTTTCCGACTTTATTGACATGTATCGTCATATTACATAAAATCATTACAAATTGTAGCCTATATGTTATTCTGATGTATAACCTTGTTCCGCGCAAACGTGCGGACGGATGAAACAACCTCCGAGACCTGGGCCCGTCGTCTCTGCGTCTCAACCTACCTTATGCGGCCGTCAGCTTTATGTGGTCCGGCCTCATGAGTCACTGCGTGTATATGTGTACGTGTGTGTGTGTGCTTGTATGTACTTGGCCGATTCCCGAAACCGTTGGTTTCGCAGTCTTCCACGGACACGTAATGTCCGTTTCTCCCGGAGTATACACTTCACTATACCGGTAAAATAACACAAATAACACCCGGTGTGCACACAACCTTCGTAAGGTCACACGTTATTGAATCGTCCCTATATCGGGGAATAGTAACCCAACGCGCACTAAAACCGCGGACGGTCGCGTCTTGTCAAACGCTTCACTGATTAAACGCGTCACTAAATCTAAGAACAACACCCGAAACGCAAAATTACACATGTGCGTTATACAATAAAGCCGTATACAGGCGCACGCGGCCAGTCCTTATCGTATTCGAAACGTCACTAACTGTCGGCCGCTCGCGGCGGCAATCGAATGCATAAAGGTCGTTGATCCGGCCGGTCGCGTCAATTTATTCAAAACAACCTATATAACTGTGAAGTTTCATCCAAATCCGTTTTTTCGTGAAAGTGTAACAAACATCCATCCATACTCACAAACTTTCGCATTTATAATATTAGTAGGAAGTAGGATAGAACAGTGGCCCGTAAGTATGACCTTGTGACATATCAGGCTTTTTATAGTAATTTATTTAAATAATGCAAATATTTTATATTTTCTTAAAACAATAAATTACTGAAACGTTACCTTGTCAAAGTCTTTCTTCCATATTTTTCCTAAAGATACTTTTTGTTGGTCTGGAGCCTCTATGCCTAAGTGATCCGTTGAGTCGTGCTCGTTTGGCGTTTGACTTAAAAATTCTAGAAAGATATATAATAAATATAAATTTATTTGTAAGTTTTATTTAATTAAATATAAAAAAACATTTATAATATCCAAACATAATTAATGTTTAGAGACCGGCTTTACTCACGTCTTATTTTATTGAATAAGCCCGAGTTTCAAGCCCATACGGGGCTCTTATTCATGAGATCTTTACGCGGCGTTATCGCTTTATGCGTTATTATATAGTTCCCGCCGCGATAACGCCGCATAAAGAGCTCTTAGAGCCTCGTATGGGCTTGAAACAAGTCGGGCTCATCTAATAAAATAATACGTGAGTATAGCCGGTCTCTAAACATTAATATCAAAGAAGAAAACCCCAAACAAACCTCCACCACTTCCACCACAATACACAAGCACTACACACACGTTCACTATCACAAACTCAACAATCGTTTCGCCCCGCAACCGAAGCATCATCAGGAGATAGACTCCACGATAAAACCGCAAAGCCGATTTGCCTTTGCCGACTGTTGAGATGGTGATAGTGAACGTGTGTAGTGCTTGTGTATTGTGGTGGCAGTGGTGGAGGTTTGTGCATGTGTTTTTACGAATTCTGCACGTATCGGGTATGAAAAAACGGATAGTCCAGTATACATTTAGCACTATATATATTTTCTATTTACTGTATCGCGGATTATAGCAAAATAATTTTATTATTACTTTTGTATTATGAAAAATTATCAATACCAATGATTTCTAACCTATGCCATAATCTCTTTTCTGGTCTGCACTGTCGTGTTGGTCCGCAAGTGGTTCTAAATATTCAGCTTGCGTGATCCAATCTAAATAGCCTTTCAAATCCTCTTCTAATTGTTGTTTTTCCCTTAACTTTTGGAAGTCACCTCGATTTTTTGCTTTTTCTCTTTCTTTGGAAAACTCTCTAAAATTGTAGAGAAAAATATGAATACAGATTCAATGGCTTCCACGAAACTTGTACAAAACGAAGACAAGAATATGTAAAACTTAATAAATGTTTAGAGACCGGCTATACTCGGGTCGTATTTTATCGGATGGGCCCGATTATTTTCGAGCCAGAACAACTGATCAGTTCCCGCCGAGATAACAACACGTAAAGAGCTCATGAATAAGAGCCCCGTATAGGCTTGAAACTGGTCGGGCTCATCCGATAAAATAACACGTGAGTATAGCCGGCCTCTAAACATTAATTATGATCATCACTCACGATAGGCTGTGACCATGCGAAACTCTAGAGACGAACATGGGTTCAAACCCGGGCCGGCACCAAAGAGTTTTGTATTAAAACTTATGTGCCTAATTGATAATTGCAATTTATCACACGCTGTTCGGTGAAGGAAAACATCGTGAGGAAACCTGCATATCTCTAGAGTTCTGGAGATATGTGTAACCTACCAATCCGCATTGGAGCAGCGTGGTAGGTCTTAGCTCCAACCCTTCCTATTCCCAGCAGTGGGATATTAACAGGCCGTTACTTTTTTTTTACCAATCACGATAGTTTAAATTCAAAAATGTATAATCTACATACGAATATTAATAAAACAAAATATCTTACCCAGACAACACACCGAGAATTAGATTCATAACGAAGAATGCGCCCAAAATGACCATCGACACGAAATATATCCATTCCCAACTGTTGCCCATGGCGTCTTGGATCTAAATAGATAACAAAAGGGCCAATAAGTTTGAATCCAACAACAAATGTGTCCCTTTACCTCTTCTTTGTCTTACAAACTAACAATATCCGTCCACTGATGGGTATTATATATCCCTATGGATTGCGGAATACACGATGCTATGTAACTTGACTCCAGTGGATTTTTTAAAGTTTTCTATTGGGATCTATTTATACTATATTTCCTGTACGAGGTCACCACTTCAACTTTGCTACTCGTTTAGCGTTTGTCGATGATTCCGTTTCTCCGACCTATCCTTATTACTGTTAGATATTGTCAGATATCATATGGTGACTCGGTACACCGTGTATAATTGTTAGACATAATTATAATAATCAGATATAAATTATATATTATAAATAAATACATTAATATGCATAGAATAATAATGAGGAAGTATTTTGTCTACAATATTATGTTATCTGTCATTTGGTGGGTAGAGGAATAGAACCGCATGAATGAGGGTAAAATAATGCGAGTCTTGTTCGCGAGCGACATTCAACAGTTTAGTCAGTCCAATACCACCTCTTAAGGTGTCCGTACGTTTTATAGTGCTGTGACGTTGTGTGTTGATTTGGTTACCAATATTGAGTATTTCGTGTTGTTAGAATCTAACGTCAAATAGTTAATATTCACGATAAGAGCGATCATTGAGTTTCTTGCCAGTTCTTCTCAGTGGAGGACAGCGTTCCGAACTGGTGGTAGAATCGACCTGGCTTAATGATTCCAAATTATTATTAAATTAACCTGTCAATACTTGTTTAGCGTCCAATATGTTACTAGTTGTACGGTTATCTGTTGGTGACGTATTATTTGGTAACATTTTCTATGAGAGAACGTTAGAATTATGAGTCGAATCCCGGCCGTAGCTAACATTACTAATTTACTTACATACCAGGAGAAACTTTAGAAATGAGAAACGAGAGGTCACAAACAGCTTGTGATACCTGCGTCGCGACTCAGCAGAGTTAGCAACTCATTTGTTGGTCTCGCTATTCGCTTCTATAATAAAATTTCTCAATCCATTCTAGACCAGTACAGAAAAATTCCAATTAAGTCTAAAAAATATGCTTATACGTAAAGCATATTACAAAATTGAAGATTATTTGGATGATAAGAAAGCCTGGATTTGAAAATCCCTTCAGCTTCATACAAGACAACGGTTTAATAATGTAAAATTGAAAATATTTAAAAGATTGACCGCCGAGTTTCTTGCTGGTTCTTCTCGGTAAGAGCAATATTCCGAACCAGTTGTAGCTTCATTAATCATATTGACGCTTGACGATTCAAAAGTGCCTGAAACGGTTTATTTGAATAAAGATTATTTTGATTTGATCATTTTTTCTGTAGTCCGTTGAATCAATCCGAGCTTTTTTATGTACTTTATCTTCTTATTGATATATTTTTTTACAGCAGATATAAGACATTTCTGGCTTTTGTATTACAAATATCAAATTACAATTAACCGTTCAATGCTAGTCTTACCAAGATCAAAATCAAAATCAAAATAATCTTTATTCAAGTAGGCTTTTTACAAGCACTTTTGAATCGTCAAGGATCAATAATTAGATTTAATAAGCTACACTGGTTCAGAATGTTGCTCTTACCGAGAAGAACCAGCAAGAAACTCGGCGGTCAATCTTTTAAACATTTAAATTTACATTATTTATTTGCACTCTTGTTTGGAGCTGAAAGGATTTTAAAATCCAAGCATTTTTATCATTCAAATAATCTTCAATTGTGTAATATGCCTTACGTATAGTTTTTACATTTAATTTAAACTTTTCTGTAGATAGTTCCAATACAGATTGCGGAATTTTATTGTAAAAGCGAGTACCGAGACCAAGGAATGAGTTGCTAACTCTGCTGAGTCGCGACGCAGGGATTACAGGCTTTTTGTGACCTCTGGTATTTCTATGATACACATCGAATTTGGTCTGACACATATGAATATTTTTTTGTACGAAAATAATAATTTTACAATTCCGAGTTATTTCCAAATAAGGCTTCATAATAATACAGATTCACTGACTCACATTATACATAACGTCCGTCCAGCCCTCAAGAGTAATACATTGGAAGACTGTAAGCATGGACAAGCCGAAGTTATCGAAATTGGTGATCCCGAAATTGGGACCGATCCAATTGTCGCGACATTCCATATCTTCCCCAATGAGGGAGCAGTTGAAACCGTTATCGTTGTCGCATGGATGTGGGTTGTCCATTATTTCATCTGAAAATATTCATACTTGAAACTATACAATATATGTTAGATAACACTTTTCTTTAATTATTATTTACAACATTCCAAAAAGTACAATTTCTCCAATATTGATATCAGTCTTACTTTAGAGCCTTTTATGTGATATGAAGTGAAATGAAAACTATTTATTTCTTCCCCACTTTTGCACTTTTACACAACTAATTCTAAATAATGAATAAACCATCATTCTTTTTTTTCAAGAAACTGTCTTCAAGGTTTATAATTACTAGGTTTATCATATTTACTGGAGATAATTCTGCTGGCGTTTTGAACGCCTTATCTTATTGGAGTAGATTCAATGCTTTTAATGTAATGAATAATATTTTTGTTGTGTTATTCACTCACACAACACAAAATAATTGGAGCACACATACACAAAAATCGACAACGCTGATATTCTCTCAGATCTCGATTGAGAGAATCCTTCGTGAATGAGTGCCGAAAGTGTAAGTGCAGAAAATAAGAAAAATAAGTCAAAAAGTATGCTTTTAATTCTTTGGTAGTTCTAATGAAGGTTGGCAGTCAGCTTTGCATATGCCTTCCTATTTGTAGCTAGACGGAAGAGTTCGGGAACGCTCTTAATTCCCGTCGAATCCCGGATGTTTCGTAACCACAATTTCCTTCTACGACCAGGTCTCCTCTTTCCAGCAACTTTTCCCATCATTATCGGTTGCAATAGCTCGTATCGGCCAAACCTGAGTACTTGGCCCAGGTATGCAACTTTGCGTTGTTTGATGATTGGGAAAAGTTTGCGTTTTTGTCCAAGTCGCCGTAAAACGTCCTCATTAGTTACTTTTTGAGTCCATATAGAGAGAGCTGTGATAGCCCAGCGATGAGACCGTGCGACTCTTTCGAGGGGAACATGAGTTCAAACCCGGGCAGGCACCAATGAGTTTTTCTATTAAAACTCATGTGTCTAATTGTTAACTGCAATTTATCACACGCTTTTGGGTGAAGGAAAACATCGTGAGGAAACCTGCATATCTATAGAGATTTCTAGGGATATGTGTAACCTACCAATCCGCATTGGAGCAGCGTGGTAGGTATAGCTCCAACCCTTCTCTCCAGAAACGGAGAAAGAAGGCCTATTCCTAGCAGTGGGATTGTAAGAGGCCGCTACTTTACTACTTTTACTATAGACATCACGTCTGTATGCCCACATTACGAATGCTTTTATAGGTTTCCTGAGATCCTCTTTTACGGTCCAGGACACATCCGTATTGGATGTTTTTAATGTAAGTAGTGAAAGATTAAGGAATATTCAACCATTTCATTCGTTATAACGTATATCATATATCATAAGTACCTGTAGTCTTACTGTAACAGGACTTGTGCATCTTTCCCGAGAACAGCTCCAGCCCAATGATGGCGTAGATGATAATCACAAATATAACCAGCAACGCTATGTGCAGCAGCGGCACCATCGCCTTCAAGATGGAGTTTAACACTATCTGCAAACCTGGAAAAGAGCTGTGTATTTATTCTGAGTATTCGTTCTGTTCTAGAACAAATACAGATCATAAAATTGATTCAAAATTGGAACAGAATATAAATATAGATTATTAATGGAACAGAGCTGTGTAATTATTCTGAGTATTCGTTCTGTTCTAGAACAAACACAGAGGAATAAATCGATTCAGAATTGGAACAAAATATAAATACAGATTATTATTGCCGTTTATTTCTAAACGATTTTTTAACAAATTATGATTTTTTAAATTTTATAATAAATAATCTGTGACCGGGCATCGTTCATGTGGAAATCAGGGATTCACAAAACTTTCCCACATAAATCCCGACCCCGCGGGAATGTAACCGTTATGTACTATTAACCTAAACATTCCTTAAGAATTGCACTACCTTTTACTTAAAACTATACTAAAATCCGTTCAATACATTTTAAGAAAACCGATCACATACAAACTAACAGCTTTTGGGGACTTTACGTGACACACATAAACGTGTGTTTAACACTGTGCTGTGTTTTTGTGTTTATTTATTTTTATTAAATATATTTATATTATACAAATATATAGATCCATTTATTGTAAGAACAATTATAATCGACACAAATGATGTCCTAATATTCTGCTAGCGTTTTGGGTACTTTATCTTATTGGAGTAGATTCAATGCTTTTAAAATGAAAAATAATTTTGTTGTGTTATTCACTCACACAACACAAAATAAATAGATCACACATACACAAAAATCGACAACGCTGATATTCTCTCAGATCTCGATTGAGAGAATCTTTCGTGAATGAGTGCCGAAAGTGTAAGTAAAGCAACTAAGGAAAATATATCAAAAAGTATGCCAAATCATTTTAAAATATGGTTAAAACATGTTGTGCCGACCTACTTAAGAGTGGGATAAGGGCAGAATAATGATTTAACTTTAAAATAAATATGGGTTATTATCTATCCGTAAACCAGAAACAGACTTAGATATTGCATGTTTATTATGTGCTTTTATTTTATTGTGGAATTGATAGAGATGTTAATTTATTGTTAAGATAGTGGAGAATGTTAATTTGTTACTCACTTGGCACGCCCGACACTAGCCTCAGCGGCCGGAGGACTCTGAAAGCTCGAAGTGCCTTTACGTCGAAAGCATCCTTGAATATACTCGACAGCACTGTGCTTACCATTCTGAAAAAACAAATACAAATACGTTATCTTAAAAAAAACAATAATAAAATAAAGGTGCCTTGCAAGGAATCCTCTAGTCTTAGGATTGATCTTTTTTAATTCATTATCTTACAGCAGTGAGGAGGCATGAATAGAATCTCTCGGCGATCAGATCGATTTTTAATCATTTAGGTAACATTAATATCTTATAAGGACTGTTAAATATAAATTAGAATTATTTCACGATAAGGACCCTATAAGGTTGCAGATGGAGGTTATAAATAGAGCTATGTTACATGAGGATCAATTTGATCAAGGCACAAGGAACATGTTGGGTTAAGATAAAATAAGAATAATGATGGAAGTATTTACCCTATAACGACGATGGTGAAATCAAGCATATTCCATCCGTTCCGAAGGTACGAACCTGGATGCATCACAAAACCGTACGCTATTATCTTCATTACGCATTCGCCCGTGAATATTACTAAGAATATGTACTCGATCTTTTCCTGAAAGCGTATTAATATAAACATTAAACAGCTATTTCAAGGTAATTTTCATTCTCTGATACTAATGTATGAGATCAAAGTGTTATATGAATAGATACTTATGAAATGAAGGAATATTCAAATAGTAGACTACGCAGTCTAACTAAGGAGGTCCCATTTCGAAAAAGAGGTTAAGTGCTGATATCAATTTGGGTAACAATTGTTCAGGTACTAACGTACAGGTACTTATCGTTAAAAATTCCTGAAAGGCAACAGCTAATTCAGAGCTCTTAGAGAATAAAGGTAATTCAAGTTTTTTGTGGCTTGCAGTCAAAATATTTGACGAGGTTACTTACTAAAACCCAGTTAGTATAATTGGAATCGCTCGCTGGAAATGGTGTGTAGACTGCTAGGGCCACGCAGTTGGCGAATATTGTCGTTAAGATCATCCATTCGAACGGCCTGGATACTGGTGTTAAGGAATGATAAATTCTTTTCTGAGAGATTTATAGTTATATTAACTGCCTGTTACTGCTGCTGAGGATATGCCTCCTCTCTCCTTTTGGAGAGAAGGGTTAAAACTAATATTCACCACCTTTCTGAGAAGTCCAAATCTTCTCAGTCCCAGTTTGCTTAACACACTCGATTGATAACTAGTATCAATCAAAAGACGTCCTTCATAGTCGTGGTTCGTTTTCTGCTTCTGTAAAGTAACGGCTTGTTACGATCCCACTGCTGGGTATAGACCTCCTTTCTCCGTTTTTGGAGGATTGGATTGGATTTGCCACGCTGCTCCAATGCTGAATGGGTAGGTTACACATGAAATCCCAAGAAATCTATATATGCAGGTTTCCTCACGATCTTTTCCTTAACTGAAAAGGGTGTGATAAATTGGTGCTGATTGAGCAGCAACCACTTGCACTTCTTGAAACGTTGAGGGCGTGAGACCGCGAGATACAAATCCTATGCGCTGTACATAAAATCCATACAATATGAACATTGAGGTTGCTGAAGCGTGACAGCCAACACCTCACAAAATAAACTAAAATCGTGATAAGTCACTATACTTAGCATTGGAGATCGAAATGTTGAGTAGGAGATATTTCACAGAATTTATTATAAGATTTATTATTATTATTGAATTATTTATAAGATTTTCCACAAATATTTAACAATAATACACTCTTTTAGTGATATTCCTCAGTCTAAATTATATATCGCTGGAAACAATCATAAATTAAGAGGTATTTAAGCAATATAATGCATTCATAAGAATCGGGAAATGTTATGATGATGTTAGATCAAAGACCTAAATAGCATATTGTGTTTTCAGTTCTTCGAAATGTAGAGAGAAAAGTGATTGAACATTGTTACAGCGTGGAGAGTAACGATTAATCGAAATACCAATGAAGTATTTGGATTTTATGTGGGCAGTAGACTTGCGTATTAGAACTCTGTTAATTCCTCGAAAACAACAAAATTGTGAAGAAATAGTAAAGATATTGATATAATTTCAAGTAACGAGTGCTGAAAGAGTAACTTATTTGTCGAAATTATAGCATTTATTATTAATATAACAAATAAATACTTCCATTATAGTTCTTTTCGTACAAGCATAGTAACACTTGGATTTACCTATAGTATAGCATATCTCGAGACCAGCGGTGAGGCCGTCTCTTTCGAGGGGAACACGACTTCAATGAGTTTTTCTATTAAAACTCATGTGTCTAATTGATAATTGCAATTTATCACACGCCTTTCGGTGAACGAAAACATCGTGAGGAAACCTGCATATCTCTAGAGAATTCTGGATATATGTGTAACCTACCAATCCGCATTGAAGCAGCGTGATAGGTCTTAGCTCCAACCCTTCTCTCCAGAAACGGGGAGAGGAGGCCTATTCCCAGCAGTGGGATAGTAACAGGCCGCTTCTTTACTTTTATAGCATATCTCAAGTGTAATACACTACCTTAACCCAAGCCCATATTTCGACCAAATTAAAAGCCATATCGTAACCGAAAACACGAAGTTAAGCTTTCAGTTATACTCGTACTTTTTGATTTTATGTATATCCGGCCACAGCGTCTACATTTGATGTATGGCGCTAAAGCCTTTCCGTGATCCAGCTTATCTTGGAGTTAGCAAATAGCCCTATAATAAAGTCCAAATCGTCCTTGACCGATCTTCTTCACTAATTGGGATTTGACTTTAACCTCGACTTTAAATTGTCCTATTTCCTCAAAATATTCTTGTCCCTTTTTTCTTTAATACCCTAATTTTGAGTGATACTATCAATCAGTAAATCTATACGGAACAGTTAACAGTAGTAATTCTGTTTTTCATCTGTTTCTTAAAATAATTCAAATTATATCTTCCCAAGCGTTGGCTCATTGATGAGTTTAGTTATATTTAAACAGTAAGTGTTACGAGCCTAATAAAAATCCATCAACATTCTTCCGAAATTTGCACGGTTGAGCCAAGTTCGTGACTAATTCAATTAACTCCGATTTGTATGTTCGTACTAACTGGTCGTTTGCAACATAATCAATTTAATGCTTACATTTGAAGGTGTTAAACTTTACTTGTTTAGCTGATATAATTTTATAAAGGGAATCCCTACAGCCTTGTATGTAGTATATGATTTATATAAGAGTAGAAAATGGCTAGACGTCTTTTTAGTAGTAACCTAAGGAAATGGATATAGTTACTGAATTTTAAAGAACTTCAATATTATTTAAATTTAAACTATCGTGAGTACTATTCATAGTTAATGAGTAGACCCTACTTTACTTACATCTAATTTTATCGGGTTAGCCTGACTAGTTTCGAGCCTATACGGGCTCTATATTCATAGCTCTTTACACGTTATCGCAGCGGAAACTCGATAAAATTAGATGTGAGTATAGCCGGTGTCTACACATTACTTTAAACTTATTAAATAAAGACGTGACCTTACGTGATTCTAATGTCGATCACTGCCAGTAATCACAACACCCCAATATTTGGTGTCCTAAGCCGTAATGCGGCGCCATAAGAAGAACCCTAAGGACGACCAACGCCATATAGTAAGTTCTAAAAAAGTCTTGATAACCTATCTATCAATATAAATCTGTATGGGCGACGACAGGGATGTGTTCAGAGTAAGCTTAACGCTGATATGTTTAGACAAATTGTCCACAGTCCAACATAACGTGACATATGTATTTCCTGGATGTAGTTATCCAAATATTTGCTATCCATTCATACGTTCACGGAATAGCTTGGCCGGACGCCAGAAATTTTTTTTCATCCGTTTCATGTTTTGTTTATTTTTAAATAAGGGCGTTGCGCTTTATATTACCGCGGCCTAAGTGTTATTACCCGCTACTCTGTTTCTGGAGTGCATTAAGGTAAGTGCATTTTAGGTTGAAAAAACACTAATAAACTTGTAAAATCATTTTAATGCCAGAATAAGATGACATCCTATCTTATACTGGCTCTCAGTGTAACTTAAGGCAAAAGTGTGACATTACGTACTGTCGGTGTTCACCTATAGTGCTGAGACTATGTCTTTCACTAAAAAGACTACTGAGAAGTTCAGAGTCGCGCAGAGAGCGATGGAGAGATTGATGCCCGGTATTACTCTGCGTGACCGCAAGAGAAATGAATGGATCAGGAAGAGCTGTCCTCTTCCTGATCCAGTCTGAAAGATGTCGTCTCTGAAATTGCTAAAAGTAGGTGGAGATGGGCAGGACATGTGGCTCGAATGAATAGTATTCGGTGGACCAAACGACTTCTAGAATGGAGACCACGTGCTAACAGCAGATCACAAGACCGTCCTGCCAAGAGATGGGTAGATGACATAAGGCGACACGCAGGTCGAGACTGGATGCTGAGAGCACAAGACCCATAGCATGGAGGGACATGGAAAAAGCCACGTCCAAAATTGGACTCAAAATGGCTGAAGATGATGATGATGATAAGATGACGTGGGGATTCGAAGCGATGGAGCGAGTTATGGATAGCGTATTGGAGGATACGTAACGATCTCTATGATCTTGCATCATCAAGAGATAAGCTCCACGGCGTGATCGAAATGCGTATCGCGGTTACGGGGAGTAGATATACAAAAATGCTATGAAAAAATCTGCTACGACATGTCTCTATCTCTTATGGTTAACTCACAATAATAACTTATTTTCAATTTCGAATATTAAAATACAGCAGTGAGATAGTAACAGGCCGTTACTTTACTTTACTTTTTAATTCAGAATAAAATGAAGGTATTTGCGCGGGAAAAACTTTGTGACTCTCTGATTTCCACACCTGCAAAGCAGCAAGCAAAGCAAGTAATAAATAAATAAATAATTCATAAAGGAATGCATAATTGTTTTAAGCGTAAGTTGCTGAGAACGGAGTCGCGGATAGCTCTAGTTAACCATAAACACACAAACGTATTCTGTACATTAACAAACCTATAAAAATATAGCATTACGTTTAATAACGATTCGCACATAACAAAAAGGAAAACACAGCTGCGACCTCAATACGGCTTGATGTAGATAGATGAAAAATCGACGGCACCTGATGGCAGATCGCCAGCGCGGCATGCATGATTGGATTGTTACCGATCATAGCTCCCGAGGGACTCTCCGTATGTATCTTGTGTAACTGGCAATACTGGGTTCAATTGACGTGACCCAATTAAATTTATGTTATTGGCAAACTGGATTTAAAAATGTGTAGAAAATTTGCAAGAACCTGTTTCAAAAAAACGATTCATTGTATAGTTTAATTTTATTTACTTTTTATCTGATATATAAACTAGTTTTTGTCTTATTTCCATCATTCTCTTGCCCTTATCCCACTATAAGTGGGGTCGGCACAACATGTTACATATGATTTGGGTACGTATTTTACGACCGGCCGCCTGCCTTTTACGACACCTCAGTAAGAAAGGAGGGTGGTCTATTCTATTCTGCCGCATACCACACGGCGTTAGTTTTTTTGTCTTAGATTGTTCCTGTTTATAGCTCTCGAGGGACCCTCTGTGTATATTAACATGGCAATACTGGCTATAACTGTCATGACTTAAATATATTTCTACTACTGGCAAACTGAGATTGTCAAGAAAAGTAGAAAGAGTTCAAGATTCTATTATATTATTATTTTTGCTTATATTTGGCGTCTTAAAGTTCTTTTTTGGATTATTCCGATCATAGCACCAGATGAACTCTCCGTATGTATTATTGTGTATAACGGCAATTTCCCTTCCTGGCAAACTGGGATTAAAACAAAAGAAACGAGATTGAAAGACAATATAAAGCAAATCATTATGGCGTGTTACAGGCAACACGTGCTACAATTGACGTGTGATATCAAATTTCGGTTATTGGCTAACTGAGCCACAACAAGTTACAAACATGTTGTCATACGATTTGGCTACGTATTTTACGACCGGCCGCATGCCTGATGTCAACTTACCTCAGTCGTATTTGAACAACCCCTCGGTAAGAAAGAGGGTGGTCTATTCTACTCAACTGGATACCACACGGTAGGTCAACTTATCTAAGTCGTATTTGACGACACCTCGTCTAGAAATGGGGGTGGTCTATTCTACTCAGCCGGATACCACATGGCATATACATTTTCCGCATCATTTATTAAATTTAATTTGTACATGTCAAAGTAAGTCGGGTAGAGCTTGTTAGTCATAAATTGTCGAAATTTTTTACGTGTCGAGTAATGACAAAGCGTCGTTCGTTTTTATCCAACGGATGTTATATGTTTTTTTAAATTTTACTCGGAATTCTGATGGATTTTTTTCAAAGAATTCAAACATATCAAAATGATTGACTTTTCAACAGGCACGAGCCGTATAAAATTTGGCATCTCGTTGCTTTAACATATTTCAATTTCTTATTAAAATATTAGGGTGAAAGAAGAAATATTTTAGCTTCTTATTTGTCAAACGGACTATGTTTAATATTATTCGTGTATGTCAAATCAACACCAGATCAAATTTGGACTAAAAATGTTTAAATCGTCAAATTACAGATGATAATAAAACTGCAAGCCGTGTGGCATCCGGCAGAGTGGAATAGACCACTCTCATTTCTTACCGAGGTGTCGTAAAAGGCGATTAAGGTAAGTGGACCCACCGTGTGGTATCCGGCTGAGCAGAATAGACCACCCTCATTTCTTACCGAGGTGTCGTAAAAGGCGGCTAAGTGGACCCGCGGTGTGGTATCTAGTTGAGAAGAATAGACCACCCTCTTCTTACTGAGGGCTCGTAAAATACGACTAAGGTAAGTTGACGTCAGGCAGGCGGACGGACGGTCGTGAAATGCGTTATCAAATCATTTGACAACATGTTTGTAACATGTTATGCCCCCGCTGAGACTGAGATAAGGGTAGGAAGATGATAAATAAAACTGCAAGTGGTTTGGAATGTTACTCCTTTCAAGAAGAATCATTTAGAGAAATGGCGAATCTTTTTAAAAATGGTTCGTATAAAACTGCATTATCTTGTATTATGTTGGAATGATATGATATTCAAATTCAAAATATTCTTCATTCAAGTAAAATTATAAGCACACCGCTATTGAATCGCCAACTCTATTACTGGTTGGGGAAATTACGTCTACGTAAGAAACGCGTTTTTAAAAAAATATATAATTCTTATTACTACTTACATTTCGTCATTACTATGTTGTGCGATGTCGTAGAGTAGGGATTTCGAAGTTAGGTTTAGTCTTTTTAAACAGCTCTAATCGCAATGCTAAAATTGATTGCGGATTTTATTATGGAATCTCATACCCAAACCCACATACAATTTATAGTACCCGGCATTAAATAATGCACATCGATGTTTAGAACAAAACAGCCGGCCAGTTCGGTTTCCTAGAGCGCTGTCGCTGTCACTCACGGGTTCCTCAGTCTGTGCGACAGAGACGATGCTGTATCAAGCAGTATCTAGCCGATTTCTCTCTCTAAGCCTCGATGTGCATTATTTATTGCCGGGTACTGTACGTACTTTTGTAAGGCCCATAGCAGGAGCTGCAAGCTTATGTCGGTTCCTACTTTGTAAGTATTTTTTTTATTATTCTGTATATTTTTTTGCACAAGAAGTAAAGTAACAACCTGTTACTATGCCCACTGCTGGGCTAAGGCATCCTCTCTCCGTTTTTGGAGAGAAGGATTAGGAGCTAAGACCTACCACGCTGCTCCAATGCGGATTTGTAGGTTACACATATCCCTAGCATTCTCTAGTGATATGCAGGTTTCCTCACGATGTCCTCCTTCCTTCACCGAAAAGCGTGTGATAAATTGCAATTATGAATTAGACACATAAGTTTTAATAGAAAAACTCATTGGTGCCTGCCTGGGGTTTGAACCTATGTCGTCTCTAGAGAGTCGCACGGTCTCACCGCTAGGCTATCACAGCTTTCAAAAAAAGCACAAGAAGTATATTGCTAAAAATATACTAAATAATAATAAAGGATTTATAACAAAGGATACTTCCATTCAACGATGTCTATGCAAAGTTTCCTCAATGGATTCTTGAGGGTGAGACAGAACAGCGCCCTCTTCGGTCTCTCCTGCTGGACCTTGGCTCCTCTCCGTGGTGGCTTGCGAGGAGCTACTGGTACTGGTATCAGGGGTCCGGCATCTGGCGTCGGGTTGGTAGCTGGACTCGTGGCGGTGGCGGCGACATCTTCGCCACCGACTTCCACGCTGTTCATTTTGACCTGGAAAACAAGTCAAGTTAAATAATCTTTAAAAACAGTTCTAGATATATGTAGATTTCCTCGCGATGTTTTCCTTCACTAAAAAGCGTGTGATATGTTTCAAATATCACTTAGTCACACAGGTTTTAATATAGAAAAACATTAGCCGGGGTCACTACCCACTGCGCCCGTTGGCGCAGTGGGTAGTGACCCCGCCTTCAGCTCCGCGGGTCGCGGGTTCTATTCCCGCTGAGGGCCAACATTTTGTATAAACAATTTGTTGGTTCTTTGAGCCTGGGTGTGTATTTGTTTTTAAGTATGTGTTTAAAATTATATATGTAGTATATCTAAAAGTTGTCCGTCACCCATAACACAAGTATTCAGTTACTTTGGCGACGGACGACCGTGTGTGTAAGTGTCCTATATATTTATTTATTTATTATTTATTTATTTATTGGTGTCTGCCTGAGGTTTGAAACCGTGAGCCCTAGAGAGAGGCACATGGTATCACCGTTTGGCTATCACATGTCCTTTATATAACTTTTAGAGGGGAACAATTTTGTAATACATTATTTTTTTAATAACTTTCACCATTTACTTAGCGCACGCAAAGAAAGCTTCAAATTTTGCCGTTTTCGCAAAATTTTTATTGTTGCTCCTCTCCTATTCATCTTAGCGTAATGGTATATAGCCTATAACCTTCCCTGCTAAATGGACTATCTTACACTCAAAGAATTTTTCAAATCCGTCCAGTAGTTCTCGAGATTAAACAAACAAACAATCAATCAATCAAACAAACAAACAAACTCTTCAGCTTTATATATTAGTATAGATATAGATATGCATTGTCATCGGGACTGGACAAGTATGTAAGATTTCAGTTCAATCCGACCCAATCCGGTCAAATTTATCTCGGAAGATTCACCTTCACACACATACACGGCAAGTTCGAAAAAAGCGTTTAATAATAATATGAGCTTAAGTAGAATACTTTTCATTTCTTTTACGCCTACAATCGAATATATGTAGAGCAGTACCAGCAACATACCCCTTTCAAAATACCCTCTAATGTTTACGTTTTTTTCTGTTTAAGTAGGAATAAAGGTAATTTGTGCCTTATATGCTACTGAGTAGCTCGGTATACTTATGTATAGTAAACTTATACTATAGTACCATGAAGTTTACAATAGTATAGTAAACTTCATGGTCGTCAGAAGTAATAATAAAATTATTTTGCTATAATCCGCTATACAGTAAATAGAAAATATATATAGTTCTAAATGTATAGTGTACTATCCGAACAAAGTTTGCTTTGCGATTTTGTAGTGGAGTCTATCTCCTGATGATGCTTCGGTTGTGGGGTGAAACGATTGTTGAGTTTGTGATAGTGAACGTGTGTAGTACTTGTGTATTGTGGTGGCAGTGGTGGAGGTTTGTGCATGTGTTTTTACGAATCCTGCATGTAACGGGTATGAAAAAACGGATAGTCCACATACATTTAGCACTATATATATTTTCTATTGACTGTATAGCAAAATAATTTTATTATTTCTTTTGTGTTATGGATCTCCGCAAAGTAACGCCTAATTCTATAAATTATTCATCGATGTCCTCATCATCCTCCTGCCCTTGTCCCATTCTAAGTAGGGTCGGCACAACATGTTACAAATATGTTGTCACATGATTTGGCTACGTATGTTACGACCGGCCGCCTGCTTGATAGCAACTTACCTTAGTCATATTTTACGACCCGTCGCTAAGAAAGAGGTTGGTCTATTCTATTCTGCCGGATACCACACGGCACATACCTTAGTCGCCTCTTACAACACTTCGGTAAGAAAGGAGGTTGGTCTATTCTATTCTGCCGGATACCACACGGCACATACCTTAGTCGTCTCTTACGAAACCTCGGTAAGAAAGGAGGTTGGTCTATTCTATTCAGCCGGATACCACACGGCACATACCTTAGTCGTCTCTTACGACACCTCGGTAAGAAAGGAGGTTAGTCTATTCTATTCTACCGGATACCACACTAACTAAGTTACTCATTTTGTTTATAAGCGGTAAGTACATTTAGCATTATACTCTTTGTTTTGCTTTATTGCGGATTATATCAGAATAATTTTAGTATTACTTTTGTATCAAAAGTTTAGTTAAGTTTATTGTACCTAAACATTACGCAGCGTTACCAACACAAACAGATCTTTCAAGTGTTTGAATAAACATCTCATAATTTAACATATATAACGCATTCGCCCTTCGTTTTCCATTTTCCTAGACATGGATAATATCAGTTTTATAGTCCGTTTGTTAGTTTATTAGCCTCGATCGCTTTGCATTACAAAAACGATTAATGAATCATAACTAACTGGAATATTCCACTCCCATGTATTTTATCATAGAACGTTTCAAACGCTTGTCTCTATTGATATTGTTATGCCGTGTGGTATCCGGTTGAGTAGAATAGACCGCCCTAATTTCTTACCGAGGTGTCGTAAAAGGTAACTATGGTAAGTTGACCCACCGTGTGGTACCCGGCTGAGTAGAATAAACCACCCACATGTCTTGCCAAGGTGTCGTAAAAGGCGACTAAGTGGCTCTTATCAGTAGGAACATCTTTCCGAACCAGCAATAGCGTTGACGATTCAAAAGCACTTGCTAACAAGTTCACTTGAATGAACAATATTTTGAATTTGAATTTCATGACATATATTTCTAATGGTGGATTATATCAAAAAAGCATAAGCATGTAGTGTAATATTTTGGTATTTCGTAAATAATTTACGACCCTTCCCCTCTAATTACCATGAAACAACATACTACTTTTGATTGCCATCACGCATAGGCCATTAGTGGTGTGAACGAAAATATTAATTTATTTATTACAATTCAATTGCTTGTAGAACTATAATTAAGTAGATTATACACAGGTCTCTGGGGGGTCATTTTTTATGTCAGGAAAAAGGTTATGGGTCATCACCACCCGACGGGGACGAGCGGCGGGTATGTCGGACTCGTACCGACTAAAAACCTGACAGTGTACCTCCATGCTGCTGGTGGCGGGGACAGGGTACCGTTCGACACATTGCCCCCATCTCCGCCAGCAGCCGCTCTGTACCCCTGAGAGCGCCACCTACGAGTCGGGTCCTCTCTAAAAAGTGGCCCCTCCCTCCGCTAATCGATACACCGGGAGCACCAGATGCATCGACCGCCTCGGGGACCTAACATATCATAGATATACCAGAGGTCACAAAAAGATAGTTATCCCTGCGTCGCGACTCAGCGGAGTTAGCAACTCATTCGTTGGTCTCGGTACTCGCTTTTACAATAAAATTCCGCAATCTATATTACTTATCTACAGAAAAGTTTAAATACGTCTTTTGCTCTACATCTAGTAATTTATAGAATTAGACATTACTTAGCGACGATCTTTAATACAAAAGTAATTTTGCTAAAATCCATGATTAAATTACTAACATTTCTTTGCAAATTATACAGCTCGTTGTAAAGTTTGCGTCATTAATCAAGTCTTCAGTGATGTGTAGAATGCCCCATCAGTTCCATGGATCCCATTTATCATAGGACGGACTAATGCGATTGAACTGTGAAATGTAGGTCACGAGAAAGCGCCTCACTTAAGTGCCATTGAAGGCTCAAAGGAGCTAACTAACGACCTTAGATTAACAATACTGAAGAAAGAGCTAGGTACTTTAAAATTGAGTATCTTTAGCTCCTCATCGCAATCTTCTTTAATCTTTTTAAAACCGTGTTAAAGCTTATTATTTCGCTAACTCATTTTTTAATTTGTATTTATATGCCGTGTGGTATCCGGCTGCATAGAAAAGATCACCCTCATTTCTTAACGAGGTGTCGAAAAAGGCGACTAAGGTAAGTCGACGCCAGGCTTACGGCGGCCGGTCGTAAAATACGTAGCCAAATCATATGACAGCATGTTTGCAACATGTTGTGCCGACCCCACTTCGAGTGGGATAAGGGCAGGAAAATGATGATTTTAATTTGTATTTATATATACACATATATTATAATATTTATTAGTCTGTGCCCTGCGAGAGAAGTTTAAGGAAATTGGCATTTTTACTTTAGCTTCACGGTATATTTTTAGCAATCTAATGTTTGTGCATAAGAATATACATAATTATAAAAGGATTGGCGATGTATATAATAGACAAAGTAAGAACCGACATAAGCTTGCAGTTCCTGCTTTGCGCCTTGTTAGCTTTAGCATAAAATAAGTCGTTTGTGGGTTTGGGTATAAGATTCTAAAATAAAATTCCGCAATCGATTTTGTCTTTGCCTCTGCAGCAGTTTACAAACACTGTTAAAGGGAGGCTGATACAAAAAGCCTACTATACTATTGAGGATTATATAGATGATAAGAATGCGTGGATACAGCTACTCTTCTACCCTGTACAAGATAGTTATGACCAAATGTAACTAGTTATAAGAACTATATTTCAAAAGAGCAATTACCGAGTTTCTTGCTGGCTCTTCTCGGTAGGAACAGCTTTACCCGAATCAGCGGTAGAGTTGACGATTCAAAAGCACTTGTTTACAAGTTTACTTGAATAAATAATATTTTGAATCTGAATTTGAATTTCTGTAGAACCTGTATGTATTTTAAATATTATTATTTGTGTAATGTGTCTGTGTATTAGTGAGTACTTTTTTATTTATCCCTAGCATATTCTAGAGATATGCAAGTTTCCTCACAATATTTTCCTTCAACGGAAAGCGTGAGATAAATTGCAATTATCAATGAGACATATATTTTTAACAGAAAAACTCATTGGTGCCTGCCCGGGGTTTGAATCCGTGATCCCCTCGAAGGAGTCGCGCAATCTTGCCGCTGAACTATCAAATCTTTGCAGGCTTTAAACTTAATATTATTATCGTTAATTATGAACACCTGAAAAGTGAGGCCGTTTAAATCATTAACGGGTTCTAACGGGGCTATGTGTAACCTGCCAATCCGCATTGGAGCAGCGTGGTAGTTCTTAGCTACAACCCATCTCTTCTAAAAATGGAGAGCAGGCCTCTGCTTGGTAGTGTGATGAATTTTAATTATCAATTAGATACATACATTTTAACAGAAAAACTCATTGGTGCCTGTCCGGGTTGAACCAGTGACCCGTTCGAAAAAGTCGCACGGTGTCAACGCTGGGCTATCGGAGCTTGATTTAGACGTAGTACGGCGTGAATGGTCGAAATATTTAATCAACAAACAGATTACGAATAAACGCTTAAAACTTTTGGAATTTGAATTAGATTTAAAACTAATTGAATTTATTACGAACAGAGTGGATGACTTTTAGACACGCGCGAGTTAAAGTTTGCAACTCGATAGAATTTACAATTCCATTATTTTCTTTAAACATTTTTTCGACGATGACACAATGTTTGCGATATCAAATACACGAAACAATGATTTTGTGTTCCCTTCCCGGTTAGACTAAATAAAAACTATGGAAAAGCACAATAATAATGAAAATATTATTTTGCTATAATTTGCGATAAAAGAAAATACAAACGGCTTTGTGATTTTGTCTGGAGTCTCCTGACGATGCTTCGGTTATGCTATAAATTATATAAAAAAGTAATATAACAGAACTAACTACTTTGCTATAATCCGCACGGGATTATAGCAAAGTAGTTAGTTCTGTTATATTGCTTGTAATATGGAATTCCGCAAAGTAACGCCTGCTTCTATAAATCATATATAAAAAAGTAATAATTTTATTATTTTTCTATAAGACGACAATTTTTTTATTTTTTTTTTATAAACCGCGGATTATAGCAAAATAATATCATTATACACTGCACTTGAATGGTGCACATGCAGTGGTGTACAGTTTTTGTAAATATTAAGTTCTTAGTGTAGTTTAGGTTAGTTAAAATTAGTAACATAGTTTTTAAGATTAATTGTTACTAACAACTAATTAAGGATGGATATTGTATCCGAGTTAAAATTAAATAAATTATAACTTTCATATTATGGATCTCCGCAAAGTAATGACAATCATATGAATTTTTTAGTTGTATCTGCGACTTCAAGTCATCATTTTTCAAAAAATGTATTTTATGTATTTTAGTCAAGTTACTCAAAGCCGTTATGTACCTACCGTAACTAACTTTAACTACTATATTTTATAATCTAGCTACTATATTTTATAAGCTGTGATAGCCCAGCGGTGAGACCTTGAGTGACCCGGGCAGGCACCAATGAGTTTTTCTATTAAAACTCATGTGTCTAATTGATAATTGCAATTTATCATACGCTTTTCGGTGAAGGAAAACATCGTGAGGAAACCTGAATATCTCTAGACAACTCTGTTGATATGTGTAACCTATCAATCCGCATTGGAGCAGCGTGGTCTTAGCTCCAACCCTTCTCTCCAGAAACGGAGAGAGGAGGCCTATTCCCAGCAGTGGGATTATAACAGGCCGCTACTTTCCTTACTTACTATATTTTATTAAACGCAACCGCAAAAATGCGTTCAATAGATTATGAGAAATTCGATTACATACAAATAGATTTTTAGGACTTTGTTTAAAAAATAATTAAAATGTTAGTCAATTTATATAAAACCGTAATGTTCTATTAATTTAAACCTTCCTCAAGAATTTCTATCTTGTAGTAAAAAATCCGTTAAGCAGATATTAAGAAAATCTATGACATACAAACAGCCTTTGGTGTTTTTATTTTATAACATGTATAGATGAAGAGAAGTATCTATTTATGCAAACTCGGTTAAAAGCATTAAAATATAACGGATATTCACACACCCACAGCGAGATTCCATTGTATCGAGGGTATGTAACGATTGTTTATATTGGCAATTGATACATTTATAATGAAATCTTTGTTGTATTGCAAACAGATGGTACACATTATAATGCCGCTTTTCGCGATGTGCGAACGAAATTTGTCTAAACTATTAATAACTTTCTTTTTAGTTTCATCTACGTGATTAAATGTTGATGTTAAAATTAACAAGTCAAGTGAAAAATTCCTTTTAAAAAAAGCATTTAACAAAACTTCAAGCACCCACTGGTAACCGTTGTGGAGTTCCCTCGTCTGGAGCCAATCCTGGCTGCAGCATCAGGTCATGCTTATCATAAACATGCATTGTCATCGAGACTGAACCGGTATGTAAAATTTCAGCTCAATCGGACACCGGGAAGTGGGTCAAATTAAACTTGTAACATTCCACCTTCACATATATAGACGGTGTGACGTCTTAACTATTTAGTTTTATGTTTAAATGGTTTTTAGTCTGTGTTGATTGGCAATGTATTTTAGTGAGTAGTCTATGATATATAGTCTTAAGACAATAATTGTTGGTGCACTTTTGCGTGGTAAATTGTAATCTTGGAAATATATACATGAGGAAGACAAAACGAAGTTTCTCTTCATATGGTGACCCCTTCTAAGTCGCTCCAAGTGGCGATTCAACGAGCACCTTAAAGTACTGCAATCATTGTATGTATATAATACGAGACTTCTTCGTGTACATCCGTAGTATGAAGCATTGTTGATTATAAGACATCTACGGCGTCCTGCAACGTATCCAGCATTGTTGGTTTTGTCTACACGTCGCATTAAGTAGCAGACAGCGTGACATCTACAGAATCCTGTGAACTTCTATGCTCATTTGAACTTCGGCGAACTTCTCTCGCCTGCCACAGCATCCTGTGCCCCTCTGGACTGGTACACGCACGTATAAACTTTCATATTCCAAGACTCGTTTCATATTTCAAGTTATTACCATACTATACATGTGTTAATTTAATGTTACATATTTACCTTTAAATCTGTATTTTAAAACTATATACAGTTCTATTTAATTATTAAATATCTAGCAGCAACGTTATTTTTTGTTGGAATAATATAATTTCATACATACTACAATAATAACAACCTTACAAAGAGCCTTCATCGCTCACCACTGTTAATTTAGTACTTTTAATGATAATAATATTAGTAATATTCTTTAAGGACTTTAACTATTATTACTATTGTATTAAATTACCTTAAAGTTGTTATGTAACATTGTTGTAGTTTAATTTATAATAATATTTAATGGTAAATTTCAACAATTTTGTATATTGTCAGATTTTATATTCATTAGAGTACTAATTCTACTTTATGTCATTTACTTATTTCATATTGTTTGTCTTTTAATTCTTGAGTTTTAATTTTTGTGTTTTTCTTTGTATTTGTGTGTGTTTACCATAGTTATAGTGATATAGCATATTGCAATATTGTATATTAACGGTGAACAGTTTTAGTCAAATCTAAATTAAAAATGGAACCCAATATGCAGGCATTGCACGATGAAAATACCTTACTGCAGCAGCAAAATGCTCTATTGCTTGCAGAATTACAAAAATTAAAACCATCCACTTCTACAGATAGTAATAAGACAGACATAGTACCTACTGATCCTGTCCCTTTTACTGAATCTCCTTCAGTCTACAGGGTAGCTGTTAAACTTCCTCCTTTTTGGCCTGACCGGCCTGCTATTTGGTTTGCACAGGTTGAGGCCCAGTTCAGTATTTCTGGAATTACAGCTGATCTAACAAAATTTAATTATGTCATTGCTCAATTAGATACTAGAGTTATTGGTGAGGTAGAAGATATAATTCTCCAACCTCCCCATGATGACAAATATAATAAATTAAAGTCTGAACTTATTCGTAGACTTTCTACGTCTGAGGAACAACGTGTCAGACAGCTTGTTAGCGATGAGGAGTTGGGGGACCGCCGTCCCTCCCAGTTTCTAAGACATCTTAGATCTTTAGCTGGGAACGCCTTAACGGACGAAAATCTGCTTCGCCAGCTTTGGATGCGCCGTCTTCCACAACACCTTCAGGCGATTTTGGCTGCTCAATCTGAGCTTGCGCTCAGTAAAATTGCTGAACTGGCAGACAAAATTTTGGAAGTATCGCCAGGTATTGCCACTCCTCGGTCTCCAGCAGTTTTCTCAGCTAGCACTTCGACTTCCTCACCACCCATTTTCAATGAAATTTTGCGACGCCTTGACGAGCATTCAAAGCAAATTGCTGCTCTATCAACCCAACGAGACAGACATAGATCACGGGCTCGCTCAAACCATCAAGAACGCTCACAAACTCCCGATAAACCAAAAATGTGTTTTTACCATAAGAAGTATGGAATTAAGGCACTTAAATGTGTAAAGCCTTGCACGTGGACGACGCCTCCGTCATCGGGAAACGACAACAGCGGTCTGTAATGGCGATGACAGACTGCTTACCGGAGAGTCGCCGCCTTTTTGTAACCGAACGTGTTTCAAAACGTCCTTTCTTAATTGACACTGGCTCTGACCTCTCTTGCTATCCATACAAATGGTTAGCTAATAAACCTACGTTGTCTAATTATACGTTGGCTGCTGCCAATGGTAGTGACATCCGCACTTATGGCCATTTACAAATGACTTTAAATTTAGGTTTGCGACGCGCTTTTCAGTGGAATTTCATAATTGCTGAAGTCAATACTGCAATTATTGGCTCCGACTTTCTAGCTCATTATAGTCTTTTGCCAGACTGTGCTAATAAAAAGCTCGTTGATAACAGTACCGGCTTATCATGCATTGCTGCAGTAGCAGGTTCATTTCATGTCAGTGTTAAAGTTGTTTCTGCTCCGTCGTCCAAATATGATGCGCTACTTACGGAATTTCCGTCAATATCCAGACCATGCGGACCTATACGAGAGCCAAAGCACAATACAGTCCATCACATCGTAACTACCGAGGGTGCTCCTGTGTCTTGTCGTCCTCGGCGATTAGCTCCTCAGAAGCTTCAAGAAGCTAAAAAGGTTTTCGACGACTTGGTACAGTGCGGGACAGCTAGACCTTCTAACAGTGCCTGGAGTTCGCCTCTTCATATGGTACCTAAACGAGATGGAACTTGGCGGCCTTGTGGAGACTACCGCGCATTGAACGCGCGCACTATACCGGATAGATATCCGGTTCGTCACATCGGTGACGTTAGTAATAGTATATCAGGGTGTACTATATTTAGCACAGTTGACCTAGTAAAAGCTTATCAGCAAATACCTGTTGCGCCACAAGATATTTCGAAAACTGCGATTATCACACCATTCGGACTCTTCGAGTTTAACTATATGACCTTTGGTCTGCGAAACGCGGGCCAAACGTTCCAAAGATTTATCGACGAAGTTGTCCAGGGGTTAGACTTTTGCTTCGCATATATTGACGATATCCTGATATTTTCTCGCGACACCAATGAGCACGCAGATCATCTCCGTATCCTCTTCAAAAGGTTTGAAGAATACGGAATAGTAATTAATCCAGCAAAGTGCGTATTTGGTATGTCCGAAGTTACCTTTCTGGGTAATCGCATCTCCGCTAATGGAATGCGTCCACCAACAGAGCGCATTCAAGCCCTTAAAGATTTTCCCCTACCCAAGACCGTACAAGGACTCCGCCGGTTTCTTGGGATGGTTAACTATTATCGGCGCTTTCTACGCCATGCTGCAGAAATGCAGGCACCGCTGATTAATGCAATAGTAGCCGCTCAAGGAAAGGGTACTACACCCATTTCGTGGACGCCTGAACTCGAAGCAAGTTTCGAAGCGTGCAAAGAGAATTTGTCATCAGCTGCCCTTCTGGCTCACCCTCGTCCGAATGCCAAGCTAGGACTGTTCACGGACGCCTCGAATTCCCATATAGGTGCCTGTCTGCAACAGAATGTTGGCGGAGTTTGGGAACCCTTAGCTTTTTTTAGCAAGAAGCTAAACTCAAGGCAGACACAATGGCCGGCATACTATAGAGAGCTTCTCGCAGTATATGAGAGCGTGCAACATTATCGCTATTTTCTGTGCGCTCAGCATGTCACCATTTATACGGATCATAAGCCATTAGTATTTGCGAAACAAAATATACATCTTTTTAATAAAAAAAGCGATATTAGTAATAGGCAAACTAGGAACCGAAATAAATTAATAATACCAAGGCTAAGGCTTCAGAAAGTACGTAGATCGTTTGTGGGCTTCGGTATACTTTTTTATAATAAAATTCCTCAATCAATTTTGGACTTGCCTTTACACAAGTTCAAAAAAGCAATTAAAGAGACTCTCATTAATAAAGCTTACTATAATGTTGAAGACTATGTCAATGATAAGAAAGCTTGGAACTAAATTGCGACCAGCTATGTACTAGACGATATTATAATCTAAGTTTGTTAACAATAGTCAATACAAAACTGTACTATTTATTTTTTAAAAGAGTGACCGCCGAGTTTCTTGCTGGTTCTTCTCGGTTAGAGCACCTTTCCGAACCAGTTGTAGCTTCAATTTAATTTTAATTTGACGATTCAAAAGTGCTTGTAATAGGCCAATTTGAATAAAGACCTATTTGAATTTGAATTTGAATTTGAATTTGCGTTTTCGCAGCGTCGTGAGCGGCTACCACCAGTTCAGTTAAATCAACTTTCCTTCATATCGCAATTCACGACGGACATCGTTCACATAAAGGGAGTAGACAACACAGTTGCGGACACCATGTCACGCGTCGAAGCGATTAGTCTCGAAACGGACTACTCTGCACTCGCCGTTTGCCAAAATCAGGATGACATCTTGAAGAAGTATCAAAATGATGCAAATTCCTCCCTCAAACTGGAGATTGTCGCCGTTCCTGGTACTAAAACTACATTGGTCTGCGATACATCAACTGGACGCCCAAGACCGTTTGTCCCGGAACCATTACGAAAAAAAATATTTTCGCAGTTACATGATTTAAGCCATCCCGGTGCTAAGGCCACGATTCGGTTAGTCTCTGAGCGTTTTGTATGGCCAGGCATAGCAAAGGATTGCCGCCATTGGTGCCAAAATTGCATAGCTTGCCAGCGTAGTAAGGTGACGCGACATACACATTCTCCGCGAGGACATATCTCCAGCCCAACAGCTCGGCTAAAACATATTCATATAGACATTATTGGTCCGTTACCTTTTTGTTCTGGTTATCAGTATTGTCTTACAGCTATTGACCGCTATACTCGGTGGCCTGAAGCTTGGCCTATGAGTGGGATAACCGCCGAAGAAGTAACGAGCACGTTTGTTGCTGGCTGGATTGCTCGATATGGCGTTCCTTCTGTTATCACGACAGACCAAGGACGTCAATTTGAGTCGGACTTATTCAAACGCTTTAATGACATGTGCGGCACAAAAAGAATTCGCACTACAAGCTACCATCCGTGCGCCAACGGGTTAGTGGAGCGTATGCATAGACAACTGAAGACGTCACTGATGTGTCACAACACCTCCTGGTTGACTGC
This sequence comes from Morpho deidamia, assembly GCA_947086505.1. Taxonomy (NCBI): domain Eukaryota; kingdom Metazoa; phylum Arthropoda; class Insecta; order Lepidoptera; family Nymphalidae; genus Morpho; species Morpho deidamia. Next base: position 19,415,805 of record CAMTZC010000008.1, read on the forward strand.
TTTGCCTCTCGTTCTTCTAGGAATGCGTGCAGCATTTAAGGAAGATCTACAAACCACAGTGGCAGAATTATTGTATGGCGAAAAACTTACGCTGCCTGGAGAATTTTTAGTCCCATTAGAACTTACTCGTTATGAGGAGCCAACTGATTTTGTTGTTAAATTAAGGGAACAGATTTCTAAGCTGCGGCCTACTCCGGCTTCCCAGCATAACCAAGAGAAAATTTTTATTTTCAAAGATCTTGCAACTACATGTCACGTTTTTCTACGAGACGATGCTATTCGTCGTTCCCAACAACAGCCCTATACCGGTCCTTATAAAGTGATTTCTAGAGCAGGTGATGGGAAGACTTTTCTAATAGACTTTAATGGCAAGAAAATGAATGTAAGTGTTGACAGACTTAAGCCAGCCTTCATAGATTGTCAGGCACATCCCATTAGACCTAATGAAATTGAAAAATTAGGCGTTTCTCCACCAGTGCAACCTGAATCTAGCAGTGCCTCTCCTCCCAAACCCATGTCATCTACACCTCCTATCGCTGCACCTTCCACATCTAATCCTCAATATGTCACACGGTGCGGACGTAGAGTTCATGTCCCCAAACCTTTTGACCTATAATTTTTTTTCTCTTTTTCTACGGATTCTCTTTCTCCGTAGGGGGGTGGTGTGGCGTCTTAACTATTTAGTTTTATGTTTAAATGGTTTTTAGTCTGTGTTGATTGGCAATGTATTTTAGTGAGTAGTCTATGATATATAGTCTTAAGACAATAATTGTTGGTGCACTTTTGCGTGGTAAATTGTAATCTTGGAAATATATACATGAGGAAGACAAAACGAAGTTTCTCTTCAACGGCAAGTTAAATGAAAGCAAAAGTAATATTAGGTCCTTACATATGAAATTGGCGTTTTGTCGTACTGGCCACTTTGATCTCAAATATTACCTTTATGGTCAGGAATTCCAAATTCAAATTCATACAGCTATTTACTCATGCATTTGTGTTTCAAACCCCCTAATTCATTTGTTTTTTTCTTTGTGTCACTCTGTTTACAAAATGGAAAACATGAAATATCGCGTTATTTACGAGTATGAGTTCCACCGTGGCACCAGTGCTGCAGAAACGGCTCGAAGGATTAATGATGTGTATGGTGACGGTGTCGCAAAAGAAAACACAGTGCGTTTTTGGTTCCAACGTTTTCGTTCTGGAAATTTCGACCTGCAGAACAAGCCTCGTGGACGGCCGGAGACCAAAATTTATAATGAAGAATTGAAGGCTATTGTGGAAGCGGATCCATCGCAAACCACGTCCGAGTTAGCAGCAGGCTCCGATGTTAGTGATAAAACTATTCTAATCCACTTGAAGCAAATTGGGAAGGTGAAAAAGCTTGAAAGGTGGGTACCTCATGAATTGAGTGAAGCAAACCGACAAACGCGCGTCGACTGCTGCGTTACGTTACTCAACCGGCACAATAATGAAGGAATTTTAAATCGAATCATTACCTGTGATGAAAAGTGGATCCTCTACGATAATCGGAAGCGCTCATCGCAATGGCTGAACCCTGGCGAACCAGCCAAATCCTGCCCTAAGCGAAAATTGACTAAAAAAAGTTGCTTGTAAGTGTTTGGTGGACTAGTGCCGGTGTCGTTCACTACAGCTTTCTTAAATCTGGCCAGACGATTACGGCAGATATCTATTGTCAGCAACTGCAAACCATGATGGAAAACCTAGCTGCTAAACAGCCGAGGCTGGTCAATCGCTCTAGGCCACTGCTGCTTCAGGACAACGCTAGACCACACACTGCACAACAGACGGCTACCAAATCAGAGGAGCTTCAATTAGAATGTCTTAGACATCCACCGTACTCTCCGGACCTTGCTCCAACAGATTACCATTTTTTTTCGCAATTTGGATAATTACTTGCAAGGAAAAAAATTCAACTCCGATGGGGCAGTCCAAACCGCCTTCAAAGATTTTATTGATTTCCGCCCGAATGGTTTTTTTAGTAAGGGGATCAATGAACTACCTATGAGATGGCAAAAGTGCATACATAGCAATGGTACATACTTTGATTAATTAAATATATTTCATTAAAAAAAAACGACTTTATGTTCCTCCCATAGAAAACGCCAATTTCATATGTAAGGACCTAATAATAAAATTATTTTCCTATAATCCGCGATACAGTAAAAAAAATATATATATAGTGCTAAATGTATAGTGGACTATCCGTTTTTTCATACCCGTTACATGCAGATTTGTAAAAACACATGCACAAACCTCCACCACTGCCACCACAATACACAAGCACTACACACGTTCACTATCACAAACTCAACAACCGTTTCGCCCCGCAACCGAAGCATCATCAGGAGATAGACTCCACGACTCGCTTTGAGTTTTTGTCGTGGAGTCTATAGTCTATAGTCCGCCAACTGTCCAGACACCGGGATACCTAATATGTAATGATTTATACTTGTATAATATAAGAATAAATACTCAAATACACAAATAAATACGACCAGACTTGAATAAACAACAAATTGTTTTTAGAAAATCTCGGCCTTCAGGAATCGAACCCGTGACTATAAGAATTGAAGACAACTGCAATTTAAACAAAACTACGCTAACTGTCCAGACAGCGGGATAACCTAAAATATCATGATCTATACTTGTATAATTTAAAAATATATGCTCAAATACATAAATTAATACACCCAGACTCGAAAAAACAACTTATTTTTAGAAAATCTTGGCGTTCAGGAATCGAACCAACTGCCACCTTCGTCAACCGCGGGATCACTAAGATATCTTAACAAAAGTTTTCACGATATTTAATGAGTAACAACTAACAAGTAACTAGTAATTTCCTACCTACTAAGATGAATCAATAAAGAGGAAGTTATAAAAAGAATCTTGAATCTTTTGTTTCCACATCATTTGCAAACAATTTAGAAATGATAACAAAAACATGGATTGTTGTGAGAATCTAAATCTGCGCCGGCCTTAGTATTTCAGAAACCGTGGGCGGGTTCACAATAGCGGCATGACTCATGGTTGTACCATAACGTCTCCATTCAAACTTGATGTATGACTAAATGGTACTAGGTAAGCAGTTATTCGTACTTAATACCTTAAAAGTAGCAATTATTGTATATTCTGAGAAGTGAAAGGAATATCACTTATGATTTTAGCGATCTCACGTAGAAAATATAACCAAACAATACGTCAACAAAACGTAAACGTACAGCTTTAACATATGGAACAGGAGGGCTACCATGAACTGTTATTGCCACTCAATTGAAGACGTAAACGAAATTGTTTTGCTTTTTCATACCAGGACGTCTTAAAGACGCACACTTTAAGTCGTTGCCGAATGAACGTTTGGAATTCGTCCTAAGAACATGTGAGTAAAAGAGACAGAGTTATCTATAGTTCATATATCGTTATCCTTTTCAAACATTACGACCCCAGTGCAATTCACACTTCATGGTACGAAACGAAAGCGGTTCGCGGTCGTCGTTTACGTCTTCAATTGAGTCGCAATAAGAGTTCATGGTAGGCCTGCAGGTCAAATAAGTATTGACAGATTAAGTTAATATAATTTGAATTTATTAAGCTAGGCCGATTCTACCACCAGTTCGGAACGCTGTCATCCACTGAGAAGAACTGGCAAGAAACTCAATGGTTGCTCTTATTACGAATATTACCTATTTGAGATTAGATTATAACAACTCGAAACACTCAATGTAGAAAGGTAGACGCAGGTCTACCTGAACAATATTAAAAGGAGAATGTAACACCTATTAAACCTGCTTGTTTAACCAAGACAGGTTGAATCACAATCTAAACATGAGTGAGTGATTAATAATCGTACAAGTCAAGCTTTACAGTTAGACTCCAAGCGATAAAACGATTTAGCCGCAAAAGCGTCTAATAACCGTACAAGTCGAGTATTACAGCAAGACTCCTTTCGATGTGGCGAGCTCCGCCTTTTATAAAAAATTCTCACTCCAAAAGCAAGCCCCTTTCATGCAATAAAAAAAACAAAGGACAGGTGATAACTGGGAGTCGATCAGGGGTATTTTAACTTCTTTAGTCCACTCGTTTCCGACTGAGCTATAATTACAGCAAAATTAACCTTTGTATTCAACGCAAATGCGCAAAATAAAACGCATTTTAGCAGTTTTTCAATGCCTGAAAATAGGGATAAAAGGATTTTTTTTAAATAAAACCTAGCTGAATCGATTTTTCACTCCCAAAACCCCCTAAATATCTAGGCGCGTAAATTCCTCCCTATGACAATTTTGATACAATGAACTATGTTATTTAATCTAACCCAAACCTTCCTTAAGAATCACATTATCTTTTTTGAAACGACTTAATTTTTCTGTTTTTTATCTGAGACGTAGGTGTTAGAATAGTAGTAAAAAAGTAAAGTAGCAGCCTGTTACAATCCCACTGCTGGGAATAGGCCTCCTTACTCCATTTCTGGAGAGAAGGGTTGGAGCTAAGACCTACCACGCTGCGCCAATGCCGATTGGTAGGTAACACATATCTCCAGAATTCTCTAGAGATATGCAGGTTTCCTTACGATGTTTTCCTTCACCGAAAAGCGTGTGATAAATTGCAATTATCAATTAGGGGCTATCACAGCTCTAGAATAGTAGTGCAATTATATAAATAAAGGCATCCTTATTCTTTTTACTGGTGTTAATTTTTCCCCAAAGCACCTTTACACGTTTCGCAAGAAGTGTGCATCATTTAAAATTGTTATTCAAGCGCGGGGAACAAAGAAATGGCGTTGGGTGTTTGACTCTACTATTATTTACGAGGCGTCCACCAATTAGACTGTTTGTGACAGTTGTCTTAACAACTGACGTCAGACACGAGCTGTTTGAAAGAATAATGATTTACAAAGAACTCGGATACTTTGATGCGTAGAAAATAGTTGAAAAAGATCTGTTATCGCATAGTAAAAGTAGGCTAAAGAATACGTAACATCCTGTGGCGAATACTAAGTAATAATTAATATTTTAATTAAGTGCTATTATAATATTTAATTGTATCTATAAAATAGTAATCGATTGACACTTTCGAAACAATTATATCGGCGCCAGCGATTGTGGTGCCATCTTAAAGATAAACATGAACGATAATAAATGTTTTATGACTTTGGTGTATGAATGCCGTGTGGTATCCGGCTGAGTAGAATAGACCACCCTCTTTTCTTACAGAGGTGACGTAAAAGGCAACTAAGGTAAGTTGACGTCAGGCAGGCGGCCGGTCGTAAAATAAGTAGTCAAATCATGTGACAACATGTAACATGTTGTGCCGACCTAACTCAGAGTCTGATAAGGGCAGGAGGATGATGATGACTGTGGTGTATGAGTTTAAACACGTACTAATAGTATGTGACTACACGTCCACTCTCGGCCGCGGCTCTGATGCTACTGGCGTGGTGCATTAGATTATATAGATGATAATGCGTCGATATAGCGACTCCTCTACCCTGTACAGGATAGTAATGACCTAATCTAACTAATTATAAAACCTATATTTGAAAAAGCAACCACCGAGTTTGTTGCCGGCTCATCTCAGTAGGAACAGCTTTCCGACCCGTTGGTAGAGTTTTAAACCAGTAGTAGAGAATTTTGAGCGACTGATGGTCACAGGAAAAGTAGAGGGAAAAAGACCCAGAGGTTGAAGTCCGAAAAGATGTGCAGACCAAATATCCGAACTGGATATACTTATCAGTACCGCACTATACCGAGCTGCAGATCGCAACACCTGGAAACGAGCAGTTGACAATTTCACAAAGGGTCACGTCCCTTAGCAATGAGGGAACGATTGCGAAGAAGTAGAGTTTATGATTCAAAACCACTTGTAAAAAAAAAGTAAAGTAGCGGCCTGTTACAATCCCACTGCTGGGAATAGGCCTCCTCTCTCCGTTTCTGGAGAGAAGGGTTGGAGCTAAGACCTACCGCGCTGCTCCAATGCGGATTGGTAGGTTACACATATCAACAGAATTCTCTAGAGATATGCAGGTTTCCTCACGATGTTTTCCTTCACCGAAAAGCGTGTGATAAATTGCAATTATCAATTAGACGAATAAGTTTTAATAGAAAAACTCATTGGTGCCTGCCCGGGTTTGAACTCGTGTTCCCCTCGATAGAGTTGCATGGTCTCACCGCTGAGCTATCACAGCCCATACAAAGCTTACTTGAATAAAGAATAATTTGAATATCTAAAATTTCCGTGCAGGATACCTTTAAGATAATCCATTCAAAACAGTTAACTCCAAAAACAATAATTAGTCCGTGTTGCTTTATTTAATAAAGGGATTGAAGTGAAGTTAAAAATACCATCGCCAGACGCGGTGCACGGTGATGAATCATTGCGGAACAGAACGTATGTAATGTCTTCAATCAATATGCCATATGCCACATATCTCACTTCCCTATAGACTTGCAAGTTTCTTCACGATGATTTCCTTCACAATTGCAAATATCAATTAGAAACATAAGTCTTAATAGAAAAATTCAATGATGCCGGCCCGGGATTTAAACCCATTACTCCCGTTAAGGCCCGCCCGATTTCAATCTGAGAATTTATACTGATACTCATTTTTAACTTTAGAAAAAAGAAAAACGGCTGAAATCTCGCCGTGCTGTGTACTCCGATGCTTGCCCGATTAAGGAGTTTGATCTGCAGGAAGCATGGAAAAAAGAATGGACAACTTCAGGACCACCAGCATCGCTCATTTCTGACCCCACAGAAAAACCGAATGGTTTCCACCTACCACGCAATTTGTGATGCCGCTTAAACCGGTTACGAACAGGACATTGGCATTTTTATTATTATTCTATATTTGACATTATTTATTATTATTTGACATTATTTATCATTATTCATTATTATTTATTAGTCGACGCTTATAGTTCTACTGACATAAATGCTATACGATTAAAAAAAAAGTCCACCTCGTAGGGGGTCTACCAACGCTGCGTTTTCCAGTGCGAATTCGCTATTCCAGCACCTTAGGGTCCCAACGCGAATCGGTTATACGTACTACGTGTCCCGAATATTACCACTTCAGCTTCGCGACACGATGAGCTATGTCGGTTAGATATACCAAGTCGCAACATGTTGCAAACATGTTGTCACTTGATTTAGCTACGTATTTTACGACCGGCCGCCTGCCTGACGTCAACTTACCTTAGTCGCCTTTTACGACATCTCGGTAAGAAAGAGGCTGGTTTATTCTACTCAGCCGGATACCACAAGGCGGAAAAAAAAAGAATAAAAAGTTATAAAAAATAATCATTGAAAAAAGTAATTAAATCTAAATAAGATAATATTCTTGTTATTTATAATATAAATAATTAAAAATAATAACGATCGTTACTTTATGATTTGACATTGTATATATTGATATTATTACATTACATTTTACTGTAGCTTTAATTATTATAACGAATTTATAAATGAATTCAGAATATGTAATTTTAAGTAAATATTTAAAATGTGACAATTGTTGGTTGTCCATTAAATAAATAAATAAATGTGTTATGGAATATTGTTAGGGGGTAAATGCGCGGATAGTGAAAAAAATTTTGTATTACAAAAAAGAGCCATTCGCGGCATCTAGAATTTAAGTCCGCGTGATTCCCTGCAAGAGAAGTTTAAGGAAATAGGTATTCTTAGATTTGCTTCACAGTATATTTTAAGCAATGTAATTTTTGTACATAAAAATATAAAGAATTATAAAACGATAGGTGACGATTATAGACAAAGTAGGAACGGATATAAGCTTGCGACTCCTGCTTTGCGCGTACCAAATGTAGGACAATCGTTTATGGGTTTGGGTATAAGATTCTATAACTAAATTCCTCAATCTACTTTAATTTAACCATTACAGCAGTTTAAAAAGACTGTTAACAAAAGGCTAATACAGAAAGCCTACTATACTATTGAGGATTACTAGATGATAAGAATGCGTGGATATAGCTACTCTTCGACCCTGTACAAGACATCAATAACCATATGTAAATAGTAATAAGAATTATTCTTTGAAAAGAGCAACCGCCGAGTTTCATGCTGGCTCTTATCGGGAGGAAGAGCTTTCCGAACCAGCAGTAGAGTTAACGATTCAAAGCACTTTTTTACAAGTTTAGTTGAATAAAGAATATTTTGAATTTGAATTTGAATTTGATACCCAACGCCGAGTTTCATGCTGGCTCTTATCGGTAGGAACAGCTTTCCGAACCAGCAGTAGAGTTAATGATTCAAAGCACTTGTTTACAAGTTTACTTGAATAAAGAATATTTTGAATTTGAATTTGATACAAGCATAGCTGAGTGTAATAAGTTTTATTATTAAGTATAATTTTGATTGCTTTTTTGAACTAGTTTTCTTTAAAAAACCGCCGAGATTACTCTGTCTGTTGCTAGCTTTAAAAATGTTTTTAGCTTAAATGATTTATAGAAGCAGGCGTTACTTTGCGAAATTTCATATTATACGCACCTGCGTAATAAATTTACGCAGGTGCGTAAATTTTGCCTGCTTCATACACATTGGCTTTGCATGCATTCGCTTAACCCGTGCGGATTATAGCGAGGTAGTTCTGTTATAGTGCATGTTTTTAGCTTAATATCTAGATTTTAGGCTTGTAAATATCAACGAGAGCTATATACGCTTTATTGACAAAGCTTCCCGAGCACTCTGGAGTGTCTGTGTCAACAGCAGCCGCTATCTATACTCTTTGAGACGGAATCTCGTGTTCTTGACCCCTCTCTGATGACACTTATTGATTGATTGACAATATGAAAGGTAAATAAAACCAAAAAGAATAAAAGTAATGCAATTTAAATAAAATTCTAAATTAAAATCGCGGATTACAGCAAAACTATTCATTAAGATCATTCTCCTGCTCTTATCCCACTCTAAGTGGGGTCGGCACAACAGGTTAAAAACATGATTTGGCTACGTATTTTACGACCGGCCACCTGCCTGTCGTTAACTTACCTTAGTGGCCTTTTACGACACCTGGGTAAGAAATGAGGGTGGTCTATTCTACTCAGCCGGATACCACACGGCGGATAACATGGTAACCTGTATTGATAAATGATAAATGATAAACTTTATTAATCTCATAAATTTTACAAAATATGACTTAAACTATGAATTCCACACTAAGCATGCTTGTATCGTGGAATTCATTCTTATTATATTACCATTTAATAATTTTGTAACAGACGTTGCGGGTATGTCGCGTTCACAATATTAAGTAGTTAATATATAGATACCGGCTATACTCACGTCTAATTTTATCGGATTAGCCCGACTCGTTTCGAACCCGTCCGGGGCGGCCATACACGCCGTTATCGCGGCGGGAACTGGGAAATGGAAATTCCCTTACTGGGATTTAGAAGTGAGTATAGCGGGTATCTATATATTAACTATCAATACTACTCACGATAGTTTAAATTTAAAATCTGTATTAAGTACTAAAAATAACGGTTTCTTGCAACTTTTTTTTTTTTAATAATCATACGGACCTCCTACGTACCTGTAAGGTGTAAGCAAGCGGAAATAGAATCAAATTTGCACTTATTTTTTTTAACGGGCTTTGATTTAGAAATATCCGCCTCAAATTGTCGCTAGCCAAAGTTTATATCACTCGGTCGACGCTCGCTAACTCTAAACTTTTATTACACAGTTAAATGCGTGGGAAATGTAAAATTACAACGTTTATCGATACCCAGTTTATTTATTTACGTCTCGCACTGGATGAAGCCAGCGGTATTGCACGTTATTTAGCGTCAAATAAACTAAACAGTAATTTATAGAATTAGGCGTTACTTTGCGGAGATCCATAATACAAATGTAATAATAAAATTATTTTGCTATAATCCGCGATACAGTAAAAAGAAAATATATATAGTGCTAAATGTATAGTGGACTATGCGTTTTTTCATTCACGCGATTTTGTCGTGGAGTCCTATCGTCTGATGATGCTTCGGTTGCGGGGCGAAACGATTGTTGAGTTGGTGATAGTGAACGTGTGTAGTGCTTGTGTATTGTGGTGGCAGTGGTAGAGGTTTGTGCATGTGTTTTTAAGAATCCTGCATGTATCGGGTATGAAAAAACGGATAGTCCACTATACATTAAGCACTATATATATATTTTCTATTTACTGTATAGCGGATTTTAGCAAAATAATTTTATTATTGCTTTTGTTTAAAAATAAACAGTTTTGGAGATCTGAGAATGAAAGATACAGCGATCATTCATCTGGTAAAATGAAACAACATAAAAATCGTTTGGTCTTTCACAATAGGAGAAGCTGCAATAATTAAAATGATTTTATCACGTACGGCGCTAATATCACGTTGGGCGTCAATATCACTTCACAATTGATAAACAACTAGGTACTAATATGCCGTGTGGTATCCGGCTGCATAGAATAGACCACCCTCATTTCTTACCGAGGTGTCGTAAAAGGCGACTAAGGTAAGTTGGCGTCAAGCAGGCGGCCGGTCGTAAAATACATAGCCAAATCATGAAACAACATGTGTGTAACATGTTGTGCCGACCCCACTTAGAGTGGGATAACGGTAGGAGAATAATGAAACAACTAGGTACTAATTCAAATAACGCGCGGGCTTCCCTGAAATACGTTTGATTGCTTCACCCGCGTCGAAAGTTGTCACAAAAAAAATTATAAAATTGAAATTTTGAACATAAAAGTAGTTATTGTGAGTTAACCGCTAGGAATAGAAACATGCTATCGCGCACTTTTTTGTAGTATTTTGTACAATTCTGTAGTACATTACTTTAGCGTAACCCTTTTGGTTTACGCAGCGCACGCGACTAAACCTACCAGCAAGCAAGTTTTTTAACAACTGCTCGATCTCTTCAACACAATTTACATAATACCGATATGTACTATTTACTTAAACCATCCGGAAATATTTCATTATCTTTTGGTGAAAACCGTACAAAAATCCTTTCAGTAGATTTTGAGAAAATCGATTACATACAGACAGACAGCTTTTTGGGACTTTGTTTTATAGTAAGTATTGACAATTTAAGCAGGAGCCGCAAGCTTCTGTCGGTTCCTACTTTGTCTATTATATACATCACCAATCTTATAATTATGTATATCCCTATGCACAAAATTAAATAGCTATTTATACTATTATTAAATATTAAGAAATAATTTACGCGTAACAAAATATTTATACTACACTGTTATGGTTGTATTACCAGATTTTCTTTGTAACGCCGAAATAAACTTTTTTCATAGTATCGTTTCGTAGGTAGTTTGTTATTTCCCGATTGATTTTAAACACTCGCCCGCTTTTACGTTCCGGTATCTTCACTATTACCGTGCAAATTGTTTACATTAAAATAATTGATGTATTACACGTTGAGGAGTTTTAAAATTGCGCATTAAACGCTATCTATGTTACGAAGCGAATTATAATGAATATAAAATGTTTCAAATGTTTACATTAGTGCGTGTTTCAAGGGTTTTCCAAAAGATATTGTGTATCGATTGTGACGTATTGCGACGTGCGATAGAGCAGGGGCATCGCCGGTGAGAGAGGGCTGTGGGACTAATGAGTAGGGATGGACAGAATCACCAATCACTTAGTGATCATGATATGATTCACTCATCATATAACATTATCTGCTTTTGAATTTTAAATAACTGCTATTGCTATAAAAAATTATGGATATTCCATGAAAAATTAAAATGTATCTGAGTTATGAGGCACTTTTGCGATATTCCAAGTAAATGTATTACTTGTATAAATGTATAAAGACCGTATTGAATATGATTTAAGAGTCCAGTCCAGTGAAAGTCCAAACAGCTTACGATACCTGCGTCGCGACTCAGCCGAGTAAGCAACTCTTTTGTTGGTCTCGCTATTCGCTTCTATAATAAAATTCCTCAATCCATTCTAGACCAATGTACAGAAAGATTTCAATCAAGTGTAAAAAATATGCTTATACGTAAAGCATATTACAAAATTGAAGATTATTTGGATGATATGAAAGCCTGGATTTGAAAATCCTTTCAGCTTCATACAAGACAGCGGTTTAATAATGTATAATTGAAAATATTTAAAAGATTGACCGCCGAGTTTCTTGCTGGTTCTTCTCGGTAAGAGCAACATTCCGAACCAGTTGTAGCTTCATTAATCATATTGATGCTTGACGATTCAAAAGTGCCTGAAATGGTTTATTTGAATAAAGATTATTTTGATTTTGATTTTGATTTTGATAGCTGAATAATATAATAGCCGATAGAATTTTTGCTATTCACGCTTTTAGCTATTCAGCGATTACTGGACTAAATGATTGCTTATACAAACAAATGTAGTCCTTATATCCTATACATTGCATACACATATAAGGCCTACATTTGTTTGTGTACACAATAGTAATCGCAATAGCAGCACGATCACCGTGGTCACCTTTGATCATATCATGGTGCGAATATGATTCTCAAATCGCAATCATTCCCAAGCTTAGTAGTGAGTAGTCTTAGATCACCGACCGGTGTCGAAGTGCGTCGCTATTAAATGGATATCAATTGGGATTGCGATAATACTAAAGAAATGAAAATAAATATTATTAAATGCGGAGTGCAGAGTGTAATATGGTACCTTTCCCTGCCGTGTGTTACCCGGATGAGTAGAATAAACCACTCTCATTCCTTACCGAGGTCTCGTGAAATACGACTAAGGTAAGTTGACCAGGCAGGCGGCCAGTAGTAAAATACGTAGCTGAATCATATAATACAATATTTGTAACATGTTGTGCCGACCCTACTTAGAGTTGGATAAGGGAAGAGGATGATGACTATCTCTTCTCATACCTGACACATGCAGGATTCGTTAAAAGTCATGCAATACCCACTACCAATAACACAAAAATACACGAGCACTGCACACATTCACCACCTAAACCTTACTAAACCCCGGGCAAGCACCAATGAGATTTTCTGTTAAAACTTTTGTGTCTATATGATAATTGCAATTTATTACACGCTTTACTATGAACGAAAACATCGTGAGGAAACCTAAATATCTCTAGACAATTCTAGGGATATGTGTAACCTACCAATCCGCATTGGAGCAGCGTGGTAGGTCTTAGCTCCAATCCTTCTCGCCACAAACGGAGAGAGCAGGCCTATGCCCAGCAGTGGAATTGTTACAGACCGTTACATTACTTTTAATACTATGCGTGTGCTTTGTTTTATAAAATTCTTTTCCTTCTGCCATTATTTCACTCTAAGTGGGGTCGGCACAACATGTTACAAACATATTGTAACATGATTCGGCTACGTATTTTACGATCGGACGCCTGCCCGGCTTCAACTTGCCTTAGTCGTATTTTACGACACCTCGGTAAGAAAGAGGGTGGTCTATTCTACTCAACCGGATATCACACGGCGGGTCACTTACTTTAGTCGCCTTTTACGACACCTCGGTAAGAAAGAGGGTGGTCTATTCTACTCAGCCGGGTAGCATACGGCGGGTCAAGTAATCTTAATCGCCTTTTACGACACCTTGCTAAGAAATGAGGGTCGTATTCTACTCAGCCAGATAGCACACGGCGGGTCGACTTACCCTAATCGCCTTTTACGACACCTCGGTGAGAAAATGAGGGTGAAAAATTGAGAAATGAGGGAGAAAATGAGGGTGAAAAATTTGAGTGATATAAAATGAATACCAAGCTACAAGATAAAGGGTATGCAAATTACAACGGGCCGTCGCGTGTCTGAAAACAATAACATTTATTGGCAAAGTCGTAAACAGTTGCTTTAATGGGAGCACGGGACATTAAAATTATTAATATGAATTGCATAATTTATCGTACTATAATATAAAAGGCGAAACATAAAAGGTTTCTGGCTAGGTAGAATAGACTACCCTCATTTCTTACCGAGGTGTCGTAAAAGGCGACTAAGGTAAATTGACCCGCCGTGTGGTACCGGGATGAGTAGAATAGACCACCCTCGTTTCTTACTGAGGTATCGTGAAAGGCGACTGAGGTAGGTTCACGTCAGGCAGGCGGCCGGTCGTAAAACGTAGCCGAATCGTGTGACATGTTTGTAACATGTTGTGACGACCCCACTTAGAGTGGGATAAGGGAGGAGGATGATGATGAGATTGTAATCCTTATTGCGACGCCATATATGACATCATACTACGAATTATTAAAAAAGCTAGCTTTTTCTTGCTCTTCCAAGTTATGAGCCACTATAACACTCACGAGTTCTGTCGGCACTACGCTACTATATATTGCAATTTACCACAAAACAACTTTATTGAATTAGGTCACTTTAATTTTAAATTGGCAGTAACCCTGCTACTTAGTATTAAACGAACATTTTCTTAAATAAATTTGTTGGTTCTTCGAGTCTTAGTGTGTTTATGTATTTAAGTATGTATTTAAAATTATATATGTAGTACTAGTTTTTACCCGCGGCTTCGCTCGCGAGGAATTTTCTCTGCCACAGTATCTAATTTTATTAAATATATTATTCACAATTTTGGTCACAGTGGCTTCCACATAAAAGATAGTTATATGCTGTCGCGGACTTTTATTTAGAACTATTAAAGACAAACAATACTACGGTACATCACCTTTGTGTAACTCTAACGGTTTAGACAGCGTACGCCGAGATAGCTCTCAGAAGCCAGATTTTTTCCGACTTTATTGACATGTATCGTTATGTTTTATAAAATCATTACAAATTGTAGTCTATATGTTTTTCCGATGTATAACCTATATAACTGTAAAGTTTCATCCAAATCCGTCCAATAGTTTTTTCGTGAAAGAGTAACAAAGATCCATCCATACTCACAAACTTTCGCATTTATAATATTAGTAGGAAGTAGGATATTCACCAGTTGTTTGCTACCAGTAAGACAAGTATTAAATTAATTTGGGGGCGGACGACCGTGTTTGTAAATGTCCCTTATATTTATTTATAGTTAAGATATAGGATTAAAAACGTTTTTCCTTCAGGAATCTGAAAAAAATAGTATATTTAAAAGAGTATAGAAAAAGTAAAGTAACAGCCTGTTGCAATGCCACAGCTCTGGGCATTTCCGTTTTTGGAAACAAGGATTTGAACTAAGAACTACCACGCTGTTGCAATGCGGATTGGTAGGTTACACATATCTCTAGAATTGTCTAGAGATATGCTACTCACGATGTTTCCATCACCGAAAAGCGTGTGATAAATTGTAATTATCAATTAGACACATAAGTTTTCATAGAAAATCCATTTGTTCTACTCGAGGTTTGAACTCGTGACTACCTAGAAAGAGTCGCACGGTCTCACCGCTGTACTATCACAGCTCATGAAAGGTATATTAGCACTTATTTTAAATAATAAAGTCGCGGAGAAGGCTTGATAGATAATTCTTACCTCTTAAATTTACCACTGCGCTACCGGAGTATGACCACCGCTTCCACTGAGAAATCCATACGTAAACCACTCAAATACACTCTAAGACGATCTAATTTTAAACCCTAACTACCTTAGTTGACTACATTAATTTACACGCGCGGGTAGTATTATAATAATTTGGACCACGGTCAATCTATACATTAGCTGAAGTGAATTCCGGAGCGAAGTGATATCTTTACGAACTAGACGACTTGGTCCCCTGAAACAAAAAAAAAGGTACGTTATAATTTATAGAAATAGGCATTATTTTGTGGAATTCCATAGTACAAAACCTATGACAGCATTATTTTGCTAAAATTCCCTTTTTTTTAAAGAATCTATGTAATACTAAGTGTAGGAAGCAAAACTGCTATACCTTCTCCATGCAGTATTAGTTTACCGCACGTGTCACAAGAAACCACCAACAGCACACTACACAAGCATTACACACATTCACTACGACAATCTCAACGGTCGTTTCGATCGATTTCGCTTCGCTTTACGCTTTGCGATCTTGTTGTCTATCGTCTGACGATGCTTCGGTTATACGACGAAACGAATGTGATGCACCCTGCATATGAACCGATTAGGCTCTGGCGACCGGCTAATGGCGGTATAACCACTCTCTTGCTGACCCAAACGCTACAGACCGACAGCGGGCAGTAGCGCTGTCGGTGCGAAATGGTCAGCACTGCGATCACCAATATACCATATACTCGTACCTCTACGGACAAACACAGTTAGCCACTTCTAGCCTCAAGAACTGTAAATGGGTGTAGACCCATTTATTTGTGTATGTTTCAAATCTATGTCGATACTGCGACTCTTAAATAAAAAAAATGTAACTCTTATCTCATCCTGGAGTATGAGGAATGATCTTCTGATCTTTTGATAATGATTTTCAGATAATCTATTAGCCAGAGCGTAGTGTTGCAGCAACTGTAATGTACTGCAGCGCAACGCAAGCACTATTTTTAACCTGCAAGTAGGTCATAGATGTGCATCGCTATTTGGAATGCATTTGCCGCATCTATTATTATCACGTACAAAGGGAAGGTGAGGTTGTAACACTGTTCCCAGTTAAAGATTTAGCTTCTTTAGTAAAATTCACTAATCAGTATCGCCTACACAGTTTTAAAAAGAAGCCCGTTCCGTTATGTCCAGTTTGTATACTCCAAAGTTTAAATTAAGTGTAAGAAATATGATTATACGTAAAGCATGTTACACACTTGAAGATTATATAAATAATTCCTACAAGACTGCATTTGATCTATCTATACTTATCATAAAACAAAGTCCCAAAAAGATGTCTGTCTGTATGTAATCGATTTTCTCAAAATCTAACTGAACGGAGTTTTGTACGGTTTTCACCAAAAGATAGTCAAATACTTTGGGATGGTCTAGGTAAATAGTACATATCGGTATTATGTAAATTGTGTTGAAGTGGCTTTAGTCGCGTGCGCTGCGTAAACCAGCAGAGTTACGCTAAAGTAATGTAGTAGAGAATTGTAGATCTATAAAAATACTACAATAAAGTCCGCGATAGCATGTCTCTATCGAGCAGTTGTTAAAAAACTTGCTTGCTGAGGGCTTTAGTCGCGTGCGCTGCGTAAACCAGCAGAATTACGCTAAAGTAACGTACTAGAGAATTGTAGATCTATAAAAATACTATAATAAAGTCCGCGATAGCATGTCTCTATCCATCTATTTTAAAATTTGAATTCTAGAAAAAATTCGTAACACGTTGATTTTTATGCAGGCAAAGGCGTTGGCATAGCTAGTTAATAATAATAAGCTCTTCAATATGCTCTGGTGGATGAAGAGGCACCATATTAGAGGTATGACTCTGATTCAGTTCTTGAGAAAACCCGTGCTATGCTTTACTGGGATCGGTCTTTTATCACTGATAGCTTTATCGCTGCCAATAAACCTGATATAGAGTTAGTAGACCGGTTAGCGCGCCGTGCAATTATTGATGTCACCATTCCATATGACGATAACTTCACAAAACCGGAAACAGAAAAATTCACTAAATATTTAGACCTTTATTATCAAATTCAAATTCAAAATATTCTTTATTCAATTAAACTTGTAAACAAGTGCTTTTGAATCGTCAACATCTACTGCTGGTTCGGAAAGCTGTTCCTACCGAGAAGAACCAGCAAGAAACTCGTTATGAGATAACCGCCATGTGGAATGTTGACTCAACAATAAGTAACAATAAGACTTTGAGATGAGTGACGAGAAGATTCGACGTAGTTTGCTGAATGCTGCCCAGCCTAGCTGTATTCTTCTAATAATCTCACACTCCAAATTATTTTTATCTAGTTATCTCTTATCGTTAACCCACAATTTACTTTTATGTTCAAAATAGCGATTCGGGAAAAAATTCGTGACGCATTGATTTCAACGCGGGCGAAGCTAGATTATGAATAAAAATTAAGCTTATTCCTCGACGTTGTCTGAAATTACGTACTTTCGCGTCGCGCCGAGCGCCCTTTTAAGTTCATGGCACTAATTAGCTGAGACGTTGATAAGAAGTGTAAACTTAATTGAAATTCAAGCGAAGAGAGCTACAGATGTAGCTCTCTTCGCTTTGTTCACTAAGTTTTGTAGATACAAAACTTAGTGAACAAAGTAAGTATAAAAACAGCCAGGGAGAACAAAGTTTTCGTACAAATCAGGAATGCATGCTGTGGTGTATGTGAGTTTAGATATGTGATTCTTACCTTGTATTTATACACTAATCATCATTCTCCTGCCCTTATCCTACTCTAAGTGGGATCGGCACAACATGTTGTCACGGCTACGTATTTTACGACCGGCCGCCTGCCTTACGTCAACTTACCTTAGTCGCCTCTTACGACACCTCGGTAAGAAAGGAGGGTGGTCTATTCTATTCTGCCAGATACCACACGGCGTACCTTGTGTTTATACACTATAGGCCTTATAAGAAATGATTTATAGAAGCTGGCGTTCATTTGCGACATAACGATAATTACGTAATGCATTACGATTTTGTCGTGGAGCCTATGCTCCTGATGATGCTCCGGTTTTGGAGCGAAACGATCGTAGAGATTTCGGCTGTAGTTGTGTGTATTGCTTGTGTGCATTGTTGCTGGTGGAGGCATCTTGGGATACGTATGGTGACTTGTCCTGCATGTGTAAGGTACGTGAATTATGTCTGCTTCATACACTTAGCATTACATACATTCGCTTAACCAACGCGGATTATAGCAAAGTGGCTCTGTTATATTTTCTGCCTTATAAGAAAACTCAGAGCCATCAGGGCGATGGAGCGAACTATACGGTACTCCATATAGTTCGCTCCATCGCCCTGATCTAACCTGATCAAATTAGAATTGAGGAGTTGAGTCGAAGAACCAGCGTCACCGATATAACACAGCGTGTCGCGAAGCTGAAGTTGGGATGGGCGGGGCATATAGTGCTGAGAATCGATGAGCATTGGGGTCTAAAGGTGTTTAAAGGCTCCGGAAAATGCAGCGTCAGTAGACCCCTCCACGAGGAGGACTGACGACCTCAAAAAAAAGGTCACAGGGAGCCGTTAGATCCAAGCGGCACAGGATCGTGTTGTGTGGGGATCCCGTGAAGAGGTCTACGTCCAGCACTGGACTTCCACTGGTAGACATAACCGTCAGCCTGGTGGTGCTACCGCGTAGCTCTTTCGAGGGGATCACGGGTCCAAATCCCGGGCACGCACCAATGAGTTTTCCGTTAAAACTTTTCTGTCTAATTGATAATTGCAATTTATCATACGCTCTTCGATGAAGGAAAACATTATGAGGAAACCTGCATATCTCTAGATGGCTTTGAAATAAGGACTACAACGTATCTTACTAAATTAGTTCTAATTTTGACGTCACTTTGCGGAGATCCAAGCTTGTTTTAAGTGTTCAGAGGCAAAATAAAATAAATGGTGGGGGTTGAACCGATTAGTATATAACTATTCATGATTGGGTAATGCTTCGCTTTGCTATTTGTCGTGGAGTCTATCTCCTGACGATGCTTCGGTTGCGGGGCGAAACGATTGTTGAGTTTGTAATACTGAACGTGTATTGTGGTGGTGGTGGAGATTTGTGTATGTTTTAACGAATTCTGCATGTTCCAGGTATGAAAACGAATAGTCCACTCTACATTTAGCATTATATATATTTTCTATTTACTTTATCGCGGATTATAGTAAAATAATTCTACTATTACTTTTGTACTACGCGTACGATTGAAATAGAAATAGAATCCAAATTAACACAAATTCCCGACGGTAATATTTGATATTACGTGTGAAATCTAATTATTGAACGTGTAACGGGCGTTGTAATTCTGTTTACAACCAATTCAAGGGCTAACTACATTACTTAAAAGTTAATTATAATTAACGGCACGAAATTACTACGTGTATAAATTAAATAAAACGTTGATATTACAAATAAATTTATATAAAAGGATACTTTTCTTATCGTTCAGTTCAAATCAAAATAAACTTTATTCAAATAAGAAACTATAGTACCCGACAATAAATAATGCACATCGAGGCTTAGAGAGAGAAATCGGCTCGATTCTACTTCAAAGAGCATTGTCTCTGTCGCACAGACTGACGTACCCGAGCAAAACGTCACATACTAACTGAGTGGCAGAGACAGCGCTCTACGAAACCGAACTGGCCGGCTGTTTCATTCTAAACACCGATGTGCATTATTTAATACCGAGTAGTATAATAACTTTTAAATTGTTAAGGATCAATTAGATTTAATGAAGCTACCATTCGTTCCAAATGTTGCTCATACTGAGAAGAACCAGCAAGAAACTAGCCGGTAATTTTTTTAAACATTTCCAATTTACATTATTTAACTGCAGGCTTGTATAAACCTATAAGGATCTTCAATATTAATAATTTTTTTTGCTATTTCTCGCTGATTATGTAATAGCAAAATAACTGTATTATTACTTTTATATTTCCTACACTTAATTCAAATCTTTCTGCAGACTGGTTTAGTATGCATTGCGGTATTTTATTGTACGGAAAATAAAATGCTGGGACCTGTGAATGAGTTGCTAACTCTGCTGAGTCGTGACACAGGAATCAAAAGCTTATTATGGACCTCTGGTATTAAAAATTGGACCGTAAACTACTTTTAACTCAAAAGTCTGTTGGTTCTTCATACTATATGCCCTGTAGAAGCCTATTTTAGCTTTGGCCGTTGAGACCAATAGGTATCAAGCAAGTTTAAGCCCCTCATGTCATCAAAACACACACACACACACACACACACTTACATTGTGTTGTGACAACCATTAATCAATCCTGAAAAGTTATTAGAATGGCTTGCCCACATACACATTTTAAATATCTAATTGAAATTGCATCTAGCAATCAAAACTAAATTCTAATTCCATCAATTGCAAATATATAAGTTTCTGTACATATATATACATACATTTAACGGAAATCAATTCCTTGTTATAGGATGTGATATATTAAAGGTATATAGGACGGCATCGATGAGCTGTGCAATCATTTTATTGAAAACACACGGAATGATAATCTTATCTCGCACGATGCGGTTTAATAATTAACAAAATTTCATGGCCCTACTGTGAAATATTGCACGATTCAAATTCAAAATATTCTTACTTAAATAACTTGTTAAAAAGTGCTTTTGAATCGTCAAAATCTACCGCTGGTTCGGAAAGCTGTTCCTTCCGAGAAGAGCCAGCAAGAAACTTGGTGGTTGCTCTTTTCAAATAAAATTCTTATAACTAGTTACATTTGGTTATGTTGTACACGGTAGAGGAGTAGCTATATCCACGCATTTTATCATCTATATAATCCTCAATAGTATAAAAGGCTTTTTGTATCAGCCTCCCTTTAACAGCTCTTTTAAACTGCTGTAGTGGCAAAGATAAATTCACTCTGGAACTGAATTTGGAGCCAACTCTGGCAGCAGCATCAGGTTATGCTTATCATAAACATGCATTGTCCTCGGGACTTGACAATTATGTAAAATTTCAGCTCAATCGGACAACGGAAAGTGGATCAATTTAACTTGCAAAATTCCACGTTCACATACATACCCGGCAAGTTAAATAAAAGCTATAGTGAATAACAAGGAACAGTATAAAATCTGGATGTGTCTTAGAAAAACAGCCTTTATAAGACACTTTTTTAAACTATATTAATATAAATTTAATATTTTAATGTCGTACTGTTGATAAGTTGAGTTTTTTAATCAACCAAGCGACTTCATTTGTTAATCATAATTTACTAAGCGGCAGTCAGCCCTGTCAGTTTATGCAGGATATATAAATAAGGATGTCGCTATGGTTAAAGTCGTACAATACTAATCATTATTCCAACGTATAATGTATTCGAGTGGCCCGTTGCCGCAGTTAGTAGTGACCCAGCCTTTAGCTAGCAGAATCGATTACATCCAAGGGCCAACATTTTCTATAAACAATTCGTTGGTTCTTCGAGCCTGGGTGTATATTTGTATTTAAGTATGTATTTAAACTTATATATGTAGTATATCTACCAGTTGTCCGTCACCCATAACACAAGTATTAAATTACTTACTTTG
The DNA here is from genome assembly GCA_947086505.1 of Morpho deidamia. Classification (NCBI taxonomy): domain Eukaryota; kingdom Metazoa; phylum Arthropoda; class Insecta; order Lepidoptera; family Nymphalidae; genus Morpho; species Morpho deidamia. Next base: position 19,437,873 of record CAMTZC010000008.1, read on the forward strand.
GGGACGGACGACCGTGTGTGTAAGTGTCCCATTTATTTATTTATTATTTATTTAATCCATCCTCTTGCAAATACGGTTTAGCCCTAAGGAGTTACAGTCATTATGCAATTGCGGTATAGTAAAGCTAGTTGTTATATGATGAAGAAAGGAACCCAAGTGAGTAATATCACCACACCATAAAGGACATGAAACCGTAAAATAGTTTACGATTCTTGTTTATCGCAAGGAGTGAAGCCATCTCGTTATCTTAGAAGCCTCGCTTTAATATAAAGTGATATCCTGTGTCAATTAAGGAAGTTTAAGGCCTGTGTTAAGTGTTTTGTTTTCGAAAATTATATGGAACAATTTTCGCAATGTAACTTTGGAGTATTTAGATTTCATGGTTATAAAAATAATGGGTTACGAGTTTATCCTTGAGTAGTCTCGTACCATCCAAAAAAAATATTTGGAGCTTAAAAAAATAACATGGACCACGCAATCTCAAAGCGTTTTATCTCACTATTCTATAATAGACTATAAGATTTTACAAATAATAAACTTGATTCATTTTATACTCATTAATTATTTTCACACATGGTATTACTGTTGCTAGACGAACACATACATTTTAAAAGGATCGAAATATAAAATTAATTATTTATTTCAATGTCATCTTGTTTGAGTATTTTTGTTATATTAGGCTTTTAAACAGACGCCGGCTTCTTTCAAGTTACCATCTTAAATGAGATTTCATTTAGAAGATATTTATGATAAAATTTATATTTCATTTAATATAGTGGATACGATTTGCTACATACATACTGAATGTCTTTATAAAACCGATAAAATTCTAACAAATTGTGCATGTGCATTGTGCAGGTTATAGTGTCGAGATATATCTCTTCTTTAGCAGCATTGCTCTAAGCTTAACTGATATATTGCTTGCTAAATATACTCCGTAAACGTCAATTAAAGCAAAAGTGATGAGGAGACCTTACTTAGTTCCTGGATATGAGTTTCACAGAATAATATTTTAACTACAAATTGCCCAAAGCGTTTACTGTTTCAAAGCAAGTTAAGTTAAAAAAGTTTTTTACAACACTTCCTTACTTTTAACTGTTGAGTTCCCTCATCTGCGGCCAATCCGTGCAGCATGATTAGGTCATGCTTATTATAAACGTGCATCGTCATTGGAACTGGACCAGTATGTAAAATTTATCTTACTGGACACCGGAAAGTGGGTCTTATTTGCCAGATTCCACCTTCACATACGGCAAGTTAAATAAAAACTTAAAAAAAACCGATCGTTTTCGCGCAAAATATTCGCCCGTATGTATACTTGACCTGGTTTCGCCAGAGTGCTCTTTATTGCAGTTTTTATACAAACACACGTCACTAGCGACTGTCGCTGGACTTTCGATTCCCAGGGGAAAACGTAACATGGTTAAACTTAATTGGGAGTATTAGAATCTTTAAGATAGAGAGAGATATATTTGTTTCGAAGGTAATCCGAAATCAGCCTGAGCCACATCAAGGCTTCACCGAACCATCTTCTTCAACCGACGGACCACTAGAACTGTTACATTACGGTACGAACTAATTATTAACATAGCAAGTTTTGGGTCTCTGTAATACTGAATTTGGCACAAAACAGCTTTTTTTAATTCGGCCACTTTAATACTATGCGTGCGATTTGCTTTATAGCTTTTGTATATTATACCGAAATAATATTATTGCATTGGTAATTTAATACTTAAGTTGACGCAAACGAAATCGCAAGTATAGCTTGTATACAATAAGAAAATGATAAATATGTATACAAAGTTGTATTCTGTAGAGCCCAAGAGAGGGCCGCCCTCATTAAAGCGAGAGTTCTCAACGCGGAACATTATTATCTGCCTTCAACTTTGACGAGATCTTATATATACTAGACAAAACCGTGACTTCGTTTGCGCCAGGTTTAAAATAAATAATCACTGATTATCCTACTGCTGGGCATAAATTTAAATTCAAATTATTAAGGTGGTTTTTGTTTTAGGCATTTCGATTGATCAAATTATAGTCTGAACATAAATGGCAAAAACTTCAATCGTCTCCACTTTGCGGATGATCTAGTTCTATTATCAGAAAATCATTAAGATCTAGAGCTAATTTTGCAGCAGTTAGCGGACCAGAGCGCCAAGGCAGGGTTATCAATGAACGAAAGAGGAAGAAATAGAGTACGTTAGGGAATATGTTTACTTGGGGCAGCTGTTGTCTCCAAGGAATACTATGCAAGTGGAAATAGATTGGAGAATCTCCAACACGTGGAAGAGATATTGGTCGCTTAAAGAGGTAATGAAAAATCATGATATAACTATGCAAGACAAAAGGAAAGTGTACAACACATGCATCCTGCCGTGCTTAATATATGCCAGACCTGGGCACTAACAGAGCAGATGCTCAGCAAAATTAAAGTGTGTCAAAATTTAATAGAGAGAAGTGTAGCTGGAGTAAAAAGAAGAGATAGAATAAGGTTACAAGACATAAAAAAAAGAATGGAATTCAGACAAGCCGACAAAGTATTCAGAGAATTAAAATGACGATGGACAAGTCATATCGTGAGAGAGAATAAAGAGAAATGCCCAAGACAAACTAAAAAAAAAACAGAGGACAGACCAAACGTTGGGAAGACGATATTAGGGACATAGCAGGACCATTGAGGCAGAGGATAGCAAGGAATCGCACTGAGTGGGAGTCATTAGAAGAGGCCTTTGTCAAAAGACAAGATATAGAAGAAGTAACACCGGTTACCGACTAAATATGAAAGTAAATTAGGAATAAGTATATATAAGTAAATTGGTATATAGTAGTTAGGAAGGAAAAAGTATGTAAAATAGTAGTATATATAGCAATAAAGGCTTAATTTATTTTATTTATTTTAATTTTAAGTGGTGGTTGTGTGTATTGCTTTTGAGTATTGTTGCTAATAGAGGCATCTTGGGATACGTGTGGTGACTTCTCCTGCATGTATAAGGTATGTGAGTTTTGTCTGCTTCATACACTTAGAATTACATTACACATTTACATTACATAATTACATTCGCTTGATACACGCGGATTATAGCAAGTAAATCTTATATAGTTTCTGTAAATTCAAATTCTAAATATACTTTATTCAAATTAACTGTTCAACATGTGCATTTCAATCCTCAACTCTATGGCTGGTTTGGAAAGCTGTTCCTACTGAGAAGAGTCACGCAAGAAACTCGGCGGTTGCTCTTTTTAAAATATAAATCTTAACACTAGTTACATTTAGTTATTACTGTCTTGTACAGGTAAGAAGTGCACCTATATCCACACATCCTTATCATCTAAGTAATGCTCAACAGTATAGTAGGCTTTCTGTATCAGCCTCCTTTTAACAGTGTTTTTAAACTGCTGTAATAGCTGTATTTATTATATGCTATAATCCGCGATAAAGGAAAATATATTTATTGCGAAATTTAGAGTGTACGATCTGTTCTAATACCTGATACATGAAAAATTCGTGACAACTCATGCACTAGCTATTAATGATAATATGACAACACAAGCACTGCACATATTCACTACCACAATCTCAACAATTATTTTGCCTCAGAACTAAAACATCGTTAGGAGGTAGGACTGGCCCGTTGGCGCAGTGGGTCGCGAGTTCAATTCCCGCTGAGGGCCGGTATTTTCTATAAACAATTTGTTGGTTCTTCGAGCCTGGGTGTATATTTCTTGTATGTATTTAAAATTATATATGGAGTATATATACCAGTTGTACGTCACTCATAACACAGGTATTAAGTTACTTACTTTGGGGACGGACGAACGTGTGTGTAAGTGTCCCATATATTTATTTATAGACTCCGCGAAATAATCGTAAAGCGACGCATCACCTAAGCTACAGTTATATAGTAACGAGTTTAACCACCACTGTCTACTTGTTCGTTAATCGTACTATTACTAATCTATTATACTATAAATGATCTGTTTGTGATGGGAAGTGCATGTGTTATTTCTGCATGTATCAAGTATGAAAACGGATGGTACATTTAGCATTACATATATTTTCTTGTATCACGGATTATAGCGCAATAATATTATTACTTTTGTATTATAGACCTCTGCAACGTAACGCCTTATTGTATAATTTATTTAAAAAATTTGGATTTGGATTATGCACTTCTTTTGGCTTATTTCGCTTCTTATTTGGTCATTGCGCGACCTATTAGATAATAAAATGATCAGTAACACGTCCAATACTATAAATAATTAGTGACGCGAGTAATTCTGCAGCCAAATTATTTTATCACTACACAATCGTATGACGCAGTTTGTTTTTATTTTAAAGACATCAATTACTCTTTACTTAGCCGTGTGGTATCCGACAGAATAGAATAGACCACCCTCCTTTCTTACCGAGGTATCGTAAAAGGCGACTAAGGTAAATGCCGTGTGGTATCCGGCTGCATAGAATAGACCACCCTCATTTCTTACCGAGGTGTCGTAAGAGGCGACTAAGGTAAGTTGACGTCAGGCAGGCGGCCGGTCGTAAAATACGTAGCCAAATCATATGACAACATGTTTGTAACATGTTGTTCCGATCCCACTTATGCGAAGAATGCGATAAGGGCAGGAGAATGATGATGACATCATTTACTCTTTACTATTCAGCGTACCGTGGTGTCTCTTGTGATGTATAAGTTATGTAATAAATCATCTTCAACCTGTTTCTGACCACTGTTGAACATAGGATTTTCGAATATAAGCTTTTAATCATTCATATAATGGTCAATTGTGTAATTAGATATGATAAAAAAACAAAGAGCCATACGTGGCATCTACAATTTAAGTCCGCGTGATTCCCTGCGAGAGAAGTTTAAGGAAATAGGTATTCTTACATTTGCTTCACAGTATATTTTAAACAATGTAATTTTTGTACATAAAAATATAAAGAATTATAAAACGATGTATATAATAGACAAAGTAGGAACCGACATAAGCTTGCGACTCCTGCTTTGCGCCTAGCAAAAGTACGTAAGTCGTTTGTGGGTTTGGGTATAAGATTCTATAATAAAATTCCGAAATCAATTTGGCCATGCCATTACAGCAGTTTAAAATACTACTACTACCTACTATACTGTTGAGGATTACTTAGATGATAAGGATGTGTGGATATAGGTGCACTTCTACCCTGTACAAGACAGTAATAACTAAATGTAACTAGTGTTAAGATTTATATTTTAAAAAGAGCAACCGCCGAGTATCTTGCTTGTTCTTCTCGGTAGGAACAGCTTTCCGAACCAGCAGTAAAGTTGACGATTCAAAAGCACTTGTTTACAAGTATACTTGAATAAAGAATTTAATTAATAATTTTGAATTTGAATTTGAATACGCATTACGTAGAAGCATATCTCTAACACTTAATTTAAACCTTTCTTTTGACTGGTCTAGTATGGATTGCGGAATTTTATTGCATGCATTCTTCTTTCATTCGTCTTTTTCATTGCCCAACATTCTGATCCATACAACACGACAGGTCTTACGAATGTGACGGTTAATGTGTAACTATATATTTTAACTTATCCGCCGTGTAATATCCAGCTGAGTAGAATAGACCACCCTCATTTCTTACTGAGGTGTCGTAAAAGGCGACTAAGGTAAGTTGACCCTCTGTGTGGTATCTGCTTTAGTAGAATATACCACCCATATTCCTAATGAGGGGTCAAAAAATACAACCAAGTAAAGATGACACCGGTCGTGAAATACGTGGCCAAGTCATGTGACAACATTTTTGTAACAGGTTGTGCCGACCCCTTTTAGAGTGGGATAAGGGCAGGTGGATGATGATGATGATGGATCAAGAAGATCATCATAAGGAAAGATATCAAATAATTCGTATAATTAGTTTTAGATTATTATGACATTTCGTGATAAAAATGAGTTGCATATAAATTATTAATGTCTATTAAAATCAGTTATTATCGACCAAATCTATCGCAAATAAAATTGTCTAAGTTCAAACCCCGGATGACATCTACTAGATTTCTATAAACACTTGTGTTTAATAGAATTAAAAAAAAATTGTGATAGCTATTTTGCTATATTCCAACATTAGAGGAAATCTAATATAATATTGGTTTGTTAACAATTACAAATACATTACTGTAATATTTATTTTTGTAAAGAGTGACCGCCGAGTTTCTTGCTGGTTCTTCCCGGTTAGAGCACCTTTCCGAACCAGTCGTAGCTTTAATTTAATTTTAATTTAACGATTCAAAAGTGCTTGTTAAGGCCAATTCGAATAAAGAATCATTTGAATTTGAATTTGAATCTATGTAATGCTTTTATTATTCAACATTCTTATCAAATTTTTAAAATAATGTTGTAATCGCATTTAAGTTTTATAAAGAATACATTTAGAGGCCATTAGGGGCATACGGACAATCAGAAAATGTTGTTTTGATTTTAGTATATCATTTATCATATAACATTGACTTAAGCTGACCGACGTTAATCATAAAAGAACAAAATTAATTATAGCAAAACATAATCAATTAGTAATTATGAAAAATTAATATAAATTAATTAAGTGGGAAAAATCACTATTCAAAAATATTAGACCTTATGTAAAAAATATATTTTTTTACGTAAAAACTTATTTTACAACGAAAATTTTCGCAAGCAACCAATCTTTACTTGATGTGTAATAAATTACAATATGTTTAGTTTATAAAATATATACTTACACAGGGTTAGGAAAACGATTAAAATCAATTAGGTCTTAACACTTATCCAACACATTACACTTTAACTATCACTATTGAATCTAGGTCCAGTCCACGATGTACATTGTGAACGTCACAATATTTCCGAGCACAACGATAGATTGGTGATAAGCGCCATGTTTTAATTATTTGAATTCGGAATTGAACACGCCTAGACTTTATTTTTTTTATTATTTTTCTTTATTCTGTACAGGCGATGCAAAGGACGCGAGCTGGGCGGCACACAGCGCCGCGCGCATCGTAAAGTTTCAACTTCAGGGCGTTTGGTTTGCGCATGACTGCAACTTCAGGTCACAAGTCTGACCTCGTTTTGGGTGTAATGAATTATTTTCGAAATGGCAATGCACTGCACGCGCGATTTTCCGTTTCTTTTTAACTGTCACACGAAATATTTCAAATAACTAACTTTGTTTACATGCCGACGTTACTTATAAATAATTTATGAGACAGGCCGCTAATTCTGATATATTGCTGTCTACTCGTGATTTATGAACGACTGTCACTCTTACGGGTTCTAATCCTTTATATGGATTTTTTTATAAACAATATAAGAATGCTTTATTAATACTTACAATTTATCAAGGCTTAAATTAGGGAGGACAAAGTCGTGGATTTCACTACTCTACTCGTATATACATATACTAGCAATGCCCGCGGTTTCACCCGCGTCCATACCGATCTCATGGTAGTGGAAAGTCTGCGAAGTCGGGCTATAGATTTATTTTGTAGATTATTTAATTATAAAAAATGGGTATTATCAGTATTCTTGGAATAAGAGCTAACTCACCAAATACAGTCCCTGCTACAACGGTCGCTAGAATGAATTTGTTATGGCATTATTTTCTTTCGATTTACATTTTTAAATTCGTAATATCTTTTGATTGGGATGTCGGATTTTAATAATTTAAAAAGTATTTTACAGGTATTGAAACAGTTTTTAATAAAATATCATTTAATGGGATAAGGATTAATACAGAGATATGAAAACATTACAAACATATACACAAACATACAAATCTTTCCTCTTTATAATATTAGTATAGAAAAGAGAGTTTGTATGTTCATTATATACTTCAAAACGAGTGGATTTAAATGAAATTGTTAGATAATCTTTAAATTATCAGAACGGATAATACTGTAAAGTTTGGAGATTTTTATTTTGTTTAACCGTCATAAACAGTTTTTTTTATTTTTAATGTATTGTTTATTATAAAATTAATATATCATATTTCATTTAAATTAAGGGCATACTAGTATCTATGTACATTTAATAAAATAATGTATTCAACAAAGAATATGCCGCCCAACCTTGACCTTATTACAGACATTACAGAATGTGGTTATGTGGCGTCTCTACGCATCGTAGAGGTCACAATATCGTAGCTACAAGGTTTTAATAAAGAAACCAAAGCTGATAAATTAACTTTGTGCGTTAAGTTGCAAAGAATTTTGTTTTCTTTTGTGTAACTAAAATGTCATTTTGTATCACCTATTATTTCTAAACATTTATCTATATCATCATCCTCCTGCCCTTATCCCACTCCAAGTGGGGTCGGCACAACATGTTGCAGACATGCTGTCATATGATTTGGCTACGTACTACGACCGGCCGCCTGCCTGACGTCAACTCACCTTAGTCGCCTTTTACGACACCTCGGTAAGAAATGAGGGTGATCTATTCTATGCAGCCGGATACCACACGGCGTCTAAACATCTATCTATACTTATTATTAAACAAAGTCCCAAAAAGCTGTCTGTCTGTATGTAATCAATTTTCTCAAAATCTACTGAACGGATTTTTATACGGTTTTCCAAAAAAGATAGTGCAATACTTCCAAATGGTTTAAGTAAATAGTACATATCGATATAATGTAAATTGTGTTGAAGAGATCGCCCAGTTGTTAAAAAACTTGCTTGCTGGAAGTTTAAGTCGCGTGCGCTGCGTAAACCAGCAGAGATACGCTCAAGTAATGTAGTAAAGAATTGTAGATCTATAACAATACTACAAAAAAGTCAGCGACAGCATGTCTCTATCTCTCACGGTTATTTTACAACAACTATTTTTATATTTAAAATTCTACGTGGGTGAAGCCTCAGGCACAGCTAGTTTAAAATATAAAAAATATACTTACATACACGGTCGTCCATCCCAAAAGTAAGTAACTTAATACTCGTGTTATAGGCGACGGACTACTGGTAAATATACTACATATAATTTTAAATATGTACATACAAATATACACCCAGGCTCGAAGAACCAACAAATTGTTTATAGAAAATGTTGGCCCTCTGCGGGAATCGAACTCGCGACCGGCGAGCTGAAGGCAGGGTCACTGCCCACTGTGCCAACGGGTCAGTTCATGTAATTCAATATGTAATCTCGATCAAATTTGGAAAAACTGAATCTTATATATCGATTACAAAATGCCTCTTGCCTTCAGAAAGAGGAAAATGAATAACATAAGTAGTACGAAAGTAAATATAGTAACTTCATTTACAATTAAATATATTTTCTTTTATTAGGGAAAATATTATTTTTATTACTTTCGATTTAATGAAGCCACACTAGTCGGAAATGTTGCTCTTGCTAAGAAAAACAAAACAGAAATTAAGAAAGTAGCAGTAACTTTTATACTTTTCGTTGTAAATAATGTTTTATATTGTATTTCGCTATAATCTATAATTATATATAATTCGCTATAAACTATAATTTTGATAAAGTTAATAGAAAATATATATAATGCTAAATGTAGAGTGCAAGTCTGAAAATTGCGCCCATTATAGAAAAGACGTGAAGTGCAAGATTAAGACGATAGATGAAAATCATGTGATCAAACGAGTGCTAAATATGAATTTGTGAAGTATGAAATGCATATAAAAGGAGTAGGGCCAGAGTTGACGGATGATAAGAGAGAATGGAAGAAAAAATCATGTTGTGCCCATACTTAGAATGGGATAAACGCATGAGAATGATATTATATGTAGAGTGGACTATCCGTTTTCATACCTGGATTTTACCAAGCTGGATTCTTAAAAACACATACACTACAATCCACCACCACCACTAGAATACACAATCACTACACACGTTCACTATCACAAACTCAACAATCGTTTTGCCCCGCAACCGAAGCATCATCAGGAGATAGACCCCAAAACAAAATCGCAGAGCGAAGCATCACACAAGCAAATTCATATTTATAGAGTAAAGTAAGGTAACGGCCTGTTACTATCCCACTGTTGGACATAGGCCATATCTTTCCGTTTCATGAGAAGGATTGGAGCTAAGACCGGCAACGCTACTCCAATGCGGATTGTTGGGCTACACATATTCCTAGAATTCTCTAAAGATATGCATGTTTCGACACGATGTTTTCCTTCACCGAAAAGCGTATGTGAAATTGCAATCATTAATTAAACGCTTAAGTTTTAATAGAAAAACTCATTGATCCTTGCCCGGGGTTTGAACTCGTAGTCTACAGTGAATCGCACGGCCTCACCGCTGGGCTATCGCAACTTTTTCTATATAGTGATTAGTTTTATTAAACTTAGAAATGCTCACCTTATATATAAAACTTCTAGTCACTAAAGTTTTAACAGTAAAAACACTAGATTCGAGATAAAAGATCACTGATTTATACAAAGTCCGTTAAGATTCTTGAGCAAACTGAGTCAAATGCACGCGGAATCATTCTTAAAATCATTCCGAAGTCGTCCACACTGATTCATGATTTTTGGAATACTGACAGAGAATTCGCACACTCAATGCAATAAAATTTTTACTATACAGAACATTCATACGTAGTGTATTTCCTGAGTGAATAAATTGTTATAGAATTATTGTACTTAGAGTAGGGATGCCTTAAATGAGCCATATTGCAATAGAGAGTAAAGTAAGTAATAAGGGTGATCTATCTGTCTCTCTTTTATATGACTTGCCCGTTGGAGCAGTGGTTAGTGACCCTGCCTTCAGCTCCGCGGGTCGCGGGTTCGATTCCCGCCAAGGGCCAACATTTTTTATAAACAATTTGTTGGTTCTTCGAGCCTGGGTCTACCAGTTGTCCGTCACCCATAACACAAGTATTAAGTTACTTACTTTGGCTACGGACGACCGTGTGTGTAATTATCCCTTAGATATTATTATATTTTTAAAGCAAACCCATTTAACTATTATGCGGTACAATTTCCGGACAGAAAAAAAAAATATGTTAAATTGATATTTACATTAATCCGCCGTGTGATATCCGGCTGAGTAGAATAGACCACCCTCATCTCTTACCGAGATGTCGTAAAAGGCGACTAAGGTAAGTCGACCCGCCGTGTGGTATCCGGCTGAGTAGAATAGACCACCCTAAGGTATAACTGACTGGCTAAGGTAAGTTGACGAAAGGCCGGTCGTAAAATAACTAGCCAAAACATGTCACAACGCGTTTAAAACCTGTTATACCGACCCCACTTAGAGTGGGATAAGGGCAGGAGAACGACGATGCTTTGTAAAATTGTTGCAATTCAGTAAACAGTGTTGCAAATAACTACATAACTAAATATAGCACATTGACGTAAAATAGTTAAATATATTTCGTTAAAAATGCGTGTAATATTTTTAAATGGCTATTTATGTTGGTTAGTATGAGGGACCGCGGAAGCGTGGTCAGAAATAACCGCGCGCGTGTCACACCACGCGCTCGAGTGCTGCTCGGGAATTGCCTAGGGATGACAGTCATGGTATGTTATCGATGGTTTGTTGTATCAATTTTTATGCTGTTGTCCAGAGCATGGCACTTTCACGGGGACCGCCAGGTATTGAAAGTAAATCAAAGCCACAGATAGATCACAATAAAATACGTAACCTAAAAACAAACACAAACAAAAAAACCCAGTTTTTTACAAAAACAAAAAAAAGATACGCAAAGAAATGTGACCATGTAAAGAAGAACACCACTCAGCGTGATTTGAGTTGATTTGTGGGTACTTCAAAACCGATTTTCGGTGGCAAAAATACACCTAGAACGTCAGCGAGTTTTACTTAACGCACGCTTAGTACGAATATTAAAGTGAACAAGTTAAAAAAGAGTTGTTTTGTGGAAAATTGCAATAAAGCGTAGCGTAGCGCCTACAAAACTCGTGAGTGCTAAAGACTCATTACTGTAAAGAGCAAGAAAACACTAGAGTTTTAAATGGTTTGTATCATGATATCATAGATGACATTGAAATTACGATGTAGCTAAAAGTAGCAGCCTTTTACTATGCCCACTGCTGGGCTGAGGCCTCCTCTCTCCGTTTTTGGAGAGAAGGATTGGAGCTAAGACCTACCACGCTGCTCCAATGCGGATTGGTAGGTTACACATATCCCTAGAATTCTCTAGAGATATGCAGGTTTCCTCACGATGTTTTCCTTCACCGAAAAGCATGTGATAAATTGCAATTATCAATTAGACACATAAGTTTTAATAGAAAAACTCATTGGTGCCTGCCCGGGTTTGAACCTATGTCGTCTCTAGAGAGTCGCACGGTCTCACCGCTGGGCTAACGATACACTACGATGTAGCTAGATTCACTATAATACCAAACGTGCGATATATTAAAAAACCCGAACGGTAGGACGCCCACTTAGAGAAGGTACTCGAAGCGGTGATCTATATTATTGAAAACAAACACTTATTTCTTACAAAAATAACTTTATTTACTTCGCTCACTTTAGAGTCCAATTGCAAGCTTTCGTCTCACTGCCGAGTCATGTTTTTAAGCCGCCATTTTAGGAATTATCACGTGAACGGAAACGCATGCAATTAGCAACGCAGCGATAGATTCATAGAAATTATAACGTATCATATGCTAACACCTTTAAATCGCAATAACATTATTACAATTATCAACCAATTATATTATTATAACAATTAACAAAACACTCAAATATTAATATTCAATTAATGTATGATAGAATTCATTTATCGCTTCCCGAAGTAGTGCCAATGGCGCTAGTAGTCAAATACTGTTCTTAATAATGTAATAATTAGTAAATATACTTAAATAAGTAATTGAACCTAACAATACGGTGCTTCGGATGTATTGATTAGCGAAAGGACGGGGCAGTGTTTAAAGAGACCCTGACCCGGAGGCGGTGTCCAGGGTTCAGAGCTGCTGCTGGCAGAGATGAGGGCAATGTGCACAATGTTACCCTGTCCTTGCCAATATTAATGTGGTTGAGCACGATCAGGTGAGTTTATTATATTCGCCGCTCATGCTTGTCGGGTAGCGATGACCTATAATGGGTTTTTCTGATGTAATTTATTTAAAAATTTTTTATATTTTAGCATGAGACGTTACGTTGCGGAGATCCATATTAGAAGACTAATGTAACTATTATTTCGGTATCCACAATAATATAAACTATATGTAATGCTAAATGAAGAATGTACCTACTTATGCGTTTTCATACCTGATACACGCAGCTAAAAACCCATGCATTAGAAATCTCTAATTCTTTGTGCGTATTCATTTTGGTTATTACGCGATGTTTCATATTATTCGAAACCACACTAATATAAATAATAATAATATTATAAATATATCGAAATTCTACTTGTCTTCCGTTTGGTCGCAACACTTTCACAACCGCCTTACTCAAGTACTGCTCACGTTCACTACCACAATGTAAACAATCCTTCCGTCAGTAACCGAAGCTACATCAATACACTTAATAATCTTTTAATCGATATAATAATTTATCGACTATGTGCAACTCTATCTCCCAACGCTCGCATTAAGCGGTAACGGTATACGTTATTAATAGGAAACATTATACTTTTACGATATTATTAATTATATAAGGCAACATTTAAATTCACAGGTAATGTTTGGAATTGTTGCAATCAACGATGATTAAATTTATCGGGAATCAAATCGGATCAAATTCAAAAGTAATAGTAAAACATGTTAGTTAAAAGAGAACTTTTAACCGTTAACCGTTGAGGAGTTCTCTCGTCCGGAACCAATCCAGGCAACATCATTCTTATTATAAACATGCATTGTCATCTGGACTGGAGCAGTATGTAAAATTTCAGCTCAATTGGACACCGGGAAGTGGGTCAAATTTAACTTGCAAGATTCCACCTTCACATATATACAATAGAGTTGAAATAAAAGCTTTTAATTATTAAAAGTAAATAGAAAATATATACAATGCCAAATGAGTTCATCATTCATTTACAAAGCTTTGCGATTTTGTCGTGGATTCTGCTGATAATGCTTCGGTTCTGGGGCAAAACGATTGTGCAACCTGTTGTTTTTTTTTGACATACATCATCATCCAGCCCTTATCCCATTCTAAGTGTTCGGTACAACATGTTGTAAACATGTTGTCATGTTTGAAACATATTATATCATCACAACAATGCTGAGAGTCAAATTGAGGCTACGAATAATACTAGTAGAAGAAGATGCTGTTGCCCAGTAAAAGCCTACCCGTGTCTCTCGGATTCAAGACATACAATTCATGTTTACAACATGTTGTCACATGATTTGGCTACTTATTTTACGACCAGTCGCCTGGCTGACGTCAACTTACCTTAGTCATATTTTACGGCCCCTCGGTAAGAAAGAGTGTGGTCTATTTTACTCAACCAGATACGACACGGTGGGTCAACTTATCTCAGTCACCTTTTACGACACTTCATTAAGAAATGAGGGTGGTCTATTCTCCTCAACCGGATACACACGGCGGTTGATTTACCTTAGTCGACTTTTACGACACCTCGGCAAGTAATGAGGGTGGATTATTCTAGTCAGCCGGATATCACACGGAGTTTTTATTGACATGCAAGTTAAAAATTTCAAATTCTAAATATTCTTTATTAAACTCGTAGTTCAACAACTCTACTGCTGGTTCGGAGAGCTGTTCCTATTCAGAAGACGCAGGTATATAATATTTCAATTATGTCAAGCAGACTTTCACATTATATATGAGGACAAAATTCAGGCATTTCTCAACAGAAATGCAACATATTTTGTTTGTAAAAATAACATTTTTTTTTCTTTTATCGACTTGGCACTCTCTGTAATAGATGTCAACGCCTCAATAACAACATCAACAGTTCTGTTTTTCGCACACATTCGCGTAAAGCGACAAAATTTAAAATTAACTAGCTGAATCGAATAGAACATACTACTCACGGCCTGTTAGTATCATTTTGCGATAACTGCTAGGATCTCCATTTAAACTATATAGTTTAAGAGATTTTATAATCACGAAATGCTTAAGTAACTTACCTATAATTAATATATTGTCGAAAATTTTAGAAAAATTTAAACAGGTATGTTTATTCAAAAACGGCTAAACAGAATTAGCAAATCTTTTATTGTTCTGCGTATTCACTTACACAATAAAAATTCCGCATCCATATTAGACTTGCCAATAGAAAAATTTAAATTAAGTGTACGAAATATACTTATACGTAAAGCATATCACAATTGAAGATTGTATGACTGATAAAATGCCTGGATTTGAAAATACTTTCAGCTTCACATAAGACTAGAATTTAATAATGTAAATTGAAAATGTTTCAAAGATTGCTGGTTCTTCTCGGTAAGAAGACAACATTCCGAACCAGTTGTAGCTTCATTCGTTTTTTGAATCGTCAAGCATCAATATGATTTATTGATGCTTGACGATTCAAAAGTGTTTGAGAGAGCTTATTTGCATTAAGATTATTTTGATTTTGATTTAGAAACTCTTCTTCCTCCTACCCTTATCCTACTCTAAGTGAGGTCGACGGAATAAATCAAGCAGGATTCAAAAAACTTGAAAGAACCAGCAAGAAATTCGGTCAATCTGTAAAGATTTTAAATATCTCTGTCTCTGCATTACTTTCGAGTTTATGGTGAACAGACGCGGCGGCGAATTTTAATAAAATATAATAAACAAAAACCTTCTGCCCTTATCTCACTTTAAGTGGGGTCAGCACAACATGTTGTCACATGATTTGACTACGTATTTTACGACCGGCCGCTTACCTGACGTCAACTTACTATAGTCGTATTTTACAATCATGATTTTTTATTATAATCGAGTTTTAATTAGGTAGAGTGCTATCTCTTAACCTTTTCCTCCCAACACCTCTAGTGAGAGGTTACTATTCCAGTATAAATCGTGTAAACTCGATCTTACATTTTGAAAAATGTTATACATGTCGCTCATTAATATATGACATCAAAAGAAACATTGATTTATGATTTACATTTGTAAATAAGTAACAAGATGTATACGTATCATTAAATGGCCGAAAGTTGACAGAAATATTGCGTATTCCGTATTTATTGTACAAGCCGATCACACTATCAAGCGTATCACACTAGATGTTGAAAAAAATACATGCTGTCTTTTTGAAAGTTATTTGCGCGACTGGTTGCCTTCGTTTGCGTCGACCTAAGGGTCAAAATATCGTCAATTATGTTACTATATTGATTTTTTATCGATATACAAAAGAAAAAAGGATTTTTCTAATATTTTAGTCCATCAATTCATAGGTTAGCTGGTAGAGATCTCTATCAAAGGGTTAGTTATTAATCTTTATAAATTTATTTTTTCATGGTACATTAATAATAAATAAACTGTAATAGCCCAGCGATGCGACCGTGCTACTCTTTCGAGTGGGTCACAAGTTCAAATTCCGAGCAGACTCCAATGAGTTTTCTAAAAAAAATTGTGTCTAATTTATAATTGTAATTTGTCATACGTTTTGTGGTGAAGGAAAACATCGTGAGGAAACCTGCATATCTCTAGAGAATTCTGATATATGTGTAACCTGCTAATCAGCATTGGAGCAGCGTAGTAGGCCACCCTTTTCTCCAGAAACGGAGATAGGAGGCCTATACTTAGCAGTGGGATAGTAACATTCCGTTACTTTACTTAAAAAATAATAATAATAATCATCAATATACCAAATTTTCTTTCTATTCTATTCTATTTTACTTACTTGACTCTACTACTTATTTAACTTACTATTTCTCTATCGGATTAGCAGTGAAATAAAACCAGACTAAGGGATCGACTTCACTATCTGATTTTGGTTGATAGCTAAGAGTAGCTTTGGTCTAGCTGATTAAACAGACAGACTAGCATATACAATATTAGTATTGATATTGAACTTCGTAGAGGTTTCGATTATATTAAGTCAAGGGAAAAAAACGTATTTCAAACTGCTAGACATTCTTTTTGGCACATCAGTCAGAAGTAAAATTTCAAACCGTCTAAACACACAAAAATCCCTAAAAAAATCAGGTAAGTGAATTATTTATTACGCAAAACTAAAACAGAACCGAAGAATATTTGACTTATAATGACACGTATCAAAAACAGCACAGAAATTCTGTTAAACCTAATAAAACCTTGTGTATTTAAGATGTGATCCTTTCGTTTAAATCGATCAGGGCCTGAAGATCAAAGCTATTGAACAGCGTAGTTTACCCTTTGACACTTGAATCAAATTGTATTTTATTTTATTTCAGTATTCCAACAGCGGTTTTTACAATATATCTAATTACATATATCTAAATCGAGGTTCACGTGGTCCGATTTTGTATAGTTTGCCAAAGATCAACAAAATCAAATCCCCACCCGTCCACCAGTCCTACCATGAACTCTTATTGCGACTCAATTGAAGTCGTAATGATGAAAAAGTTCATAGTAGGCCTACTGTAGGCCTACCATGAACTTTTAGATGACGATTCAATTCAATTCTTTTTAGATAACGATTCAATTCAGAATCAATACCTTAACCGAACCGCTTTCTTTTCGTACCATGAAGTGTGGATTGCATTAGGGTCGTAATGTTTGAAAAGGAAAACGTTATATGAACTATAGATAACTGTCTCTTTTACTCACATGTTTTATGACGCATTCCGAACGAGCTTCCAAACCTTGAGCGGCGCATATAGCATTTTTAAATGTTTGTTGAGCGGCTCTAAATTTTCCCATACAAATTAAATAATTTATAGAATTAGGCGTTACTTTGCGGAGATCCATAATACTAAAGTAATAGTAAATTATTTTGCTATAAAACGCGATAAAGTAAATAGGAAATATAGTAAAGTAAAGTAAAGTAGCGGCCTGTTACAATCCCACTGCTGGGAATAGGCCTCCTCTCTCCGTTTAAGGAAAGAAGGGTTGGAGCTAAGACCTACCACGCTGCTCCAGTGCGGATTGGTAGGTTACACATATCTCCAGAATTCTCTAGAGATATGCAGGTTTCCTCACGATGTCCTCCTTCCTTCACCGAAAAGCGTGTGATAAATTGCAATTATCAATTAGACACATAAGTTTTTAATAGAAAAACTCATTGGTGCCTGCCCGGGGTTTGAACCCATGATCGGCTCTAGAGAGTCACACGGTCTCACCGGTAGGCTATCACAGCTTGTGCTATAGGAAATATATATAATGCTAAATATAGAGTGGACTATTCGTTTTCATACCTGAAACATGCAGCATTTGTTAAAACACATGCACAAATCTTCACCATCGCCACCACAATACACAAGCACTGTTGAGTTTGTGATAGTGAATATACATTTAGCATTATATATATTTCCCATTTACTTTATCGCGGATTATAGCAAAATAATAAACGTTGCTACGTCCAAAGTTTAAACAACTAACGACTTGTTTGATAAACTTATAAATGTTATTTCTAAGATTGTATTAACTTATTTTACAGTAGAAAAGGTTTGACCTAAAACAATGTTCATCTCGTATTGCTTTGCGATAGTTTTTATTGTCAGCAGGGTGGTCTTTACCATAAGGACAAATGGGGCCCGAATTTTTAGGATTCTCCTAAGGCTAATATACACATAAAAAACGTTTGTTAAAGTAACTATTGGTACAGTAAACAACAATTATAGAACTGATAGAACATAGTCGTTATCAACGCCAAAAATATTGTATCATGTTTCCGTACGGAGGAGCGGCCATGTTGAAAGCGGTTATCTTGCGACGGAAGGAAAACCATGTTATTATAGTGCGATATGGCGTTTTTTTTTACCTTGAGAGCGTGACTACAAGTTGAAGTATGATAGACACTTGTAAACTTTTTATCTGGACTTTTTTACGGGTCACCAAATTCTTACGCGTACAAGGTCCTCAGTGTATGCTGCCAGCCCTTATTAACAAATTTGTATCGCGTTTATTAAAATTTCCTTGTAGCCATAGGTGTGTCCACAGATAACCGCCATGGTCTCAGGTATACCATGGGCCTGATCCGCAGTTTTATATTTGTACTTGCCGCTCTCCTCACGTTGATCTCTCAAGCCGCCGGCTGTACTAGGAAGGTGTACATCGCCTGCAGAAAGCCAGCACCGTGTGGGAAATAGAATTGAGTAAGCATCTTTCCATACTGTGAAAGGTGCAACATAAATCTCCTATCCTTATCGCGGGTCCCCTTATTAGAAGATAAAGGAGTAAAATGTCCGACAGGAAATTTTCTAATAAGTGCCATAATTTATTTTTACAATGCAAGAATCCCGCGCTTTTCAGTGAAGGAAAACAAAGCGAAGAAACCTGCATATCTTCGTATAATTCCTGAGATTTGACCTGCTGGGAATAGGCCTCCTCTCTCAGTTTCTGGCGAGAAGGGTTGGAGCTAAGACTTACCACGCTGCTCCAATGCGGGTTGGTAGGTCACACATATCCCTATAATTCTCTAGAGATATGCTGATTTCCTCACGATGTTTTTCTTCACCGAAAACGTGTGATAAATTCCAATTATCAATTAGACACATGAGTTTTAATAGAAAACCTCATTGGGGCCTGCCTGGGTTTGAACTCATGTTCCCCTCGAAAGAGTCGCACTGTCTTACCGCTGGGCTATCACAGCTCTATATGACCTACTTACTTGCTTCCAATAAGAGCAACATGGTAGAAAAATCCAACCCTTCCAAAAGGATTTCTTATCCGTACCAGGAATAAAATCAGTGGTCCATCTATATTTCTTGCATTTTCTAACTATATGGATGGAGTTTTTAGGACCACCTTGTATTATATGTTTTTAATTATCATCTATTTACGATTTTGTCGTGGAGCCTATCCTCCTGATGATGCGTCGGTTTCGGGGCGAAACGATCGTCGAGATTTTGGTGGTGGTTGTGTGTATTGCTTGTGTGCATTGTTGCTGGTGGAGGCGTCTTGGGATGCATTCGGTGACTTGTCCTGCATGTGTAAGGTGCCTGCTTCATACACATTAGCATTGCACACATTCGCTTAACCAGCGCGGATTATAACAAAGTAGTTCTTTCATCTATTTATTTTCTTTATAGGTATGGCCAATAAAGCTTGATTTTTTTTCAGATGCACAATGGCTAAAGTTAGCTGGACATTCTTGTATACGATGTTGATAGTCCTGTTCTCAATATTGACGATTGGAAGCGCCTGCAGCAAAAAAAGCATACCATGTTCCGGAAGAGCACCATGCAGAAGGGGACCGTATAGGAACTGATAACGTGATGTCTATCCAAAATAATTTCCGTGATTAATATTTCAATGAACATAATTTAGACGCCAAAAAAAAACATAATGTACTGAAGGAAACACAGACAATAAATGATGTTCTAAAATTTCAACTCAAAACTCAAAAGAAGTTATGGAATTGTCGAGTAATTTTGGAATATTTTTAGCTAGATCAATTTTCATAGCAATTCTCATTTCAAATGAATAAATAGTTGTTCCAAACTTGCGTTTAATTTTCCGCAAACTCCTTTCGTAATCGAGAAATATTGTTTTGGGTCAAACTCCACCTAGTTTAGTTTATTTATTTGTTTAAACTATTCTTTTAGTTTCAGATTGTTGTGGTGGAAGACTCAATTCAATTATTCTCTTTTACAGACATCTCTGGTGATCCAGCATGGTTCAAATTTAAGAGTGAAGCGACATGCAAATCTGTTAAGCCATGACTTCAAGATTATAAGATTTCGACATCTCTAAGATTCAGTAAGTATAAAAAAAACTAACCTAATAGAATTGTTCTGCTGGTCATAGGCCTCATTTATCCATTTTTTGAGAGAAAAGTTGGAGCTCAGACCTACCACGCTGCTCCAATGTGGATTGATAGGTTACACATATCCCTAGGCATTTGCAGGTTTCCTCATGATGCCTTCACTGATAAGCGTGTGATAAATTGCATGTCTGACAGTGCCTGTACGGGGTTTCAATCCGTGAACTCGTTCAAATCCCGGGCAACAATGAGTTTTGTTAAAACTCATATGCCTTTTTGAAATTATGAGTGTTTGCACGCATTTCGTGAACGTAAAACATCGTGAGGAAACCTGCATATGTCTAGAGAATTCTGGGGATATGTGTAACCTACCTATCCGCATTGGAGCAGCGTAGTGAATTCAAGCTCCAACCCTTCTCTCCAAAAAAAGGGACAGAAAAGGCCTATGGTCAGAAGTTGAATAGGAACAGGCCGCTATTTTACTTTACTTGAGACTTCTAATTTGGACAGGGGTTTATTGTAGCTATGTATTTTTTATAGGGAGGTTGGTGTATGATGAAAATTTGGAGGGCCCTCCTAACAGTGCTGATATTTTTGGTAGCATCATTGCAGATAGCGAGCGGCTGCGGCCGGAAGAGGGTGGTTTGCAATCCAAATAACCCACCCTGCAAGAAATAACTGAAGGTTAAACTATATATTCTTTATTCAAGTAAACTTTTAAACAGGTGCTGTTCAATCGTGAACTCTACTGCTGGTTCGGAAGGCTGTTCCTACCGAGAAGAGCCAGCAAGAAACTCGGCGGCTTCTCTAATCAAAATATAAATTCTTATCACTAGTTACATTTAGTCATTACTGTCTTATACAGGGTCAAAGAGTAGCTATGTCCACACATTCTTATCATCTAAATAATCCTCAACATAGGCTTTCTGTATCATCCGCCCTTTAACAGTGTTTTAAACTGCTGTGTTGGCAAAGTTAAAAGTGATTGCGGAATTTTATTATAGAATGTTATATCCAAACCAACAAACGATTTACGTACTTTTGCAAGGCGCAAAGCAGGAAACGCAAGCTTATATCGGTTCCTACTTTGTCTATTATATATATCACCTATTGATTTATAATTATTTATATTTTTATGTACAAAAAATAAATATCTTATTATAGTTCTTATTTTTGGCGGTGTTTTGTGATACAAGCCGTTACTAATCCTACACGTATAAGATATGAGAACGGTTTATGCTTCCTACACTAAGCATTAGTGTAAAGTGCTCCAAGTTACTTAAAAGAGAAATTTAATTTCTTAGAGCTGCATTACTCCAGACCTGTACGCTTCTCAAATAAGCTGTTTTTGAAAATGCTGCGACACAATAGTATGTTCTATAATATAATATAATAAATCGTTTACAATTCAGGCAATCAAGGTTTGTAATCCATTACCTCTGAATATTAGGAAATCGCAATCGTTGGGAGTGTTCAAAAATAGTGTCAAAGTTCATTTCCTATCTATCGCTTTGACACCGTGACAATGACTTCTATTGCTATTATAACGATTATAAGTATTTTTAGGATCCAAAGTAGTATTTATAAAGAGAGAACAAAATTAACACGTATGTAACCATACATCATCCTCCTGCCCTTATCCCACTCTAAGTGGGGTCGGCACAACATATTGCAAACATGCTGTCATATGATTTGGCTACGTATTTTACGACTGGCCGCCTTCCTGACGTCAACTTATCTTAGTCGCCTTTTACGACACCTCGGTAAGAAATGAGGGTGATCTATTCTATGCAGCCGGATACCACACGGCATTTACCTTAATCGCCTATTACTACACCTCCGTAGGAAAGGAGGGTGGTCTATTCTATTCTGCCGGATACCACATGTAACCATACAACGCAGTAAATAAAATGAGTCACGCGAATCGAACAACTAACAGAGCTTGCGCAGGCAAGAACCGATCGTAAAAGAGAGAGAGCTCTGTTAATGACCAGCAGGCCTACCATGAACTCTTATTGCGACTCAATTGAAGATTAAGGCGCTGAACAGAGCCAAATAGGCTGACTTTAAACACGTTTTTAACAAAAGCTATAGGGATGACGATTAAAAGAAAAATATATGTTAATATACATCATATCTCAGAGAGAATGTAAGATTTCAAAACATGATTACGATACTTTTTTTCGATAAAAAAAATTGGTAAATAGACCTCTGATTTTTACTTTGATCGTAAATATCTCTAATATTTATCAACAAAAATTGGTAAAATTAATAAGAATAATAAATCATTATAATATAAAGAGAATGTAAGATTTAAATTTTGAATTAATTAAGATATTTCATTCAAATTAAATATTTATTAGAAAATAGCAAAACTGAAACGAGTCATCGTCTCGCTTCTCTTTTACATCTACGAATATAGACAGTGATCGCTGAGGCGCGCTGCTATACGGACGTGCGTCGCTAGCTGCCGCCTTTTGTGACTATTCCTTGTTGACAATATGTCTTTTTTTAGGTGTTTAGTTATAGTTTTAGCAAACTTAGTTTTATAAGATTAATTAGACATAGTTTTTAAAATAAATTGTACAAAAAAAGTTTGGATAAAATAGTGTACACCTACAATGGGTGTTAAAAAATTAAGTGTGTCGCTACGCCGTCGCAGAAATTGTGGGCGTGGCTTATATGCCGAAATCTGAATTTACGCCAGCTCTGTTCAGCGCCTTAAACTATAGTACCCGGCAATAAATAATGCACATCGATGTTTAGAACGAAACAACCGGCCAGTTCGGTTTCGTAGAGCGCTGTCGCTGTCACTTAGTATGTGACGTTTCGCACGGGTTCGTCAGTCTGTGCGACAGGGACAATGATCTATGAAGCAGAATCTAGTCGATAATCTCTCTAAGCCTGGATGTGCATTATATATTGCCGGGTAATATAATTTAGTCTTCAATTGAGTCGCAATAAGAGTTCATGGTAGGCCTGCTGGTCACTTATATATACCCAGGATGGGCGGTAACTATAGTGTTGCTAGCAACAATAAATTGAGACACAAATTAAAAATTGTTACTGTCTACAGTATTATATATGTATGTTTATTTTATATATTTATTTATGTATGTATATGTTATATTTTATATGTGTATTTGTAGGTATTATATTGTTTCTTGATCGCATACACCACACCTACCGTATATCCATAGGTATGTCCTCTTACCTAGCTGGTTGTCTGGAAGTGATCGCTATGTAGCGATAAGACCGCCATATTGTGCACCCTTATTTTTATTTAATTATAATGCATATATGTATTTTCTTTGTGATGTGCAATAAAAGAATTATCATTCATTCATTCGTTATATAGATTTTCTCAGAAAAACGCGGATTATAACAAAATAATCCTATCATACTTTTAGTTCTATGGAAATCCAAAAAGTAATGCTTACTTCTATAAATTTATTATATTGTTTATTGCATAGTGACTTTGTTTACTCATGTTCGCAGAAGTGGTTTGTGCTATGGATAAAGAGTTGGTGCAAGAGGTGATAGTACTTCTGGTGACTCTTCTGCTCTCGTATTTGGAGACCTGCCGAGGGTGCAACCGGCACGAGTACGTCACTTGCAACGAGAACAGCCCCAAGTGTGATAAGAAGTGATATATTGAAGGTAGCTAAATATTAAATTGTGAGTATACAGAAGTGTTTTCACAATTATTATGTGAACAATTATAAATACAATCATCATCCTTCTACCCTTATCCCACTCTAAGAGGGGTCGGCACAACATGTTACAACCATGTTGTCACATGATTCGACTACATATTTTACGACAGGCCGCCTGCCTGACTTCAGCTTACCTTAGTCATATTTTACGACCCCTCGGTAAGAAATCGGTTACACATATTGTAATATTTATTTTAGAAAAGAGTGACCGCCGAGTTCCTTGCTGGTTATTCTCGGTTAGCACCTTTCATAACCAGTCGTAGCTTCATTGTAATTTGGCGATTTAAAAGAATTATTTGGAATTTGAATTTGAACAATGTATATGTTAAATACACGCACACAGAGAGAGACACCAGCAGAAAAACATACACAAACACCACACACACACACACTTGCACAAACACTGTAATTTAAAAGCTATTTAGAATATTATTGTTCCCCGCCGTGTGGTATCAGCCTGAGTAGAATAGACCACCCTCATTTCTTACCGAGGTGTCGTAAAAGGCGACTAAGATAAGTCGACCCACCGTGTGTGTGTGCAAGTTTGAGTGAGTGTATGTTTGAGTATATGTCTATGAGTGTGTGCAAGTGTGCACAATTATATTATTGTGTAAATAAATAAATAAGATCGTTTCTTTACAGCTGAGTTAGGTTCGAGAACAATGCAATACCTTAATGAGTTTGTGCTGCTGTTCCTCCACATCGCCGTGTCTCTGCTGGAGCTGACAGGCGGCTGCAGGAGCAGCAGGAACCATTGCAAAGATGAGAACTGTTTTCCATGCAATCACTTTGGCGGTCCGAAAGTACGGCGGGCCAATAAGAAAGGTACGATAAGAGATGTGGCTAGAAGCCATTTTTAGACCGCAAGATGTAAAGCGTTTGTGGGATTTGTTATACGATTCTAGAAGAGTTAAATTATAAATGTTAGCTTTGCCATTACAGCAGTTAACTGAAAGAGAGGTTAATAAAGAAAGGACTTGAGGATTATTTAAGTGATAAAAATTCGTGGTTTAATCTACGATCTTCTGCGAGTACCTTTCCCTAGCGAAGGTTGACACAAAGTTTCGTATATTTATCCCTATCACAATCACTCTTCGGAACAATATAGCAATGATGTTTAAACATTTGTTCGCGCCTACTGCGTGCCCTTCGATAGCCACAGTTGGTGAGGATCAGGGTAGGCAGACAACCGGCAATTTCTCCACCCCGAATAATCAAAGGATACTGACCTTTCACTGGGAGGCTTCTCTGTAGGTTATGGCGTCCGCGCCACTCCGGCCGGAGTATAACAAGTGTTAAGGAAACGTCAGTTCATATTATAACCATTTAATAGTTATAAGATAAGTATATTGTATATAAAGAATGCTAGCACAATAATTTACTGAATACAACAAACTTCGTACTACAACTTCTATTTAATTTTAATAACTATAATAGTTAGCTTGAAAAACCAATAATTTATTACTTGTGTACTTATGTAAGTTTCCTTTTAATGATGACGATGCTTTACAATAGAAACTGATTGTACTTATCTTCACTCACTGTATTGCCGTTGAATGTTCACACCAGACTGCCTAGAATAGGCTAGACCCGCTTATTAAAAACATCTGTTACTTTTATGCACAGTGTTTCCGCTCTTAATGACTTGCAAAGCAACTATCGACATTTGGCTATTTCCGTATCCGACTATTAAATTATTAAATTAATCCTATTTATTATGCTTCATAGCTATTACTGTTACAAAATCATTTTATTTATTCTATTAATTATATAAATTTTACAATATTTTTAATACTTTATATGTCACTATCTAACACAAGGCCACTTGTATTCGTGGAATCACTTATGTATCTGTTCTTCGTTTTTGTAATTTACACAGCCACCGAGTTGTCTTTAATATTCCGTATATATTTATAATAAATGTACATCGAACACCGATATTAACTATAATTCACACTGAGTACGGATTCACCCAGTTCCGCGGCCGACCGATCTCTTTTTTTTCTTGTGACTTTTTGTGCTACCTACCCTCACCGCCTCAGGTGCAGTAAGCCCCGCTTACCCTCGGCGGAAAAAATTGCCCGAACATTACAAGTCGATTAAATTATTAAATATCAAAACATTATTATTGTTCAATTAATATTTAACATTAATGAGAAATAAATAAACGTTTATAATAGCTTTAATAATGTTTAACGGAATAATTATTAATTATTAATTTAGATCAATTGTAAAATGATGTATGTTAGATATAAAAAAATTATAGTTAAAAAAAGTAACTGCTGAGTTTCTTACTGGCGTTATTGAGTTGATTTTATTTACCACAGATTTTTCAAAGAAACTCGATTAATAGTAAGATAATCATTACTCTTGTTATGAGGTTTTCTAGTACTATAAATGAGTTTACTATTATTACAGTAACTAAGCAATGAACTGCCGGAAGATTATCATCATAATCTTCATCTCTACGTGTGTCGTGTTGTTGGATGCCCTATAACATGCCCGCCTGGCAAAGACCATCATCCTGTTATCGATCTCATACATCTAGATGAAGTAAGATTTTTAATTATATTTGCATTAATATCGTAAAATGCCGTGTGGTATCCGGCTGAGTAGAATAGACCACCCTCATTTCTTACCGATGTGTCGTAAAAGGCGACTAAGGTTAGTCGACCCGCCGTGTGATATCCGGCTGAGTAGAATAGACCACTCTCATTTTTTACCGAGATGTCGTAAAAGGCGACTAAGGTAAGTTGACCCGCCGTGAGGTATCCGGCTGAGTAGAATAGACCACCTTCTTTCTTACGGAGGTGTCGTAAAAGGCGACTAAGGTAAGTTGACCCGCCGTGTGGTATCCGGCTGAGTAGAATAGACCACCTTCTTTCTTACGGAGGTGTCGTAAAAGGCGACTAAGGTAAGTTGACGTCAAGCAGGCGGCCGGTCGTAAAATTCGTAGCCAAATCATGTGACAGCATGTTTGTAACATGTTGTGCATGTTCCACTCTATGTGGGATAAGGGCAGAAGAATGATGATTTGAATTATTGTTATTTACATCACATTTTACTATTATTCATCCAAGTGAAGTAGACGTTGATGTTTTGCTCAGCGTATTTTTCGATTATTTATCGAGAAATTTATTTCTATACATTACTGATGTTCCTAACTACTTTAGTTTAAAAGTTCAAAGTCAATTATTCTTTAATAAACTTGTAAATAAGTGATTTTGAATCGTCAACTCTACTGTTGGTTCGGAAAGCTGTTCCTATCAAGAAGTACTAGCTACTCTATTTGAAAATATAATTCTTATAACTAGTTTTTTAATTTCTATCTTAAGCAAGGTTAAAAAGTAGCTAAATCTGCGCATTCTTATCATTGATGTAATCTTCATCAGTATAGACTTTCTCGATCAGTTTCTTCTTGATAGAATCAACATTCTAATACGAAGAAATGTTAATTTGTCTTTATTTTTTAGATATAAAACATGAGCTGTAGAACATTTGCCATAGTGTTTCTCTTCCTATTGATGTGCGCCATGGGAAGTGGCTGTAGAAGGCGAAAATTGCCAAAATACTGCCTGCCCTGCACTTACAAAGGACCTATCATTGAAGTCATTTATCCAAAACAAGTAATTCATGACTATTTTTAACTAATTTATAGAATTAGACGTTTCTTTTCATTCTATGTGCTAGTCCGGTATGTAACCTTCGATTATACCGAATTTAATCGATTGATTAAGCGGATTTGCCCTAAAAGCGTAAATGATAGATAAAGTTTCGCATTTATAATTTAGGATGGTTATTACCTCAGTTTCATAAGTTTCAATTTTACCAAATTGCATCCAAACTAATCCAGAGCATTAGACGTAACATTGTTATATTGACTGCCCCGTTGGCACTGTGGGTAGTGACCCTGCCTTCTGCTCCGCGGGTCGCGGGTTCGATTCCCGCCGAGGGCCAACATTATCTATAAACAATTTGTTGGTTCTTCGAGCCTGGATGTGTATTTGTATTTAAGTATGTATTTAAAACTATATATGTAGTATATCTACCAGTTGTCCGTCACCCATAACACAAGTATTAAGTTACTTACTTTGGGGACGGACGACCGTGTGTGTAAATGTCCCATATATTTATTTATTATTATTATTATTGTTATAGACAGACAGAATTTCACATTTATAATATTAATGTATTTTGTTTTAGAAAAATTAACGAAGAGACATATTGCATAAAAGGTCAACCTTACTTACATCATACAGACGATTTGTAATTTTTTTTGAGTAATATTTACGATTCAATAAACAATTTTTTGAAGCTAATGAAACAGTTTTATTACACTTGACCATCCTCAAGCAATTAAGTCCAAAAATTACTAAAGTTATGTTACAAACAATTACTGTTCAAATGTTTTAAATCATTTCTAACAAAAAACATATTTGCACATTACGCTAAATAAAAGTTTAAGACAATAAAAAAATAAACGAATAATAAAGAAAATCTTATATTCTCATGTCACAATGGTTAGTTACTGTTGCGTTTATTGGTAGTACGGTACGCAATCGAACCGAAGGTGTTCAATATGACGTGATGAAATAACAAATGTATATTTTATTGACTGCATGCTAACAAGTTAGATTAAGAAGGGGGGGGGGGCTACGTCTTGCAACGGGTGGAGCAAGATACAGGAAACTTATTGTCACTTATTTCCTATATGCCTATTTCGCATAACATTTTTATTTATCCATAACTCACGTACTAGTTATTTAAAATTATACAACCTGTGAGCTATGGGTTTGTTTGTGAATTAATTTGTGGCTGTACACCACAGTTACAATATTCCTCGGAAACGGCTTGACTGATTTTCATGAAATTTTATAATCATATTCAGTAGGTCTCAGAATCGGCTACTATCTATTTTTCAAACCCCTAAATTTTTGTTTATTTTTGGCATTCTTTTTATTCTTTAAAAGCTTATATATCACTTTCCGCGTATGTATGTGAAGTTGGGATCTTGCAAGTTCAATTTGACCGTGTCTGATTGTGCTGAAATCTTGCATTGGTCCAGTCCCGATGACAATGTATGTTAATGAACTAAGCATGACCTGAGGCTGCCAGGACTGGCTCCAGACGAGGGAACTCTTCGACGGTTAACAGATGGGGAATCTTTTAAATTCCCTAGAAATAATTCATATGGCATTGTTTTGCAAACTTAGTTTTAGTTTGCGCGGTCAAGTACCTAACATGTTTAATTAAAACGTATCAAATTTAGAGATTGCTTAAGCTTTATTGCCCAGTGATCAAAAATTCGGACAAAACGATTCGGCACATCTTTCCTCATTCGTACGGTAAGTCATGGAATTGCCTTCCTGCATGTGTTCCCGGATACCTACGATTTAGCCAAATTCAGAAGAGTGAATAGCCAAAAACTATTTTGACAAGCCCTGTCCTTAGGTCGCTTTCCATCAAGCGAGATCGCAGCCAGGCGCTTGCCTTATCTTATAAAAAAAAACTTTTCCAGTTTAGTAGTTAATGACGATTAAAAAAAAACAACAATTAATAAGGCCAATATATACTTTATTTACAATCGAGTCCATTAACTAGAAAATATCTAAATCATACAATCACCTTCAACATCCTTCAACACAGACAAATGGAAATTCTAGCGTTAAACAAAACAAATATATTAAATTTTTAATTCTAATTATAAGAATTTTATTTGAAAAGAGCAACCACCGAGTTTCTTGCTGGCTCTTCTCGGTAGGAACAGCTTTCCGAACCAGCAGTAGATGTTGACGATTCAAAAGCACTTGTTTACAAGTTTACTTGAATAAAGAATATTTTGAATTTGAATTTAATAATAACTGTATAGATCTAAAAAGCCTCGAACCCGCTGTCTTAAGATTTCCTTCCATTTTTAAAAGTTTTTATTTTATTTGCAATGTATATATGTGAAGGTGGAATCTCGCAAGTTAAATTTGACCCACTGGCTCAAAAGGTTGCCGACCCCTGCAGTAGGGGATCCTACGACATTGTCCGATTCATCTTAAATGTTAAAGCACCTTGCATTATTATTTTTGTCCTGAACGAAAAAAAGTTTTTTTTTTTGTTAAGGTTCAGACCGTATATGTATATAGAAATAAATTATATTAAATTTCATCAATATTGGTCTAGCGCAGTCGTGACAGTGAAACCGACAGAATTTTACCATTATATTTACATGTATGATACAAAAAATCCTTTAAAAATCGGGGCACTAATATCAACCTATATCACCCAGAGAGAATATAGAACCTCCCCCAAAAATTTCATTTTAAAATTTACGTATACGGAAGAAGGGAATGAAACCATATTTAGTTTGTCCACTCTTTGCTCTGTTTATGGTAACAGTAAGGTCAGTATTTTTTGAAGTCTAAAAGATTCAACATCATAAATCGGTCCATAATAAAAAACAAATTATCTAATTTACAAAAATCCTTTGACAGCAACACCAACCCATAAACAAACGCCATTACCTCTATCATGATTGACAAATAAAATTTTATGTTAAAAAAGAGAATTATTTAATTTATAAACAAATCTATATTAATTTAAATTTCAACAATCTATTACTAATTATTGATAATAACAATAGAATACACGATCATCTTCCATTCCGTAATCAGCTTACGTTCAGTAATCATCACACGTTCGGTAATCAACTAACATACGGTAATCAACTTACGTTCAGTAATCACCACACATTCAGTAATCAACCCCTAACGCGTCTTCACAAATGGATCATATAAATCGGACAGTTAATATACTTATATAGTTTCTATTTATATTATAGTAATTTGAAACGACCTAACAGCTATAAAACTATAGAATATTGCTTAAATATGCCAAAAGTGCTATGACCGTACGATGTAAAACGAAAAATTCGGTGTACGTCGCACGAACTGCAATCCATACGGCTTCTTTGCTCTAGTATAATGACTTTATTCATTATACTAGAGCAAAGAAGCCGTCTAAAATGTGGAATGGGACTGTATCTGTCTCTCTGTAGGCTTTCATGTCACGTATTCTGACGCGACGTTAACGTTTATCGGTCACAAAAAAGTGCACAACGCTAGTAGACAAGTTTTCATTTCAAAAAGCCATTGCGCCGTTATCAGCTATAAGGTCGTTTCACACTACGCCCGGAGTCAGTGCGGCCGCTATAGCAGCGCGCGGATCTCCTTGTGAATGTGGCACAGGTAGTCTACGTACGAGGAGCTGCCGTCCACCCCGCGGTCCTCCACCAGGAAGTGACGCAGCACCGTCTCCAGCTTGTCGTGCTGGCGCATCACCGTTAGCTTGAACAATTATTACATCATCATCATCAAAGGAAGGAGAATCCTTCCCTTACCCTAAGTGGGGTCGGCCAAATATGGTAAAAACATGTTGTTTTGAATAAAATGACTCGCCCGCCGGAGGGGCGAGCGACGCGAGCGGCGAGGGCGGGGACGTTTAGGCATTCGATTCCTACCAGAGCGGCCGTCCGCTAGTTACTTTCAAACACGATAGGAACAAGCCGCGTGCGCCGGAACACGGCGTTCCTTTATAACGTACACGTGTAATTTTGCGTTTCGGGTGTTATTCTCAGATTTAGTGACGCGTTCAACCAGTGAAGTGTTTGATAAGACGCGACCGTCCACGGGTTTGGTGCGCGTTGGGTACTATTCCCCGATATAGGGACGACTCAATAACGTGTGACCTTAAGAAGGTTGTGTGCACACCGGGTGTTATTCAGCCGATATAGTGAAGTGTAAACTCAGGGAGAAACAGACATTACGTGTCCGTGGAAGAGTGCAGAGGCGAGCCAACGGTTTCGGGGATCGGCCAAGTACATACAAGCACACACACACACACGTACACATATACACGCAGTGACTCACGAGGCCGGACCACATACAGCTAACGGCCGCATAAGGTAGGTTGAAACGCCGGGGCGTCGGGCCCAGGTCCCGGAGGTTGTTTCATCCGTCCGCACGTTTGCGCGGAACACATGTTGTTAAATGATTTGACGAGGTATTTTAACTTAGTCGCCTTTTACGACACCACGGTAAGAAATGAGGGTGGTCTATTCTTCTCAGCCGGATACCTCACAGCGGGTCAATTTAACTTAGTCGCCTTTTACGGAACCTCGGTAAGAAAGAGGTTGTCTATTCTAATCAGGATAGCACACAGCGGACCGACTTACCTTAGTCGCCTTTTACGAAACTTCGGTAAGAAATGAGGGTGGTCTATTCTACTCAACCGGATACCACACGGCGGGGAACAATCATTACATACATAGGACAAATGTACAGACGGTCGTCCGTCCCCAAAGTAACTTAATACTTGTGTTATGGGTGACAGACAACTGGTAGATATATGTATGTACGAGGCAATAAATAATGCACATCGAGGCTTAGAGAGAGAAATCGGCTATTTTTGCTTCATAGTGCATTGTCTCTGTCGCACAGACTGAGGAACCCGTGCGAAACGTCACATACTGAGTGACAGAGACAGCGATCTACGAAACCGAATTGGCCGGCTGTTTTATTCTAAACATCGAAGTGCATTATTTAATGCTGGGTCCTATACGTATGTGTGTATAAATATACAAAATGTGTCTCAACACATAATAAATACCTGGATGAGGGTAATTTTTTTAAACATAAGAAAATGCAATTAAAAAAAAAGAGAAGGAAAGGGCAAAGTGACATCTGGGACTCGATCCTGGGTACTTTAACTTCTTTAGTTCGCTCTTTCCCCACTGAGCTATCAACTTTACAAATGACGGCAAAATTAACCTATGCATTTAATTAATATTTCAGCAGTTTTTCAATGTCCGAAAATAGGGACATTTACATGACATTTCGCAGGGAGCCGCTGGATCCAAGCGGCACAGGATCGTGTTTTATGAAGATCATGGGAAGAGACCTATGTTCAGCGGTAGACTATACGTTGATAAGAGAGAGACAGACAGATAGAGAGCTTTTAAAGGGGAAGAAATTATGTACAGATTTTCTTCCCTGTGGACAAGCATTTGGATGAAGTACCCATTGTATAGGTTCAGAAAAATTACGTCATCAGCGTATAATTAGTTAAATACAAAAGAAAGAAACACTCAAAAGCTTAATGCATTAAAAAAATACAGTTCCCGTAAAGCATTTCAGTGAGCACATATACCATCACCATAATTAAGTCGCACGCTTAGTATCAAAGCGACCTAATTAAAAAAAAAATGTTTCGTGACAAACTGCAAAAAAAGCGTAAAACCTTAAAACTCGTGAGTGGTAAAGAGACTAAAGCATGGAAAAGCAATAAGCTTTTTAATAGTACGTAAAGTGATGTCATAGATATTGGAATAAGGATTACAACGTATTTAGTTCAATTAAACTTAATTTTAAATTCGGTCCCTTTAATACTAAGCGTGCGATATATGTATGTACATAAAACTTTTGAGCACGACTGTACAAAAGGTAAACGTAGTCAAAACTGGCCTTTTTATAAGAATAATAGTTTTTTTTTTTTAAATATCTGGTATTGTTTTTCTGCAATATTTTTGTTATATTGGTGGAATATGTAATGAAGTTAAAAAATAAATAAAGGTTAAATAAATACATAAATAAAAATATTGATGTTACATTAACATTTTGTACAGTTCATAAATATAAATCAATAAATAATCGACCATTTTAAGCTAATTCACCCAATATTTTGCACCGCTTCAGCATGTTTTGCAAAAGTGGATAATTCCCCAAGTTCATGCAAGTAAACCCGTAATTTTAAGGACCTACAGTAACTTCTGGACAGACTGATGTATTGTCATCAAGTGTTCGATATAGGACGCGGAACCATCCAAACCCTTGTCCTCGATCAGCATCTTCCGGACTTCTGCTTCGTTCTTGTCGTACTGATGTACTACGGAAAGCTGACAACGACAGAAGCAGTGTAAGAAAAAGTTGTGTGTATATACAGAAATTGTGTTGCCTAACAAATTAGTACCAAAGGTAGGGCTTCAGAAAGTTCGTGCGAAGTGCTTATACGTCAAGCATATTACAAAATTGAAGATTATTTGGATGATAAAAATGCCTGGATTTGAAAATCCTTCCAGCTTCATACAAGACTGCGAGTTAATAATGTAAAATTGAAAATCTTTAAAAGATTGACCGCCGAGTTACTTGCTGGTTATTCTCGGTAAGAGCAACATTCCGAACCAAATGTAGCTTCATTAATCATAATGATCCTTGACGATTTAAAAGTGCTCGAAAGAGCTTAATTGAATTGAATAAAGAATGTTTTGATTTGATTTGATTTTGATTCGAGGATCGTTTATGGGCTTGGTATAAGTTCAATGAGGATGGTCACCTTGGTTAGGTTATTTTCAATGAGGATTGTAAACTGGCGGTAGATTGTTACAAAGAAGAATCAAAAAGAGTTTGGAAAAGTCGCTTTCATTATTTTGAGTTTTATGAATAAAGTTTTCACAGGTGTTGTGTGCCAAAAAAGGCCATAACGTTTTAACATATTGTCTACAATGTATTTCTGGAGAAATAATTTCACTGATTTTCCAAAAAATCTTTGCTGCTTGAAATGCTTTTAGGATGGTCCAGAGAATTATAAATTCGAAATTTCTATTTATTTAATCACAAGATAGAATCTGAAATAGAGACATTAAAAAAACACATTTCAAATGTACTCAAAAACGATTTCGCAATTTTTGGTACCATATAAACCATTAAGCCCAAAGTATACCATAACTCATATATTTGCTTTACAGAGGTTTAAGAATAGGACGTTGGAAAACACAAAGTAAATTGACATGCATTAAGCAAAAAGGTTTAACTCTTTAACCACAACTTAATATTAACTGAATATTTTAACACACCATGCCAAATTTTTCAAAAATGGACGTCACTTTTTAAGGTCAAAGTCTACATTGGACCTAACTATAATTTAGTAGCTAGAATATACAATTAAACAGGCAAGCTGTTCATGCAAAACCATTCTCCAAATACTAATCTACTAATTTACAGAATTAGGCGTTATTTTGTGCATAATAATACAAAAAATAATAAAACATCTTGCTAAGTTCTGCGTATAAAAATGAATATAGCATTCTACTTTCAGCATCTCATAGATTTAAATCGCAGTTTATAGCAAAATAATTCATTATTTATTGTACTACTGTACTGAATCATAATTATTATGATCCGTCAAACGGATGTGCAAATACATTAAACTTTCATTTGACGGATAGCCTACGAAATCTTGGCAATTTTTATTTTTAGGTTAGCGTACTTATCTGAGAACTTGGACACGAACGGCATAGATTCCTCCAACTTATGATGGCAAAGTCGCAGGTAAAAGACGTATTGTAAGACAATGTAAGGGATATGACTGGAATCGAGAGAGCTGCTCTGATTTTTAGCCTCATCAGAAACACGCTCGCTTTCCCTTGTCAGTTCGAAACTCACGATTTGGAAAAATTCTTACAAAGATTAACGATTAGTATTAGATCTTGAGCATAGCATTAAGCCTAAAGTTTACCTGCTCTCTAAGACATGGACTGAAATATAATAATCAAATTGTAATTAAATATATCTTTAAACACCAAGTACTCGAGTAGAATCTATTATGTATTAATTTATCAGCGACGAATTCGTCTGATCGTTTGATTTTATTCAGAAAAGCACTTACTAACCTTCTTTAAGGGCTGTGGTTCCCGAGTTTTCTATTTTGGTAACTAATTATTATTATGATAAAATTAAGTACTTAGATAAGGTATTGTATATTTACCCTCATAGCATTCTTCCGTTTGATTCTCGTGTCCAGGACGAGATCTCGGACGGCTTGGCTCGTCGGGTTGTCCAGTTCGGGCAGCTCGCACACGTGCGTGTTGACGTGCTGCGGTGACGTCACGCCGAACACGTCCTGCACCCACTCGCTGGAGGCTTGCGACCCCACCCAGATCAACATGTGAACGCCATTTTCTGTGGAATTAAACCCATGGTCAAAACGTATTAAAAGTTGTTGCCACTGCTAGCTCCTAAGCAATCAGGAATATGTCTCTATTTCCCTCTTTCTATAATAATAGACATAAGGTTTCTTTAAACTTTAGATTTGCTACGGTCTTGGTCTTTGTCACGCCTTGTACTAGTGGTTCCTGGCGACTGTTGAGGTAGTCTGGATGTCAAGTGGGGGTAGGGGGGGGGGATTGCCTTTACTGAGTTTTCTGGTTATGATGGGTTAGCACGTTAGAGCCCCAACGTCGAATAGTTCTTCGAACTATGTGCTCGCTGGTCCATTGGTATTTCAGCTTCGAGACTCGTTGTAATATGATAGATTTTAAATTAATTAATTCGTTGTGCTATATCCAGAATTCTAGGAAATGGCAAAAGATTAAACGAACCCTTATAATGAGATGAAAATGGACTGATCTGATAACATAGTGAGCAAGAACAGCTCTCTACATGTGATGACAGACAGACATTGGCTTTTATATTTGGAGATGCGGGCGCGTGATTTAGGGTAAAGGATTACTTCAGAGCCTTTATATAGTGAACTGATGGAATATTGCAGCCGTCTGGTATTGAGCGGGATTGATACAACTGCCAAAGAACAGCAAGCAAGTAAGCAAATGAAGGAGGCACTTACTTGTGATGTCGGATCCAGAACTTTGTCCATTTACATTTTCCACTAAACAAACATGCTAGCGGTGCG
The DNA here is from genome assembly GCA_947086505.1 of Morpho deidamia. Taxonomy (NCBI): domain Eukaryota; kingdom Metazoa; phylum Arthropoda; class Insecta; order Lepidoptera; family Nymphalidae; genus Morpho; species Morpho deidamia. The sequence continues at coordinate 19,475,079 of CAMTZC010000008.1, forward strand.
GAGCGAACTTATAGTGATATGCGCATAATATATATTATACGCCTGCGATAGTTTGTGTACGACTGAAGTGCGGAAGAAAGCGAGAAAGTATGCTATTGCAAGTTTATGTCAAGCTAAAGATTTGATAAATTCAAACATTCAAATTCAAAATATTATTTATACAAGTAAACTTGTAAACAAGCGCTTTTGAATCGTCAAAATCTACTGCTGGTTCGGAAAGCTGTTGCTACCTAGAAGAACCAGCAAGAAACTCGGCGGTTGCTCTTTTTAAAATATAAATCTTTAAACTAGTTACATATAGTTATTACTGTCTTGTACAGGGTAGAAGTGCACCTATCCTTATCATCTAAGTAATCTTCAACAGTGTAGTAGGCTTTCTGTATCAGCCTCTTTTTAACAGTGTTTTTAAACTGCTGTAATGCATGGCCAAAATTGATTTCGGAATTTTATTAAAGAATCTTATACCCAAACCCACAAACGAATTACGTACTTTTGCAAGGCGCAAAGCAGGAACCGCAAGCTTATGTCGGTTCCTATTTTGTCTATTATATATATCACCAATCGTTTTATAATTCTTTATATTTTTATGTACAAAAATTACATTGTTTAAAATATACCGTGAAGCAAATGTAAGAATACCTATTTCCTTAAACTTCTCAGCAGGAAATCACGCGGACTTAAATTGTAGATGCCACGTATGGCTTTTTGTTTTATCATATCATACTACATAATTGACCATTATATGAATGATTAAAAGTTTGTATTCGAAAATCCTTTCAGCTTCATATGAGACTGCGGTTTAATAATGTTATTTAAAAATGTTCAAAAGATTGAACGCCGAGTTTCATGCTGGCCCTTCTCGATAAGAGCGACATCGCAAACCAGTCGCAGCTTCATCAATCATATTCATCATTGACAATTGATCTCAATCGATATCGAACAATATTAGTATGAACTCCTGTAATATTCCACTCACCCAGCAGATATACACCGAGGTCGTTCATCTTGTCGACGGAAGCCCGCAGCGGGCGCGGCCGCTGGTCGGGCAGCCCGTGCAGCGGCAGCAGGCGCGGGTACGTGTACACCAGCGACTGCGACACGTCGGCCGTCAGCGCGCGGTGCATGGCGCACGAGCGGTCGTCGCACGTCACGTCCGGACCTGCCAGGGGGGAGTGAATGGCTAGATACAAGGCCACTACCACGAGGCAGCTGGACTCAATAGACAAGACGAAATAGTCAACCAGCCAACGTCAATAATACATCGAAACGCTTTCGAGTACATGAATAAATAAATAAATAAAATGTTGCCCACTTTTGCCCGGTTGCCAATGGACCTGTCAAATTTATTTTCAATCTTACGTACCTCCCGCCACAGCATCCGACCGCAGCACGCAGCTGGTATACAAAGGCAGCAGTTTCATAGACTCTGGCAACACCAGCTGCCCGGCTGACGACGGCGACGCGCAGTGCCTCCTGTACGCCGCGAGGGACTTGGCACATCTGCTCGTGAGACCGTCGCGGACCTGACGCGGCGTCGCTTCCCTCAGAGCCCACACAGCTGCGAGAACAAAAACCAATTATTAATGATAAATAAAACAATAATATACGCCCTTACTAATATTATAAATAAGGAAATCTGTCCGTCTGTATTTCCGTTTCTTTTTTACGCGAGCAATATTCAGTATGTCTGATTTATAGAAGCAGGCGTTACTTTGCGGAATTCCATATTACAAGCAATATAACAGAACTAACTACTTTGCTATAATCCGCACGGGTTAAGCGAATGCATGCAAAGCCAATGTGTATGAAGCAGGCAAAATTTACGCACCCTATACATGCAGGACAAGCCACCACATGCACCCCAAGGCACCTCCACCAGCAACAACGCACACACACCCACCACCACAATCTCGACGATCGTTTCACCCCGAAACCGAAGCATCATCAGGAGGATAGGCTCCACGACAAAAATCCTGATGATGCTTCGGTTTCGGGGCGAAACGATCGTCGAGATTGTGGTGGTGGGTGTGTGTGCTGCTTTTGTGTGCGTTGTTGCTGGTGAATTGCGCCTTGGGGTTCATGTGGTGGCTTGTCCTGCATGTATAGGGTGCGTAGATTTTGCCTGCTTCATACACACGGGTTAAGCGAATGCATGTAAAGCCAATGCTTTACATGCATTCGCTTAACCCGTGCGGATTATAGCAAAGTAGTTAGTTCTGTTATATTGCTTGTATTAAGTATGTCTCTAAAGATTGTTAAAGTGATGGAATGATTGATTTTCATTATCCTCGCCCTACATGTTTAAAGCATGTATATTACATATTGTTACGAACATGCGAAAAGAGTTCGTAATGCGTATGTCATAGAGTTCGAATTGTACGGTAGCAGTTTACGTTTTTTAAGTATGCAAAAAGAGTTCATGAAATAAAGGTCATAAGAGTTCAAATTCGCTTGACGCTAATTCTCTGGAACATTCAGGTGTTTACGAAAGGTTTACGATCTCCCAAGGACTCGCGAACGTTCGCGAACATTGTTGTCGTCGTTTTGTTCGATGTATAAGCAGACGTATGGTGCGCCTCGACGTTCAGTTTGCGAATAGCGATCGAGAGCGAATAAACAAGCGAAAGTGAAATAACAGTGACCTCGGCATTCTTATAGGACAACGGACTACATAGAGGCTGTAAGTATTATCATTATTTTGTAGTGCTTAAGTTTACGGTAAGAAATAAAGATATTCTACTCAGCCAGATACCACTCAGAGGACATCAGGTCACCACAAAAGATACAAAAATACTTTTTTTTCTTGAAAATTTTTCAAAAAGGAAACAAGGCGAAATTCAGTATTGCATTATTGCGTTGTTGAATGAGACAAATTTTATCAAACCATTATATTGTCAAGGGTTCTTGATATGTGTGCAAAGTTTGGTTGACCCCGATGTGACCTCCTGTCTTCCAGGAGCTGAAGGCCTTAGCCAATGGTCAAAGAAGTTCATCCAACCTTGTTTGGTGAGGAAGTTGATGCAGGTATCCAGCTCGGCGGAGCGGTACACGTCGGCGAGCTGGTGGGCCAGCGCCAGCGCCAGGTTGAGCACCCTCAGCCGCCGCTGGCCGCTGCGGTGCGTGTACAGCAGCGCGGCCTGCACGTACACGCCGTCCTCGGCGGTCAGCTTGTCGTCGTGCTTGATCTCCACGCCGATAGCCTTGTCTGAATCTAAAAGTGATAATCAAATTATTATATAACTGGCTGTGCCAACAACGGCTTCACCGGCGTGAAATTCAGTGATTTACGAAACTTTTCCCGAATTTTCGAAAAATTGAACATAAAATTAGTTATTGTGAGTTAACCGTGAGAGATAGAGACATACTATCGCGGATTTTTTTGTAGTATTTTTATAGATCTACATATCTCTACTACATTACTTTAGCGAATCTCTGCTGGTTTATGCAGCGCACGCGACTAAAGCTCTCAGCGAGCAACTTTTTAATAACTGCGCGATCTCTTCGACGTACCATTTATCTGAACCATTCGGAAGTACTGCACTATCTTTTGGTGAAAACCGTACAAAAAACCGTTCAGTAGATTTTGAGAAAATCGATTACATACAGACAGCTAGCTTACAGACAGCTTTTTGGGACTTTGTGAATAAGTATATAAGTATAGTTTGTATTATTGTAATAGTTTAAAAAACAATCAGAAAATCCAAATGATTCTTTATTCAAATTGGCCTTTACAAGCACTTTTGAATCGTTAAATTGAAATTAAAATGAAGCTTACGACTGGCTCGGAAAGGTGCTCACCTTTCTGAACCAGTCGCAACCGAGAAGAACCAGAAAGAAACTCGACGGTCGCTCTTTAAAAAATTAATATTAGAGTACTGTATTTGTAATTGTTAACAAACAAATATTACAATATAATTTAGTGTGTAGCTGATAACAAATTTAATTCCAAGCTTTAGGGACGATTCAATAACGTGTGACCTTACGAAGGTTGTGTGCACAACGGGTGTTATTTAGCCGATATATTGAAGTGTATACTCATGGAGAAACAGACATTACGTGTCCGTGGAAGAGTGCTGAGGCGAGCTAACGGTTTCGGGAATCGGCCAAGTACATACAAGCACACACCCACACGTACACATATACACGCAGTGACTCATGAGGCCGGACCACATACAGCCAACGGCCGCATAAGGTAGGTTGAAACGCCGGGACGACGGGCCCAGCTCCCGGAGGTTGTTTCATCCGTCCGCACGTTTGCGCTGAACACCAGTAATGGTCCATCGGTTGAAAAAAAAGAAGAAATCTGTACGAAGCACTCACCAATGGCCGCCAGTTCGACGTCGGTAGTGTTGGACATGAAGAAGTGTCCGTAGAAGTCTGTCGCCCGCACGCCCGTTGAGGTGCGTACACGCATCACCGCGTCGTGCGCCGTGGGCCGGCACAGCGTGCGGCGCACGTCCCACGTCAGCCGCGCGCCGTCCGTCTCCGCCTAGACACACGGACAGATTATTAAATAAAACTAACTAGTGCCCGCAACGTCGAGCCATTAATCCTTCGAACGATAGGTTCCCTTAGGTGATCGGTGAAGGAAACCTGCATATCACTAGGGAATTCTGGGGATATGTGTAACCTACCGATCCGCATTGGGGCAGCGTGGTAGGTCTTAACTCCTATCCTTCTCTCCAAAAAAATGGAGAGAGGAGGCCTATTCCCAGCAGTGGGATATTAACAGGTTGTTACTTTAGGTAATCATAAAACGAATTTTTCAAATTCAATTTTAGATCATGTTATTTATATATAATTATGCCTATGATTTGTATACCGTTTTCTTTGTAATAAAATTACACATTGAATACAATAAATCATTTTATATGAGAGCTTACATTTATTGTTGGCGACGAAAACATTATGATTTTTCTAATTGAAATATGATATACCAAATTCCTAAAAGTTTCAAATAAAGACATCCATACAGCTATATGGGTTGTCAATGCTATATTTATTAGCTATTAAAAATTGAATCATACAATAAATTTAATCTCCGAACGCACTAAATGTCCGGTGAGCATGTGTACATTAGAGCGAGCACCAAAAATAAATGTAAATAATAAATGTAGTAAATAACCAATATTATGTCACATGTTAAGAGATCATTGCTTGGGTAAAACTGTGTTAAGGTTCACACAAAGTTCAACTCACGACGAAGTAGGTAATGTAACTGGAATGCTGGACGCAAGGAAGGTAATGTATATGCCCTGGAGATTCCTTTTAGAAATCAGTGCTCGGGTCAAACCGGACAGGTCAAAGTGAGTTCAGGGTGTCACACAAGGTCCAACTCACGACGAAGTAGGTAATGTAACTGGAATGCTGGATGCAAGGAAGGTGATGTATATGCCCTGGAGATTCCTTTTAGAAATCAGTGCTCGGGTCAAACCGGTCAGGTACAAAGTGGGTTCAGGGTGTCACACAAGGTCCAACCCACGACGAAGTAGGTAATGTAACTGGAATGCTGGACGCAAGGAAGGTGATGTATATGCCCTGGAGATTCCTTTTAGAAATCAGTGCTCGGGTCAAACCGGACAGGTCAAAGTGGGTTCAGGGTGTCACACAAGATCCAACTCACGACGAAGTAGGTGTACTTGTGCAGCTGGCCGCCCGTCAGCCGCGGCAGCTGGCCCAGCGTGGCCGCGTCCACATACGAGTTGTTGCATACGAACATCTGCACGCACACGCCGGCCGCGCAGCACGACTGGCCCAGCTCGTTGTACGCCGTCGTTTGCGGACCTAGAGAAAGCGTGTACGATTTCATCATCTTCCTAAATTACTAACAACTAATTAAGTATGGATATTGTATCTGATAAAATAAAAAAATAATAGAAGCATACAAAGACATCTGGATAAGAGAGCCTTAATTTAATGTTCCACGTGTTGTTAATGTGAATGCCCCTTAAACTTAAAGGGAAAATTTATAAATCGGTCATAAGACCTGTCGTAATGTATCATCAGATCAGAATGTTGGGCAATGAAAAAGATGGATGAAAGAAAAGTGCATGCAAATGAGATGAGAATGTTAAGATGGATGTGTGGTGTGACAAGACTAGATAAAATAAGAAATGAGTATATAAGGGGAAGTATGAAAGTTGCGCCCATTGTAGAAAAGATGAGAGGTGCAAGATTGGGATGGTATGGACATGTAATGAGGAGGGATGAAAATCATGTGACTAAACGAGTGTTGGATATGAATGTGGATGGATATGTGACTAGAGGGAGGCCTAAAAAGAGATGGTTGGAATGTGTGAAGTATGACATGCATATAAAAGGAGTAGCGCCAGAGTTGACGAATGATAGAAGAGAATGGAAGAGGAAAACATGTTGTACCGACCCTACTTAGAGTGGGATAAGGGTAGGAGAAAGAAGTGTTGTTAATGTGAATATAAACACTTTAAACTGATTATTTAATTCATATTATTATTTATTTAATATTGACAGTTTTATAAAAAGGACATGTAATTTCTCGAGTCACGAGATGACCTTTTGGGTCATTAATAAAACTAAATTAAACTAAAAAAAAAAGAAAATTGTTATATTATTTATAGAATTAGGCGATACTTTGCGGACATCCATAAAAAATTTGGTAAATAAATAATAAATTTTAATCCATTATTTATCGCTAATTATATATAAATAAATATATATATATAAATAAATATATAAATATAAATATATTTATAATTACTTTTGTAAAAAAAATTTACAATTTTTTAGCATTTCTGTTCTGTTCATCTTCCTAAACTTATCACACTCTAAGGGGTGGGGGGGGGCGTCTGCACTAGATGTTGTCGCAAGATTTGACTACGTATTTTACGACCGATCGCCTGCCTGACCTCAAGCTTGGACATTAAAATCCACTCAACTATCAAACAACTATGATAAATTGAAAGAATAATTTTTTAACACACACAGCCGTCCGTTCCCAAAATACTTGTGTCGTGAGTGATGGACAACTAGTAAATGTATATACATAAACGATTTCAAGCAAAATAATATTATTAGTTTTATATTATAGACCTCCACAAAGTAAAACCTCAGCCTATATATCACACGGTATTAAAGACATCAAATCCAAAATTAGGCATGATTGAGTAAGATACATAACTTGAATAAACTTATATTCATGTAAAATAATGATAACTGAATGGCTTAAAACTATAAATTATGAGGAAGTTGAATCATTGCTAGAATATGTAGTGTAATTAAAATAAATATTATAAAACATAAATAAATAAAATAATAACTAAACTAAAATAATAAAAACTCATACTAAATAAATAAAATAAAAACACACAAGCACTCTCATCTCACACACAAACACACACATCCACACTCATAAAAACACGCACACGTATTTCCTTCCTCTTCCAAGTTATGGTTCTCTTTAACTCTCACAAGTTTTAAAGGAGCTACGGTACGCTTTATTGCCATTTGCCACAAAACAACTTTTTTGAATTCGGTCACTTTAATACTAAGCGTGCAATATAATTATTTGGATCTTGAATGACTTCACTCACTCAATATCTGCTTCTCTTTTTCAGTTCCCAGCAGTTTTCTGTCCTCCCTGTTTATGAGTTTCCCTGGCGCGTTGAAGGTCGGCAGACTGGTGTGGAACACCAGCAACTGCCCGGAGGTGTCTGCTGCTTTTAACGCTTCTAGACCAGCCTGAGAATGAGAATAGAGGAAGAAGGTGAAATCTCATCAGGTGTTCCCATTGTAACTATGTTCACGAAATTATGAACCATACGATGAACCGAATGTCGAACTACTTTAATGTACTACTTTAACTTTATTGTACATACATAATATTAGAAAAGAGAAAGAAAAAATAGCACTTGTACAAAGGTGGACTTATCCCTTAAAGAGATCTCTTACAACTTTTGAGTGACAAAAAGAAAAGGACTAGAAGTCAAATACTGATAATGCTAATAGAAAGGAAGAAAAAGAAAAATAACGAAAAATATATACATCTATACTTATTATAAAACAAAGTCCCAAAAATCTGTCTGACTGTACGTAATTGATTTTTTCAAAATCTACCCAACGGATTTTTGTATGGTTTTCACCAAAAGATAGTGTACTTCCGGATGGTTTAGGTAAATAATACACATCAGTATTATGTAAATTGTGTTGAAGAGATCGCAGTTGTAAAAAAAACTTGCTTGTTCGGGGCTTTAGTCGCGTGCGCTGCGGTAACCATCAGATATACTTAAGTAATGTACAAGAGAATTGTAGATCTATAAAAATCCTACAAACAAGTCCGCGATAGAATGTCTCTATCTCTTATGGTTAACTCACAATAACTACTTTTATGTTTAAAATTCGAAGTCTAGAAAAAATTATGACACGCTGATTTCCACGCGGGCGAAGCCGCTGGCAAGGTTAGTTAAATACAAAAATAAGATGCAGTATAGATAACAGTAAGTATTAGATTTATTTAACTGTTTATATATGTCTGTGATACTTTTCTTAAAATTCGCTATTAGAAGTATTTAAATCAATTCAAACACGCATTTTATTTGACGGATCAGCTATGGTGAGAGGATCCTGACAGGCTATACCAAGAGTAGCTGCTCTGGTACTGCTCTGGCTTTGGGTCTCAATGCTAGTGTCAATCCCCCAAAAAGTACAATTAAAGTATGTGAACCCCCACAGATGACCTCAAAAAAGTCTCAGGATCTGTTGTTCCCAGACCGTACAAGATCCCGTGGCGTGGAAGTCATTTGAGAGCTATGTCCAGCGAACGACTATTGGTTGAAGAGAGATCTGATTTTTCTTGGTATGTTCATACCTGTACTGCTGGCAAGAGAATAGTCTCCGTCTCCTTGTTGTTCTGGAACATTTCGGGCAACTGCTGCAGTAGCGCTTGCAGCACGGGCCCGCTGTCCTCGGGCAGCTCCAGGAAACCTTCCAGCAGCGGCACGAACATATCACCCACATCCCCTACCGACAGCATCTGAGGCTGTGCTAACGTACCCTAGAATAAAGCATTTAAGTTTATCTATAACTTCAACTTAAGTTGCAAATAAAATCTGTGTATTAAATTGTAATAATTTAATTGTGTGTCAATAATAAGTTTACATCTATACCTATTATAAAACAATGCCTGTCGATATGTAGTCGATTTTGTCAAAATCTACTGAACGGATTTTTGAACGGTTTTCACCAAACGACAGTGCAATACGTTTATGTAAATAGTACATATCGGTATTATGTAAATTGTGTTGAAGAGCTTGCGCAGTTGTAAAGAGACTTGCTTGCTAAGAGCTTGAGTCGCATGCGCTGCGTAAATTAGTAGAGATACACTACAGTTATGTAGTAGGGAATTGTTGTTGATCTATTATAAAAGGACAAAAAAAAATATCGCGATAGCATGTCTCTATCTCTTATGGTTAACTCCCAAAAACTAAATTCAACATTTCAATTCGAGTAAATTTTTATGACACTATGAAGCCGCTTGCACAGCTAGTCATTTATATACACTAAAAGCAAAACATGCTCCAAAGTTCATCCTTGAGGTACACCATAACTATGACTAATTTGGACAAATACACGTTTTTTTACTCTTCGCAAACTCTGTTAATAGAACTTAGGAAATTATTTATGTACAGCGAAAAATAAAGGATAATAAAAGACAGAGGCTCGAGACACCAAACTATAACTGCTCTTGAAGAATTAACGTTATTTATATATAATAACAGAAAGTAATAAGAGTATGTGCCATTTTTTTATACCATAATGGATTAGTATAACCTGAGACTGGCCCGTTGGCGCAGTGGGTAGTGACCCTGCCTTCAGCTCCGCGGGTCGCGGGTTCAGTTCCCGCCGAGGGCCAACATTTTCTATAAACAAATTGTTGGTTCTTCGAGCCTGGGTGTGTATTTGTATTTAAGTATGTATTTAAACTTATATATGTAGTATATATTCCAGTTGTCCGTCACCCATAACACAAGTATTAAGTTACTTACTTTGGGGACGGACGACCATGTGTGTAAGTGTCCAATATATTTATATTTATTTTATTTATATTTATAACCAGCAAGCAAGTTGGACTCAATCAATGGGTTTGATAGAGATATATTTGAGAGTAATTATGTAGATCTTTGTCATATGTGCATAGCTGTGTGTGTTTGTGCTAATATTATACCTTAATATTGTAAAAGTGCACAGTGGTGCTGTATGTGATGAAACCGACGCGCGTCCAACTCTTGCCCGTTTGCTCGTCCTTCGGCATCGACTGAAACAAACATATGAAAAATATATATTATAAGAAGATCAAATAATTAATTTGTTTGCACATTTTACTTAAACTATATATTATAAAACAAAGTCCCAAAAAGCTGTATGTCTGTATGTAATCGATTTTCTAAAAATCTACTGAACGGACCTTTGTACGGTTTTCACCAAACGATTGTACAATACATCCAGATGGTTTAGGTAAATAGTAGATATCGGTATTATGTAAATTGTGTTGAAGAGATCGAGCAGTTGTTAAAGAACTTGCTTGCTGGAAGCTTTAGTCGCGTGCAATGCGTAAACCGGCAGAGATACGCTAAAGTAATGTACTAGAGAATTGTAAAGCTATAAAACTACTACAAAAAAGTCTGCGATAGCATGTCTCTATCACTTATAGTTAACTCACAATAACTACTTTGATGTTTAATATCTGAATTCTGGAGAAAAATTGTGACACGCTGATTTCCACGCGGGCGAAGCCGCTGGCACAGCTAGTTTTAATTAAGATTCAACTAAGAATTTATTAAGCGCCTGCACTCATTCAAGAGCAATTGGTCACTTCCAACGTACAGGTGCTTACGTATTTGTACTATGTAACTTTTCATTTTTTTGGCAACACAAGTCTGACGTCAAGCAAACTTTTATTAAACCTTCATCCGCGAAATATTTTGGAAATCTCCCAATCAACTTATAACATTCCTAACACAAATTCAGCGAGTTATATTCTTCGCCATTAATGAGTAAGTGCAGTTAAACTAACAGACCCAGCCATAGCAATATTAGCTCAGTCAGATTTCTATGTTTCGTTATGAATTTTATAGTGTAAAGGGCCCTAATGTTAAGCATGAAATGTTTATTATTTCTTTCATTATTACTACTATTTACTTTAATATACTTATTGTTAGAAAAGACAGAAAAAATACCATAAGTATAAAAATTTAGTACCCTTAAAAAGGATCGCTTCCAGTGAGCCTTTGCGTAACTCCAAAATTCCCTGTGTTAATTTTTTAAGAAAATATTAACTAAAATATTTACGAGTAAGTTCACAAGGATTAATACCGTATACGTCTAAATAGCTTTCAAACTATCATATTGTACGTTACCATTAAAGTAGCGGCCTGTTAATATCCCACTGCTGGGAATAGGCCTCCTCTCTCCGTTTCTGGAGAGAAGGGTTGGAGCTAAGACCTACCACGCTGCTCCAATGCGGATTGGTAGGTTACACATATCAACAGAATTCTCTAGTGATATGCAGGTTTCCTCACGATGTTTTCCTTCACCGAAAAGCGTGTGATAAATTGCAATTATGAATTAGACACATGAGTTTTAATAGAAAAACTCATTGGTGCCTGCCCGGGTTTGAACCTATGTTCGTCTCTAGAGAGTCGCACGGTCTCACCATTGGGCTATCACGGCTTCACAGCGTTACCATTAGTTATCCTTAAAATATAGAAGTATGCCTACAAAATATAGATATAATGCCATTCTTCATAGCCTAATTAGGTTTTCAGTTAAGTTTGGGGGAGGAAGATTGTTCCAGCATGTAGCAAATGCGGAAGAAATAATTACCTCGATAATGTCCAATATATTGTCGCAGACCGTTTGCACTAGGCCGTTTTTGATGGCGTTGTACGACACGTCGATTACAAACACGACTGCCGGAGGATTGGGCAATGTGTTGTTCTGAAAATATTATAAACTAGTTATACCCGTGATTTCGTTTACGTCAACTTAGTGTTAAAATAACCTCATCATCACTCTCCTGCCCTTTCCCACTCTAAGTGGGGTCGGCACAACATGTTACAATCATGTTGTCACATGATTTGGCTAAGTATTTTACAACCGGCCGCCTGACGTCAACTTACCTTAGTCGCGTCTTATGACACCTCGCTAAGAAATGAGGATGGTCTATTCTATTCTGCCGGATACCACACGGCACATACCTTAATCGCCTCTTACGACACCTCGGTAAGAAATGAGGGTGGTCTATTCTATTCTGCCGGATACCACACGGCGTACCTCAATTATACTGATTTTTTTCTGTTCCTAAAAGAAAAAGTGATATTTTTATACCATACTAGTTGTTCCCGCGGCTTCGCTCGCACGGAAATCAATGTATCAGAAAGTTTTTTCAAGTTAAAACGCCTACTCGTTGCTCCATAACCTCCTCTATCTTTCAGTAAAAATCCCATCAAAATCTGATCGTTTCAGAGAATATACTACAAACTCAAACCTTTCTCAAAAATTGCACTGTTTTTCAGTAAAGACCGTACAAAATTCCGTTCAGTAGATTTTAAGGAAATCGATTACATACAGACAGTGATCGATTTTCTCAAAAGTACTCAATGGATTTTTGTACGGTTTTTATTAAAAGAATTTTTAAGGAGAAAGTAAATCGTACATTTTGGTTGAATTTCCGCGAAGTAAGGATTTCGGGCCACCGGTTTACCGGTTTACCTGTGGGTAGTCACTGATTTAAAATGTAATTTTTGTACATAAAAATATAAAGAATTATAAAAAGATAGGTGATGTATATTAATTGTCTATTAGACAAAGTAGGAACCGACATAACTTGCGACTCCTGCTTTGCGCCTAGCAAAAGTACGTTAATCGTTTGTGGGTTTGCGTATAACATTCTATAATAAAATTCCGATCAATTTTGGCCATGCCATGACAGCAGTTGAAAAACACTGTTAAAAAGAGGCTGATACAGAAAGCCACTATACTGTTGAGGATTACTTAGATGATAAGGATGTGTGGATATAGGTGCACTTCTACCCTGTACACGACAGTAATTAATAAATGTAACTAGTTCTAAGATTTATATTTTAAAAAGAGCAACCGCCGAGTTTCTTGCTGGTTCTTCTCGGTAGGAACAGCTTTCCGAACCAGCAGTAAAGTTGACGATTCAAAAGCACTTGTTAACAAGTTTACTTGAATAAAGAATATTTTGAATTTTGAATTTGAATACGCGCAGGCGAAGCTAGCACAACTAGTTTTATAGGTAAGATTCAAAGATAATGTAGTGTCTCACCCGACAGTACTCTTTAGTAGCGACTATTTCGTAAGTCCCAAGCGCCATCTCCGCCGGCATCCGTCCGTACTGTTGCATACTGTTCACGTACTGAGTGTATTCCATTGGAACTGGAAAAAAAATCAATTTTTGATATACAGTGAAGGTTTTCTTCAAGGTTTTACGTGCAAATTAAATTGGTCCTTCGAGCCGGATATGTGTAATTTTTGAATATATTTCTCACCTTCAGATGTGGCTTTGCAGAAGGCGCACTTGAAGTGTCTTCCGGCGTCAATGAACTTCATATTGGGGCACATGTACGCCTTGCAGCGGCAGCACCGCACGGGGCCCATCGTGGGGGAGCCTGTGAGTGCTGCGAAGTCTAAGACCGGCGGCTCTTGTTCACTTCCCACCGTTTCCGCCATAGGAGAGATCTGCAATGAATGCCTAAATTAAAAAAAGGGATATAGAAGCAATATAGCTGCTTAGAAATATAGAACAAAATTTTGCTAAAATGTGTAATGAGATATTCAGTCAGACGTCAGGCAGGCGGCCGGTCATAAAATACGTAACCAAATAGTTTGTAACATGTTGTGCCCACCCCACTTAGAGTGGGAAAAGCACAGGAGGATGATGATGTGTAATGTGATATTCAGTTTGTTAGAAATTAAAACTTTTGTGTCTAATCGATAATTCTATTTTATAACACGTGTTTCAGTGAAGAAAAACCTGCATATATCTGGAGAATTCTAGGGATATGTGTAACCTACCAATCTGCATTGGAGCAGCGTGGTAGGTCTTAGCTCCAACTGTTCTCTCCAAAAACGGAAAGACGTTCAGAGCCGTGGGATAGTAACAGGCCGTTACTTTTTTTTTTTTATTAATGAATCGAAAATTATATAACAGGCTGAAAATTCCCGTTCTCCTTTCGAAAACAGGAAATAAACACAGTACATAATTGAGGGTATTTCAACATAATATAAGGCGAAAAAGAAATTCCAGTAAAAGCTCGTATAATAGTACTCACAACCAAGCAGAACGGCATCGTGGTTTGCTTCAATAGGTCGGCAGTTACTGGGACACTATACATCGAACTCCTTATATATCTGGGGCCTGGAACAATACATGAGAACTTGAGTTAATTTTCATCATCATCATTCTCCTGCCCTTATCCCACTCTAAGTGAGGTCGGCACATGTTACAAACATGTTGTCATATGATTTAGCTACGTATTTTACGACCGACCGCCTGCCTGACGTCAACTCACCTTAGTCGCCTTTTACGACACCTCGGTAAGAAATGAGGGTGGTCTATTCTATGCAGCCGGATACCACACGGCACATACCTTAATCGCCTCTTACGACACCTCGCTAAGAAAGGAGGGTGGTCTATATCTAACTTGAGTTAATTTTAAGTAACAATAATAAAAAGTACATTTCTACAAAACAACAATTTTTTTTTACAAATTCTTGCCCTATCTAATGTGATAACGATTTTGTATATCTTTACTTCTAACAGTTGCTCAACGCCGGTTAATCACGCAGCGACTTTGATGGCCTACGACTCGAATCGTCGATTCGTATTTGTAATGTCTTTAGAAAGGCAAAATTGCTTTTAATCATCCACAATGCCACTAAATTTATTTTAAGTTAAATAAATTCATTACTCATTACTTTTCACTATTTATTTGTTTATTTATTCACTACAAACGCAAATAATTATGAAAGTCGGCCATTTTAACTTTTTTTTCAAAAATTGGTATTAAGCAGCGACGTGCCACATATACTACGTCCATACAGCAATATCGCTGTCGATCAGTGATTTATTTTTATTATATTTGTAGCGTTCTTACGTCGCCAGCGAGTTGCAAACGAGTCGCCGGCGATCACACAAATCAAATCAAAATAATCTTTATTCAAGCAGCCTTTTTACAAGCACTTTTGAATCGTCAAGGATCAACAATTAGATTTAATAATCTCTTAACGAGAAGAACCAGCAAGAAACTCGGTGGTCAATCGTTTAAATATTTATATTTACATTATTTATTTGTAGTCTTGTTTGGAGCTGAAAGGATTTTCAAATCCAAGCATTTTTATCATTCAAATAATCTTCAATTGTGTAATATGTTATGTTTTATTAATATTACGTATAAGCATAGTTTTAACACTTAATTTAATCTTTTCTGTAGATAATTCTAATACAGATTGCGGAATTTTATTGTAAAAGCGAGTACCGAGACCAACGAATGAGTTGCTAACTCTGCTGAGTCGCGACGCAGGGATTACAAGCTTTTTGTGACTCTGGTATATCTATTATACACATCGAATATTGTTTGATTTTGTATGAAAATAATATTACTATACATATATATTGTGACGCTTCTGTAAGTATGCCTATTTCCTTGAACTTTTCGCGAAGAGACTCACATTGCCTCATATTATAGATAGCACGTATGGCTCTATTTTGGGCAACAAAAGTATTTCTAATATCTGCCGCTTTACCCCACAGCATTATGCCATATGATATGATGCTGTGAAAATAAGCAAAATAAACAACTCTCGCATATACCCTACATTATATCTGCTATGGATTTCAATTATAATTAAAAATATTGAATAGTTGCCATGAAACAGCATAACTTACTGGCATTTCCTTTATCGTCCACCACAAAGTCAGTGGTGACCAAAGGTGGAACAAGCCCCTTCTCGTTAGTAACAAACACTCCACCACGATTTTGCTGATCTTCCGCCATCACTTGGATCTACAAAAAAAAGAAACATAGACTTCAATTGGATTATAACTTAAAATTTAACTTTGCTGTACCTTTAGCTATACATTTTATAAAACAAAGTCCCCAAAACCTGTCTGTGTGTGATTGATTTTCTCAAAACCTACTGAACAGATTTTTGTGTGGTTCTTACTATTAAATAGTGCAATTCTTTAGGAAGGTTTCTGAAGACTTCCACATGGTAGCAAAGTAGCAGACACAGCAGTTATATTATAATTATATTTATTACTCAACTAAGCATTTTCAAGTACTTTATTTATTTAAATGTATGGAATTTTGCTCTTACTGAGAAAAGACTCATCTCATATAATAATGCTTTACATAAAAGCACATTCTTTAGATTATATTTAAAACTCTGTGTAGGCAAGTCGAATATGTTCGCCAAAATGATTTACCGGACTTGGCATCTGATCTGGGTCTAATCTCTTTTGCTGTGGCTGCTGGTACTGTGGCCCATAGCTGGGCTGCTGTGCAGGGAATGGGTAACCCTGAGCTCCCATCTGCTGTTGAGGCTGCCCAGGTACTGGTGGCATGCCTAAAATCAACAGATTTATATAATACATGTCAAGGTGTTATATTTGCCCTTGTTTAACAATTGAATGGATCAATAAATTCTGTTGGGTTGTAAAACCTATCATTTGGCATTGAGGCATGGCAAATAGATCAACCCTTCTCTTCAAAAACCAGAGAGATCTATGCCCAGCATTGGTATATTATCCCATAGAAACTTAGTAGATGAAACTTACCAGTGTAGGTGCCAGTTTGTGGAGGAGCACCATATCCAGGTTGACTTCCGGGAGGTCCCTGGTACTGCATCTGCTGGCTTAGCGGCGGCGGCATATGCGGTAGACCAGGCATTGTTTGGAACTGATTGTATTGTGCGGATGGCTGTGGTGGCATTCCTGGTTGTGGTGGTAGGCCTGGTTGTGGAGGAAGGCCCGGCTGATGTGGTAGACCAGGCTGATGTGATAAACTATGTTGTGGTGGTAAGCCAGACTGTTGTGGTAAGCCAGGTTGTGGTGGTAGACCAGGCTGTGTTGGTAAGCCAGGCTGCTGTGGTAAGCCAGGCTGGGGCGGTAAACCTGGATGTTGCGGTAAGCCAAGCTGTTGCGGCAGGCCAGGCTGTGGTGGTAAACCAGGTTGCTGTAGTAATCCATGCTTCACTGGTGCTCCAGTTTGTTGTAAACCAGGCTGTTGTTGTAGGCCAGACGGCTGTGGTATGCCGGGTGGTGGCGGCATTCCAGTCTGTGTCGGTAGACCACTGTGAGGCATCATACCAGGTTGTTGAGCCATACCAGGTTGTGTGGGAAAGCCAGATTGTTTGAAACCAGATTGCAAATGCCCGGGCTGAGGTGGTAGACCTGGCTGATTTAACCCAGATTGAAATTGTCCCTGTTGACCAGGCTGAGGTGGTAAACCAGGCTGAGATGGAAGACTCGATGGAGAAGGTTGACCAGGTTTTGATGGCATTCCTGACTGAATCAAACCCTGCTGATTCGTATAGCCAGCTTGTGGTTGACCAAATTGACCAGACTGAGATACTGATAGTGGTTGTTGTGATCCAGGTTGCAATGGTGGTTGAGCAGGCATTGATCCCGATTGAGAAAAACTAGGTTGACTTGTTTGTAGTCCTTGGCCAGCTAATAGGTGACTCTGGGGAAGAACTCCTGGCGCTTGAGGGGTTCGACCAGGTGGAAACCCAGATACAGTCGATGGTGGTTGCCCTGAACCATGGACTTCTCTAGAATTAGACTGTATCCCAGGTGGTGGAACTTGGAATCCTGGTTGAAGAGGTGTACTAAGCTGAGGCGGCATAGCACCTTGATCTTGTTGTGCTGGCCTAGAATTTGGTGGCCCAGGTTGAGGTTGTGAAATTGGCTGATTAGGCTGAGAAATTATGGCACCTTGTTGCATTGATGTTTGTGGTTGAAATTGTCCAGGTGCAGGGCTAGGTGGTTGACCAAAACCAGACGGTGCTGGCCCGAGAGTAGAAGATGGAGGTAAAACATTCTGATTCGATGAAGGTGGGACTTGTTGATTATTGCCTAATCCTTGTTGGAATGGTGGTTTAGCACCTGGTGGAAACTGACCAGAATAATTAGAGGTTGGCGGAAAGTTTGAGGTAGGAGGAATTTGTCCTGGAGGTAACTGTGACACAGGTATATTGGGGAAGCCTTGAGGTCCATTTAAATTCAGACTTTGCATCTTCCGAGACATATCCAGTGGTCCATTTGGTGGCATCTGGCTAAATATGTTAGCATTATGGACACCATTATAGTCTTGAGATGGTGGGAAGCCCAGCGGATTGTTTGGTGTGTTGTTATTTTGACCTGGAGGTGGATATTGTGGATTCATCATCTTGGCTGAAGCCAAATTATCTGGAAAACATATATTAAGCCTGTACTTAACAATTAATATAAGAATTGTCCTTATATATTATAAAACAAAGTTCCCTGCTATCTCCAGTCCAGTCTGTCTGTTCACAATAAACTCAAAAAATCAATGGACAGATTTTCATGAAGTTTTTACCAACAGATAGAGATTTACAAGGAAGGTTTAACTGCGTAATTTGTAAGTGCCGCATACACCAACCCCACAGTGATAAAAAACGTAAGAACAAAATAGATCTATCTTTTACAGATTTCTAACTATACTCATTCTTAATTTTAATGGTCAGGTACAATGCTATATTAGACGAATACACTATTAATCGATATCAATATAAATTAAGAATTAGAAGACAAGGAAAAGAAAAAGACAAGTGATTCAATTACGGAAATCACAACTGTGTTATCTCACTCCTTTAAAAGTGGCAAATAATAACAGATATTTCAATAACCTAAAAATTATGTTTTGTTATATCTCACTGAATCAGAAAGTTTTATAATTTTTACTTTAGTCTGTTTCTTCACTAATGACATTATGTGGGACAAAAATAACAACTGATAAGAACAATTTTATTTTAATTTATATCTAAAGTACTAGTACTGCATCCCTATTGGTGTGAAGAGCAAATCGGACATCGAAACAAAACTCTTATACAATTACGTATTCAAGTTAATTTAATAAAACACTTCCATTTGAGACGAAACATCTTGTTAATTTGAGATGCTCAGTGACAAGTATCTTCATTAAAGATAAATATTTGTGCAGCAATTATAATTTTAATAAAAAACTATGGATCTAGAGTAGATAATAATGCGTAAACCAACTGCATTCCCGGATTTATGAACGCGATTTATACGTAATTATGGTTTAACAACGAAATAATTGTTAAGATAGCTTTGACAGATGCTGTCGCATATTTCGCTGTCGATTTCCACAGAGATAAACAATGATTCCTATAATTATTTTATGTCTAAGAGGAACGTTGTTAGATAAATTTTGGGTACTTACGGCTTCCTGTAAAATATTAAACAAATTTAGACGACAAAAAATATAAACAATACACATGAATCGCAACGAACCATAGGCCACGTATTCTGACAGTGTTGTCAGTATCAGACCGCTTATGTGGAACTTTTCAAATTTCACTCAGAGCGCGTATATTGAAACGTAATATGTAATAATTAACGAGCAGAAACAATTTTTTTTAAACCCAAAACATAAAATATCCATAATATAACTAAACATAAAAAAATAGTTTAATTTATAAAAATACAAGTGTGAATGAAACATATTTAATAAATATATAAATCTAAAACTTTTTAAGAAAAGGAACGAACTTTTAAAAATTGGCAACCGGAAATTATGGATGTCAAACAAGAACAAACTCACCAGATAAAAGATTGAATCTAATGTGTACTAGATTAAGATTTAAATCAGAAAAAACAATTATTCATTTATTCTTAAAGCTTCGGTCACACTGCAAATCTAAAAGCATCTGTATTTTATCGGACTACTCTAATATTTCTTTACGTAATAAAATATTTTTTAATTGAAGTATGAAATAAGATTATGGTTTTCTGTAATTTAACTTTATTCCACATCTTGTCTTATTCGATTATGTAACTCATATACCTGACAGTACCTGATGGGACTAATAGTCTGCAAAAACATTACAAATACGAAAGTAGAATGTTATAAAAATACTCCTGGATACTAAGAACCGTAAAAATTTATCGGCATTTTACAAAGATAAATAAAATTTGCAATAAACTTTATACTTTTGATAAATAGTTTAAAGGAAACAATACTTTTATACATTATTCAGTAATGAATATTTTAAGTAATTGAAATAAATGATTACTTGCTTAATTTAATACGTATCTCGTTATGTGGTACTATCTGTGCCCGCGGTTTTGCTTACGTGGAAATATGAAACGAGAACTCATGGTAGAAAGTAGCCTATATGTTACTCCACAACCTTCTTTATCTTCCTGTGAAAATCCCATCGTATTTGGTTTGACCGTTATGGAGAATGTACTATTCACCTAAATTATAACTATACCCATACCGGAAGCTGTGATAGTCCAGCGGTGAGACCGTGCGACTCTCTAGAGACTTTGGGTTCAACCCCGGGCATGCACCAATTCTTCGGTTAAAACTAATAACTAGTGTCTAATTGAAAATTGCTATATATCACACGCTTTTCGCTGAAAGAAATCACCGTGACGAACCTGCATATCTCAAGAGAATTCCAGGGATATGTGTGACCTACCAATCCGCATCAGAGCAGCGTAGGTCTTAGCTCCAATCCTTCTATCCAAAAACGAGGAGGCCTATGCCCAGTAGTAGGGTAGTAACAGGCCGTTCTTTTATAGCCATGGTTAAAACCGTACAGAAATCCGTTTAGTAGATTTTGAGAAAATCTATCACATACAGATAGACAGCTTTTCAAATTCAAATTCAAATATTCTTTATTCAAGTAACCTTGTAAACAAGTGCTTTTGAATAGTCAACATCTACTGCTGGTTCGGAAAACTGTTCCTACCGAGAAGAGCCAGCAAGAAGCTCGGCGGTTGCTCTTTTTAAAATATAAATCTTAGAACTAGTTACATTATTTATTACTGTCTTGTACAGGGTAGAAGTGCACCTATATCCACACATCCTTATCATTTAAGTAATCTTCAACAGTATAGTAGGCTCTCTGTATCAGCCTCTATTTAACAGTGTTTTTAAACTGCCGTAATGGCACGACCAAAATTGATTTCGGAATTTTATTATAGAATCTTATACCCAAACCCACAAACGATTTACGTACTTTTGCTAGGCGCAAAGCAGGAGTCGCAAGCTTATGTCGGTTCCTTCCGTCCGGTTTCGTGACCTTGTTATATAATAAATGTTTATAGATTCAGTTTTTATCATTAAAGAAATCTGTAGTTATTGTATATTTTATTACATCTTAACGTAGACACACCCCTGGACTATTCTCGTACGCATGCGTATATAAACTTTCCTTAGTGATGTCAAATATGTCGATAAATCTTTCTTTAAGTACCTTTTTAGGAGCATTATTTTTAGTTTATGTTTAGATACCGCATGTATAGTCTCACTCACTATGGGCTTCATAAGAAAGCTCAGAGTAAACTCAGCGGGCGATGGAGCAAGCTAAGAATAGGATCCGTAGAAGAACCAGAGTCACCGACATAGCTCAGCGTGTCGCTGTAGCTGAAGTGGGGATGGTCGGAGCACATGCGTGCGGAGAACCGATGGACGTTGGGGTCTTAAAGTGTTGGTATGGCGGCCCCCTCACTCGTAAACGTAGCGTCGGTTCCCTCACACGATAGACAGACGACATCAAAAAGGTAGCAGGGAGCCGCTGGATCCAAGCGGCATAGGATCGTGTTTTAAGGAGATCATGGGAAGAGACCTATATTCAGCAGTAGAAATCTATAGGTTAAGATGGAGGAAGAGAATAGAAACCGGCTTATAGCCGGTTTCTATTCCGGGTAACGTCTTATTCTATCGGGTAAGCTCGACTAGTTTCAGACCCTTCCGGGGCACGTATTCATGAGCTCTTTACACGGCGTTATCGCTGCGGGAACTACGTACAGCAACTCGTTGGGCGTAACTCGTGAGTTTACACGGTAAATGGGCGTCTTCAAGGTATTCCGACCGGCGTAAAATTTAGAAAATCACAAAGTTTTATTAACTCACACTTCTTAAACTTTTATAATTTGTATTCAGAATTACATTATTATTATGTTAGAAAAGAAAAGATTAAGATGATACCTACATTTAAACGAAGGTTACTTACACGGTCGATTTTCTTTAAATTCACATTTACCCAACTAATTTTAACTCGATCTTGTGGCGTTGAACTAAGTTAAGGCAACCAAATAGGCTTGGCTGTAAAAAACTACTCAAGTATTGCATTTGTTTTTATATACCAAAAGGTTTGTTTATCCAATTGATGTAGCATTAATAAAAGTAAAAATAAAAAATTGTAACTGATAAAATAATTTATTTTATTTTATTTGGCAACCACAAACATATTAAGTTAATAGTTACGTTCTTGTAATGACCATTAGAGTATCGATAATATGTCAGTTCACACTCGCAACACTATCCTTAAATTCACCCTCTATCGATTCGCCCCTGCGGAGACTAATCTAGTATATTTGCTTGAAACTGTTAAGCCCAATTTAACGCATCATATGCAATTTAGTTTTAAATTTTAAGTGATATTTCTTATACAAATCGCTTATTTGCTGCGCAAATATCCTTATATCATTTCCTTTAAAAGTAAGTTTTACGTGAAGTAAAATAATCTATAATTGATATAGAATAATCGTAAAAAAATAAATCTGTGTAAAAGTGAAGTGAGAAATGATTTTAAGGGAGTATTTTTTATTGCTTAGATTGCATTTTGTATTTCTCTTCGAGTATTCGTGACGGATAGACGGTGCTGATATACAGAAAAATTATACCTATATAACGGTCGTGAGAAATTACGAAGATGTCAGGTAAGAATTAAGACTACAATCTTGTTAGTACAAATGTTTTTTGTACATGTAGGCAAAGGCTAATGAAATATACATCCAGTTAAATTATTTAATTGTATAATTATATTTCTAATCAATGGACGTTGTAATCGATCTATATTACGTAATTTTAAGATATTTCGATAAGAAAGATATGTTTAGTGCAAGTTAATTGAGATGAATTTTATATATAAACCTATTATTTTTAAATGGTTTTGGAAATTAAGCTTAAAATACTATAGCGAATGAGGAATTCTGTTGAGTAAGGTGAACCCTGGTGCACCAGGGTTTCTAAAAATAAAATACGCTATTAGAGTTCGGACAGTACCTTAAATTTAGCGCTGAATTTGACCTGATGCTGCACACGCTTGTAGACTGTCCTGTTATATAGAACAACGTGTGCCCATGAATAAGGTAGGGCATGATTTGATCTTGCCTTTCGTGGTTTGTAATTTTGTGAATAAAGCGAGAACATTGTGTAGAAAGTTCGTTTCTCATTTGAAAATATGTTAAGTAAATACTGCAGTTTTGTACTTTTACATTTTATTTAATTATATAATCAATCTACATTGGTATTATAATAAAATTTCTATCATTCTTACGTTTTTTCGTCTTCCATTTTTGACAGCTACCACCAGTATGGCCGCCCGTCGGCTTTTTTTCATACTCTCCTCTATTATTTTGGGTGTAGCCATAGACAAATATTTTGGAATAGTTAACAATTGGCTTACTTCTAGAACGTAAATATCTTTTAAAAGAAACCGGCGAAGCGTCCAAGCCGAGTCTTTGGATCCGATCCATCACAGAAAAGTGGGACCAATATCTAAAAATTCAGCTCAATCGGACACCGAGAAGTGGGTTAAATTAACTTGCAAGATTCCATCTTCACATACATACACGGCAAGTTAAATAAAAACTTTAAAAAAAATGGACATACAACGTAGCGGCTATTTAATAAAATTGGTTATCTCTAAAAAAAATTTTAGCACAATTCATCGACATTTACGCAGTTCTATCTATATGATTTTTTGCCTTCTTCCCCAGGTCGAATTACACAAGTCTTCTTTAGTCTAGTGATGCTCTGGACTGGACTGGTGACTGGAATACCCCAAAAACCCAACCTGGACGCCATCTTAAACCGTCGCACCGATGTCTACATCGCCGGTTTCTTCCCGTTCGGAAAAGGAGTGGAGAACTCAAATACTGGTATCTTTAAATAATGCATTTAGATTTTAGGAGTAATAGCTTAAATAGTGACAACGATTAGTAGCAACCGACATAACGTTCCGGCTCTTGCTTGTTGGTTTCTAAGCTTTGATATATGTATAGCTTTGATATTCCGCAATCCGATTCAGATATCCTTTTAGATGAATCAAAGATGAAAGTACCGATGCACGATATCAAATTAATCCACTGATCACTTAAACATAAAAAATTAAACTTTGGTATAATGCAATCTTCTTAAATATTGTCAAAAAAATATATGGCCTGTTACTATCCCACTGCTGGGTATGAGCCTCCTCTCTCCGTTTCTGGAGAGAAGGGTTGGAGCTAAAACCGGTGCGGGTTGGTAGGTTACACATATCCCCAGAATTCTCTAGAGATATGCAGGTTTCCTCACGATGTTTTCCTTCACCGAAAAGCGTGTGATAAATTGCAATTATCAAGTAGACACATGAGTTTTTAATAGAAAAACTCATTGGTGCTTGCCCGGGTTTGAACTCGTGTTTCCCTCGAAAGAGTCGCATAGCTCGTTATATATTTTAGAACAATATAAATATAATTTAATTGAGATCTGCCTAACAAGTAATGGTTGTTTGACCTGGCGCGCGCTTGTTCAAAAAACAGGAGATAACAATAACATTATCTCCCTCGCATTTGTGTCTAGTCTCTTGCTCAACGTTACACATTATACACGAAATAGAACGTATAACCTTACCGAGATCACGAAATGGTACGGTCACTCACCCTTCTACATCATGTATGTTTTTTATTAAAAACGTAAGATAATTCCTGTGGCTAAATTACTTCACTAAATTATCTGAATTTTTTAAATTTATTTATTAAATAAAATCTTAAATTATATAACAATATTCAATACGGCTTAGCATAAACTTAAAACAAGTTTTTCTGTACACGGCGACATCGTTGGTTTACTTATAATTGTACAGGTGCGTTGTTGTAAACAATATTAATTCTTAGTACGCGTAATATAAGTTAGTTATTTTTTGTGATGAAACTGCCCGAGTGAGAAAGAATGACTAATCGCACTCGATCGTTCTAACGATAACGGGTGAGCATGGAGGGGTAGGCTAAGTACAGGATGATCAATTATTTATTATAATTTATATTTGTTATAATTTAAGACATTATATATTTGATATGTAGAAAGGAAAAAATTATAGTTATTCGGGCTATTTTTTCCGCCGAGAGTAATCGGGACTTACTGCACCTGAGTTGGTGCGGGTAGGTGGCACAAAATTGTCATACAAGAGAACAAAGAGATCGGTCGTCGGCTCAACACGGTGAATTCGGTACTCGCGGTCAAGTAGTGTTAATATCGGGGTTCGGTGGACATTTATTATTAATATATTCGGAATATTAAAGACAAATTGGTGGCTGTGAAAAGTACTAAAATAGAAGAAGAAAACATTAGTGATTCCACGAATAAAAGTGGCTTTGTTATATACTCCGGCCGGAATGGCGTGGACGCCATAACCTACCAGAGAAGCCTCCTAGTGAAAGGTCAGTATCCTTTGATTATTCGGGGTGGAGAAATTGCTGGTTGTCTGCCTATATATATGCAAATTATGTAGGCTGCTAAGGTGTGTAGGTTCTTGGAATTAAAATTAATATCGTATGATCGCTACCACCCTGTAGATAGATAGATAAAGTACTGAGTACCAAAGCTATGTTAAAACCGCTGTAGGTCGAGGCGTGATGCCGAGCGTCAAGTTGGCGTTGGATCACGTCAACGAACATGACTCCGTGCTCAGGAACTACCGCCTTCATATGTGGTGGAATGACACTGAGGTAAGAGCTGCTAAATGGTAAAAAGAATGCAAAATAATATACGAAGTATATCTACTCATTATGATGCCTATGTTGAACTAGAACTGTTACTTAATTTATAGAATTAGGCGTTACTTTGCGGAGATCCATAATACAAAAGTAATAATAAAATTATTGACTCGACGACGAAATAAAGACTTTCTTATTCTTATTCAAGAATCCTCCAGAAATTTAATGACGTGATGCGCTCTTCCTTGTTCGTAAAAAGGATTTACTTGAATAGATAATTTATAGAATTAGGCGTTACTTTGCGGGGATCCATAATACGAAAGTAATTTTTTTTTTTGCTATAATCCGCGATACAGTAAAAAAAACAGCTAAATGTATAGTGGACTATTCGTTTTTTCATACCCGTTACATGCAGGATTCGTAAAAACACATTTTGCAATTTCGTGGTGGAGTCTATCTCCTGATGATGCTTCGGTTGCAGTACGAAACGATTGTGGAGTTTGTGATAGTGAACGTGTGTAGTGCTTGTGTATTGTGGTGGAAGTGGTGGAGGTTTGTGCATGTGTTTTTACGAATCCTGCATGTATCGGGTATGAAAAAACGGATAGTTCACTATACATTTTACACTTCATATATTTTCTATTTACTGTATCGCGGATTATAGCAATATAATTTTATTATTACTTTTGTAGAACTGTTACTATATGCTGGGTTCTTATTTTCAATGTACCATGTACGTGTAATTCATTCTTAATTTTCACGTCAAAGTTGTATAAAATCGTTCTTTAGTTTCTCAACCTATAGTTAATGTGTAGACACCGGCTATACTTACGTCTAATTTTATCAGGTTAGCCCGACTAGTTTCGAGCCCATCCGGGGCACTTATTCATGAGCTCTTTACACGACGTTATCGCGACAGGAACTCAGTTACGTCGTGTAAAGAGCTCATGAATAAGTGCCCCGGATGGACTCGAAACTAGTCAGGCTTACCTGATAAAATCAGACGTGCTATATTCATTCAAGATTAGTCTATATTTAAACAATACAAGTAAACACTACAGTGTAGGTGTGTTCATTCATTGTTTCTTTTGTCGTCAACTTATGATTTTATGCCGGTGATTAGTTCCTGCAGATCTGGTAACTAACTGTAGTGAATGTAATCAATAAATTTGCGTTATCTATCGTACCCAGTGCAACGCAGCTGTGGGTGTTAAGTCGTTCTTCGACATGATGCACAGTGGTCCGCACAAGTTGATGCTGTTCGGTGCTGCGTGTACCCACGTCACTGATCCTATTGCGAAGGCCTCCAAACACTGGCATCTTACACAGGTGAATATAATGCTTTTAGAATTAATCTTTACCCTTTCTATAATTAAAAACAGTGTAAAATCATTGGCGTAAAGTACTCACCCGTAGTGCACGTGGGCGCTCCAAGTCAAGGAGCGGGCGATTTTATTCATTATTATTGTATAAAACATTTGTGACAGATACTGTTAGATATATACTTAAAAAAGTAAGGGAAAGTAACGGCCTGTTACTATCTCACTACTGGGCATAGGCCTCCTCTCTCCGTTTTTAGAGAGAAGGGTTGGAGCTAAGACCAATCACGCTGCTCCAATGCGGATTGGTAGGCTACACATATCCCTAAAATTCTCTGGAGATATCCAGGGTTTCCTCAAAATGTTTTCCTTTACCGAAAAGCCGATAAATTACAATCATTAATTACACATATAAGTGTTAATAGAAAAATGCACTGGTGCCCGAGGTTTGAACGCATCATCGTCTTTAGAGAGTCACCATGGTGTCCCCGCTGGAATATAACAGCTTACTTGCACATATAATTTTAAATACATACTTAAATTTATAAATACACCCGAAACCACCCATTTTTTTTTATAAAAACGCGCCACTCAGCGGGAGTCGGATCTGCAACCCTCAGAGCTGAAGATAAGGCCACTATAATAATAATTCGATTGCAACTCCGATATATAATCCGATATTAACTTTCCAGCTTTCGTATGCCGACACGCACCCGATGTTCACCAAAGAGGCGTTTCCGAACTTCTTCCGCATCGTGCCGTCGGAAAACGCGTTCAACATGCCTCGTATTAGATTGTTGGAACATTTCAATTGGACCAGAGTCGGTACTATTTACCAGAACGAGCCCAGATATGCACTGGTGAGTATCATATGAATATAGTATTATCAAATGGCAGTTTTTTATTTTAAGCAATTTAGTTTTTGTATATAAGAATATAAAGAATTATAATAGCTTATGTACATAATAGACAAAGCAGGAACCGAAATAAGCTTGCGGTTCCTGCTTTGCGCCTAGCAAAAGTACGTAATTCGTTGTAGGTTTGGGTATAAGACTTTATAATAAAATTCTGCAATCAATTTTAGCTTTACCATTACAGTAGTTCAAAAACTCTGTTGAAAAGAGGCTGATACAGAAAGCCTACTATACTGTTGAGGATTACTTAGATGACAAGAATGCGTGCTTATAGCTACTCTTCGAGCTGGTACTAGATAGTAATGACTTAATGTAACTAGTAGTAAGAATTATAATTTGAAAAGAGCAACCGCCGAGTTGGTTGCTGGCTCTTCTCGGTAGGGACAGCTTTATGAACCAGCAGTACAGTCGACGATTCAAAAGCACTTGTTTACAAGGTTACTTGAATAAACAATATTTTAAGTTTGAATTTGTATTAAATAAATTAGTCGCATCAACTATAAGAGTAAAAATACTGTTAAAAGTTTGATTTATTTTGTTTCTTTAGGCGCATAACCGTCTTCTAGCGGATTTGGATTCTGCTAACTTTTTGGTAGACGAGTCCCAAAGTTTCGCAACCGAAGTGAAGACGGCGCTTTCGAAACTGAAAGAGAAAGATGTTAGAATTATATTAGGTAATTTCAATGAAACCTGGGCGATGAAGATATTTTGCGAAGCATACAAGTGAGTGTAAATCTCTTACTATTTGCTAATTACATTTGTTCCAAAGAATTATTTACCCTCATTCAAGTAAATCCTATTTATGCAAGATATAGCACATCACATCATTAAATTTCTGGAGGATTTTCAGGCGTGGTATGTGTTAACTCCAATCTTTCCAATCCAAAAGGAGAGAGGAGGCCATGCCACAGATACTGACAGGCCTTTGCTTTTTTTTAGTACAGTTGTTGTCAAAATATTTATGTAACTGGAATACTTTAAGGCTTGTGCATGAAACGCACACGAAAGAGCCTATTTGATCATTAAATTTTTGGAGGATTCTTGGGATATTTGTACCCTACTAATCTATATTGGAGCATTTTGATGGCCTAAGCTCCAACTCTACTCTCCAAAAAGAATATAGGAGGCCATGATCACAGTGAAATAGTAACAGGTCTTAAGTTTACTTTTCTACAGTCTTGGAAATATCCATAAAACTGGAATACTTCAGTTTCAAGATTGAAACGCTTAAATGAGAGCACATAACATCGGATTCTCGTTTCAATGCATATATGTGACGCACTACAAAACTCTATTTGTAATTTCGAGCAGAATTTTCACCAAAATCAAAAAGGACGTAAGCAGCCTTACGCTTTGAGTATATTTAAACGTTTTTCTGCCTTTCCTACTTTCAGACTTGAAATGTACGGTCGTGCGTACACGTGGCTGCTCCTCGGTACCTATAGCAGCAAGTGGTGGACCAGGAGAGCGCCGTGCTCCCGCCGGGAGCTCAGTGCTGCTCTGGACACGGCCATCCTCACCGACCTGCTGCCACTCTCTACCACCGGCGAGACTACTGTATCAGGCATTGTGAGTACTTGAATTGTTTGATTCATCACACTTTCAAGTTGCAAATAAGTCTTTTTGTTGTAGTATTTATGGTTTGTAAAAACCATAGTGTGTGTCCAAACGCTGTTTTGGTCTATGCACTTTAATGTCAAACGTCAGTTGTTTGTTCTTCTTCCTTTTTTTCCGGTTACCAAAGAGAATGTCTGCCCTTGCACCTTTTTGTGTAATCCATCCGTATGTATATTTATACTGAAGTAAATCCTGTTCATCCTAATATTGTGGTTTCTGTTTCCTGCTGCACTACCATCACTCCGCTGACACTTTTCAAAGAATTTTCATGGCAATCTTCAAAATTCTTACTTATCCAAATTGTTGTCTCTTATATAGCCAACCATCACGCCCGTACAACAGTTGTTGTGCAGGTCTTGAGGCTTATGCTCTTCAATATATGAAATTCTAGATAGAAAATAGTTCACTTGAAATTATTTTGAACCAAGTTCAATTCAGTAAATAATTCAATAAATAAAATTCTAGATAGAAAAACGCCTCAAATTATTTCCGCGGTATACAAACTTGGGTTCTTACTACATGCAAATTATTATCTATGAAATAGTGGACCGTCACGCGCGGAACGGCTGCTCTAAAGCCATAAATCCCGGTTAGACATGGCTTCCTGTTTCTTTCTGTTCCTGGGTAATTAAAAAAAATAAATGCTGTAAATAAAAACGTCAAAATAGCTAAATTTTCCGTACATCATCACAAAATCTATTAACCAGGTTGTCACATGAATTGGCTTCGTATTTTACGACCGGCCGTCTGCCTGACGTCAACTTACAACTTACTTAGTCGCCTTTTACGACATCTCGGTGAGAAATGAGGGTGGTCTATTCTACTCAGCTGGATACCACACGGCGGGTCGGCCTACCTTAGTCGCCTTTTACGACATCTCGGTGAGAAATGAGGGTGGTCTATTCTACTCAGCTGGATACCACACGGCGGGTCGGCCTACCTTAGTCGCCTTTTACGACATCTCGGTGAGAAATGAGGGTGGTCTATTCTACTCAGCTGGATACCACACGGCGGGTCGGCCTACCTTAGTCGCCTTTTACGACATCTCGGTGAGAAATGAGGGTGGTCTATTCTACTCAGCCGGATACCACACGGTGTGTGTAAACATAGCATAATAGCTAAATTTTCCGTTAAATAAAAGAATTCGATTTTAATGTTAAGGCTTGATTATACGATATTTAGGATCATATGATATTTTTGCAGACCGCCAAAGATTACCAAGTGGAATACGACCGAAGAAGAGGAATAGAATATTCCAGATTCCACGGATACACCTATGACGGTTCGTGAATCTATCTATCTATCTATACTTATTACAAACAAAGTGCCAAAAGGCTGTCTGTCTATATGTATTCAATTTTCTCAAAATCTACTAAACGGATTTTTGTACCGTTTACACCAAAAGATAGTGCAATACTTCCGGATGATTTAGGTAAATAGTACATATCGGTATTATGTAAGTTGTGTTGAAGAGATCGCGCAGTTGTTAAGAAACTTGCTTGCTGGGAGTTTTAGTCGCGTCCGCTGCGTAAACCAGCAGAGATACGCTAAAGTAATGTATAAGAGAATTGAAGATCTATAAAAATACTACAAAGAAGTCACAATCACTACTTTTATGTTGAAAATTCGGAAAATGTTTCGTAAATCACTGAATTCCACGCGGGCAAAGCCGTTGTTGGCACAACTAGTATACCTACTATATATAAAATTGTTTTAGAGAGTTAAATTATATTGAAATATTGTGAGCTGAACTTAAAAAAAATCAAACTCCAAAACTATGTAACATGTTTCTTCCTCTGCGTATTCTAAGCAAAACAAATCTTTTGTCAACCGCCTTACCTTTGTAACACAATTTACATAAAACGGTAATGTACTATTAACTCTAACCTTCCAGAAAAATTGCACTACCGTTTAGTAAACACCGTACAAAAATCAGTAGATTTTGAGAAAAATCACAATTTTTAACAAATTGTTTATAGAAAACCTTGCCTTCGACGGGAACAGAACCCGTGACCTGTGGAGCTGAAGGCAAGGTCACTGCGAACCGCGCCAAGTGGCCTGTTGATTATCACGTCGCTAGTTTAATTAGATAAATAATAAATAAAGAATAAATCATCATCTTACTCTTATACTCCTGCCCTTATCCCACTCTAAGTGGAATAAGGGCAGGAGTATGATGATATGATGAACGACATGTTTTATACATGTTACAACATGTTTTATACATGTCGTAACATGTATAAAACATGTTGTAACATGATTTGGCTAGGTGTTTTACGACCAGTCGCCTACCTGATGTCAACTTACCTTAGGCGCCTTTTACGACACCTCTTTAAGACCCAGTTTTATATTTCCCTGTTGTGTGCACACTTTAATCTTTATTCTCACAATGCAAGATGCGGGTCCTAACTACCTACATTACAGGTAAGAAATGATGCTGGTCTATTCTACTCAGCCGGATACCACACAGTGGGTCGACTTACCTTAGTCGCCTTTTACGACACCTCGGTAAGAAATGATGGTGGTCTATTCTACTCAACCGGATACCACGGCGGAAATAAATAATAAATGTAACTTTAAAGTGCGTGTAACGTGTAAAGTGTATTTGATCAAAGTAAAATAACTGTTTCAGGTATTTGGGCGATGGCTTTGGCCATCCAAACAGTGGCACATCGGGTGAAGTTGAAATACAAGGAGAAGACTGTGCAAGACTTTCGGTATCGGGATAAAGAGTGGGAGCAATTGTTTCTGGACGCACTCAGCAACGTCACATTCGAAGGTGTCACGGTAAGGCGTGAGAAATCATAACTAGATTAGTTCCAACTGAGACTGTCTCAGATGGAACCTTGATTTCTCTGATATAAGGTTTACTTGCCATCATCATTCC
Organism: Morpho deidamia; assembly: GCA_947086505.1. Lineage (NCBI taxonomy): Eukaryota > Metazoa > Arthropoda > Insecta > Lepidoptera > Nymphalidae > Morpho > Morpho deidamia. Next base: position 19,507,851 of record CAMTZC010000008.1, read on the forward strand.
ATTCAAATTCAAAATATTCTTATTCAAGTAAACTTGTAAACAAGTGCTTTTGAATCGTCAACATCTACTGCTGGTTCGGAAAGCTGTTCCTACCGAGATGAACCAGCAAGAAACTCGGCGGTTGCTCTTTTCAAACAATAATTCTTATTACTAGATACATATCTTTGTTGATGTCTTGTACAGGGTCGAAGAGTAACTATATCCACGCGTTCTTATCATTTGAGTGATCCTCAATAGTATAGTAGACTTTCTGTATTAGCTTTTTTACTAGTGTTTTTAAACTGCTTTAATGGTAAAGTTAAAGTAGATTGCGGAATTTTATTATAAAATCTTATACCCAAACCCACAAACGACTTATGTACTTTTGCAAGGCGCAAAGCAGGAACCGCAAGCTTATGTCGGTTTCTACTTTTTCTATTATATACATCAACAATCTTTTTATAATTATGTATATTCTCTGGTATCATTAGGCAACTCTGGCACTCCTCCTTTTATCAACAACCAGCATATCTTCTAACAATCAAGAAGCCAGCATATCTCGAGAAATTTTTCTTGGATATGTGTAACCTATTAATACGCATTGCTGCTAGCAGCGTGGTGGCTTTGAAGCTTCACCCCTTCTCTCTAAAAGGAGAGAAGAGGCCTCTGCCCAGCTGTGCGATAACCATTAATTTACTTTTTACATTGTTTTCATCTTGCATTCTCTCCTATCATTCGTCCACTCTGCACTATTCATTATATATGCATAATCCAACCATCTTGCCTTCGGCCTCTCTCTAATCATATATCCATGATAACTGATCGTCGAAATAAACTATGGGACCTGAAATATGAAACCGAAATATTTTTTGGTAATTAAAGTTTGAAAATTTTAAAATGTTGAAAATGGTAATGGTAAAGGACATAAAAATTTTCATTTTTTTCTTCTAGACTTTTCGATTTTCTATGTCATAACGACTTAGGGCCATTTGACTCTATACACGCGTTTCATTTCGTGATTTATACCAAGATATACATTTCAGGGCCCGGTGCGGTTTTATGATAACGAGCGTAAAGCGTCCATACTCCTGAAGCAGTTCCAAGGAGAGCAGATTGGGGAGGTGAAGGTCGGGGAGTACTGCGCTGAGAGGGACCGCCTTGACCTCAGCAGCGGCGATCCTTTCAAGTGGGTCGGCAAGTAAGTTGATTTGTATCCTTTGTTTGAAGTGAAAACTTCTTTAGCGGCGTTGTCCACTTTTTGTGGTTTAAAAATGCTAAACACGCGTCAGAAATTTGACCTAATCGTTAAAATTCGTAAGACGGAGGGTGAGTAGATCGCCGCCACAGTGTTGGGGAGGAAGTATCGCCTTTTCTTTCTACCGCGCGGCGAAAATGTATGCCTGCATTTGCTGTTTCGTTCAGGAGCCGCAGGATGCTTGCATGACGTACATGTTTGTGTACGCAAACAATGAATATTGTATTTTACTGCATATAGTACTTCTATACTGATATTTAAAGCAATTCTTGCAAAATTATTCCCTAACCATTCCAAAATATCAAAAATGCGCAACGTTAATATTCAAGTTTTCACTTCTGCTGCCACTCACAAAATGCAATCGATTTTTTTTTATTATGACTTCAGTATAATTGAAGATTACTGGGACATGCAACTGCGTTCGCATTGATGTCAGTGTTAACTTAGATGGAATTATGTTATACATTGTCTTTCCTATTTCCAAAAGAAAACGGGGATTAACGGATCTTTTAAAATCTATATATAAGCCCAGTATATAAGCCACAATCTTTCCAAATTCCAATCATTATTGCTTGACGGGTTAGCCGTGAAAGCCAGATAGCCATATCGAAAGAGTTGCATCCAGAAATGGTAATGATAGGTGACCGTCATGTGATATCCGGTTGAGTAGAATAGACGACCCTCATTTCTTACCGAGGTGTCGTAAGTTGACGTCAGGCAACAGGCCGATCGCAAAATACGTAGCCAAATCATGTGGCAACATGTTTGTAATATAAAATAATAATAATAAATATATGGGACACTTACACCCACAGTCGTCCGTCCCCAAAGTAAGTAACTTAATACTTGTGTTATGGGTGACAGACAACTGGTAAATATACTTCAATATACTGTAATATCCGACCTCACTTAGGGTGGGATAAGGGCAGGAGGATGATGAATAGTAATGATAGGTTAAAGATCTCGTACAATCCAATGGTTTCCAGAAATCCCCCCAAAGACCGCACCCTGCGGTTGATCGAGCACACGCAGGTTAACATCACCCTGTACGCCGTGGTGGTCTTCTGCTCCGTGCTTGGCATCCTGCTAGCCACAGGTTTCCTCGCCATGAACATTCACTACAGAAATCAGAGGTACACACAAAATTATTGCTTGTTCTCTTCTAATTTCACTGGAGCCTATACAATCTAACTCCTTATGCCGCTTGTGAACTGTTGAGATTGTGTTGTGTAGTATGGTAGTGCGTGAAATATTTTATTTCCTTTTAAATGTGTCTCTACAATTCAAATTCAAAATGTTCTTTATTCAAGTAAATTTGTAAACAAGTACTTCTGAATCGTCAACTCTACTGCTGGTTCGTAAAACTGTTCCTATCGAGGAGAACCATCAAAAAACTCGTCGGTCGCTCTTTAAAAAAAATGATTCATATAACTAGTTACATTTTGCTATTGCTATTTTGTATAAGGTCGAAGAGTAGCTATATCCACGCATTCTCATCATCTATACAATCCTCAATAGTATAGTCGGCTTTCTGTACCAGCCTCCCTTTAACAGTGTTTTAAAACCGCAAAGCTAAAATTGACTGTGTAATTTTATTATACAATATTATACCCAAACCCACCAACAACTTACGTACTTCAAGGCGCAAAGCAGAAGCCGTTTATTATATAACATCGCCAATTTTTTTATAATTATGTGTATTTTTATAGATAAAAAGTATAGTGCTAATGCCATGTGGTATCCGGCTGAGTAGAATAGACCACCCTCATTTTTTACCGAGGGGTCGTAAAATACGATTAAGGTAAATTGACGTCAGGCAGGCGGCCGGTCGTAAAATACGTAGCCGAATCATGTGACACCATGTTTATAACCGACCTCACTTAGAGTGGGATAAGGGCAGGAAGATAATGATGAAAAAGTATAGTATTAAAAATATACTGTTAAGGTAATTAATTATCTTTTTCCTTATACTTCTCTCGCAAGGAATATCGCAAGAATAAATAAGATTATAAGTACGTAAATATTTATTTCTCCGTAGGTATATAAAAATGTCTTCGCCTCATCTGAACAATTTGATCATCGTGGGATGCATGCTCACCTACCTTAGTGTGATCTTCCTCGGTCTCGACTCCAGCCTCAGCAGCATCGGTATGTGCACGTTCTACATATCTCCTAGCCTTATCCATCTCAAATCTGTGTTCATTCATGAATATCTTTATGTTCTTTCTATCTTGTATCGGATCGAAGGTAACAAATTAATAAATTTTTAATAATAAAGTCTTTTGAGATTAGTTGAGATTAATTCTGATCATAAAATAGTAAAGAATAAAGCGAACTAAGACTTAGCACTTTCGATTCGCATGCCGCTGGCACTCTGTCACGCTCATGTTTCTCATCAGTTTCATTAATTCTTAGGTCTTTCTCAGGAAATACCACGAGGAGGTAATAGCTTGCAACATCCCCCCCAGCTTGAGCTTCGACCCCGGGCAGAATGGAACCCGCTAACCAAACTTTGGGAACTGTACCCTTGTTTCGTTTTAACTGATTCTGAGAAAGACCTAGGCTCTTTTCTAGGTCGTCGGAGTCGACAGCATGTTTCCAAGTTTTGGTTTATTTTCCTTCTATCCATCGCTTTCGGTGGTATGTGATGATGTTTTCGTGTTTTTCATAGCTTTGCCATCCAGTGTCTGTAAGTACTGAACTTTATCGCTTATCTTTGTTATCGTTCTTTTTTATAACCGCAGTTACATTATCAATCATCTCTGAAATCACCTCAGCGTAATTGCTTTTGCTAATTTCTGTGGTAATAAAGTAATGCATGTTCGAACGTTTAAATTTATGAAATAAATTTTTCGTCACTAAACAATAATTTTCACCTAAATTTCTCAATTTTAAACTACCTACTTTCCAGATTTTTTGTTCAAACAAATTGATTTGAAATTTACATAGATTTTAAAATTAAATTAATTTACGTAGCCGCATTCCCGTACATATGCACGGCGCGTGCTTGGCTCCTGATGGCCGGCTTCAGCCTGGCCTTCGGAGCCATGTTCTCCAAGACTTGGCGTGTCCACTCCATCTTTACTGATGTCAAGCTTAATAAGAAGGTAAGCTTATAGATATTTAGTATCGATGTTATTATTTTGTTTCTCTTTATCTAATAATTCAACATCGTTTGCGGTCAAAAGATTCAAGTGGCAATCCATATGAAATAAAAATAGTTGTATTTCTATATCGACCTGAGCAAGTTTTTTTTAGTTCACAACTAGGTGACCCAGCAAACTCTGCCTTCTTGTTTGTACGACAAAAATAAGAGTTATTTTCAATATTTTCCTGGCTGTTTTTTCAGCTTTTCTGTCCATTAGGACTTTCACCCAGCCGTTCTCGAATTTTCGCTCAGTAATATATTTGGAACCCGTTTTTTAAATGTTATCATGGGAAGATGGTTTTAGCATATAGCATCGAATTTCATAATACTTCTCTTCTAGGTTAAGATTTGTCTTCATCATTTCGGAAACCTCTCTATACTGTGGACTTTAAGTACACTTAAGTGAACCTACTAAGGATGACTTTGATCTGAAATCCAGGGCTCAGTAAAATAGTATAAGCGTCGTATCCAATAGACTGACTAGTATTTGTCAATATTTGTTTTCTTTTACAGGTGATAAAAGATTACCAGCTGTTCATGGTGGTGGGTGTGCTACTGTGTATCGACCTGGCCATCATGACCACTTGGCAGATATCTGACCCATTTTACCGAGCGACTAAACAAATGGAGGCTTACGTAAGTATTACGTACAGGGTTTATGGATGGGTTTTCTACTTTATTTCAGTAGAAAAATCATTCTAATCACATAGTAAGTTCGTAGCACAGTAACGAAACCAAGATCACTATTATATCATTTGTGCGAAACAAATTTCTGATAAATTTCTGACAAATTTCAGATTCTGAGCTTTTTAAGTAGCGCTATTCAAATACTGAATCCTGTAGACGCGAGATGCAGTCACTTATATGATAAAGTAATAGATCCAGAAAGTTCTATTTCTCAATTCATCGCAAGTTTATATTGAAGTGGCGGTGATAAGGAACACAATTTGTAAAAAACTGAAAGTTCTAGAGTAATAAAGTCAGGCGAGTTCGAAATGTCCTGAGTATTACTAATCCTTTTTGCATGACTCCACAAAAATTTAAGCGAAATGTACTATTCAGTTAAACCTTTCTTAAGATTTCCTCTATATTTTAGCAATAATGTACAAAAATATGTTCAGTAGATTTTGAGAAAATCGATCAGATAGCTTTTGGGAATTTTGTTTTATAATATCAACAGATTTGAAAATTGACTTGAAATTTTTATAGACAATGGATGCTGTAAGACAACATATTATTGGTCTAATTTACAGCTAAAGCTGTGGTAGCGAAGCGGTGAGACCGTGCAACTCTTTCTTCTTCAACTCTTTAGTTTTTCTGTTAAAACTTATGCGTCTAATAAATTTGCAAATGCAATTTATTACACGGCTATCGTTAGAGATTTGTCCAACAATGGAGACAAGATATTAGGGGTCTAATTTACAGCTAAAGTTGTGATAGCTCAGCGGTGAGACTGTGCAACTTTTACAATATCAATTAGTACAAAAGTAATAATAAAATTATTTTGCTATAATCCCCGATACAGTAAATAGAAAATATAAATTGTGCTAAATGTATAGTGGACTATTATCCGTTTTTTCATACCCTTCATATGAAGGATTAGTAAAAACACATGTAGAAACCTCCACCACTGCCACCACAATACACAAGCACTACACACGTTCACTATCACAAACTCAACAATCGCAAAGCCTTTGCGATTTTGTCGTGGAGTCTATCTTCTGATGATGCTTCGGTTGCGGGGCGAAACGATTGTTGAGTTTGTGATAGTGAATCTGTGTAGTGCTTGTGTATTGTGGTGGCGGTGATGGAGGTTTGTGCATGTGTTTTTACGAATCCCCAATGTATTGAATATGAAAAAAAGGATAGTCCACTATACATTTAGCATTATATATTTTTCTATTTACTTTATCGCGGAATAAAGCAAAATAATAATATTTTTACTTTTGTATTATGGATTTCCGCAAAGTAACGCCTAATTCTATAAATAATATCAATTAGTCTTTCTGTTAAAAACTTATGCGTCTAAATGCTTACCGTTAAAGAAAAATATCGTAAAACCTGCATATCTCTAGAAAATTCTGGGGATAAGTCTAACGCGATCGGTAAATCTACACTGGAACAGCAGGATGACTCTTAGCTCCACTCTTCTCTTTGAATACGGAAAGAGGATAACTATCCCCAGCAGTGGGATAATAAAACGCCGTTACTTTTACAGCCCCATCCCACCAGTGAGGATATCGTGATAGTGCAAGAGAACGAGTACTGCCAGTCTGAACGGATGCCCATATTTATCGGAGCCATCTACGCTTACAAGGGACTTCTTTTGGTAAGATTTCCACCATCTATCTTTCTTCTCATTTGGATATTGTTTAAGTCCTTAGTAAAAGTAAAGTAGTGATCTGTTAAAATCCCACTGCTGGGAATAGGCCTCTTCTCTCCGTTTATAGAGAGAAGCATTGGAGCTAAGACCTCCCGCGCTGCTCCAATGCGGATTGATAGGTTACACATATCCGTAGAATTCTCTAGAGATATGCATCACGATGTTTTCCTTCACCGCAAAGCGTGTGATAAATCGCAATTTATTTAGACACAAGGTTTAATAGAAAATCTCATTGGTGCCTGACGGGTTTGAACTCGTGTTCCCCTCGAAAGAGTCGCGCGGTCTCACCGCTGGGCTATCACATCTCGTTTAAGCCCTTAATTGACTTGAATGGAAGCTGGCGAAAAGAATACAACGACCACGTATCCGAAAAAAGGTGTATTAAAAAATGATTTATACAAGCAGGCGTAACTTTGCGGAATTCCATATTACAGAAACTATAACAGAACTATTTTGATATAATCCGGGCGGGTTAAGCGAATGCATGAAATTGCATGGGATTGTAACAGGCCGCTACTTTACTTTACTTTTTACTACAGGTGTTTGGCGCGTTCCTGGCGTGGGAAACTCGCCACGTGTCAATCCCAGCGCTAAACGACTCTAAGCACATCGGCCTGTCCGTTTACAACGTGCTCATAATGTGCATCATGGGCGCCCCTTGCGCATTGGTGGGTTTTCACTTTATTCTTCCCACCTAATTATGCTGTAAAAGTTCTTTAACTAAAGTCTAACAACGTAACACTCAATGACAGGTACTTAACAAGATTGGGGCGTAAGTGGTATAAATTCAAATTCAAATGATTCTTTATTCTTATTGGCATTTACCAGCACTTTTAAATCGTCAAATTACATTAACGGTGGTGTTACGTGTCGCACACGCGGGCCCAGAACTCCTTCGTTAGCTTAACTTGATCGGGAGCCTCGATGGCTTGGGGTCCTCGGTGTATTATTGTATGTGTGTGTGGGTGCGTGGCTGTGTGTACTCGCTTATACGTATGCTGCCAGAACAGTCGGGTCCCCCAGAAGGCGGGAATCAAACCCCAGTCTCCCGCTGGTGCACGAATGAGGACCCAATCACTCGGAATACGTCAACCACAACCGGTCAGTAACCTATCTATCGCCCGACCCGCGCTCCGATAGTCAATCTCGCTTAACAGCTATCGGGTCAATAAAGCCCGCGGGCAAGTATAAACACTTTAATTAACACGTAAATAGTACCAAAGATAAAATTCATTGTCACTTTGCTCGGTATCGAGGTCAACCGAGAGTACTACGTTCACCAGGCAATAATCATCTTAATGTGTTCCAATTTAATTCTTATATCAAACAAACTATTCACTTAAACATTTAAGCGCGACAACACCGGTAAAAGCCACCACGCGGTTATCAATTAAACTTCGTTCGACGTCGGAATTGCCGCCGTCGAGACAACGAACGTGGATTCAGTGCGACAACGGAAAAATGACTGTACGCTCGGAGAACTCAATCGAAGGAGCGCGTTCCGCCGCGCGTCCCTCACCCCGTATTATATCATAAACAGGTGGTCCAATCTACTTAGCCGGATACCACACGGTGGGTCGACTTACCTTAGTCGCCTTCTACGACACCTCTGTAAGAAATGAGGGTGGTCTGTTCTACTCAGCCGGATACCACACGGTGGGTCGACTTACCTTAGTCGCCTTCTACGACACCTCTGTACGAAATGAGGGTGGTCTGTTCTACTCAGCCGGATACCACACGGTGGGTCGACTTACCTTAGTCGTCTTCTACGACACCTCTGTAAGAAATGAGGGTGGTCTGTTCTACTCAGCCGGATACCACACGGTGGGTCGACTTACCTTAGTCGCCTTCTACGACACCTCTGTACGAAATGAGGGTGGTCTGTTCTACTCAGCCGGATACCACACGGTGGGTCGACTTACCTTAGTCGCCTTCTACGACACCTCTGTAAGAAATGAGGGTGGTCTGTTCTACTCAGCCGGATACCACACGACGGAAACAATAATATTCTAAAAAGCTTTTAAATTATAGTGTTTCTGTAAATGTGCGTGCGTGTGTGTGTGTATGTGTGTGTGTGTGTGATTTTTGCGTGAGTATTTTTTTGTATGCGCGGTTGTCTTTCTCTCTGTGTGTGCATGTAGAGCTATCTATTTAACATATGGTTTAATTTAAAATTACAATGAAGCTACGACTGGTCCGGAAAGGTGCTCTTCGAGAAGAACCAGCAAGAAACTCGGCAGACACTTTACAAAAATAAATATAACAGTATTGTAATTGTAATTGTATACTCGTTTGTGGTATAAACGGTAGTTAGTAGTACTTATGATTAGTTTATAATAATAGTTATTTAGTTATTAGTTAACCCAGGTTTAGTATAGTTAGTGAGTTTGTTAGAAAGTGATGCATTATGTCAAATCTCAAATCACAAAATCTTCTTTCTTTCTTTATAATATAGTTCGAAAAAAAAACTCTTTCTTCTTTTCCTCGTTAAAAAGTAAAAAAAAAAGTAAAGTAACGGCTTGTTACAATCCCACTGCTGGGTATAGGGCCTCCTCTCTCCGTTTTTGGAGAGAAGGGTTGGAGCTAAGACCTACCACGCTGCTCCAATGCGGATTGGTAGGTTTCACATATCTCCAGAATTCTCTAGAGATATGCAGGTTTCCTCACGATGTTTTCCTTCACCGAAAAGCGTGTGATAAATTGCAATTATCAATTAGACACATGAGTTTTAATAGAAAAACTCATAGATGCCTGCCCGGGGTTTGAACCCATGTCGTCTCTAGAGAGTCGCACGGTCTCACCGCTAGGCTATCACAGCTCATTATATATATTAGAATCTACCGTTACAAATACCCATTGTATCTTTCCAGGTGCTGGCCGACCATAAAGACGTGTTGTTCGTGTTGATCGCCATATTCATCATATTCTGCACTACAGCTACTCTGTGCTTGGTGTTTGTGCCGAAGGTAACCATACTAATATTATAAAGGCAGGGGTTTCGGAGTGGTTCTTCTGCTTTACACTTGTGTAGCTACATAAGTAATGATAATATTGTTACGTACAGGGGTTCGTAAATTTAGATGAAATACTTGGTGACTCGTTAAAAACACTATTCAACTTTTTATTACAAACTTAGTACTTACAGTCTCTATACAGTTCGATGTCCAATAAGAATGCCAGGGTCACTAATATTTCACTTTTATTTTCGCTTGTTTATTCGCTCTTGATCGCTATTCGCAAACTGAATGTCGAGACGCACGATATGTCTGTTTATATATCTAACGAACCAATGTTCGAGAACATTCGCGAGACCTTGGGAGATCTTAAACAAATCTTTTGAAAACAAGCTTATCGGTAAACAAGCCGAATGTTCCAGAGAATTAGCGTGAAGCGAATTTGAACTTTATGACATATGCATTACGATGCACTTTTCGCATGTTTGTAACAATATTATTTTACTGTAATGCGTAATGTAATGCTGAATGTAAACTGTGCTATCCGTTTTCACATTAAATTGAAGGTATTCTTAATTCGAGTAGACTGTTTTCAGTACTTTTGAATCGTCAAATGTTAAAAAAGCTATCATTGATTCGGAAGTTTGCTCCTACCGAGAAGAACCAGCAAGAAACTCAGCGGATATTTATTCGAATAAAAAAAAAAATTTGCGGTTGCAAGTTAATCGTTGCAGCTTGGTGAGTAGCTGACTGCAGTCAAGATAGAATAGACAAGAATATAACATACTTTATTGCACCACATAAGATTTCCAATATATAATATACAGAAAACAACAATTTAATTCTAAGTGACACATGATATGCCATTATCACTCAAATATTCCTCAATATTCTTATTAAATAACTCTCAATATGCTGGTATATAAAGCTTATTATACAATAAATTTTTATGTAGTAGAATCGTTTTAAGATAATTTCTAAACTTGTGTAATGGCAAGTCTAGATAATGTTGAGGAATTTTTTTATAAAAACGTGTAGCAAGACCGACTAATGATTTTGGGACAAATTATTTAAATTTAACTATTCAATATTAATTCATCAAATTTATTTTTTGTAAAATAACTAGATGAATGAAGATTCTACTAATTTATAATATGACGCCTAGGTTGCGTTTTGCAGGCGTCATACATGCAGAAATCGTAAATAGCTGTGCCAAAAATGACTTCGCCCGCGTTGAATTCAGTGATTTACGAAACTTTTCCCGAATTTTCGAAATTTTGAATACAAAAACTCGGTTAACTCACAATAACTACTTATTGTGAGTTAACCGAGAGAGATAGAGACATGCTATCGCGGACTTTTTATAGTATTTTTATAGGTCTACAATTTTCTATTACATTACTTTAGCGGGTTTACGCAGCGCACGCGACTAAAGCTCCCAGCAAGCAAGTTTTTAACAACTGCGCGATCTCTTCAACACAATTTACACAATACCGATGTGTACTATTTACCTAAACCATCCGGAAGTATTGCAATATCTTTTGGTGAAAACCGTACAAAAATCTGTTAAGTAGATTTTGAGAACATCGATTACAGACAGACAGCTTTTTGGGACTTTGTTTCATTCATTTTAGTATAGATAGATTGAAGATCGCATAAATTATAAGGACGCTACATGATAGATTTGTTAAACACGATTATTCAATAAATCAATCTTGTAACTTAGGTTATGTTTTATCTTGTAACTTAGATTATAGGTTAGGTGTTCAGGTTACGACTGAAATCCAAGCTTTGTTATGAATATACAGTTGCTAGAGTTACGTCGAAACGGGTCTGGAGGCACGGGTGGGGCTCGCATCAGGGCCACCCTGCGGCCTGCAGCCCCCCACGAGTGCCGCGAGCCTGGCCCCGAGCTGGAGCGGCGGCTGAAGGAGCTTCGGCAGTACAACAACAGATACCGACGGACGCTGCAGGCCAAGGAGAATGAGCTACAGGTGAAAAAGCTACTTTCAGCCTTAAATGTCCCTCGAGCATCTCGTACCAATTTGTAATGTAGCTTTAGCATCTTATGCTACTTAGTAATATCGCTTTAGCATCTTGTACCACTTTGTAATATTGCATTATCGCCTTATGCCATTTTGTAATGTCCCTAAAGTTTCTTGTACCAATTTGTAATATCGCTTTAGCATATTGTGCCAATTTGTAATATCGCTGTAGCATCGTGTAACATTTTCTAACGTTGCTTTATAATCTTATGTCACTTTGTAATATTGAATTATCGCCTTGCGCCACTTTGTAATGTCCCTTTAGTTTCGTGTCCCAATTTGTAATATCACTTTAGCATCTTCTGCCAATTTGTAATAGCACTGTAGCATCTTGTGCCACTTTCTAATGTCGCTTTATCATCGTACGTCACTTTTTAATAATGACATAACAAAGTGGCACCTCGTGCCACTTTGTAATGTCCCTTAAGTTTCTTGTACCAATTTGTAATGTTGCTCTAGCATCTTATACCACTTTGTACTATTGCGTTATCGTATTGTGCCGCTTTGTAATGCTCTTTAAGTTTCTTGTACCAATTTGTAATATCGTTTTAGCATCTTGTGCCAGCCTTTAATATCGCTTTAGCATCTTACACCACTTTTTAACGTTGCCTTAGCATCTTGTAACACGATGTAATGTTGCTTTAGCATCTTATGCTATTTTGTGTGCTTTAAGTGCAGTGCTAGTGTAGTGTGGTAGTGTCGTGCGTTTTGGTTCGTGCCGTTTATAAACCTTATGTAAGGAAGGCGGATTGTGCTATATTTCTTCGTGTCATATTCTCGTAGATGCTGTTGAGCAAACTTGGTAGCGATGTGAGTTCGGAGTCCTCTGTCAGAGAATCCAAATCACCCGCAACGCAACGGACCAGATTACCGGTGCCGAGGGAAAACATCAGTCACCCTGGTAAGCGTTCAGTCTTCAAAAATAATATAATAAGTGACAAGTAGTGATGCCGATATACATTATTTTATTTTTTTATTTATAAAACTTGCACATTCCAACAATATAATATATAAAGCAGATGAGAGAAACACATTGGAGATATCTCACATTTGAAGCGTGCAAAGGCGGCCTTATTGCTATGAGCAATCTCTTACAGGCAACCTTTGTAAAATATTTATTTGCAGGAGTGTGGGATGGTGCATGAACAATATCAATATACCTAACCTTAGTATGTCGCGAAGCTGAAGTGGCAGTGGGCGGAGTACATTGTGCGAATATGCTAATGCACAATGCATGATATAATAATGCACATAGTATGATAAACGTTGGCGTCTTAGGTAATAGCGACCACGCACCGGACAACGCAGCCTCGATCTCCTACAAGGTCAATGCGACCTCAAAAGGTCGCGGGGAGGTCATTCTATAAGTTTTTCTCGGCTATTCTCTCCTATGACAAAACTTTTTGAGTTAGTGTAATATAGTGATAGTGTAGTGTAGTGCTAGTGCTACTTAAAAGAACAAAGTGTCTCAGAATATGAAAGACTATAATAAGTCACTGGACCTAATCTAAGATATAAGTTATTTATAAGTTTAGGTTATCTTTAAGTTGCTTATTAGCCTTTTGGCTAGATCGCAACATCATCATCATCCTCCTGCCCATATCTCACTCTGAGTAGGGTTGCCACAATATGTTACAAACATGTTATCACATGATTCGGCTACGTATTTTACGACCGGCCGCCTGCCTGACGTCAACGTACCGTCGTATTTTACGAACCCTCGGTAAAAAAGAAGGTGGTCTATTCTACTCAGCCGCATACCACACGGCGGGTCAACTTACAATGCTTAATATTTCTATTTCCAGAGACCAGTGACATAACATCCGTGTGCAGTCTCAGCGCTTCAGCCGGAGCGGAAACTGAATACATCGGCTTACAAAACCAACAGCCCATAGACAAGTAAGAAATTGCGAAAGGAATCGAACTGAACACCTACAGTATCTTTTGAGGAACATTCGTTTTCTGTCTAGCTCTTATCAATGTCTGAACCAGTTTTAAAGTCGACGGTTTAAAAGCACTTGCTCACAACTTTAAGCCCACTTTGAGTTTAAATAATTGCTAATTCAAATTCAAAATGTTTGAATTACCAAATGCTATTAATTATGATACTCATTCGAAAGTTTGCTCTATTATATAATAATCTATGAAAAAGTGAAAATATGAATGATCCTTATAGACTCTAAAATGGTTGGATCGATTTGAATGAAATTTTCAGAATATCTTTAGATTGACTTAGCGGATAATCCTGTAGTTTGGTGGTGATCGGAGCATTTATTGAACTGTCAATGAACATGAATGAATGGAATGAACCAGACTGAGCCACAACAAGGCGTGGCCTGACCGCTAGTATAATGTAACGGCCTGTTAATATCCCACTGCTGGGAATATACTTCTTTTCTCCGTTTTTTGGAGAGAAGGATTGGAGCTAAGACTTACCACGCTGCTCCAATGCGGATTAGTAGGTTACACATATCCCTAGAATTCTCTAGAGATATGTAGGTTTCCTCACGCTGTCTTCCTTCACCGATAAGCGTGTGATAAATTGTAAATATCAATTAGACACATCAGTTTTAATAGAAAAACTCATTGATGCCTGCCCGGGTTTGAACCCATGTTCCTCTCTCCATGAGAGTCGCACGGTCTCACCACTGGGCTATCACAGCTTTACCGCTAGTATGTCGTAAATTCTTATTATGCAGACCGAAGCCATCAGCACCACCAGAGCCTGTAAAGGAAACCCTGAAGGAAACAAAGAGGGAGCAAACGAAGAATGTCTCCTTCAAGAACCACCTCGACTACACCAGCCCACCGTCTTCCAAAGCTGTTCCTGAGAAGGACCAGCTGGCGAAGCTGCCGTATGGCTGGTCGACAGAGGTAAGACAATATCGCCTGTTTGGTACAAGATCTTGGGATGTAGAGATCCTTTGATCTTATCTTACACTGTCCATTTGTAAAAAAGTTGAAAATCCTACCTTACCTATCTCCAGCAGCCGATGAGATGAGCCGAAGAGCTGTGATAGTCCAGCGGTAAGACCATGTGATTCTCTCGAGTGAGTTCAAATCCGAGTAGGCACCAATGAATGTTGAAACTAATGTGTCTAATTGATAATTGCGGTTTTTCACACGCTTTTCGTTAAAGGAAAACATTGTCAGGAAATTTGCATATCTCTAGAGAATTCTGGGGATATGGGCAACCTACCGATCCGCATTGGAGCAGCGTGGTAGGTCTTAGCTCCAACTCTTCTCTCCAAAAATGGAGAGAGAAGAATAAGATCAGGGCGTATGCAGACGTCACTATTATACCACCCATAGGTTTCTTATTAGCTGTAAAATAATCCAGGAACCTCCAGAGCCACCAAAGACAAAAACAGCAGAACCGACCAAAACGGAAGTCAAAACAGCACCGGTTTTGAAAACCAGTGACACCATTCCAGTCAAATCGGCACCGGCTAAAGTTCAGGAGTCCACAAAGGCTGCTACGACTAAATCGAATAAGGTAAAGATTTTTCCTATTCCTATCTCGGTAATATAAAGATCATCATCATTCTCCTGCCCTTATCCCACTCTAAGTGGGGTCGGCACAACATGTTACAAACATGTTGTCACATGATTTGGCTACGTATTTTACGACCGGCCGCCTGCCTGACGTCAACTTACCTTAGTCGTATTTTACGACCCCTCAGTAAGAAGAGGGTGGTCTATTCTACTCAGCCGTATACCACGGTAAGCTCGGTAATATAAAGATGTTATAGTTTTATTTATGGTACTAGTTAGCAGGTAAGTATAATCATGGTAAAGTAAGGAGGTGAGTATCATTGGGTGAGTCAGGCAGCTATACAAGCATCAATGGTTTTTCTGTTAAAACTTATGTGTTTCATTGATAATCACAATTCATCATCGCTTTTTAGTGACGAAAAAATCTGAGAGTTCTGAAGATATGTGCTAACTACCAACCCGCATTGAAGCACCTTCGTGGGGCTTCATTACAAACTTTCTGTTCAAAAACCGGAAAAAAGAGGTCTATGCCTAGCAGGTGGGATGGTAACAGGCCGGTACTTTACTTTTTTACTAGTGATACGCGCAACGTCGTTCGCGTTGACTAAATGCTATTTTCATATTATCACTTCAATCGTACCAATTTTCATTAATATTTCTCTGGCGTATAATCCGTGAATGGTAGCAGACAGACATGTAACCACTTTACTCAAGATATGTAACCCTAACCGATGTTTCAAACCCTGGGCAGGCTAAAATGAGTTTTTCAACTAAAACCTATATAAAAGTAACGACTAAAAATAACAGTGAACGGAAACAGCGCGAGGAAAGCTGAAGACCTTTAGAGACTTCGAATATGTGTAACCCATCAATCCGCATTGGAACAGCTTGCTTGGTCTTAGCTCTGACCATTATCTCCAAAAGGAGAGAGGAGGATTTAGCTCAGCAGGGGAGAGTCACAGGACGTTACGTTAGCTCTGTACTTTCTATACAAACGCATGCCGTGTGGTATCCGACTAAGTAAAATAGACCACCCCCATTTCTTACCACCTTCCACCTAAGGTGTCATAAAAAGCGACTAAGGTAAGTCGACCCACAGTGTCGTATTCGGTTGAGTAGAATAGAACAGCCTCATTTCTTACCGAGGTTAAAACTGGTTCAGACATTGATAAGAGCTAGACAGAAAACGAATGTTCCTCAAAAGATACTGTAGGTGTTCAGTTCGATTTCTTTCGCAATTTCTTACTTGTCTATGGGCTGTTGGTTTTGTAAGCCGATGTATTCAGTTTCCGCTCCGGCTGAAGCGCTGAGACTGCACACGGATGTTATGTCACTGGTTTCTGGAAATAGAAATATTAAGCATTGTAAGTTGACCCGCCGTGTGGTATGCGGCTGAGTAGAATAGACCACCTTCTTTTTTACCGAGGGTTCGTAAAATACGACTAAGGTAAGTTGACGTCAGACAGGCGGCCGGTCGTAAAATACGTAGCCAAATCATATGACAAAATGTTTGTAACATGTCGTGCCCACCTCACTTAGAGTGAGATAAGGGCAGGAGGATGATGATGACTTTATATACAGACGCCAGAACTGGCAAAGAAGCAGAAATCCCAAGAGAAGCAGCCGTACAAAAACGCACCGCGCGGCCACCGGCGGATGTCCAGCGTGAGCGCGGGCGCGCTGCTCGCAGAGCTGATGCACGTGTCCGTGGACGAGCACGACCCACCCGCACCCGTGACGTCATCAGCCCCTCCACCACCCGTGACGTCATCTGTACCACCCATGACGGAACGGAAAGTTATAGGTATGGCAAATCAAAAAATTCTCCGAGAAATGACTTTTAACTACGTATATAGGACATAAAATAGTGCACCACCCGCACACATTTCAGTTCTCCTTAGCCCTAACGTAGTAGTTTTTATACGTACCTAGTTTTTTTTTATAAGTATTTTTTTTCGAACTGACTGTATGCTGTTAGCCCTAATGGGTTTTACAGCGTCACCGGGCGGGACGGGCGAGCGCAGAAGCATCGTCGAGGTTGCAAAATGCAGAGAGTAAAGCGCAGAAGCTCTACTTACGTCGTCCTAAGGGTCCCTCCTGTGAGGCCGGACTAAGGTAGTCTGGAAGAAATCGCTACTAAGCGATAAGACCGCCTTTTGTACGTTACAGTTTGTTTTTTTTATAGCTGTTTTTTTTCCTTTTCTGTATGTTTTCTCTGTGGTGTACAATAAATAAAAAATGTATAAATAAATAAAAAAACAAAACGTTAAAGGTACATATGTAGTTGTTTCGTTGTGATATTCCAGCGATGACACCGTGGGACTCTTACTAGAGTCAACAGGTTCAAGGATTCAAACTCCGGGTACCAATGAGTTTTTTTGTTAAAACTTGTGTCCAATTGATGATTGCAATTTATCACACGCTTTTCGGTGAAGGAAAATATCGTGAGGAAACCTCATATCTCTAGAGAATACCAAGAATATGTGTAACCTACCAATCCACAATGGAGCAGTTTGTTCTGTCTAACTTTTAACTGTTCACTTCAAAAGGAGTCCTATGCCCAGCAATGGGATACCAAGGGGCTGTTATTTTACTACTACTAGAAATAACATAATTATAACTACTTGTCTACTTAATTTGGTTTTCAGGGCAAGAACGCGATCAGCCCCTCTCCCAAAAGCCAAAACAAGAGCTCGAAGATATTCTGGATATAGACCACGAATATTCATCAATAGAGAGAAAGAAAAGTAAATAACTTTCATTTAAGTTTCTATAAACATTACGTTCGAACTGTATACAGCAAACAACGTTCACATACCTTATATGAATGGTGGTGGTGAATGGTTGAGAGGCGAAATGATCGTAGAGATTGTCGTAGTGAGGGTCTGTAGTGCTTGTTGTTAACGTCATTTTCTGATACGGGTGGTTAAGATATCTATCATTATTTCTGATGTTAATATACAAAAAAAAAAAATTTTGGTGTTAATCAAGTTTTGTTCTGAAGGTCAAAGAAGAGATTCGGAGAAGAGAAAAAAAGAGAACTTCATCGTTGTCCAAAGCGACCTTTGGGACACAAACACATTCCAGTACACCTGCCAGAAACCACCACCAAGTAAGTTCATCATCACCGTCATCATTTTCTTACCCTTATTCCATCTTCCATTCTCCTCTATCATTCGTCAACTTTTTCACACACTCCATCATCCTCCTGCCCTCATCCCACTCTAAGCGGGGTCGGCACAACATGTTAAACATGTTGTCACATGATTTGGCTAGTTATTTTACGACCAACCGCCTGCCTGACGTCAACTCACCTTAGTCGCCTTTTACGACATCTCGGTAAGAAATGAGGGTGGTCTATTCTACTCAGCCGGATACCACACGGCGGGTCAACTTACCTTAGTCGCCTTTTACGACATCTCGGTAAGAAATGAGAGTTGTCTATTCTACTCAGCCGGATACCACACGGCGGGTCGACTAACCTTAGTCGCCTTTTACGACACCTCGGTAAGAAATGAGGGTGTCTAGTCTACTCAGCCGGATACCACACGGTGGGTCGACTAACCTTAGTCGCCTTTTACGACATCTCGGTAAGAAATGAGGGTGTCTAGTCTACTCAGCCGGATACCACACGGTGGGTCCACTTAGCTTAGTCGCCTTTTACGACATCTCGGTAAGAAATGAGGGTGGTCTATTCTACTCAGCCGGATACCACACGGTGGGTCAACTTACTTTAGTCGCCTTTTACGACATGTTGGTAACAAATGAAGGTGGTCTATTCTACTCAGCTGGATACCACAATCCATCCATCATTTTTTCGACCTCCCTATAGTCACATATCCACATAAACATTTAACACTCATTTGGTCACATGATTCTCATACCTCATATATTTTTCATCCCTGATCATCCCCCTCACTATATATAAATTAATTATCAATCAATAATAATGAGCTGTGGTAGCCCAGCGGTGAGACCGTGCGACCCTTTCAGGGGAGTCACGAGTTCAAACTCTAGGCAGGCACCAATGAGTTTTTCTATCAAAACTCATGTGTCTAATTGATAATTGCAATTTATCACACGCTTTTCGGTGAAGGAAAACATCGTGAGGAAACCTGCATATCTCTAGAGCATTCTGTTGATATGTGTAACCTACCAATCCGCATTGGAGCAGCGTGGTAGGTCTTAGCTCAAACTGTTCTCTCTAGAAACGAAGGGTGGAGGCCTATGCCCAGCAGTGGGATAGTTACAGACCTTTACTTTACCTTTTTTACAATAATAATGTGGTATCCAGGTCACCCCCATTCTCCAATGCAGAGAAGTGTCTCGGAGAAGAGTCGTCAGCAATCTTCACCGCACCACCACAGGTATTTATAATATATTGATATATTATATTTGTCGTAATATTTATAATTGGCGATATACACAATAGACAAAGTAGATACCGATATAAGCTTGCGGCAACGGTTTTACGCGTTGCAAAAGTACGTAAATCGTTATCGGGTTATGGTGTACGATTCTATAATAAAATCCCACAATTTATTTTAGTTTTGCTATTACAACAGTTTGAAATTTTCAAAAACTATACTTCTAAAAGGAGCATGATACAGAAAGCTTACTAATAACGTTAAAAAAATAGACAAGAATGCGTGGATTTAGCTACCTTTAGTTCTAGAAAAAAATATGCTGTGTTGTGTCCGGCTGAGTAGAATAGACCCTCATTTTTTACCGAGGTGTCGTATAAGGCGACGCTCCTAGGATGCTCCTCGCTCGAGACTCGCTCTCCCAGCTCACACCCCCGGCGATGCTTCCGCGCCCGCTCACTCTCGGTGACGCCGTAAAAGCCATTAGGGCTAACAGCATATTGTCATTTACTGAAAAAAAGTAACAACAGGTAACAATAAATACCACTATTACTTTAGGTATCACAGGTCCTTTAACTAGAGCCTTGTGATATCGCTCGGTCTTATAAACCGGGAGGGGTCGGTATTTTCCAAACTGCAATGTCGCCACCAAAAATATCAACATTGCTACGAGTGCCCTCCAAATTTTTAAGAGTTTATGGATAAAGAATATTTTGAATTTTTTATTTTAATACGGCCAGAAAATAGTTCAATATGTGATTTAATAAACCATATTATCTTCTTGCAGAGAATCGGACAGAAGTACAGATAGAAGGGCTTCTAATACCTCAGTTAATCACGGTAAGATCTTTTTCTTATCACCCATTAAAGAGACGAAAGCATGGGCGGCTTAACCTCCAGTACAGTAAAGTTAAAATAGGTATTCTTACATTTGCTTCACAGTATATTTTAAACAATGTAATTTTTTTACATAAAAATATAAAACGATAGGTGATGTATATAATAGACAAAGTAGGAACCGACATAAGCTTGCGACTCCTGCTTTGCGCCTAGCAAAAGTACGTAAATCGTTTGTGGGTTTGGGTATAAGATTCTATAATAAAATTCCGAAATCAATTTTGGCCTTGCCATTACAGCAGTTTAAAAACACTGTTAAAAAGAGGCTGATACGGAAAGCCTACTTACTATACTGTTGAAGATAACTTAGATGATAAGGATGTGTGGATATAGGTGCACTTCTACCCTGTACAATGTCAGTAATAACTAAATGTAACTAGTTTTAAGATTTATATTTTAAAAAGAACAATCGCCCAGTTTCTGGCTGGTTCTTCTCAGTAGGAACAGCTTTCCGAACCAGCAGTAAAGTTGACGATTCAAAAGCACTTCTTTACAAGTTTACTTGAATAAGGAATATTTTGAATTTGAATTTGAATTAGAATTTGAACACTTTGTTTCAACTTGAAATACACCATATTTCACGTATTTCAAGTTTAGAAGCGGCCAGAGTTAATAGTTATAGCTTTTGTCAGGTCATGGGGGCGCCAGGGTTTTATTATACACGGGCACTTCACGGCCTAGAGCCGCCCCTGGACGAAAGGTATACTGAACATATGAAAAAACGCGTATTTTTGTTATTACGGTACAAGTGGTTTCGTTATCGTTGATTTTTAATGTTAAAATACCCTCTTTTATACATGTTTCCCATTTTCCCGAAGCAAAACTGGATTTTTTATTTTATAGGTTAGCCACTGGGCTAACCTATAAAATAAAAAATCCAGTTTTGCTATATACTGATATAAGCTTTGATAGTACCAAAATTTTTTCAATATTAAAGTGGTTTATTCTTGAAAGTGATACAGACTGACTTTTACATTTATATTATAAGTATGGATTAGTAAGGTCTCAAGGAACGGCGACCCCGCACCGGAAAACGCAGTGTTTGTATCGAATAATACTTTATTCAAATTGGCCTTTTCATGCACTTTTCAATCGTCCCATGGAGATCCCATGAATAGACTTACGTTTAGGAGTGGACATCCATCGCTTGACAAAGAAGAAAGAAGAACATGTATTAGTAAAAAAATAGCACTAAATACCATAAACGTGGGTAGATAAGGAAAAGAACATCATCTTACTCACTCACAAACCCCACTTCCACTTTGAAGCATAAACGCAAATTCATTTGACTTTTGATTCCAGAGAATTGCTATTCATTTTCGTTTGATGTTTTTAATTATCCAATATCTTATGAACAAACGTATCTTTGTTTATTTTAGCTGGCACGACCAGGGCCGGGACTCCGGAAGGATATCGGGAGTCAGAAACACTCCGGATGACCGACAGACTGTCTAAAGTAAATATGTTATGTTATACTCAGAAACTATAGCTTCATTAAACCCTTCTTAACATAAGTAACACATACTATAGATATTATTATTTACACTACATATCACCATTTATAACATAACAAAATTATCATGCCGTGTGGTATCCTCTGAGTAGAATAGACCACCCTCATTTTTTTACCGAGGTATGGTAAAAGGCGACTAAAGTAAGTCGACCCGCTGGATATTTCTTACCGAGGTGTCGTAAAAGGCGACTAAGGTAAGTTGACCCGCCTTGTGGAATCCGGTTGAGTAGAATAGACCACCCTCATTTCTTACCGAGGTATTGTGAAATACGACTAAGGTAAGTTGACGTCAGGCGGCCGGTCGTAAAATACGTAGCCAAATCATGTGACAACATCTTTGTAACATGTTATGCCGACCCCATTTAGAGTGTGATGTGGGCAGGAGGATAATATACACAATGCCATGTATCGTCCTAGTTTTATATCACACGTTAATATTACAAAGTACATATATTCTCTGCGTTTCTTTTAATATTTAAATAAGTGTGACGATCGGCTTATCTACTTCTTATTGTTCAATTATAGCAATTTCTGACCACCATTTTTGAGTGTCATCCAATTTATTTCAGCGTCGAGGTTCGGAATTCCCACAACCAGTCAGCACGCCTCCTCATCAGATACCAGCGAAGAGGAGACAATCCTCTGCCCAGGTATTTAGCTAAGCTAAACTAATTTAATAAGCCTGTACGTTATACGAAAGAAAAACAAAAGAGTATTGTACTTTTTTGCTTTGTTATTAACGAAATTCCCGCAGTCTCTACCTTCATTCTTGTTCTTCCTAACGTTTATCCCAGCCTATGCCACGGTCTGCCTACTAAGCTGCTTACACGGTTGCACGGTTGCTGCACGGTTTCCTACTAAGCTGCTTACACTTTATACGGTCTAATTGTAGCAGCCTGTTACAATCCCACTGCTGGGCATAGGCCTCCTCTCTCCGTTTCTGGAGAGAAGGGTTGGAGCTAAGACCTATCACGCTGCTCCAATGCGGATTGGTAGGTTACACATATCAACAGAATTCTCTAGAGATATGCAGGTTTCCTCACGATGTTTTCCTTCACCGAAAAGCGTGTGATAAATTGCAATTATCAATTAGACACATGAGTTTTAATAGAAAAACTCATTGGTGCCTGCCTTGGTTTGAACTCGTGTTCCTCTTGAAAGAGTCGCACGGTCTCACCGCTGGGGTATCACAGCTTATGGTCTAATGCATCCCCTCTTTGTAATCCTTTCGAACGCATGGTTGACTCCGCAAGCTATCAAGCCAACGTTTTTTCGATCGGCATATGGCCGGGAACAGACATGTTGAGGCATCTGTGACCCACATAGCCTTGGGGCGTCGTACCACATGATCAAACCAGCAAAGACGCGCTCCTACGATTTTGACTCTGCCTTCATTGTTGCATAAAAATGTAACAAAAGTATTACCAATTCCTAAATTATTAACTTATGTGTAACAAAAATTAAGAAAACATCTCTTAGGAAATCATTTGTAGACAATTATCAAAGTTTCAGATGCGAACTTATCAAGAAGAAATAGACAACAAATCTGAAATAATGCAACGGAGAATTGAAGAAATACCCAAAAAAGTTGTACAAGAGTCGAAAGAGATCATAGTAGATAGGAAACCCGAGCCCGATATCATACGAGTGTCTAAGAAACAGGAATCGCCTAAAAGGATAATACAGGACCCCGATACAATAAGGGTGACGAAAGGTCAAGAATCACCTTCCAAAAGGCTGAAGCAAGAAGCAGAGCCTCTGAAAAGGGCGAAAGGTGCGGGAGACTCTCCGAGATTAACTCAAGCTGTCCCGTCTCGACCTGATCACCATAAAAGTAGCCCTAATGTTGCGTCTAGACATAAATCTGGTAAGTTTTGAGGTAATTTTGAGGTCGTTATTTATTAATTAGAAATTAGAAGTCACAAATTGACAAAATTCAACAATAGATTCAGATACTGATACTTTGGCTGTAGAAATGATCATCATAATGTTATCATACATTCATAGAAATGATAATCATGTTACAAACATGTTGTCACATGATTTGGCTACATATTTTACAACTGGCCGTCTGCCTGACGTCAACTTACTTTGGTCGTATTGCACGACTCCTCGGTGAGAAAGAGGGTGGTCTATTCTACTCAACCAGATACCACACGGTGGGTCAACTTACCTTAGTCGCCTTTTATGACAACTTAGTAAGAAATGAAAGTGTCTATTCTACTCAGCCGGATACCACACGGCGGGTCAACTTACCTTAGTCGCCTTTTATGACAACTTAGTAAGAAATGAAAGTGTCTATTCTACTCAGCCGGATACCACACGGCGGGTCAACTTACCTTAGTCGCCTTTTATGACAACTTAGTAAGAAATGAAAGTGTCTATTCTACTCAGCCGGATACCACACGGCGGGTCAACTTACCTTAGTCGCCTTTTATGACAACTTAGTAAGAAATGAAAGTGGTCTATTCTACTCAGCCGGATACCACACGGCGGGTCAACTTACCTTAGTCGCCTTTTATGACAACTTAGTAAGAAATGAAAGTGGTCTATTCTACTCAGCCGGATACCACACGGCGGGTCAACTTACCTTAGTCGCCTTTTATGACAACTTAGTAATAAATGAAAGTGGTCAATTCTACTCAGCCGGATACCACACGGCGGAGCTGTAGAAATGTGAAGGGTCGGATATATTTGTTGTTTCCAATGAATCGGTTGTGATGAAAAAGGTGTTTTTAGAATACGCCAGGATTCACTGCTTTAGGCTACTTCTGTAGATGCAGACATGATATGCTCAATATTTTTATGCCCTCGTCTTTAGGCTTCGAAGATAATCACGATTTTTAATTCGGTAACAGTTCTGGTCTATTTACTTGATGACTTTTCATCAAATATGAGCGCTTAGCTGTAATATCGATTGTCGAGAATTTAGAAATTTTAGAAAGTATTTAAAAGTTTTCAAATAATCAATTATTACCATAATATCCCAAACACTGAGTATGTTCCTATTATATGTATATTTTTGTAAATCCTTTTGTTTCCATGTACTTCGGGTATTTTCTGCTTATAAAAAATACATTATTTCGTCATAATTTCGTAGATTCAGACTCGTCCAAACGTTTCGTAGAATTTTTTATACTTTCTTATATTTAAAAGGGTAATGGCAGGGTTTCATGGCCACCGGTCATTTAGGATTTATCTAGTTGCCAGGAGTTATTAGATTATTAGTCTTGTATTCACAGAATCTCCGGGAAATAGAGAAGAGCGCAAATCGGCGACGTACTCTCGAAACGATTCAAAACGTCAGGAGTCAGCGGAGAGGAAGATGTACACTGCCAGCTCAGAATCGGAGCTGTTCGAGTGCGCCATCCTGCCAATCTTCCACAAGCTGCTGACTGAAAGGCACAAAAGTCAGCCCCACGGTCTGAACCTCAGCTACGGAGTCAGCTGCCCGAACATTTCTATCAAATGTGATATAGTGGAATACTTATAACAATCTACACCTAACATAAGCAGTTGAGTATGTTTTCATTTTCTAAGTATTAACGTGTGCTTACATTTTGTAACCAGTTATGTGTTTACAGTTTGTAAGTAATTGAGTTTACACTTTGTAAGCAGTTATATTACCCGGCATTGAATAATGCACATCGACGTTTAGTACGAAACAGCCGGCCAGTTCGGTTTAGTAGAGCGCTGTCTCTGTCACACACGGGTTCGCCAGTCTGTGCGACAGAGACAATGCTCTATGAAGCTGAATCTAGCCGATTTTCTCTCTGTAAGCCTCGATGTGCATTATTTATTGCCGGGTACTATAAGTGTGATTACATTTTGTAAAAGCTGTGATAGCCCAGCGGTGAAACCGTGCGACTCTTTCGAGGAATCGTGAGTTCAAACCCCGGGCAGGCACCAATGAGTTTTTCTGTTAAAACATATACCTAATTGATTGCAATTTATCATACGCTTTTCGGTGTAGGAAAACATCGTGAGGAAACCTAAATATCTCTAGAGAATTCTAGGGAAATGTGTAACCTATCAAACCGCATTGAAGAGAGGAGGCCTATGCCCAGTAGTGAGATAGTAACAGGTCGTTACTTTACTTTTACATTTTGTAAGCAGTTAAGTGTGTTTACATTTCGTGTGGTTAGTAGTGGTTGTATGTTTACATCTTGTCTCTGGTCAAGTATATAGTTATTATTCTTTTATATCTATAATTATCCAAGCAAACATATCGAAACTATCCCAACTTTAAGTCTAAAATAGTCGTCGGTAATTCATAATTTTGTGTGAGCGACGAAAGATCGACAAAAGATAATTTTTTAATTTTAATTAAGTTTGCTTTGACAAAAAGATTAAGAAAGCAGTCTCTGTCATGCATCACTACTGTTTATATTATCATTAGTCGATCGCCAAAGCCTCTCCGTTTGAAAGACCTTGACCTTTTTCGAAAGCTTCAAAATAAAACTGTTTAAAAAGCTAAAACTAATGGGTTAAGTAAATAAATCCTTGATTAATATAATAATAAGAGAGGGTAGTTAATGTATAATAACTTTACACTACTACATATTAACTTAACTTTACACGTTAAATATACAAAAAGTTCAAATTCTAACGGTTGTTATTCTTTAAAATAAATTGAATTTTGTATAAATCGAATCATATTAATCGAAATAGTATTACTAATTTATGTGTCAATTATGCTTATTTAAACTTTAAATGTGATGAATAGGAAATAGGTAATGTATTTTTATGTGTTCAAGTATAAAAGCCATAGAGTTATATTGGATTTGAGGAGCCTTGCTAAAATGTGTCTACCGAAAAAAAGGAGAAGGCAAATGAAACTACTTATCTGTCATAGAAAAATATTTTGAAGATCTGGTAAAAAAAATCTCGCGCATATGTAATTAGACAAGGATAAATACGGGTCCCTCATCTTCCCTCTCTTTTTATTTGATGGACACTCCCACTTACAGCTCTGCGTTTGTCTCCTCTACTCTATATATAACTCTGTGATAAAACCATTTAGGAATCTATTTGTCTATGCACGTGCTACCGACTTTATTATTACAGAAAATGTATAAGATGTATACTTTTTACAAGCAATACAACAGAACTAACTAACTACTTTGCTATAATCCGCACGGGTTAATTGAATGCATGCAAAGCCAATGTGTATGAAGCAGGCAAAATCTACGCACCTTATACATGCAGGACCAGCCACCACATGCACCCCAAGGCGCAATTCACCAGCAACAACGCACACAAAAGCAGCACACACACCCACCACCACAATCTCCGTATCAACCGTACATCGACAAAAATCGTACTGCAGTACGATTTTTGTCGTGGAGCCTATCCTCCTGATGATGCGTCGGTTTCGAGGCGAAACGATCGTCGAGATTGTGGTGGTGGGTGTGTGTGCTGCTTTTGTGTGCGTTGTTGCTGGTGAATTGCGCCTTGGGGTGCATGTGGTGACTGGTCCTGCATGTATAAGGTGCGTAGATTTTGCCTGCTTCATACACATTGGCTTTGCATGCATTCGCTTAACCCGTGCGGATTATAGCAAAGTAGTTAGTTCTGTTGTATTGCTTGTAATATGGAATTCCGCAAAGTAACGCCTGCTTCTATAAATCACGTATACTTTTTAATTGTATTTTTTAATTGTATTAACAGTTAAGGCACGTGTATATCCTTAATTTTATTAGTAAATCCAAATAAGCTATATTCATATGAGCGAAAACGAAAATATTTTGTAATATACCATTAATATGATCTATTTTTCTTTTTATATATATTCTTCTTTTATTATCAATATCGTTAATGTTAAAAAATATGCGTTTGAATAATCTATATGCATTAAATTGTTATGAAACTTATGGTCCTGGACAAAAGATAAAGGCTTTAAACTATTTAGAACCATTTGTTCCGTATTCTTCGTGTTCCACATTTGACGTACTCCAGGGAGCGTCCCCAAGTTCCAGGGTCTCCGGGGCACTGCCTTGACTAGCCCGTTAGTAGCTGCGCGTCCGTTGACATTCAAAGGTTTGTATAAAAAAACGTTAAACAACCAACAATCTATAACAATTGTTTAATGAAGTTCCAGACATCCTAAAAATAGCTAATAGTTCTAAATTATAAAAGGAAATAGCTTAATTATATGTATAAACGTTATAGTACATTGTTTGTAGGATGAATTAATTATTGTAGGAATTTCCCTAACAAGTTACTAACAGTATAGCGATCGATAATTAAGACAATGCACAAAAAATTTTGTTATTTGAAACTAGTTTAACTAAATTGTAGTCAATTTTCCTATAGATTTGTAAATATTGTTACGAACAGTAGTATTATAATCTATGAGTTGTGTATGCAGGCAAAAGTTCGTTGAAACTATTTTAATCTTTAATTGAAAGTAGTTATACCTTCGAGGGATATGAGTAGAACCGAATACACAAAACATAAACCACCAAGTTCTGTGTTCTGTAATGAATTATTTACGTTACGATTAACTATAATTATATCATAAACAACGCTTTTTTTCACATAAACTTGTTAGGAGAAGCATACTTCGATTATACGCAAGAAAAAAATTTTATTTAAATACTTATTCTTAAAGTTTTTTTCTCCAATTTTTCTCCAATAACCTTAAATGGTGTTGTTTTGCCAGTCTGCTCCGACTTCCGGTACCTTGGCTCGCTTCTACAGGAAAACGGTGAAATTGATCGCGATGTGAGGAATAGAATGAATGCAGGATGGATGAAGTGGCGACAGGTCTCAGGGACAGTATGTGACCCCCGAATGCCCCTTAAACTTAAAGGGAAAATTTATAAATCGGCCATAAGACCTGTCATAATGTATGGATCAGAAAGTTGGGCAATGAAGAAGATGGATGAAAGAAGAGTGCATGCAAATGAGATGAGAATGTTAAGATGGATGTGTGGTGTGACAAGACTAGATAAAATAAGAAACGAGTATATAAGGGGAAGTATGAAAGTTGCGCCCATTGTAGAAAAGATGAGAGGTGCAAGATTGGGATGGTATGGACATGTAATGAGGAGGGATGAAAATCATGTGACTAAACGAGTGTTGGATATGAATGTGGATGGATATGTGACTAGAGGGCGGCCTAAAAAGAGATGGTTGGAATGTGTGAAGTATGACATGCATATAAAAGGAGTAGCGCCAGAGTTGACGAATGATAGAAGAGAATGGAAGAGGAAAACATGTTGTACCGACCCCACTTAGAGTGGGATAAGGGTAGGAGAAAGAAGAAGACTTATTCTTAAAGTTTTGTCATCATTAGACTTTAATAATTTTTTGTACATATTATGTCCTTGCTGGTTGTCAATATGATACGATGATAACGATTTTTACACATCGTACAGAAACGCTACATTATAATGCCAAGGCGAATAAGTTGTATTTCTAACTAAACTGTGATAGATTCTCTTCTAACTGTATAAGAATAAATTTTATTAATTTTAATACTACTCATCGACCAATATCGCTTGTTAATCTTTCGTTTTATTACCTTTTACTTGTTCGCACGTAATAAAGACTTAATAGAAAGTTAACTAACTTTAAAAATTAATAAAATGTTTTAATATATTCTGCATTTTATTTAGAAGACATCATTTTCTGACTTTATCTTTGTGTACTTTGATATTGTCATCTATGAAAGTGTACATTAATGTTCATAAAATATTTAAAATACTCGTATATTTTCTATTTATAGAAATTATTTATTATTTATTTATTTATTTTATATTTCCGCCGTGTGGTATCCGACTGAGTGGAATAGACCACCCTCTTTGTTACCGAGGTGTCTTGAAAGGCGACAAAGGTAAGTTGACGTCAGAAAAGTGGCAGGTCGTAAAATACTTAGCCAAATCATGTGACAACACGTTTTTAACATGTTGTGCCGACCCTACTTAGAGTGGGATAAGAGCAGGAGAATGAGAAATTATATAATTATAGAATAAAGAAATTATATTCGGAATATTTCTGATTAAACTTGCGCTCTTAAGTATATTTTTTTATTTGGATTGAATAAAACACAAAATTTCTAATATATAAAAATGAATGTTTGTCTGTATGTCCTTTATAGACTATAAAACGGCTGGATCGATTCAGACAAACTTTATTGTCTGAAAATTTCATTAAGTGTTACCGTGACCTAGCAGATGATCATGTGAATATAACTAATTCAATGAAATCGATGTACGCTTATAAAAACAACAGAATAAGATATCTACACAGTATAAGTCAACATAGCCATTTTCTACTATATCTATGAATAATTCAGATTATTATTTTACTGACGTTTGTAGAATTTCTGTGTAGTATTAACCGTATTACATACGATATTGTTACTTCTGTGTAATGTGCCCGGCCCATAATGCTGATAATGCAGTTGAGAATAACATATTTACATAGTGAAAGGTATAATATTTGTTAATAACTACATTATTGTTGAAACTCTTTTTGGCGCCTGCAAGTTGTCTAGTAGTTAATATATATTGCTGCTACAAAAGCTGTGATAGCCTAGCGGTGAGACCGTGCGACTCTCTAGAGACGACATAGGTTCAAACCCGGGCAGGCACCAATGGGTTTTTCTATTAAAACTTATGTGTCTAATTGATAATTGCAATTTATCACATGCTTTTCGGTGAAGGAAAACATCGTGAGGAAACCTACATATCTCTAGAGAATTCTAGGGATATGTGTAACCTACCAATCCGCATTGGAGCAGCGTGGTAGGTCTTAGCTCCAATCCTTCTCTCGAAAAACGGAGAGAGGAGGCCTTAGCCCAGCAGTGGGCATAGTAACAGGCTGTTACTTTTTTTTTTTTTTTAATATATATTATACATTACATTACATCACAGCATAACATAATATTATACATTGTACATTTGTTTATTAGTCTGTGGTAAAAACCATTAGTATTCTTAACCCCTCGTACACACGGGCGTAAAAATTACGTCGCGTTGAAATTCCGCGTAGGCGAAGTGGGTTCACCCTGCGTTCATCTGCGCGGGTCGCGGGCTCGATTCCCGCCGAGAGCCAACATTTTCTATAAAACTTAAATTTGTTGATTCGTCGAGCCTGGGTGTATTTAAGTATGTATTTAAAATTACATATTAGTATATTTACCAGTTTTATTCACCCATAACACAAGTATTAAGTTACTTACTTTGAGGATGTACGACTGTGTGTGTAAGTGTTCTTTATATTTATTTATATTATCATATATTTATTTATATGTTTATTTTTTTATAACCAATAACGTTATTTTCTTTTTTTCAATTTACAGTTTAACCACTGTTTATCATTTTTAGCCTATATATGTAATACGGGTTAGTAATACTAAGATAATTGTGTCTATACATTATATTGTAAACTATATATTGCGTTGACTTGCTATTTAAAAAAATAAATGTAATAATATAAGATAAATAAAATAGAATAAGATCATTTGATAATTTTATGGAAATATTGGTCCCAGGATAACACATTTCAAGCCACTAATATGCGTTCATGAAAAATAAAATGTGCAACGACTGACTTTAGCCCTAAAGTAAGGACAATAATAACGAAATTACTGAATAATCGAGCTTTGCTGTACTGGGACCGATCCATTATTACTGACAGATATATTGTTGCCAATAAACCTGATATAGTTCTAGTGGATCGGTCAGCGCGTCGGGCAATTATTGTTGATATCACTGTCCCGCATGGCGATAATCTTATATGAGCAGAAAAAGAAAAATTAACAAAATATTTAGATTTAGCTCATGAGCGATCAATATCCCACATGGCGGTCATCGCCATGTGGGATATTAATTGAGGGATTCAACATATTTGTTCCAATTGTTGTGTCGGTTAATGGTCTTATCGCGAAGAGCCTCGACCAACATCTCAAGAGGCTCACGCTTAGTTGCTGAATCAAGCGCAGGATACAGAAGGTAGTGTTGCTTGAGACGGCACGCATAGTGGGGAGGTTCCTCACTCTGTAGCCCTAACCACCGGGAGCTTAGGTCCTCTCTCCGCTCTCCGTGGATGGCAATTTTTATATATTTTTAAATGTTATTTTTTGTTGTAGAAAATATTTAAAAATGTAAATCAATTTCTATATAAATAAACGAAAGAAATACAAAATTACAAAGCAATTTTTACTTTTCATAATTTTATTTCAGTATTCTGGAAAAAATATATATATATAATAATAATAGCTTCTGGATCGATAAACGACATCGTACTATGCACTCTCAGGCAAAAATTAAATAACATCAGACGGTCGAGGGAGCTCGCGACGGACTGAAAGCAACGCTCGCGATTTTTTCGCGTTCGTGCTAATAGGAATAAGGAGTTTCGTATGTCCCATTCGGGTGAAGCCCATTTCTACCCCCTTAAAATGGAACACTGCGCTATAAACATACGTCGCGTTTTAAATGCGCTGTCGTGTGAACAGATACCTGGATATCCATTTCCTATCCTCCTGATGATGCTTCGGTTTCGGGGCGAAACGATCGTCGAGATTGTGGTGGTGGGTGTGTGTGCTGCTTTTGTGTTCGTTGTTGCTGGTGAGTTGCGCCTTGGGGTGCATGTGGTGACTGGTCCTGCATGTATAAGGTGCGTAGATTTTGCCTGCTTCATACACATTTGCTTTGCATGCATTCACTTAACCCGTGCGGATTGTAGCAAAGTAGTTAGTTCTGTTATATTGCTTGTAATATGGAATTCCGCAAAGTAACGCCTGCTTCTATAAATCATTTAAAATAATTTGCGTTAAAATTCCACAATAGGCGTTATAAGAAGTTTCGTATGGTATATTCAGCTTAACGCTCTCGCCCTAAGGACTAAAATGGAACACTGCACGATAAAATACGTCGCGATTTAAATACGCTGTCGTGTGAACAGATACCTGGATATCCATTTGTTTCAATTCGGCGTAATTTTTACGCGCGATAAAATTCATCTCGTGCGTACGAGGGGTAAGTCTATGTTTAAGACTGACGTCTTGTTTGTTAAGCTCACAATTTTGACGTTTGAATTTTTGACACAGTATTTTTCTGTCCGTATTGTGATTTGGTTGTGTTCCTTTAAATTTTTGTTATTGGTAAATACTTTTGTGACTGTTGTGTTGTGTTATTTTTCTAATGTCATTTAAGCGTTAGCAACATCAAATATGCCTGTGTTCCACACGAAGATTATCGAGAGTATTTTAGAGCCAGTGGCTCAACAGGTGAGTCATACTATATTTAGAGTTTTGACCGATTTATTCTAATTAACTCGATTTAGTGGGAATAAATTTATTTGGACGATACTATGCACATTATCACTCTTTGTACTGACTTTTACGACTTGTTTTTGTTCCATTTTTACGTTTTTAGACATTTGTAGAATATCGAACACGGTTTAGAAACATCTTATTTTTATCGTTTAATACGACACAAAATAAACAAAGTAAAATGAATAGTTTTATATACAAAGTTTGTTTATATTTCATAATACTTAGGATGTACAGCTGTGTGTGTGAAACATAGGTGTAATATTGTTTACATTTTCGTACACGATAGGCACTTGTATTATGTCATCACTGTAAAATGAATACGATGGCCATGGTAATGCCGAAATGCCTATATTAGGTGTTGACACACACCTCACC
Organism: Morpho deidamia; assembly: GCA_947086505.1. NCBI lineage: Eukaryota > Metazoa > Arthropoda > Insecta > Lepidoptera > Nymphalidae > Morpho > Morpho deidamia. The sequence continues at coordinate 19,541,549 of CAMTZC010000008.1, forward strand.
TGCAAATTTTATCTACATTTAGATGTACTTGCATTTAACCTTGTCTTTGTTTTCGAATGTAAATCTTTGCATTCTAAGTTGACTTTTATGTTTACCTCAATATAACCTTGACTAAAATGCAGGTTTAGATTAGTGCAATATCAATTTGAACACAGGTGTGTTTTCTAAACAATTTTTTTAATTTTGTGACTAAGTCTACACTTAGTCACAAAATTAAAAAAATTGTGTAACCTTTATTTTTAGTCTAAGAATTTTTTATTAAGTGATTGTAGCTGTAGATAGAAAGAGTTATGATGCTCTTTTCTTCTTCTTCTCTTGGGAGTAGTGGCTATGTAGGTCCTGCAGGCCTAGTATCACTGAGCTGATCTAAATTGATTGCCGCGCCGTTGGCTCCAAGATTCTGTAGGATTTTCTTGACAGCAAGATCTTTGACCTCTTTTGGGGGTTAATAGTGTGACCCTCGGAGAACGATACCACCTGACTTGACAAACAACCAACCAAATACAACACCACCAGGATTTGACACAACAGTCTGGGAGTTACTATTCCCAGACCAACTCCTCTCTGATCTCTCAGGTCACCTAGGTGACCTGTGACCACCAGCCCAAACATTGACCAGGCCCACAGGCCTGCGAGGACCAGTCCAGGCAAAGAGGTTTGCCTTGAGGCCCGCACCCCGAAACCCCAGTTAGGGGATACCGAGATGATCACCACCACCCTAGGAGATAGTGTTGATTGTGAATCAGTGCAGGGCAGTCGCATAGGATGAATGATGAATATGATTATGCTGTCTTACTAAGACTTTCCATAGGTTTATGGAGATGATAATTCAGCGGAGAGAATATTCCACACCTGAGCTGTGTACAAGAGAATTGAACAAAATAAGGTTTTTTTATAATATCAGGTGGATTCATATGGATTGGGCTTTTCTACATTCCATTTTTCTGACTATAGTAAAAGTTTATCTTTACTCCTATCTTAAAAGTTATATCTGTAAAAAAATCTTTTTTGACAAACCTTTAATTCTTATTTACTTGAAATTCTATGAATTCTTATTACAGTATTGACCTGTTAATGACCAACATTCCCCTTGTCATTCTTGTTATTTTGTCATAATTATTAAGTTGCAAAGATAAACATACTATCTGAACTCGTAGTGCAAAGGTTAAGATATAGATAAATCAGTACTTATAGGTACCTAGTGATATGGACAAAAATATTAAATAATTAAATATATTGGCCAATTACACACACACACCATCCCAAAAGTAATTAACTTAATACTTGTATTCTGGAGGACAGACAATATATATTAATATATAAAAGTATGGGTCACATTGCGACTAAATCAAGTTACATTTGTGTAAGGTTCAAGGTGGATGCAGCTTTGCCGAAACATCGAACCTTACACAAAGGTAAATTGATTTAGTCACAATGTGACCCATATTTTACATATTTTATAATTATATATATATATATTATATATTGTATTGAATATTTTTTAAAATATATATATTAACACCTATATACACCCAAACTCGAAGAACCAACTAATTGTTTATAGAAAATGTTGGCTCTTGGAGGAATCAAACTCTTGTCTTGCGGAGCTGAAAGCAGCATCACTGCAAACAGAGCCAATGGGCAATTGGCATTGTTTTGTTATGTTTTAGTTTTCTTTTAGCAAGATTTAGCAAGATTAAAAAGTAGCCTATATTTTCCTTCATGTTTAATTCTACAAACCCTGGCTGTATATTAAATTTAGTACATATATTCTATATGTTGACCTGTTACATAAGCATCAATTACAATATTGCTCCAGCGGTTTAGCAGTGAATCGAAATTTCGCATTTATATTAAGCATGTGTATTCAAATTTAAAATATTCATATCAACTTGATAACAAGTGCTCTTGAATAGTCAGTTCTATTGTATATATATAGCACAGCCCAAAAACTAACAGTATGTCATTATACACTAGCCCGCTGGTCTGGTGTTACTGACATGTAGCACTTGAGACAGTGTAAGGTTTCCCTTAAAACAATAGTATTTATTTATTTATGTATGTACCATATTCGTAAGTATTATATGTCTGTGACTCTTATACAAATATACCAGATAAGAGTCGTATAATATTAACGCACATACATAATAGTTTAAATTTGCAGAAGTAATAATAAAATTATTTTGCTATAATCCGCGACACAGTAAATAGAAAATATATATAGTGTTAAATGTATAGTGGACTATCCGTTTTTAATTCCCGATACATGCAGGATTCGTAATAACACACGTTCACGATCACAAACTCAATAATCGTTTCGCCCCGCAACCGAACAAAGCGAAAAAACCGAACGCACAAAGCGAAGCGTTATCTAAACCAGCATTGTTATATAGTAATTGGTTCATCCCCAACATTTATTTTACCTCTGAACACGTGCAACAAGCTTGAACTATAAACATTTATCTGCTCGTTAATGAGGGTGCCATTGTTATGCTTAATGATTTCTAATTGTTCCAAAATATTTAATTTCAAGCTTTTTTCACAGGTGTGCAGGATTTCGAAACAATGGTCATTAGGAGCTTTATGACAGCTTTCTAACAAATGTTTAGAGAGATGTGTTAGAAATTTGCATTCATATAAATAAACACCGCAAACTGTTTCTAATACAAATAAAGGAGCTGTGAATCTTCGTGACTCAAGACGCTAAGCATCTGTTATAAATGAAGTCATCCAAACTCTGACAATAGACAATGAAATGCCTCATAGACCGCGACGTTCACATCACTCAGATTATCCATACTATACTAGTAACAAAGAGTCGCTGCCCGCGAGGCTATAGGCTAGGGTATCTGTTTTTCTTTCTGTAACACTTACGGGCCTCGCCGGAACTAAACGAAGCATGATTTTCATATTTTTCTATCCGCTGAATAGTAATACAAAGTTTATTTAGACCAGAATTCAACAACAAAATTAATATCACTAAAACTGACTATTTATATCACTAAAACGGCCGATTTTCATAACTAAGTATATTTGTTTTTTTAAGTTTTCCCACTTTTTCCCACAATTTTGAGTGAGTATAGGATAAACTGCTCACTGCTATTAATAACTAAAAAATAAGCTGTGAGCTGCGGTGAGACCGTGCGACTCTTTAGAAACGATCATGGGTTTCAAACCCCGGGCAAGGCAACAATGAGTGTTTATTAAAACTATTAAAACTTGTGTGTCTAATGGATAATTGCAATTTATCCCAAGCTTTTCTATGAAAGAAAATATCGTGAGAAAACCTGCACATCTCTAGAGATTTCTAGGTACATGCCTACCAATCCGTATTAGAGCAACGTGGTAGTTTTCAGCTCAAAGCCTTCTCTCCGAAGACAGAGAGAGAATGCCCAGATGTGGGATAGTAACAGGCCGTTCTCTACTTGTATAGTTTAAACTGACCTTAAATACAGATTCAATAGTTCGCATTCATAGGTCTTAGCTCTAATCCTTCCTCCAATAATGGAGAGAGCACGTCTATGCCCAACTAAGAACTAGTAACAGGCCGTTACTTATCTTTACGTGTACAGGTTAAACTAAATTGAATTCCTTGAATTCGGATTCAGTGGGTCGCAATACGTACCCATAGGTCGGGCCTGTCAAATACACTGTCCACTTTTTTTTATTTTTCGACGACTTTATTATAATATTCTTCTTCTTCACAATCGTAACGCTCTTGACAGAGCGGTCGTGATCGGCATCAAGTAGTGGGTTTGATAGGAGCTGCTGTTATGCGCTTCACAATGTCTCGCCATTTTCGCCAGTTTGCAGTCATTCGGGTACACTCATGCACCGGACCACGCACAGCAGTTTTGATCTGGTCGGTCCATCGCATGGACGACCTTGTGCTCTCCACTTTTCCCTGGACAACGAGACGTTCAATGGACTGGCTGCCCCGTCTCGAAACCTCTCCGTAAAATGAGAGTATACGGGACTGTACCGTGGAAAATAGACGCTGCTTAATGCCTAGCTCTTGGAGTATGGACACATTCGTCCGTAATTCGGTCCATCTTACCCCAAGAGTTCTTCGCCAGCACCACATTTCTAGACCATCTATCTTATTCCTCTCAATTTCCCGGACTGTCCAGGTTTCTGCAGCGTATAAAAATGTGGCTTTGGTAACGTTTTTGTTCCTCCATATTTTCTTCATTTTGTCCATAAATATAATATTGTCCATAATTATAATATTGCTTATACTTAATTTAATATAGATATCATTTGATAATTTTTCACTTTGATATTATGTACACAAACCATGAGCGATTTAGTTTATTTAGGTTAGAAAGTGCAATATTTTCATCACTCATTAACTAGCGACCTTGAGACCGCGGTAATGATGCTTTGTGAACAGTTCCCGTCTGCTAATTATGAAACTATGTTATTTGTGTTTCGCCCTTCGCTTGTCTATACCAAGGTCGGTACACTGGGTTAATGCCATGGGGATACTGCTAAATTTGTTCGTACTTTAATTTTTCGTAAAGATTTCTTAGCAGCTATGAAATGCGGATGAATATGAATGATGCAAAGAAAGAATTTACAGAAATAAATTATAGAGGCAGGCGGAATTCCATAATTCCACGCACGCTTAATATTAAAGTGGGCAAATTAAAAATTATACTTGAGTTAGTTACATCGTAATCCTTATTTCAATTGGCTTCACAGTATATTTTTAGTAATTTAATTTTTGAATATAAATATGAATATAAATAATTATAAAAGATTGGCGATGATAGATGATAGATGGCATAATAGATAAAGTAGGAAGCGACATAAGCTTGCGGTTCCTGCTTTGCGCCTTGCAAAAGTTCGTAATTCGTTTGTGGGTTTGGGTATAAGATTCTATAATAAAATTCCACAATCTACATTAACTTTACCTTAACCGCAGTTTAAAAATACTATTAAACAAAGGCTAATTCAGAAAGCCTATTTTACTATTGAAGATTACCTAGACTAAGAATGCGTGAATATAGCTTCGTGGATGAAGCTTCTCTTCAACCGCGTACAAGACATTAATAACTATATGTAACTAGTGATAAGAATTATTGTTTGAAAAGAGCAACCGCCGAGTTTCTTGCTGGTTCATCTCGGTAGGAACAGCTTTCCGAACCAGCAGTAGATGTTGACGATTCAAAAGCACTTGTTTACAAGTTTAATTGAATAAAGAATATTTTTAATTTTAATATACGTAGTATATTTACCAGTTGTCTGTCACACATCACAAAAGTTTTAAGTTACTTACTTTAGGGACGAATCGCGTGTGTAAGTGTCCCATATATTTATTTACTAGATGAGCCTACGCGTGGAATTTTAAATATAAAAATAGTTATTATAAATTAACCGTGAGAGATAGAGACAGGCTGTCGCGGACTTATTTTGTACATTACTTTAGGGTAATTCTGCTGGTTTACGCAGCGCACCCGACTAAAGCTCCCAGCTCTTCAACACATTTTCAACACATAAAACCGATATGTACTATTTACCTAAACCATCCGTAAGTAGTGCACTAACTTTTTGTGAAAACCGTACAAAAAACTATTCGGTAGATTTTGTTGAAATTGATTGCATACAGACAGCTTTTTGTGACTTTGTTTTATAATAAGTATAGATTTAGTAATGTATTTCATTAAAAGAAGCCGCTATTTTAATTTTAAAACAACGCTACGAATTTCTAAAGAAATTTACGATTCGATATAAAAATTGAAGCGCCAACGCCCGTTCGGAAACTACAGCGGGCGGTCAGCCGTGAGTCACAGTTTAAAATTAGCTATATTATGATTTGTATCACCTGTTTTTTTGTTATGCTTTGAAAAAATTGTAGGGAAAATTTCACAGGAGATTACGGTGCCAAATCTATACTTATTATAAAACAAAGTCCCTAAAATTTGTCTGTCTGTATGTAATCGATTTTACTCAAAATCTCCTGAACGGATTTTTGTACGGTTTTTACTAAAAGATAGTGCAATTCTTCCGGAAGGTTCAGGTCAATAGTACATTACGGTTTTACGTAAACTGTGTTGTGGAGGTTGCGTGGTTGAAAGAAAAAAACTTGCCTGCTGGGAGATTAAGTCGTGTGCGCCGCGTAAACCAGCAGAGATACACTGAAGTAATGTACTAGAGAGTTGTAGATCTACAAAAATACTACAAAAACGTCCGCGACAGCATGTCTCTAACTCTTATGGTTAAATCACAATAACTACATTTGTGTCTTTTGTGACACACTGATTTCCACGCGGGCGAAGCCTCAAGCACAGCTAGTGTATGTATATGCAACAATTTGTGAATGCAACCGCAACCAGAGATCCACAAAAAAGCATCATGCTACCGCATTTTACTTTTAACGCAATTGGCAAAGCGCGGATAGTAGCAAAATACTTCTTACTTTCATATTACATACATCTCGAACTATGACCACGTTTCCGTTTGTACGTTTATCGAGGATGCAATAGGAGTTGGTTTAACGAGATCAATTTGTAACCGGTCGATTCTACCCGCGCCCGGAATAGATGCAACGCTGTGCGCTAAATAACTGCCAACATATACCAGACAATGCTGAAATCGAGTTACGAATTGGGTTAAATGTAAACTGACCTAACTAAAATATTTTTAAATTGATGTAATACTTATATTTGTCGCAATTATAGTCATACAAAAGCGACGTAGATGTTTTCTGTGGTTCTTTAGCCTCATTCAAAAGCAATTTGTGTATGCCTACGTAGCTCATAAGTAATTTAGAAGAGTAATTAACTTAACTAAACCTAATCTATGCATACTTATACTTGCATGTTAAGAAAAGCCACTCCCGTGAGGAGTTGGCTGCTCTCCCATCGGGCGCGTCCCCGGATGGCGGATAGGGGAATCCCCTCACCAGATTCATCTGGCGGGAACTGGGGAAATAAAATACTCAGCGTGGACCAAAAGCAAGCAATCAAACCCAGGCAGCGTCTGTCCTCGGAGCGAGCGGCTGTCTGGTCAGCGTCTGTTCCCACATTGGGCGGCTGTCATATCGAAGGATGTGTGTAGGAGAGATGAGGAAGATCGGGAGTATATTAAAGCAAACATGCAAGCACAACGGAAAAATGAACTACCCCAGGCGGGTTCCGGCACTGATACTAGTGCCGGGGAATCCCGCCCCCTGACGGTTTCGGCCGACAGGGGCTGCCCCTCGTATTCTGGGGGGGGCGAAGTTTTGCTTAAATGTGATAAACCATTTGCTAGGTCTGGCCTGCTAAAACGCACGCCACCTAAAACAACGACAAAGGCGTGGACATGGACTGATTTGGAACAAACTGAAACGGAAGACGGATTAACAACGGGTGATGAGGGGGCTACATGCAAACAGACACCGTATGCAAGTGCCCGGAGTTTCTTCTCGCCTTTGGTAAGCACTCCAAAGAATAGAGATTCGAAGCGTAAAAAATCACCAATAATTAAGGAGGATGAGACTCTGGACGAAAAGGAAGACAGACTATTGAAAGGGCTGTTCGATAATATTGTCCATATAAACGCACAAGTAGACAGACAAGGTCCATATAAGAATACGGCCAATGAAGTGAAGACAAGACTACGGGAACTGCAAAAACTTTGTGGAAGGGTGATGGACATACGAAGAATAAGAGCAGAAAAGAAAGACGAAGATGTAGAAAGGACTCCTAAAAGAGCGAAAAGAGCAGTGCCGGTAGACGACAAGGGCACAAATACATCAACCAGAGATGAAATACAAAGACCGGAAGAGAATGATAGCCTGGATACAGATGAGTGGAAGGAGGTGAAAACAAAAAAGAAGCACCGTCAGCACGGAGGAAACAAGGAGAACGTAGAAAAACAGGATAAGCAAGAGAGGAAAAAAATAAAAACAACAGACATGGGACCAGGAAAACCCGAGCAAAAAGAAGTTTCGAGAAGCAGACCGAAGATAAAAAAACCTGGAGGGGAAACACATTCCAAAACGGAAAGATAAAGAATTTAAATTAGGCAAAAAATCGAAAGTTAAGCCCGAAGCACTGCTAGTAGAAGTAAAGGACCGTGACTACGCCAGTGTATTAAAGGAAGTAAAATCCGGTCTAGCAAGAGAAGAAGTAGTGTTCTCCAAAGTGAGAAAAACAAGGAAGGGTGACATACTCCTTCAACTCGAAAAAGGGCAAAGCACTGGTGCCTCACAAGTAAGAGAAAAAGTGAAAGAACTATGTCCAAATTTGATACTCCGAGAACTGAGAGACTTTGCGCATGTGATAATTAGAGGCCTGGATGTCACGGTAGAAAGGGAGGAATTGGAAGAATACTTCAGGCAAAAGACGAATGAGTTCCGAATCAAAAGTTTTTGGGAGAATCATTACGGGAACAAGACGGCAGTGGTGGCGCTCCCGAAGAATGAGGCCCAAAAACTTGCGGAACAGAAGAAAATACAAATTGGCTGGACAAGGGTTCCAATAGGGCTTTTAGCAGACAGGATAAGATGTTACAGATGCCTCGAATACGGCCATATTTCGGCGGGATGTCTCGGCCAGGACCGAAGTAGAAAATGCTACAATTGCGGAACCGAAGGGCATAAAGCTAAAGATTGTGAAAAAGAGACAGTATGTGCAATCTGCTCAGATAGAGGTCAGGCAAATACAAATCACCTAATGGGCTCAAAACATTGCCCGTCTTGGAAAGAGAAAGTGCCCGGGAAAAGGACTTACGGGTCAAAAAACGGAATATAGGAGCAGGAAATGGAGCGACTGGCTCGCAAATAAAAGTCTTACAAATAAACTTAGACAGATCGCGAGCCGCCCATGACCTGCTCGACATAACGGCAAGGGAACATGACATAGATATAGCAATAATAGCGGAGCCAAACAAAAAAATATCTCAAGCTCATGAATGGATGACAGACCAGAGAGGAGATGCAACCGTGATCGTATACAACAAACGAATACAAATAAAGATCATTACACGGGGAAAAGGCTTTATTACAGCGGCAATACCAGGACTTACTATCTATAGTTGTTACTTTTCGCCCAACTATAGCTTTGAAGATTTTGAGCAAGATTTAAACGAGCTGTTCGACAGTATTAAATCACAAAGCGGGGATGTTTTAGTAGCGGGAGACTTCAACGCAGCGTCTAAGGTCTGGTCAAAGAAAGCTGAAAATGCTAGGGGACGTCGGATCTTGGAGATGCTCGCCAGTGAAGATATGGTGATCGTTAACGTAGGTACAGCCCCAACATTCCAAAGAGGCCTCAAAAATTCTACACCTGACATTACGTTCGTTAGTGCAGACTTGACGCAGAAAGTTAGGGACTGGCAGGTATTGGAAGAAGATAGCATGAGTGGGCATCGATATATAAAGTTTCAACTACTCCAAAATGAAGCTCAACCCCCAACACAAATTCAATTGGGATGGAGACTTGACAAGCTAGACCAAAATATTCTTGAAAGTGTTCTCAAGGAAACGAAGGTTGGGACACCGGAAGAGCTAGTAAAAGCGACTGTGAGAGCCTGTAATAGAGCCATGCCAAGAATAGGTGTACGCAAGAAAATACCCGTTTACTGGTGGAACACACAAATTGGAAAAAACAGAGAGTACTGTACAAAAAGCCGCAGGAAATATACAAGAGAAAGGCGCAGGACAAAAAGTAAAGATCTGACAGGAGAAGAGATTAAGAGCGAAGTAAATCAGAAATTAAGAGCTGAATACAAAGCTGCGAAACTAGCTCTGCAAGCCTCTATTGTTAAATCAAAAGTAGATCATTGGAGAAGAACCTGTGAGGACATAGACAAAGACGTATGGGGTCTGGGGTACAGAATAGTTACCAAGAAATTGCGTAAAAGTCCACCAAATCTAAATATGGATCTAATAAGATCCATAGTTGGAGTGCTGTTCCCACCCCATGACAATTTCGGCCGAATCTTTTCAAAAACGTCGCAAATAGGAGACCTAACTGAGGAAAACATACAAAAGGCGGCAGAGGGTCTTAAACTCAAAAAGGCTCCAGGACCGGACTTGTTATGCCCAGAGGTAATAAAAATAGCGGCGCAGACTATACCTAATAAAATTAGGGATGTAATGTGGGCAGCTTTTTCAGCTGGGATATTTCCCCCGGCGTGGAAAATAGCAAAACTCGTCCTTTTAAAAAAAGGAAAAAAGCCAGACACAGACCCTACGGGATATAGGCCAGTGTGTTTGCTCGATAGTTACGGCAAACTGATGGAGAAACTTCTGGTGGAAAAAATTAAGGATCTGCTGCCGGAACACGGCGGCCTTTCTGAAAACCAATATGGTTTCAGACGAGGACGATCCACTTTAATGGCCATAAAGAGAGTAGTTAATACCGCTATGAAAGCTCGACAAGGCTCTCACAGAAATAGGAAGCTATGTGCTCTTATCTGCTTAGACGTGAGAAATGCATTTAACTCTGCTTCCTGGAGGGAGATCTTACTGGAGTTAAGAAAGAGAAAGTTCCCTGGCTACATACAAAACCTGGTCAGTAGCTACTTAGAGGATAGATACATCAAGGTAACAGATAACAACCTCAAGGAAGAAATGATAAGAGTTAACAGCGGGGTACCTCAAGGATCGATACTCGGTCCAACCCTCTGGAATATTTTATATGACGACGTGTTTCAAATAAAGCTCGAAGAAAGCGTCCAACTCATAGGCTTTGCTGATGACCTGGCACTCGTGGTGGTGGCCAGAAATGAAGCTGTCCTTATGAACCGGGCAAACAGAGCCCTTGAAAGGATAAGCAAATGGATGCAAGCAAAACAACTTGCGCTGGCTCCTGAAAAAACAGATGCCATCGTTTTTAGTGGGAGGCGAAAGATAGATCCCATTGAATTTTCGGTTCAAGAGGTTGCAGTGGCTCCAAAAGACCAGGTCAAATATCTAGGGGTTTGGCTGGATAAGAGTTTAAATTTCAAAAAACACGTAGAAGAGGTAGCCAATAAAGCGCAAAGCCTGACTGAGGCGCTGAAAAGGCTTATGCCGACAAAAGGAGGCCCCAGAGCGAGTAGGAGAAGGGTATTGGCCTCGGTAGCACACTCAATTATCCTTTACGGAGCTCCGATATATGAGGAAGCAATGAGTGTAAAACTCTATCGGAATAAACTGGAGGTAGTTCAAAGACGACTGGCGATAGGAATCTGTGGCGCATACCGGACTATATCTTCCGACGCCGTACTAGTGATAGCTGGACTAGTTCCTATCGCCAAGCTAGTCAGGGAGCGGGCCAAGATGTTCTCCAACAAAGAGCTAAAGCTACCAGAGGTACGGGAGGATACTCTTACAGAGTGGGCCAACGAATGGTCAGGGAAGGGAAAAGGAACGTGGACAAGAGAACTGATCACGGACTTGAAACAGTGGCATAAAAGGAAACATGGAGAGGTAGACCGGTGGCTGACTCAAGCGTTCAGTGGGCATGGGGTGTTCAACACATACCTATTTGCCATAGGAAAAGCTCCGACGGGAAATTGTTATTTCTGTGGTGAGGAAGACACCCCAAGACACGCCTTGTTTGAGTGCGCAGCATTTACAGACATAAGGAGTGCTGTGCAGGGAAAGCGGCCGGCCTTAAACGCACAAAACCTTGTACCACGTATGCTTGAAAGTGAAGAAGAGTGGTACAAGCATGAAGATGTTCTCCGTAAGATTATGAAAGGACGGGAGCAGAAGGAAAAAGAAGAGCAAAGAAAAAGGGAAGGAATATAAAAAAAAAAAAAAAACGATCTGCACGAAGTAATGCATAAGCGGTTCCGTGCTGATTGGCAGAGAATGAGGAGGTTGTTTAGTCCGTGCGAGTCGGACACTCCCTACCAGTACGGGCTGGTAGGCGTCCGTAAGGGATTTTTCCTCCTCGCGGAAAAAAAAAAAAAAAAAAAAAAAAAAAAAAAAAAAAAAAAAAAAAAAAAAAAAAAAAAAAAAAAATGTTAAGAAAAGCCAGCAGGAAACTGGGTGGTGGAAACTGGTGATAACATGTGGTCCAACTAGAAACTAGTGACAACATGTAACATGTTGTCACATGATTTGGCTACGTGTTTTACGACCGGCCGCCTGCCTGACGTCAACTTACCTTAGTCGCCTTCCACGACACCTCGGTAAGAACTGAGGGTGGTCTATTCTATGCAGCCGGTTACCACACGGCACATACCTTAGTCGCCTCTTACGACACCTCGGTAAGAACGGAGGGTGCTCTATTCTATTCTGCCGGATCCACACGGCGTGGCAAAGTTAAGATCGATTGTGGAATTATATTATAGAATCTTATACCCAAATCCACAAATGACTTACGTATTAAGTACATTTTTTTTATATTTTGTATACGTTCAATTCTGCATACGTATTAATATTGCTATAATGAATTTGGCGTAAAAGCGTTACAGATAGACATACATTCGCATTTATGATATTAGAATGGTTGTCAATTGTAGCTGTGACCATATGGCGACCACCCACGATATTTTGAGCTCACTGAGCGGCGCTTTAATTCTTTTACGTGCGATTTGCGACGCGTATTGTGTAATTTTTGTGTGGGAAGCGTGTTAAAGATGCTGTTTCTACGCAATTCTCTCTGGATTTGAACTCGCTACTCGCTGGTCAGGGTCATGCGGATTCACCATTGCTTCCCCATTAGAATTTTACGACCTAAGTAGGTTGCTGGTTCAAACCCTAGGAAAATGCTCAGTCAAGTCAAATCAAATCAAAATAATCTTTATTCAAATAAACCATTTCAGGCACTTTTGAATCGTCAAGCATCAATATGATTAATGAAGTTACAACTGGTTCGGAATGTTGCTCTTACCGAGAAGAACCAGCAAGAAACTCGGCGGTCAATCTTTTAAATATTTTCAATTATACATTATTAAACCACTGTCTTGTATGAAGCTGAAAGGATTTTCAAATCCGGGCATTCTTATCATCCAAATAATCTTCAATTTTGTAATATGCTTTACGTATAAGCATATTTCTTACACTTAATTGGAATCTTTCTGTACACTGGTCTAGAATGGATTGAGGAATTGTATTATAGAAGCGAATAGCGAGACCAACAAATGAGTTGCTTACTCTGCTGAGTCGCGACGTAAATTTTCTGTTCAAACTTATATGATTATGTGTGACAACAGTAATAACGCCATGCTTTTGATAAAAAATAGCGTATAACGGAGCGGTGCATGACAAATAGAAGAATCCAATTCAACATATTCTTTATTCAAGTAAACTTGTAAATAAGTCAACTGTACTGTTGGTTCGGATAGCTGTTCTTACTGAGAAGAGTCACCGAGACACTCGGCGGTTGGGCTTTTCAAAATATAATTCTCATAACTATTTACATTCAGTTATTAATATCTTAAGCTGTGCCGAGTTTCTTGCTGGCTCTTCTCGGTAGGAACAGCTTTCCGAACCAGCAGTAGAGTTGACGATTCAAAAGCACTTGTTTACAAGTTTACTTGAATAAAGAATATTTTGAATTCGATAAAGAAAAAGTTCACTACGGTAACCTTTTTCTATATAGCTTACGTGCAAAGTTTACGAACTGACCTTTAAGTTAGACAATTGCGAAAATTTTAATGGGATTAAAACATAGCTTCTAGTCGCGACTTTTGTGTGCAATTTTATGATTCGAAGTAAACTTTGTGAATTTGTTTTTATGATTTTGTCATGTAGTTTATCTCCTGATGATATGCTTCGATTGCGGGGCGAAATGATTGTTGAGTTTGTGATTGTGAACGTATGTAGTGCTTGTGTATTGTGGTGGCGATGGTTGAGGTTTGTGCATGTGTTTTAACGAATGCTGCATGTTTCAGGTATGAAAAAGAATAGTCTACTCTATATTTAGTATTATATATATATACTTTATCGCGAATTATAGCAAAATAATTTTACTATTACTTTTGTATTATGGATCTCCGCAAATTTTTTTTGATATATTTATCGATGGCTCTACAAAACTGTATAGTTGTACAGTTGAAACAAAAAATTCTACCGCAGTTTTGTCGCAGCGTAAGAGAGTTGCCACACGATACGTTAGCGGTGCGGTGAGGCACCGGAACGGTTCTGCGACGTGATTTATTTAATATAGTTATTAGCTGTGCCAGCGGCTTCGCGCGCGTGGATATCAGCGTGTTGTGACACGCTTGACATTTTTTTCTAGGATACGTATTTTAAGCATAAAAGTAGTTATTGTGAGTTAACCATAAGAGATAGAGATATGCTATCGCGGACTTTTTTGTAGTATTTTTATAGATCTAAAATTCTCTAGTACATTATTTTAGCGTAACTCTGCTGGTTTACGCAGCGCACGCGACTACAGCTCCCAACAAACAAGTTTATTAACAACTGCTCGATCTCTTCAACACAATTTACATAATACCGCTACGTACTATTTATGTATGTATTTCCATCCGGAAGCATTGCACTACCTTTTAGTGAAAACCGTACAAAAATCCGTTCGGTATATTTTGAGAAAATCGATTACATTCAGACAGACAGCTTTTTGGGTCTTTGTTTTATAATAAGTATAGATTCTTATACAAATATGTTGACTGGCCACTTGGCGCAGTGGGTAGTGACCCCACCTTCAGCTTCGCGGGTCGCGGGTTCGATTCGCGCCGAGGATCAACATTTTCTATAAACTATTTGTTGATTCTTCGAGCCTGGGTGTATATTTGTATTTAAGTATGTATTTAAAATTATATATGTAGTATATCTATCAGTTGTCTGTCACCCATAACACAATTATTAAGTCGGAAAAAAAGGATAGTCTATAAATTTAGCACTATATGTATTTTCTATTTACTGTATCGCGGATTATAGCAAAATATTTTTTTTATTATTTATTTATTACTTTTGCTTGAAAGAGGTTATTTGAACAAAGATTATTTTGATTTGATTTGATTGCAATTAATTGAGGTGTGGCGTCGAACTGCACCGTTACCTTCTCGTATGTGAGATTCTTTATCCGTTTGCCGTTCTTGATAAACTCTTAAGGTGTGTATCGAGGGGTGCGGCGTTGCAGGTTATGTTTACTTTACGTTCTATTTGAACCATTAGTTTGTTCTTTCGACAGCGACGTGGTTCCAATATGAATCCAATAAAGGAAATGTTTATTTTTACTAAAAAGCCTGTCAGTCTAGTAAAGAATGGGCTTAGTAATGTTACTGTTATTATCGTATTGCTCTATTTTTTTAAACGCTTTGGCCGTCTAGAAGCGGGGGGGGGGGGTTTCTACATCCCAATTTGAATCTCTTTGTTAAAATTCTCCACTGAGTACAATTAATCATTTTATAACTTGACCAAAACATTTCTCTTTGTCTTTCTGGGTCTTCTTGGATGTTTGGTTGGTCCTGGGTAAGAACAACATTGCGAACTAGTGGTAGGTCAATTTTTTTATAGAATTAGACGTTACTTTGCGGAAATATAAAATACAAAAAAAACCTAATTATTTTTTTCATAATACGCAATAATGTAAATAGAAAATATATATAATGCTAAATGTAGAGTCAATTATCCGTTTTTATACCCGATACATGCAGGATTCGTAAAAACACATGCACAAACCTCCATCATCGCCACCTCAATACACAAGCACTACAGAAGTTCACTATTACATACTCAACAATTCTTTCGCCCCGAAATAGAAGCATCATTGAGAGATAGACTGCACGACAGAATCAAATAAGTTTGCGATTTTTTCGCTTTTTTACGAATCCTGCTTATATCAGGTATGCAAACTAGTAGTCCACTATATATTAAACATTACATATATTTTCTATTTACTTTATCGCAAATTATAGCAAAATAGATTTCTTATTACTTTTGCAGTGCTTGTGCAAATTTGGAATAGATTTATAATATGTAAAGAAATACATCAGATGTATTCTAGTGTACTTAAAGTGCTTTTCTAGTTTACTTCTTGTGTCTATATAACACAGCATCCAGCCCAAGCTGTTGATCACGTTCACACACGTTGCACGCGATAAGGACCGCGAGATGAACGTGAGATGTCTCTAGTACCATACTTGAGCTTTCGCTTCACGATATGAGCAAACATCCGCAGAGATAACATATGTTGACTGCGTTCTTGTACTTATATGTAGAGGTCTGCGACATTGCTTGCGCCAATTTAAGCTATATTATGCAATTCAAATACAAATCATTCTATATTCAATTAAACTTGTACATTAGTGCTTTTAAATCGTCAACTACTACTGGTTCGAAAAGCTGTTATTACCGAGAAGAGCTAGCAAGAAACTCGGCAGTTGCTCTTTTTAAAATATAATTCTAATAACTAGGTACTTTTTGTCATTACTATCTGTCACCCATAACACAAGTATTAAGTTACTTGCTTTGGGGACGGATGACCGTGTGTGTAAGAGTCCCATATATAGTTATTATTATTTATTATTTTTTGGGTGCCATGTGGTATCCGGCTGAGTAGAATAGACCACCCTCATTTCTTACCGAGATGTCGTAAAAGGCGACTAAGGTAAGTCGACCCGCCGTGAGGTATCCGGCTAAGTAGAATAGACCATCCTCATATCCTATCGAGGTGTCGTAAAAAAGTAGGGTAAGATGAAAGTAGGTTGACGTCAGGCAGTCAGCCAGTTGTAAAAAACGTAGTAAAATCAAATTTAAGTTCAAAATATTCTTTATTCAAGTAAACTTGTAAACAAGTGCTTTGAAAAGCTGTCTCTATCGAGAAGAACCAGCAAGAAACTCGGCGATTGCTCTTTTCAAAGAATAATTCTTGTTACTAGTTACATATACTTATTAATGCCTTGTACAGGGTCAAAGAGTAGCTAAATCCACGCATTCTTATCGTCATAGTAATCCTTAATAGTATAGTAAGTAGGCTTTCTGTATTAGCCTTTTTTCACAGGGTTTTAAATTATGTGATAATGTGTTTGTAACATGTTGTGCCGACTCCACTTAGAGTGGGATAAGGGCAGGGGGATTATGATTTATTATTTGTTGGGTTTAAGCTAGAGGTACATATATCTACGTATAATGAACGATTTCTTAATACGAATAGCACGATATATATATCCCACCCACTGTATACCCTTTTTTGAGAAAGGTGTCGACCGCTGTTAGTGCGCGGGCGCCTTGGGTTCCATATAAGGACCGCATAGGCCACATTCCGAAGTGAGACGTCATATAAGTCATTCATAAAACACTATGAACGAGTAAGGTCTCGTATGACATAATATCACATATACATGTAGCCATAAGGATAATCTATACTTATTATAAACACAAACTATAACAGGACTACTTTGCTATAATCCGCGTGTGTATGTAATGCTCAGTGTATGAAGCAGGCATAATTAAATAAAAAAAACAATATCAATATATATCTATACATCTATAGTAATATAAAAAGCTGAAGTGTTTGTTTGTTTGATTGTTTGAACGCGCTAATCTCAGGACCTAGTGGACCGATTTGAAAAATTCTTTGAATGTAAAATAGTCCATTTATCGAGGAAGGCTATAGGCTATATATCATCATACTAAGACGAATAGAAGAGGAGCAGCAATAAAAAATATTGCGAAAATAGCTATAGAGCTTTCCTTGCGTCCGTTTACTTAAACGGTGAAAATTATTAATAAATCATCTACTACAAAATTGTTCCTCTCTAAAAGTTTTACATAAAAGTCCGCGACAGTATATGTGTAGCTTTTTAGATTAACCCACTTTAACCGACATTAATATTTGTATTATGGTTTACTCAAATAATAAGACAGATTACAATACATTACAGTAAGTAAAATTTATATTTATTAGATTTAAAGTTGTTACAATGATAGATAGCGATCGCGTCACAATAAAATGGTTATTTAAGTAGGCACTTAAATAACCTTTTTTTGACTTTACTTTATTTACTTTAAGTTAAGTGCCTAAACATAACAGAGTGTAGTAAATTTTAAGAGCGTAATTTAGTTCGCAAGTAATAGTTCAAGTTGCCAAGTTGCATTTGTTGCAAGTAAAAGTTATATAAATGCTTTTAAAATGTTACTTTCGCTACGTATTTTATGAAAATGAACTTTGAGTGCACTAAATGACGAATGCCCTTTTGTTATGACTTGACGTGGAGGTAAGGTAACCATCTGTTCGGAATTCATAGGATTTGTCGCAGTTTAGCTATAGTTTATTTTCTGTATGTTTTAATATATCACAGACATACTAGAGGCCACGAGTTCAAACCCTGGGCAGGCACCAATGAGTTTTTCTGTTAAAACATTTGCCTAATTGAGAACTGCAATTTATCATACGCTTTTCGGTAAACAAAAACATCGTGAGGAAACCTGCATACCTTGAAGAATTTTTGAATTTAAACTATCGTGAGTGGTATTCATAATTAATGTTTAGAGACCGGCTATACTCGCGTGTTATTTTATCGGATGAGCTCCACTAGTTTCAAGCCCATACTTAGTCTGCGATTTGCGATTGCCTTAGCTTTGCGCTTTTGTCTTGGAGTCTATCTGCTCATGATACAAGCAATATAACAGAACTAACTACTTTGCTATAATCCGCACGGGTTAAGTGAATGCATGCAAAGCCAATGTGTATGGAGCAGGCAAAATCTACGCACCTTATACATGCAGGACCAGCGACCACATGCACCCCCAAGGCGCAATTCACCAGCAACAACGAACACAAAAGCAGCACACACACCCACCACCACAATCTCGACGATCGTTTCGCCCCGAAACCGAAGCATCATCAGGAGGATAGGCTTCACGACAAAAATCGTACTCATGATACTTCGGATTCGGGGCGAAACGATTGTTGAGTTTGTGATAGTGAACCTGTGGTGGCTGTGGTGGAAGTTTGTGCATGTGTCTTAACGAATTCTGCATGTTTCAGGTATAAAAACGAATAGTTCACTTTACATTTAGCATTATATTTATTTCCTATTTACTGTATCACGGATTATAGCAAAATAATTTTACTATCACTTTTATATTATATTTTGTATTTACAATATCGCCTAATTCTATAAATTTGTATTATGGATCTCAGCAAAATAACGCTTAATTTTATAAATTATATAAGATTGTATTCACTTGTTTAGTCTGTAACATATTATGGATGAGGTATATTAGCACTCTTGTATCTTAATTAATAAATTTTAGTTTTTTGTCCTAGTGTTACTGTCATATGTCGTATTCCTATTAGCGATCCCTTTTCCAAGAGGTTCGCCCTCCGATAAGGCGGCCGCCGCCGGTGACTCATTATCATAAAGTCACCTATAAATGATTAATGTGTCTGTTTGTTTATGTATTGTGTACACGGTCATGCGTGGGCTTCATACTTATGTAGCTATACCAGTTACTTAGTTCGCGTCAAATTAGCGTTAGTCAATATGTATTAACATATTCATTATGTATTAACAACTTGTTTTAACAAGTTGTTAATACATATGAATATAATACACTAGCAATGCCCCGCGGTTTCACCCGCGTCCATACGGATCTCGTGGCAGTGGAAAGTCTACGAAGTCAGACTATAGATTTATTTGTAGATTATTTAATTAAAAAAATTAAATTGGCCGTGTGGTATCCGGCAGAGTAGAATAGACCACCCTCATTTCTTACCGAGTTGTCATAAGAGGCGACTAAGGTATGTGCCGTGTGGCATCCGGCTGCATAGAATGGACCACCCTCGTTTCTTACCGAGGCGTCGTAAAAAGCGACTAAGGTAAGTTGACGTCAGACAGGCGGCCAGTCGTAAAATACGTAGCTAAATCATGTGACAACATGTTTATAACATTTTGTGCCGACCCCACTTAGAGTGGGATTAGGGCAGAAGAATGATGATGATGATATTTAATTATAAAAAATGGGTATCATTAGTATTCTTGGAATAAGAGCTAACTCACCAAATGCAGGCCCTGCTATAACGGTCGCTACAATGAAGTTGTTATGGCATTATTTTCTTTCGATTTACATTCTTAAATTCGTAATATCTTTTGATTGGGATGTTGGATTATTAAAATATAAAAGGTATCTTACAGGTATTGAAACAGTTCTTAATAAAATATCATTTAATGGGATAAGGATTAATACAAAGATATGAATAAAAGTTGGCAATTTTATCAACTTTTACAATGTAAGAAGTAGTTATATTGGTATAACTATAATAGTTAGACATATGGTATCGCGGACTTTTTTGTGGATATTGATATGATCTATAATACTGTAAAACATTTTATTGTTCTATTCTCAATAGCTTCCGCAGCGCACGCGATTAAAGGTTTACGACTGAATTTTTCACAATTTATTAAAATTTTACAAATTTAAAAAAAATAGTGATCCCTATCCCTATTTTTTTGAAATTATAACCTATCTTGCTCAGTAAAGAAGCAGATTTCCAATGGTGAAAGGATTTTTCAAATCGGGCCAGTAGTTTTTGCGTGAAAACATTACAAACATACACACATACAAACAAACATATAAATCTTTCGTCTTTATAATATTAGTATAGAAGAGCAACCACCGAGTCTCTTGCTGGCTCTTCTCGGTAGGAACAGCTTTTCCGAAACAGCGGTAGATTTTGACGATTCAAAAGCACTTGTTTACAAGTTTACTTAAATAAAGAATATTTTGAATTTGAGTTTGAATTTGAATGACAATTTTATTCCAGGTTTCACGTCTTGTGATACTCCATGAAGAAGCTGAAGATGGGAACGCCATGCCGGACCTCGCGCGCCCCGTTCAGGCCGTCTCACTGGCCGTGAACAATCTGGTCAAGGTAAACCCTCGCCTATTAGTCTTTCTTTGCAAAAACGGTGTCAGCAGATCTATGCTCTGCAGTTGGATAGTAACAGACTGTCGCTTTTACTCAGGTCGGACATGAAACTATCGAATCGGCAGACGATATGGTCCTCCGGAAGGACATGCCTGGTGCGTTGCGGAGGGTGGAAGGCGCCGCGACTCTGCTGCAGCAGGCGTCGGACATGTTGAGAGCGGACCCCTATTCAGGGCCTGCCAGGTAAGGAAGGCAGGAAGGAAGCTTTTAAATCTCAATTTAGGAACTCCAGCTCTCGACAAATGCCGAGTGGTCCTCAAATTAGTGATTTTATCATAATCTATGGCGGCGAATGCTCCATATCCCATGGACGGAATGGAATCCATCAATTTTATCATTACTCAAAGTACATACACGCTTTTCAATCATATGCCTTCAACGCATCCTTAGCTTAGCCATATTACATGCCGTAGAGTTGTGGGTTTAGAAAAGCTCATAGTGGTTGGGAACGTTGAAGGTATATACTAAAACCGGGTCTAAGTTAAGGTCCTTTCCAGGAAGAAGCTGATCGAAGGATCCCGTGGGATACTTCAGGGCACGTCGGCACTCCTCCTGTGTTTCGACGAGTCCGAAGTCAGGAAGATTGTCAAGGAATGCAAAAAGGTATAGTTTAATATCTTCAGATATATAAATATTATGTGTATAGTAATTAATATAAAGGAATATTACTACTCTACTAGTACTCTTTATTGCAATGACTTTAAGACAATATTTATTAGACTGGCCTGTTAGCGCAATGGGTAGTGACCCTGCCTTCAGCTCCGCGGGTCGCGGGTTCGATTCCCGCCTAGGGCCAACATTTTCTATAAACAATTTGTTGGTTGATTTATAGAAGCAGGCGTTACTTTGCGGAATTCCATATTACAAGCAATATAACAGAACTAACTATTTTGCTATAATCCGCACGGGTTAAGTGAATGCATGCAAAGCCAATGTGTATGAAGCAGGCAAAATCTACGCACCTTATACATGCAGGACCAGCCATCATACGCAGTATGATTTTTGTCGTGAAGCATATCCTCCTGATGATGCTTCGGTTTCGGGGCGAAACGATCGTCGAGATTGTGGTGGTGGGTGTGTGTGCTGCTTTTGTGTTCGTTGTTGCTGGTGAATTGCGCCTTGGGGTGCATGTGGAGGCTGGTCCTGCATGTATAAGGTGCGTAGATTTTGCCTGCTCCATACACATTGGCTTTGCATGCATTCACTTAACCCGTGCGGATTATAGCAAAGTAGTTAATTCTGTTATATTGCTTGTAATTTGTTGGTTCTTCGAGCCTCTGTGTGTATTTGTATTTAAGTATTTATTTAAAATTATATAGGTAGTATATTACTAGCTGTCCGTCACCCATAACACAAATATTTGTAGTTATTTACTTTGGGGACGGACGACCGCGTGTGTGAATGTCCCATATATTTATTTATTTATTATTATCTTTTATATAGATGATAAAAATGCCAGGATATAGCTACTCCTTTACCCTGTACAAGATAGTAATAACCAAATGTAACTAGTTAAAAGAATTTTATTTGAAAAGAGCAACCACCGATTTTCTTGCTGGTCTTCTCGTTAGGAACAGCTTTCCGAACCAGCGGTAGATTTTGACGATTCAAAAGCACTTGTTTACAAGTTTACTTGAATAAATAATATTTTAAATTTGAATTTGAATTTGTCACAATGTTTTGTACCCCTGACAGGTGAATGACCTCTTCGTTATCACTTCCCGCACTATGTTTACTGCCCATCGTTATTTCAGCTACATCCTGTAGTATATTTTGCAAGCTGTTTCTGCTACTTATGTTTTCTTTTGTTACCAGGTGCTTGAATACTTAGGAGTTGCCGAAGTGATAGACACCATGGAAGATTTGGTCCAGTTCCTAAGAGATATCTCGCCTGCGCTATCAAAGGCCGCCAGAGAGGTAAGTGCAGGAGTATCTATTGATATTGAAAGAACGGAAAAAGGAACAAAATATTTACTTTGTATTACAAAAAAGAGTCATATGTAGCATTTACAATTTAACTGCGCCGTGATTCGCTGCGAGGAAAGTTTAAGGAAATAGGTATTCTTACATTGGCTTCACAGTATATTTCAGCAATTTAATTTTTGTGCATAAGAATATACACTAACACGCCGTGTGGTATCCGGCATAGAATAGACCACCCTCATTTCTTACCGAGGTGTCGTAAGAGGCGACTAAGGTAAGTGCCGTGTGGTATCCGGCTGCATAGAATAGACCACCCTCATTTCTTACCGAGGTGTCGTAAGAGGCGACTAAGGTAAGTGCCGTGTGGTATCCGGCTGCATAGAATAGACCACCCTCATTTCTTACCGAGGTGTCGTAAGAGGCGACTAAGGTAAGTGCCGTGTGGTATCCGGCTGCATAGAATAGACCACCCTTATTTCTTACCGAGGTGTCGTAAGAGGCGACTAAGGTAAGTGCCGTGTGGTATCCGGCTGCATAGAATAGACCACCCTTATTTCTTACCGAGGTGTCGTAAGAGGCGACTAAGGTAAGTGCCGTGTGGTATCCGGCTGCATAGAATAGACCACCCTCATTTCTTACCGAGGTGTCGTAAGAGGCGACTAAGGTAAGTGCCGTGTGGTATCCGACTGCATAGAATAGACCACTCTCATTTCTTACCGATGTGTCGTAAGAGGCGACTAAGTGCCGTATGGTATCCGGCAGAATAGAATAGACCACCCTCATTTCTTACCGAGGTGTCGTAAGAGGCGACTAAGGTAAGTGCCGTGTGGTATCCGGCTGCATAGAATAGACCACCCTCATTTCTTACCGAGGTGTCGTAAGAGGCGACTAAGGTAAGTGCCGTGTGGTATCCGACTGCATAGAATAGACCACTCTCATTTCTTACCGATGTGTCGTAAGAGGCGACTAAGTGCCGTATGGTATCCGGCAGAATAGAATAGACCACCCTCATTTCTTACCGACGGGTCGTAAAATACTACTAAGGTAAGTTGACGTCAGGCAGGCGGCCGGTCGTAAAATACGTAGCCAAATCATGTGACAACATGTTTATAACATGTTGTGCCGATCTCACTTAGAGTGAGATAAGGGCAGGAGGATGATGATGAGTCGTCATAGTTTCTGTAATATCGAATTCCGAAAAGTAACTCCTGCTTCTATTAATCATATGGATGAGTAATTTTAACTTTTTAATGACTTTAAGGTCGCAGCTCGTGCTTCCGAGCTGACGCATCCTCCGCACGCCGAGACCCTCACCAGGTGTCTGGAGAGTGTCAAGAGACTGGCGCCAGTTCTGATCTGCGCTATGAAAATATACATACACATACTGTCTGAAGGTAGGTAGATATTTGGCGGCTTTTATGACAATCTTAAACCCTGTATAAAGTAATTTACAGTTATTTCTCACTCTTTGCCGTGTGGTATCCGGCTGAATAGAATAGACCACCCTCATTTCTTACCGAGATGTCGTAAAAGGCGACTAAGGTAAGATGACGTCAGGCAGGCGGTCTGTCGTATAATACGTAACCGAATCATTTGACATGTTTATAATATATTTGCCGACCCCATTTTTAGTGGGATAAGGGCAGGAGGATGAAATGATGCAGTACATCTCTCTTTTTCTCTTTCAGTCATTATACATATCTCTCTCTTTCTTAGACCATCAACTGATCGAAACAGCGATTGATAAATTAATAAAGATGATTTTAAACGGTTCGATATCGTTCTAGTAATCGCGATCTACGATCTCATTTCGTTTTCAAACTTTAGTCTTCTTGCTTCAGGTGGCAAAGACATAGAGGACGCGGCTGAGAACAGAAACTATCTGGCTCAGCGGATGGCGGACGAGATTCATGAAATTATCAGGTAACATTATATCTGACTTCGTGTTACGGTAATCTTTATTATTTTTTTCAATCAACAGATATGGATTCATTTTGAAATATATATATATATTATTATTCAAATCACATCTAATAAAAATAATCTTTATTCAAATAAGCTATTTCGAGCACTTTTGAATCGTCAAACATCAGTATGATTAATGAAGCTACAACTGGTTCGGAATGTCGCTCTTACCGAGAAGAACCAGCGAGAAACTCGGTGGTCGATCTTTTAAACATTTTCAATTTGACATTATTTAACCGCCGTCTTGTATGAAAATGTAGATTTTCAAATCCATTATCATCCAAATAATCTTCAATTTTGTAATATGCTTTACATATAAGCATATCTCTTACACTTGATTTAAACCTTTCTGTAGACTGGTTCAGAATTTTTATTGTAAAAGCGAATACAGAGACCAACGAATGAGTTGCAAACTCTGCTAAGTCGCGACACAGGTATCACGAGCTTGTTGTGACCTCTCGTATATCTATGATATACATACAATTTCGCCTTATACATATGGATATTTTTAGCTTGGATATATGTCTTATTACTACAAAAGTAATAATAAAATTATTTTGCTATAATCCGCTATACAGTAAATAGAAAATATATATAGTGCTAAATGTATAGTGGACTATCTGTTTTATCATACCCGATACATGCAGGATTCGTAAAAACACGTGCACAAATCGCCACCACAATACACAAGCACTACAGACGTTCACTATCACAAACCCAACAATCGTTTCGCCCCGCAACCGAAGCATCAAATTTTCAAATTCAAAATTCAAAATATTCTTTATTCAAGTAAACTTGTAAACAAGTGCTTTTGAATCGTCAACTTTACTGCTGGTTCGGAAAGCTGTTCCTACCGAGAAGAACCAGCAAGAAACTCGGCGGTTGCTCTTTTTAAAATATAAAAGGAAGAAGTGCACTTATATCCACACATCCTTATCATCTAAGTAATCTTTAACAGTATAGTAGTAGGCTTTCTGTATCAGCCTCTTTTTAACAGTGTTTTTAAACTGCTGTAAGGGCAAGGCCAAAATTGATTTCGGAATTTTATTATAGAAGCTTATACCCAAACCCACAAACAAATTACGTACTTTTGCTAGGCGCAAAACAGGAGTCGCAAGCTTATGTCGGTTCCTACTTTGTCCATTATATACATCACCTATCGTTTTATAATTCTTTATATTTTTATGTACAAAAATTACGTTATTTAAAATATACTGTGAAGCAAATGTTAGAATACCTATTTCCTTAAACTTCACTCGCAGGGAATCACGCGGACTTCAATTGTAGATGCCACGTATGACTCTTTTTCGTAATATGAAAATTTTTTCACTATCCGCGCATTTACCCCACAACAATATTCCATAAGACATAATGCTATGGAAGTAAGCCAAATAAACAAGTTTCGCTATTTCTACATCTGTAAATTGTCTTATCTTTCGAACAGCGTAGGCTGCTGAACTAAGTTTCCCTGCAAGAGTTTTTATGTGTTCCATTGGAGTTTTGAATCCAAGGTCACTCCCAAAAATACAGTTGTATTTTCTGTTTTCAGTGGTACATTATTTATGGAGAGCCTATTTGCTGTTTTTGCAGCATTAGGTAATGCAAATTCAATACAATTTGTTTTCTTAGAGTTTAGTACCAAATTATTTACCCTGAACCAATGGGCTACTTGCGATAAACCACTGTTTACTTCGTCAATATTATGGTCATTTTTATTTACTTTAAAAATTAAAGATGTATCATCCGCAAACACTACAATATCGCAAATATTATGAATGAAATATGGTAAATCATTTATATAAACTAAAAACAGAAAGGGACCAAGGATTGATCCTTGAGGCACACCCATAACTAAGGCCGTTCCGGATGACTGCACCTCATTAATGCACATCTCGTAGAGATTTCGGTGGTGGTTGTGTGTGTTGCTTGTGTGCATTGTTGCTGGTGGAGGCGTCTTGGGGTGCATGTGGTGACTTGTCCTGCATGTGTAAGGTTCGTAAATTGTGCCTTAACCCGTGCGGATTATAGAAATGAAATGAAATGAAATGAAATGAAATGAAAATGAAATGAAATGAAATGAAAATGAAATGAAAACTGTTTATTTCTTCCCCATGTGAATTAAAGATAAGCCACTAACATAACTAATTCTAAACTTCACATGACAAAGAAAAGGCAACAGCTCAGTGTACGCCACATGTCACAACAGAAAACTGAGGTGACACGCAGCACTGGTTTTCAGCCGCGGCCCTTTGAGTGTCATCACGGTTAACATTATTAATAAACTAAAATGTTCTAAAATTATACAAAACAAACGTACTGTACGTAAATAAACTACACTAGACGTACAAATATAAGTAAATAAATAAATAAATAAATAAATAAATAAATAAATAAATCAATAAATAAGTAAATAAATAAATAAATAAATAAATAATAAATAAACAAATAAATAAATGAATAAATAGTATAAGTTTTATCATTATTATTATTTTTAATTTTATTTTTGTTATTTATTGCTATCAAACAATTGAAATACTTATTTATAATATCGACATTTCAACTTGAAATTTCTCATAAAAAATTTGATGTTGTAGTAAAAACTGTTTCAAGTTAAATTTAAAACAGGTTTTACTGCATACATCTCGAATAGGTGGTGGAATATTATTCCAGCAATGTGTGGCAGTGTATTTAAAACTGCCTCTAAAAGCAGCAGAGAAATGTCGTGGAACTCTTAATTTTTTCCTACATCTGCGTAAACGGTCCGATTCTCCATCGCCCACCCAATCAAGTTTAGAATTAAGATACATCGGCTTACCTGTCTTAATTATACCAAATAAAAGAGAAGCTAAGTGCAGCTTCCGTCTAGCTTTCATTTTTAATAAATTATGTTTATTAAGATACGGTGTAATATGGTTTCTCATTGGTATGTCAAAGCTAAAACGTATACATGCATTCTGTACTCTCTGGATGAGACGGCTAGTTCTAGATAATAGCCGTGGACCGTATACTACATCCGCATAAGCCAGTTTAGAGAGAATTAATGTTTCTATCAGCTGTATGCGAAGTTTTTCAGATAGATACTTACGTAATTTGTAAAGAATCTTTAGCCGATAGAAACAGTTACGTACCGTTGTAGCAATATACTTCTCGAATCGCAACTCCGAATCAATGAGTAGACCAAGATTACGAACTTCGTATACCCTGTTCAGTTTCTGCCCTTTTAAAGAAATATTTAAATGCAAAGGATTTAATTTGCTTAGTTGGGGTTTTGAGCCGAATATAATAAACTTAGATTTTTCGAAGTTCAACGCAAATGAATTCTTCTCTGACCAATCAGCTATGCGTTCAAGATCTGTATTTATTAAGTCTACTGCACTCAAGTAATCAGAGGGCTTGAAAGTATGGTATACTTGAACATCATCTGCATATAAATGCGATTTACAATTTTGTAAGCAACTTACAATATCCGCGCAGTATAAAATAAAAAGTAATGGGCCTAAAACGGAACCTTGTGGGACACCTCTGTATACCGGGGTTGTGGACGATATATGCTGTTTTCCAACTTCGTGAATTAATTCCACAAACTGCTTCCTATTACGAAGATAGCTATCAAACCATTTTACTGTACGAATGTCCAAGCCATAATACGAAAGCTTGGACAATAATAGATTTATATTAACGCAATCAAACGCACGGGAAAAATCAAGAACAACTAATATCGTACACATTCCCTTGTCCATACCTGCTAAAATATTATCAGTCACGTCCAAAAGAGCCGTGACCGTACTCCGTCCACATCTAAAACCAGATTGATTGTCAGGCAATATGCAATTGTCTTCAAGGTACCTTGCCAGCTGGGAGCAGACTGCTTTCTCTAAGATTTTTGACATGCACGGTAAAATGCTGATGGGTCGTAAATCCTTAACCGTTTGAGGATTTGAGTTTTTAGGTATTGGACGAACGACGGCTATTTTCCACTCTTCAGGGAAAACGGAGGTCGTTATAGATGCATTAAGAATAGATGTAATTAAATCGAGACTCTGAGGGAGTGTGAGCAGCAACATATCTAATGTTAGTTCATCGACTCCCTCAGCATTAGAATGTAATTTTTTAATAATTTTATATATTTCCGATCCGCTTATTTCGCTCAGAGAAAATTGTGTATCAATTTTATGAAATTCATAATATGATAATTGAGAGATGGATACTCCCGGCTCACCAGGCACATCGAGAAACTGTTTATTTATAGCATCGGCATCGTCAAAATTTGGAGGTAAATGAGTAGCCTGTTTTGGAATTAGATAATTTTTTAGATTATACCATAGCGTTTTGGGAGATTTTAATTTATTATTAATGTTATATTTGAAATAGGCACTTTTTTCGTTATTAATTGACTGTATTACCAAGCTTTTGAATTTTTTATAAGCTAATTTATTTTGATCACATTTCACGCTTCGCCAACGCACGTGTGCCTCATCTCTTAATTTCATCATAAGCTTGACACTAGGTGTCAACCAGGGGCAATGTTTATCTCTAGATAATTTTGTATTTTTAGGAGCATGTATATCAAAAAGTTGTAATATTACGTAGTTAAAATTTTTTACCATTTCATTTACGTCACTTAAAGATGAAATTATGTCCCATGGAATAGATTCTAGGCCTCTATTAAAATCATCCATTGGTATTTTTTTTAACGACCTATAAGAAAAAATCTTCGCTAATGATTTATCTTTTTTAAATTTAAACGTACAGGTTAAGAATGCGTGCCTACTTAAAGCTGCTATCGGATAAACACAAGAACTATGAACCGGTAGGTCAGTGCAGATAACATCTATAAGAGTTTTACTTCTTTCAGTGAAATGAGTAGGAGAAGAAATTACCTGTGCTAGGCGCAGAGATCTTAAAAACAAATTAAATTTTTTTACTTTTGATTCATTAATGTTAAGTAAATCGATGTTAAAATCACCTAGCAATATTGTATAATCATGACAAGATAAGTGTTGAATACTTCCGGTTACAGCGTCAAGAAAAGAATCTACATCTTGCCAAGGTGGTCTATAAGCCGTACCGACAGCAATTCTTTTTGATTTAATGTACAAGCTTATCCACAATTGTTCTATATTATCATATGTGGGAAACAAATACGAGCGTACGTTCAGTCCTTTTTTAATATAAAAACCAACCCCCCCACCTCGGCCCCTGCGCACGGACACGGGGCGCGGTATATGTAACAGCTGGTAACCGGGTACTAAGGGCGCACGGCCCTCCTCGAAATCGCGCAGCCAAGTCTCATTTACTGCCATTAGATCCACGCGGAAGCGATCCATTGCTACCAAAAACTCTTCATGATTATTGCCCAGTGAGCCAGCATTGAGAAGACCAACTGTAAGTGATTTATTATAATCGTGTTTGAAAGTAAAATAGATAAACGAGGTAACTAATCGTTTTTTTATACGACAAGTCGTGTTCATTTTGAGGCCACATTGACATATAAAATATTAATTCAATATTGCCATACAAGTTTTTATACAAGTTTTTATACAAGTTCTTATACAAGTTTTTTACATAATATGAATCGGTACAAGTACATTTGGATTTTGAGTAGATATACAAACATAGTATTCTTATGTAACTAGTTATAAACATGATAAGCATAGCTATTACTACTCCTATATCTAATGGTATTATATTATAAATATATACATTATAATAAACACGTATAATAACAAATACATATAGTCGATAATATGATATATATAATATGAAAGAATAGACTAACATTATTTTGTTTTCACATTTTTCCATCAAGATAACATTACGTCTAAGGGGACCATTTAAAAACATATGCAAGTTGTGATATACCAAGCGCAACATCGTTAAACTGCAAAATCTATAAAAACCCTTTTAATGTCCGACTCAGTACGTATGGAGTGTACTATCGCATTAGAATCGCGGCGTGCGAAAACATGTCCTCCACGGGTCCACACGAATCTAAAGCCCTTGCGACGGCCCTCCTCACGCGCATTATAAAATAATTTCCTGTTTTGGCGCGTAAGGTGTTCGTTGATGTACATTCGGCGCGGCTCCCCGCTCGTAATAATCCCAGAGGTATCGGCGCCACGTCGAACGCGGGCGGCGCGGAGAAACTCATCACGAACCGTCCTTCTTGCGAGGCGCACGACGACAACGCGGGTACGGGTTCGCGCGCCACTCTCCGTCATAATTATTCGCGGGCCCGATCGCTCGGCCGACACGACATCTCGTTCATCAAGTTCAATACCCAACTTTCTTGCTATCAAGCCAGTAATATGGACTAAGTTTTCGCCATTATTCTCTTGGAGCCCGGCGATCTCGATATCATTTAATAGATATTCTTGTTCACGGCTATTCAGTTGTGCCTGAAGTTGAGCTATAGTTTCGTTGATAACGGTGACGTCTTGATTTTCTGATATATTAGTTTTAGCTGACCCTTCGAGAAGTGAGAGTCTATTCTCAATACTTTCTACTCTCTTATTAAATGCCGACATGGTTGCGCTTATACTGGCCAACTCCTGTCTGAAATAATCCATCTCTGACCGTATTACTGAACGAATTTCAGCAGCAATAGAATTGGACGTGTTCTGCTCGGCCAATGTTGCATCCGATAATACTTGTTCCTCCGGGCTGTCCGAGGAGAGGTTCAGTGTACTAGGGCTCCTAGAGGGCGCTTTAGAAATATTTCCATCTCTGCACGTGCGACATGACCATTTTTTGGAAAGTCGATGCTCTGGACTCAACTTCAAGCAGGCATGGTGGAATATAGCTGCGCATTTTGTACATTTAATTCCATCCACAGGAGCTAAAAACTTTCCACATACGTTGCACTTATTAGCCATATCGAAATTGAAACTGTTTTCTTTATGCAAGGATAGATGGCGTTGTTATGGAAATATTTATTATATGTCAAAATAATTCTTTTAAGCAATTATTTAGCGTTTCTAAATAAATAATTTCTTATGCTTTTATTCACTTAAACCTTTACTGTGACAGCATTCATGAAAATATTAACATTGATTATTTTTCTTCTTGAGAAGGTAAATAAATAAATCTTCGCTTACTATTGCAGTGTCGTCAGCTGTTTACGTTATCACATTTCATTAATTATCTCTTTGTAATGATCTCGAACACAATCACAAATATTCGTACGTTTAATACACTATAGACTTGTGAAGTTTAGTTATTTTTTACTCATAAAAACTAAGATATAATATTAATTTTGATAAAATAATCGCAGCACTAATCAACTGTATGCCACAACCGTGACGTCACTCATTATAGCAAAGTAGTTCTGTAATTTGAATTAGAATTTGATTAAAAAGAGTAGCGCCAATGTTGATGGATGATAAGCTTTTGGGAGGGTGATGAATTATGGTGTTAATCGCTGTGAATGGTGCTGTTGCTGCAGGGTGCTGCAGCTGACCTCGTACGTGGAGGACGGTGGTGAGAAGGACAACGTGGCGGTGCTGAAAGCTCTGCAGCACATGATCCACAACAAGACTGGCGCTGCTCACGACTTCCTTGATGTGAGATACACCTCATCATCAAAACACATTTTATATTAGACTAGCTGTGCCAGCGGCTTTGTCCGCGTGGAAATCAGCGTGCCACATATTTTTTCTAGAATTCAAATTTTAAACATAAAAGTAGTTATTGTGAGTTAACCATAAGAGATAGAGACATGCTATTGCGGACTTTTTTGTAGTATTTTTATAGATCTACAATTCTCTAGTACATTACTTTAGCGTATCTCTACTGGTTTACGCAGCGCACGCGACTAAAGCTCCCAGCAAGCAAGTTTTATACAACTGCGCGATCTCTTCAACACAATTTACATAATACCGATATGTACTATTTACCATCCGGTAATATTGCACTAATTTTTGGTGAAAACCGTACAAATATCCGTTCAGTAGATTTTGAGAAAATCGATTACATACAGACAGACAGTTTTTCGGACTTTGATTTATAATAAGTATAGATTCACCGGTATGTTTCAACCGTTTGATAAGTTCAAAGTGATAATTTTGACCCACTCTTTGCCGACGGGTTTAATTCAAACTTTCTACGCATATCAAGAAACAATGACGATACAATAAAATATACATTTTAAAAAAAAATTTTAATTCAATCGCGCCAAAAAATGGAAATAATGGACAAAAAATATTGACATTATTTTGAAAAACTCTTCGGCGCTATATGCCATTCTTTTCGCATATGTATGCACGAACACGGTATTTTTTACAATTTATTTATAAGCTGGTCTTATATACCGGGTCATAAAAAAGATATATAATCGCCGTTTCCCGTGATGTAACTTTTGAGTCATGATATCCAGGATCCGGATGCTGTGCGCAACAGCGTAGGCGAGAGAGCTCTCCGCTCGGTGCTGACTTCTGGGCAGCGGGCAGCGGAACACTTGGCACCAGCTCAGGCTGATACTTTAAGGAGAACTGTTAGGTTACTATGTCATATATAATTAAAAAGCTGTGAAAGCCCAGCGGCGAGACCGTGCGTCGTTCGATGGGGTCAAGGATTCAAACCCATGGCACCAATGTGTCTTTTTCTGTTAAAGTTTATCTGTCTAATTGATTATTGCAATCTTTCACACGCTTTTCGGCGAAGGAAAACATCGTGAAGAAATATCTCTAGAGAAATTTGGGGAAATGTGTAACCTACCAATCAATATTGGATTTTAGCCCCAATAACGGAGAGAGGAGGCCTTTGCACAGAAGTGGGGTAGCAACAGGCCGTTACTACTATCCACTTGATCATCATCCTCCTGCCCTTATCCCACTCAAAGTGGCGTCGGCACAACATGCTACAAACATGTTATCACATGATTCGGCTACGTATTTTACGGCCGGCCGCCTGCCTGACGTCAACTTACATTAGTCGCCTTTTACGACACCTCGGTAAGAAAGAGGGTGGTTTATTCTACTCAGCCGGATAACACACGGCGGGTCGACTTACCTTAAAGAAACTCTGCGGTCAATCTTTTAAATATTTTCAATTATACATTATTAAACCGCTGGCTTTTATGAAGCTGAAAGCATTTTCAAATCCAGGCTCTCTTATCATCCAAATAATCTTCTAATATTCTATATAATAATCTTAAGAGACCGGCTATACTCACTTGTTATTTTATCGGATGAGACCGACTAGTTTCGAGTCCATACGTGGATAAGCTCTTATTCATGCGGAGTTATCGCGGCGGGAACTCAGTTTAGATTAGTTCCCTCCGCGATAACGCCGCATAAAGAGCTCACGAATAAGAGCCCAGTATAGGCCTAATGGGCTTGAAACTAGTCGGGCTCATCCGATAAAATAACACGTGAGTATAGCCGGTCTCTAATCATTAATTATGAACACGACAAATTTTGAATTGGGTCAGTTCAATACTAAACGTGCGATATATTTATCAACCCGTAGGTCCGGTGGTATCAACGCGGATCAGCTGTGCGACGAGAGGCAGTACGGTCAAGGAAGACAACCTAAGGTAAGCGGTTTCAATCATTTATAGAATAAGGCGTTACGTTGCGGAGTTCCATTATGCAAAACGTAGCTATAATCCGCGATTGCAGAAAATCAATCATCTTTCTCCGGTCCTTATCACACTGAAAAGAGGTTGATACAGAAAGATACAACAAGATAGTTATGACTGTACAAGATAGTTATGACTGTAACTTAGTGTAACTAGCTATAAATTTATAAATATATTACACACACTTACACACACGGTCGTCCGTCGCCAAAGCAAGTAACTTAATACTTGTGTTATGGGTGACGGACAACTGGAAGATATACTACATATATAATGTTAAATTGGGTGTAAATTTAAAGGGGTGTAAGGGGGAGGCTCGTCCCATTCAGTCTCTCCAATTGCCAACCTCACCTGCTCGTGGTGCACCCTGCAGATAAACCAACGAGGCTCTGGCGACCGATTAATGGCGGTATAACCATTCTACTTAGGCGTAGTTAAATACCACAGACTGGTAACGGGCAGCAGCGTCACCGGTGCGATAAACTACGCCCTGCGATCACCAACACGTCTGCCCAGCGTGGTGATTATGGGCAAATCCTCAAATGGCACACACAACAAAACAATGGCCCCTAGTTCCCGGTCGCCCTGCTATTCCTGGCCACGGCGGCGGTCATGGTAACGGCGGGGCAGGGGGTGCGAAGAATCCCCGGGTGATGGTAGGCCGCCAACACCAACTGACTATGGCTACGTACAACGGACGCGCGCTACAGCTCGACGAAAATCTGGTGCAGCTCACAGAGGAGCTGAAGAACATAAGATGGCATATTCTGGGGTTATCGGAAATCCGAAGAGAGGGGGAGGATACCGTTATCTTGGAATCAGGTCATCTTATGTACTTCAGGGAGGGTGACAAACAGTCCCAAGGTGGCGTCGGGTTCTTGGTTCATAAGGCTCTCACTGACAACGTCCTGGAAATCTCGAGTGTGTCGACAAGGGTAGCGTACCTTGTGATCAGACTAACTAAGAGGTATAACCTCAAGGTTATCCAAGTGTACGCACCGACCTCGTCACACTCGGATGATGAAGTAGAGGAAATGTATGAAGATATTTCCAAGGCTTTACACACCACCCAAAAGGCACACTTCAACGTTGTCATGGGAGACTTCAACGCAAAAGTGGGAGTACATATTAGCGGTGAATCGGTAGTAGGACCACACGGTTTCGGAAGCAGAAATCATAGGGGGCAAATGCTTGTCGACTTCCTGGAGAAAGAGGGGCTGTTCTGTATGAACACTTTCTTTAAGAAACAACCCCAACGGAAGTGGACGTGGCAAAGCCCCGACGCTATGACAAAAAATGAGATAGACTTCATAATGACCGACAAGAAGCGTATCTTTAAACACGTCTCCGTGATCACCAGGTTTAACACTGGAAGTGATCACCGACTGGTACGAGGCACTCTAAATATCAACAGCAAACTCGAACGCGCCCGTCTTATGAAGTCTACACTCCGGCCAAACCTGCTTCAAACCCTGCCTGAGTCTGAAACGTTCCAGTTTAAACTGGAGAACCGGTTCGCTGCCTTGGAAACCACAACTGACGCTAACATTGACCTAGAACTCGACCAAGTTGTGGAAATCCTACGGAACGAGGGGACGAAGTTCTATCAGGCGCGAAGTACCGTCAAGGAGTCTAAACTTTCGCAAGAGACCTTACAGTTAATGCAGAAGCGACGAGAAAATCTTTCAGTGTCATCGTCAGATTTGAACAGGAAAATTTCTAGGCTTATAAGACGCGACCTCCGAAGCTACAACGCAAATAAAATTAAAGAAGCAATTGAGCAAAATCGGGGGTCGAAAGTCTTTTTCCAACAACTTGGCCATAGTAATCTGACAAAGTTGACCACAGATAAGGGAGGAGTCGTCACTTCTAAAGCAGAAATTCTTGCGGAAGTTCAGGACTTCTACGGGAAGCTATACACATCCGAAGCTTCTCGTCCTCCACCCGATCCCAAGGATAATAGAGCCACTTTAACCCGCCACTTCACAGAGGAGCTGCCAGAACTCAGC
The DNA here is from genome assembly GCA_947086505.1 of Morpho deidamia. Classification (NCBI taxonomy): domain Eukaryota; kingdom Metazoa; phylum Arthropoda; class Insecta; order Lepidoptera; family Nymphalidae; genus Morpho; species Morpho deidamia. The sequence goes on from CAMTZC010000008.1 coordinate 19,577,854, forward strand.
CAAGACGAAATCGTGCTAGCTCTGAAACAGCTTAGGAATGGAAAAGCCCCCGGGGAGGACGGAATTACAACCGAGCTGCTAAAAGCAGGTGGAAAACCGATACTCGAGCGGCTCCGGCGCATATTTAATTCTACCCTCTTTTCGGGGAGAACTCCTAAGGCATGGAGCGAGAGTGTTGTCGTGTTGTTCTTCAAAAAAGGAGACAAAACTCTCTTGAAGAACTACCGACCTATTTCTCTCTTGAGCCATATCTATATGTTGTTTTCCAGAGTAATCACAAATCGTCTCGCGCGGAGACTCGATGATTTCCAGCCCCCGGAACAGGCCGGGTTTCGAGGAGGATACGGCACCGTAGACCATATTTTCACAGTACGGCAGATTATACAGAAGACTCACGAATGCTAAACACAGGGGCTGATTATGCCCCTGGGTTTAGCATTCATGGACTACGAGAAAGCCTTTGACTTTATTGAAACCTGGTCTGTTTTGGAATCCTTGCAACGGTGCCAAATTGATTGGCGATACATCGAAGTGCTGAGAGGTCTGTATGACGTCGCAACTATGACAATCCAAGTACAGAATCAGCAGTCTGGACCTATCCACCTGCATCGAGGAGTGAGACAAGGGGACGTAATTTTCTCCAAATTGTTCACAAATGCTTTGGAGGATATGTTCAAAACGCTGCACTGGAAAGGACCGGGCATAAACGTAAATGGCGAGTACCTGTCACACCTTAGGTTTGCAGATGATATCGTCATCATGGCTGAAACCGTACAGGATTTGCAATATATGCTGACCAGTCTGGCTGAGTCTTCTGCTCGCATCGGTCTCCGGATGAACTTGGATAAAACCAAAGTAATGTTCAATGAACATGTCATTCCGGAACCGATTGCCGTACATGGAGTTCCTCTCGATGTTGTTCAAGAATATGTCTACCTTGGACAAGTTCTACAGCTAGGTAGAAACAACTTTGAGAAGGAAGCCCGCAGGAGAATACAGCTTGGCTGGTCGGCATATACGAAACTTCATCGGGTCTTTTCATCACCGATACCACAATGTCTCAAGACTAAAGTCTTTAATGAGTGCGTCCTACCTGTAATGACATACGGGACCGAGACGTGGACACTGACAATGCGACTGGTCCACCAATTTAAGGTAGCTATGGAGAGGGCTATGCTCGGAGTTTCTCTGAAGGATCGTATCCGAAACGAAGTGATTCGACAGAGAACCAAAGTAACCGACGTAGCCCAAAGGATTAGCAAGCTGAAGTGGCAGTGGGCCGGCCACATTTGTCGCAGAACCGACAACCGTTGGGGTAGACGTGTTCTGGAGTGGAGACCGCGCCTTGGCAAACGTAGTGTAGGACGTCCTCCGACTAGGTGGAGTGATGATATCCGCAGAGTGGCTGGCAGCGGTTGGAAAAGAAGAGCTGAAGACCGAGCTCAGTGGCGTGCCATAGGAGAGACCTATGTCCAACAGTGGACAGAGACGGGTTGCTGATGATAATGTTAAATACATAGGGTAAACTGACCTATTCTTGACACCTATCCAATTAATTGACACCCTAGCAATTCTTCCAATAATAAGAAAATAACAGCAATAAATAGTACGGTTAGTACCAATTTTTTTGCATAAAATCATAACTTGTTACTTTGCAACAATAGTTTTACAAGTATTGTTAAAACATTCTATTTATAGTCAGAAATAAATCGATTGTAGTTTTATTGTGGTATTTATAGTCCAAGTTATATATTTCGATCGGATTTATTTCAAAATTTTGTTGCAATTGATATTTTTATGGTGTCAACATATGGTGCATCGAAACTACAAGAATACCAATACATTGACACCCACGCCCATGGGTTAGAAATAATACCGATATTAAAAATTACATTACAGAAGATTTTTAACCTAGTTTGAAATTAAAGATTATGGATATTTGGATACCTAATAGCACACTATCCAGCCTTAGTAGTAATCCGATTATTTTGTTATACCTAAGAGAATAACAAAAAAGAAAATTATTCATAAGTAGGTTTAAAAAAAAGATTATCTATTGAATTTTCGTTTCTTATACTGCTTTACAACATAACTACCTAACCATATGTGGCTAACCTATTTACGTGCTTTACTTATAGTTTTGATTAGTGTATTTGAATACTGACCAAAACTGAAGGATGTCAATAAACTGGTATTTCAAGTGACGATAATAGGGAATTCTTTGTCAATATTTGGGTAACCGTTGCAATGTGATAAATATCATAAATTAAATAACTAATAATATCCTAATTAGAATTTGATTTTACTGGCAACATCTTAAAATAGTTCTCTCTATATACTAAAACATATCATTATTTGGAATCACTGTGGAACGCGTATATTAATTTCTTTTTAAATGATCGTTCTAAAAGTGTCAATAATTGGGCACTTTACCTTACTTAAATACTAATATATACCCAGGCTCGAAGAACCAAAAAATTGTTTATAGAAAATGTTGGCCCTCGGCGAGAATCGAACCCGCGATCCGTGGAGCTGAAGGCAGGTTCACTACCCACTGCGCCAACGGGCCAATATAAGAAATTATTTCGAAAAGAGCAATTGCCGAGTTTCTTGCTGGCTCTTCTCGCTATTAGCAATATTCCGAATCTGTTATAGAGTTGACAATTCAAAAGTTTACAAATTTATTTCAATTAGAAATATCAAAGTACATGTTAACAAGTCTATTCGATTTTTTCCTCGTAGGCCCAAAACCTGGCGTCCGAGCTGCACGGTCAGATCAATGAAGTAGACAACGTTGTCAACGAAGGCGTGCGAGCCGCTGAGAAGCAAGGCGGGAAGACTATCGCGGCCAGGTACAGTACATTACCCGACAATACTCATTTAAAATAGCTTTAAAGACAACAGGCAAACCCTGCAAAATTAACGTAGTACATCAGAATATATAGGGGCTACTTCTTGCTGGTTCTTACCGGTAAGAGCAACATTCCGAACCAGTTGTAGCTACACTAATCATATTGATCCTTGACGATTCAAAAGTGCTTGTAAATGTAGTATATTGTGGGTATTTTACCCTTTTTCACTTTTGAATCGTCAAGCATCAATATGATTAATGAAGCTACAACTGGTTCGGAATGTTGCTCTTACCGAGAAGAACCAGCAAGAAACTCGGCGGTCAATTTTTTAAATATTTTCAATATTACATTATAAAACCGCTGTCTTGTATGAAGCCGAACTCAATCGGGACCCCAGGAAGTGGGTCAAATTTAACTTGCAAGATCCCACCTTCACATACATACGATGCAAGTTAATTAAAAGGTTTAAAAAAATATATAACTCTCGTTGTCCATATTGGGTACAGATTGGAGACTGCCCACAAGTGGCTGCTGCACCCGGCGGCGGACCCCTCCACCAGGATTGAGGGGCAGAAGGCCATCAACAGCATCGTCTCACAGGGACAGAGGGTATGTCTTACGACAAAAATTGGCATGCTCATGCACATGCAAAGCGTGTATATATATTTTGTTCTATAGGTGTTCATTATGCCTTTTATTTGACTTCCTCTCGATTAAAATTTGTTAAGATATTACTTAGGTGTAACTACTGTCGCCTTGCAGATAGCTGATAATCTCCAAGGTCGGGAGAAGGCGGAGGTCATGCAGCTGTGTTCCGAGGTGCAGCGGCTGGCAGACCAGCTAGCTGACCTCTCCATGAGCGGCCAGGGTGACACGGAGGAGGCCAGGGCTATTACGAGGTGAGACAGAAACCATGAAGTTTATGACCATAAAGCAACTATTTTTGGTCGCCATTGAAAACCACGTGACGTTGTTAATGAAAGATTATTGATTTGATTTACAATCATGGAAGTTAGTTAATGATTCTTTTTTCGTCTGCAAAACAACGAAAATCGCGGGCAATTATATATTTATAATAATAATTGTATATTTTTTGTCTACAGAGATTTAACTGATAAACTACACGAGCTCAAGCGAAGTATGGAGCGGGCGGTAGTCAACAGGGTGGTTGAGGATTTCATTGACGTCGCGGCACCCTTGAGGCATTTCACTGATGCCGTCAATACTCCCGAAGGTGAGAAACTAAATATAAACGAATCGTAGATTTCAACTTTCATTATTCATAATTATTATTATGAACAAGTTGAGTTAAAAAAGCTCTTAAAGAGCTTTTGCCAAAATTTCATGTCCCTACTGTTAACCGTTGAGGAGTTCCCTCGTGGCACCAACAGGTCATGCTTATCATAAACATGCATTGTCATCGGGACTGGACCAGTATGTAAAATTTCATCTCAATTGAACACTGGGAAGTGGGTCAAATTTAACTTACAAAATTCCACCTTCACCTTCAAAGGGTTTTAAAAAGAGCCTGCTACAGAAAGCCTACTATACTTTTGAGGACGAGAAAAATGATAAGAATGCGTGGATAAAGCTACTGTTCGACACTATACAAGATATCAATTACAAAATGGAACTAGGAAATAGAATTTTTTGCAAAGATCATCATTATCCTGACCTTATCCCGCTCTAATCTGGTATCGGCACAACATGTTATAAACATTTTGTTTCATGATATGGCTAGAAATTTTACGACCGCCTGACGTCAATTACCTTAGTCGCCTCTTACGACACCGCGGTAAGAAATGAGGGTAGTCTATTCTCTAAGCCGGAAATCACTCGATAGTATATAAATTTTTGCAAAGAGCGACTATTTCTTGCCGGCTCTTTTTGGCAATTTTTCGAATTAGCAATAGATTTGACCGTTCAAAAGCATTCGTTTACAAGTTTACTTATTCGAAGAACACTTGATATTCTGTCGTTGAGGCATTTCAATGACCCCCAATGTGTATCCAGGTACACCAGGACGAGAAGCGAATTTCCAGGAGAAGTCCTCAGCACTGGCTGCCTTCAGCCAGAAGGCGGCCGCCGCGGCCGGCATGGTGGCTGCTGGAGTGCGTCACAACAAAAAACTGGCCGATCAGCTCATTCACAATGCGCAAGAGGTTATAACTTAAACTAACTTATCTATCATCATTCTCCTGATGTCCTTATCCTACTCTAAGTGGTCTCAACATGTTTTCATCTTTCATTCTGTCCTTCTTCATAAACCGATGGACGTCCACTGCTGGAGATAGATCTCTTCACGGGATCTCCATCCACACGCTCTTGTGCCACTAAGCCAGCAGCTCCCCGCGACCTTTTTCAGGACGTCAGTCTATTCTCTCCTATCATTCAACATTTCTGACCCTTCTCCTTTAAATGCATGCCATACTTTACAGAATCCATCCATTTCTTTTTAGACCACCCTCTAAAAAATATATTTTGTTTATTTCCATTAAATCTTATGACTATGAAACATGGTTTAGAGATCTTCTTGTAAGTATGATAATACTTGTGCTAGAAGATCTTGCTCTTCCATAACACAATTTGTTATATATAATAAACATATATAATATATTTTAAAAAGTTTACAACCAAAAAAGTATAAATAATTAAATAAATAAATTAGGAAACAAACACAGGAACCTGAAAAAATCTCAAAGATTGTGTATGTAAGAGGAGTAGTTGTGAGAATGTGTGGGCACACACACATTCTCACATAGGCTCTAGGCACATATTTTCTATCATCTAACATCTTTTCTATAACAGCCGCAACTTTCAGGCTTCCCTTATATTCTCATTTCGTATTTCGATCAAGTCTTATTTTTATCGACATTAACATTCTCATCTCATTTGCATGCGCTCTTCTTTCATCAGTCTTTTTTATTCCATATAATCCATAATATCCCAATGTTCTCATCAAAACAATAAGACAGTTTTATTATTAGGTAGTGGTTTAAAAACTTTCGCGATTCATGCTTATTATTATACATTTAAGAACTGCACCTTTCACTAAAATTAAATTTTAAAGTAGCCTCGATGAAGCAATAAATTTATTACTATCTTCGAAGAAATATCTGGAACTATTTTACTCTTTATGTTAGCCTGATGTATAAAATCTCACAAATATTGCTTCAGCGGATTATTCGTGAAAGCGTTTGATTCCAAAACATGATTTATAGGTCGAGAAATTGTCTCCCCAACTGGTCTGCGCTGGAAAAATCCGTCTGCATTATCCGGAAAGCAAGGTAAAATTGGTATTTTATTTTATTTACTTACTTGCTGGGTCGACTCGGTAAAGGCACCTTTTCCGAACCAGTGGTAACTTCATTTTAATTTCACGATTCAATAGTGCTTGTAAAAATCTCTAAAAAAAAACAGATTTATTCAATTATTTCCCCTTTTTAAGACGCAATTTCATCCTAGAGTAGAATACTTTTTATTGTATATAAAAGGAATATATATAAGTATTAAACAGAGAAAAATACAAAAAGCCTAAAGAAATTTAACAGCGTCCTGCTAATATAAAATTAAATGTTAAAATTGAATGCTCTCGGCCATAGGTAGCTGAAGAGCATTTTAACAACCTCAAGAACCAGTACTCGGATGCTGTGCTCCGGTGCAGAGATCTCTGCGATCAGGCGGTGGATCCTTTGGATTTTGTCAGAACAGCTGGTGAGTATTTAAAGAAGATAAGATGAATTTCTTACCATGGAACTTTATATACCGGGCTCACATTTGAGATAAAATCCATTTTATCTCAAATGCCATCCATTCATTTTTCTTTCGGGAATAGGAAAAAATAATATAGTACATAATTGAGGGTACCACTATAATATATCTTAGTAATAGTAACGGGCTGGAACTATCCCACTGCTGGGCATAGGCCTTCTCTCTATTTTTTGGAGAGAAGGGTTGGAGCTAAGACCTGACACGCTGCTCAAATGAGTATTGAAGGTTAGACATACGCCGGGATTCCCTGGAGATATGCAGGTTTCCTCACTATGTTCCTTCAACGAAAAGCGTGTGATATATATAACATATCAAATATCAATTAGACACATAAGTCTTAATAGAAGAACTCAATCTCCTTTATTATAATTTTTCCATATATTTTTGATGACTAAAATGACATAAAAATATAAGAATAACATAACAGCTATATGCCAAGACTCGTGCTGCTGTTCCTTTACCGAAAAGCGTGCGATAATAGCGCGTTCAAACAATCAAACCAATAAACTTCAGCTTTATATATTAGTATAGATGTAAAGTAGTGGCCTGTTAAAAACCCACTGCTGGGAATAGGCCTCCTCTCTCTGTTTCTGGAGAGAAGGGTTGGAGCTAAGACCTACCACGCTGCTCCAATGATTGGTAGGTTACACATATCTCGAGAATTCTCTAGAGATATGCAGGTTTCCTCACGATGTTTTCCTTCACCGAAAAGCGTGAAAGCTCTCACCGCTAGGTTATCACAGCTTGCTACTAGAGCTGTGATAGCCCAGCGGTGAGACCGTGCGAAACTTTCGAGGGGAACACGAGTTCAAACCCGGGCAGGCACCAATGAGTTTTTCTATTAAAATCACACGCTTTTCGGTGAAGGAAAACATCGTGAGGAAACCTGCATATCTCTAGGGAATTTTGTTGATATGTGTTACCGGTAGGTAACACATATCAACAAAAATCATTGGAGCAGCGTGGTAGGTCTTAGCTCCAACCCTTCTCTCCAGAAACGGAGAGAGGAGGCCTATGCTCAATGCAATGTTTATCTCTGGAATATTACTGGGTTTTCTGTATATTATGGAATATATCTGGGATAATATAAAATATACCATCATATAGTCACTTTCACACACGGTCGTGTGATCCCAAAGTAAGTAACTTAATACTTGTGTTATGGGTGACGGACAACTGGTAGATATACTGCATATATAAGTTTAAATACATACCTAAATACAAATATACGCCCAGGTTTGAAGAACCAACAAATTGTTTATAGAAGATGTTGGCCCTCGGCGGGAATCGAACCCACGACCGACGGAGGTGACGACAGGGTCACTACCCACTGCGAAAATGGGCCAGTCAATATGGAATATTGTTATTGGCTTACGTAATTTTGTATTTAATAGTAGTAGCAACGTTTATTTTATAGGTGAACTAATGCAAAAGCACACGTACCTCTGCGAGGACGCCATCCGCAACAACGACTCGCAGAAGATGGTTGACAACACGTCGGCCATTGCCAGGTGAGAGGATGGTTAATATTATGGTGATAAAGGTAACTATGAGCTGTGATAGCCCAGCGGTGAGACCGTGCGACTCTTTCGAGGGAAACACCAATTCAAACCCGGGCAAAACTGTGTCTAATTGATAATTGCAATTCATCACACGCTTTTCGGTGAAGGAAAACATCGTGAGGAAACCTACATATCTCTAGAGAATTCTGTTGATATGTGTAACCTACCAATCATTGGAGCAGCGTGGTAGGTCTTAGCTCCAACCCTTCTCTCCAGAAACGGAGAGAGGAGGTCTATTCCCAGCAGTGGGATTGTAACAGGCCGCTACTTTAAAGGTAACTATATCAATTCCTCATTTCTTACCGAGGTGTCGTAAAAGGCGACTAAGGTAAGTTGACCCACCGTGTTGTATCCGGCTGAGTAGAATAGACCACCCCTCTTTCTTACAGAGGGGTCGTAAATATGACTAAGGTAAGTTGGTTGACGTCAGGCAGGCGGCCGGTCGTAAAATACTTAGCCAAATCATGTGACAACATGTTTGTAACATGTTGTGCCGAACCAACTTAGAGTGAAATAAGGGCAGGAGGATGATGAAAGATATCTATATCATACCGCATATTGTGAATCTGATTGCAAGTTTACAAATGGATAGATAATTGAAAGAAGTATGTGTTACTTTACGATAAAGACGTATTATAATTAACTAGTAAATTTATAAGACACCAATAGATATTGTTAAAATAATATGACGACTAATGTAATGTTTCTAAATGTGACTGCAAAATTCTCTGCGTTCTCATATCTTACATGGAAGAACGTTTTTTGGATTTTCTGGAACGTGGATTTTCTTAAATATAAATATATGGGACATTTACACACACGGTCGCCCGTCCCCAAAGTAAGTAACTTAATACTTGTGTTATGTGTGACAGACAAATGGTAAATATATAATTTTAAATATATACTTAAATACACCCAGGCTCAAAGAACTAACAAATTATTTATAGGTAATGTTGGCCCTCGGCGGGATGCGAACCCGCGACCGACTCAAGACAGGGTAACTGCAAACTGCGCCAACGGGCCAGTGTCAACAAACGCGAACTATAGTAAAATAATCCTATGAACTTTTATTAATGTTCTATAGGTTAGCGAACCGCGTTCTTCTCGTGGGTGGTTCGGAGCGAGAAAACACGGAGGATGGTGAATTCGCAGCAGCCATCGGCAACGCACAGCAACGGTTGCAAGCAGCTATTGCTCCAGCGGTACGAGCGGCCAAGAGGGTGGCCCTCAACGACCGCACCGCTGTACCAGGCTGGCGAGCTGCCAACGCTGAGGTGAGGGTAGTTGGAAAATTCAGTATTCTGCGCAGCATTTACAAAGATAAGTGCAGTGCAGGGAAACAGGACTGTCTTAAACGCACAAAGTCTTGAACCACGTATGCTTGAAAGTGAAGAAAAGTGGTACAAGCATGAGGATGTCCACAGATATTGTTCCGCGCAAACTTGCGGACGGATGAAACAACCTCCGGGACCTGGGCCCGTCGTCTCGGCGTCTCAACCTACCTTATGCGGCCGTCAGCTGTATGTGGTCCGGCCTCATGAGTCACTGCGTGTATATGTGTACATGTGTGTGTGTGCTTGTATGTACTCGGCCGATTCCCGAAACCGTTGGCTCGCCTCTGCAGTCTTCCACGGACACGTAATGTCTGTTTCTTCCGGAGTATACACTTCACTATATCGGTTAAATAACACCCGGTGTGCACACAACCTTCGTAAGGTCACACGTTATTTAATCGTCCCTATATCGGGGAATAGTAACCCAACGCGCACTAAAACCGTGGACGGTCGCGTCTTCTCAAACGCGTCACTAAATCTGAGAATAACACCCGAAACGCAAAATTACACACGTGCGTAAGAAAAAGGATGCCGCGTTGAAGCCGCGCGCGGGCTCTCTCTATCGTGTCTGACGGGCGACTGGCGGGGGGCCGCTCTGGTCGTGAACGAATGCATAAAACGGCCTAGCTTGCGTTCGCGTCGCGTCGCGCTCGTCATTCTATTCAAAACAGATATATTTGATCTGATCCCTTCTTCACCGTCCTCCAACCGGACGACCGGACGCCGTGAAGGGCTCCAAGGGTTACACAATAAATATTTTAAAAATTCGCACGAAACAGTTCGGCGCATCTTTCCATATGCGTACGGCATACGTAGAATTCCCTTCCTGCATATATCTTCCCGGATTCCTACGATTTCGCTTAAAAAAAAGGGGGGAATAGGAACTACATTGGTCGGTCCATTTTAGGCTGCATCTTTCGTTTTCCATCAGGCGAAATCGCAGCCGCTTGACTTATCATATTAAAAAAAATATTCTCCGTAAAATCATGGTCAAACGGGAGCAGACGGAAAAAGAAGACAGGAAAGGACACTGCATCAGCACGAAGTAATGCGAAAGCGGTTCCCGTGCTGATTGGCAGAAAATGTGGAGGTTGTTTAGTCCGTGGGAGCCAGACACTCCCTACTAGTACGGGCTGGTAGGCATCTGTCAGGGTTTTCAGGTTAAAAAAACCTGAGTATTCTGCAAGGTAATAATGGCTTATATTTGCTTCTTAATGGTTCCCTCACTGCTGAGGATCGTGACTTGTTTCTTCTTAGTTATCGTGAAGATATAATCTATAAAAAAAATGTATGGGACACTTACACACAACCGTCCATCCTCAAAGTAAGTAACTTAATACTTGTGTTATGAGTGACGGACAACTGGTAAATATACTACGTATATAATTTGAATTAAATAAAATAAAATAAAAATAAAAATAGCCTTTATTTTGTAGTCACTACATTAAAAAATTTTAATTACTTAAATACAAATATACATCCAGGCTCCAAGAACCAACAACTTATTTACATAAAATGTTGGCCCTCGGCGGGAATCGAACACACGACCCGCGGAGCTGAAGGCAGGGTCCAGTCTATAGGCTCTATCTTGTAAATTATACAAAGGTCTTCTTTTTCACTTAGGTTTAATCGTCTATATTTAATAGTAGGAGCTGGAATGGTGGCCTCACACCGGAAATCGCAGCGTCGGTAGACCTCAAAAAGGTCGCAGGGAGCCACTGGGTCCAAACGGTACAAAATTTCCAGCAGTGGACGTCCATCGGTTGACAAAGAAGAAGATTTAAGAGTATATTGTCCGTTACAAGTTAACGACAATTTTTAAACTGTGCCAAAATGAAGAACACATAAACAAAAGGTGTAAAATATAGTTGCGGCTGCGTTCACAACGTGCTCCCGCCCGGGCTTGATTCTTCCACATGTCACAGGGAGTGGACAAATGTTGTTGAACTACTCTTGTAATTGCTCTTTTTACTATCTAATTTTGACTTGATAATATTCGATTCCAGATAATCAAAGCAGCTAGCGGTGTAGAGGAGGCCCTCTCCCGTCAGTACGCGCCTCCACCCCCGCCCCCAGCGTTGCCCGAAGCACTATCCTCCCTGCACATCGCACCGCAGCACGCTCCGCCCAGGCCTCCGCCTCCGACCCTGAGCGCTCCACCACGACCGCCGCCCCCAGACACTGATGATGAAGGGGAGGACATCTTCAGGAGACAACCTCACCCAAGCCAGCCTATATTGGTACGTATACGCAACCTTGGAACAGTCAAGGAACAGAAACGAATGGCTTGGAATTTGAAATACATAATAGCTATATAAGACTCGTGCTGGTTCTGTTCTGTAGGACCAAACTTACGAATCAGTGATAGCTTCTTTCGTACCATTTGATGATTCAAAAGTTCCGGAAGCAACATTTCAATTTGAACTTGCAGGTGGCTGCTCACAACTTGCACAAAGCTGTTCGCGAATGGTCTTCGAAGGACAACGAGATCATCGCCGCCGCTAAACGCATGGCCATCCTCATGGCTAGACTTTCGGACCTCGTCAGGTCTGATTCTAAAGGTAACGTTATTCGGCGTATTTAAATGACTATTATGATTTATAAAAGTAATAATAAAATTATTTTGCTATAATCCGCGCTACAGTAAATAGACGATATAGTTATAGAACCAATCTGACCCACATATGACTAGTCGTAATTTTGAAACCCGTTTTAAAGAACATATGACCGCTTTCAGGAATAATAAGCCACAAATTTCACATATCGCTAAACATTTGTTAGAAAGCGGTCATAAAGTTCCTAATGACCATTGTTTCGAAATACTGCACACCTGCGAAAAAAGCTTGAAATTAAATATTTTGGAACAATTAGAAATCATTAAGCATAACAATGGCACCCTCAATCACGAGCAGATAAATGTTTCAAGTTCAAGCTTGTCGCACGTGTTCAGAGGTAAAATATATGGTGGGGTTGAACCGACTACTATATAACAGTGCTTGTTCGGATAAAGCTTCGCTTTGCGATTTTGTCGTGGAGTCTATCTCCTGATGATGCCTCGGTTGCGAGGCGAAACGATTGTTGACTTTGTGATAGTGAACGTGTGTAGTGCTTGTGTATTATGGTGGCAGTGGTGGAGGTTTATGCATGTCTTTTTACGAATCCTGTATGTATCGGGTAAGAAAAAACGGATAGTCCACTATTCATTTAGCATTATATATATTTTCTATTTACTGTATCGCGGATTATAGCAAAATAATTTTATTAGTACTTTTGTATGACTATTATGTATAAAAAAGACGTGTATACACGTCATTGAACATTGAACGTCGAACGCATAGCAGATGAGGTTTTGGTCCGACGTGTATAGACGTCGAACGCACTTAACTGTTTAATGTTTACAAATTAGATTGCTAGTAATTTGTTGTTTTTGCTTGTTGTTAAATTGTTGCTAAAATAATATACATATGCTTGTGTACATTTACTTTGTTCACATTTGCATTATCATATTTTTTGTTAATTATTATTGTGTTCTATTAAATATATTTCGAAATAAAGAAACCTTAGTAAAATATGCGTAGGTTTTCAATATGCTGAAATAAATAAAGCAGAATACATTCATGCTACAGCATACACATATCATAACATTTGAGATATTATATTTGTTAAGTTATTATGAAATTAGAATAATATATGGGAAAATTACACGTTTAATTAAACGTTTGTCAGTCCCCAAAGTAACTTACTTGCGTTGTGGGTGACGGACAACTGGTATAATTTTTAATACATACTAATACCTAAGTATATAAATACACCCAAACTCGAAGAACCAATATATTGTACTTAGAAAATGTTGGCCCTCAATGGGAATCGAACTCGCGATCTGCGAGCTAATGGTAGGGGGGTCACAGCCAACTACAATAGGCTAGTCTTTATTTGTAGAAAAAATATTTATATTTCTCTTATGCTTTAAAGAAAGTTAAATAAATTTTATGAAAAAAAATTGAAACCTTGAAACGGAAAATTTTAAAAAATGATACAGAACCTCTGAGGGTTATATAAGTAGTATATAAAAATATTTCTAAAACAGTAATGAATATACAGTTAAATTAAATTATAAGTAAACTAAAAGTAACAAAGTTTATGAAACAAATGTGAATAAAGTAACAATGTAATATAATGGAATCGTTGAGCATTATATATAGCATTATTGTATGTCTGTGCGTTGCTTCTCGTGGATTAGAAGTCGCTATGAACCTGAGCGGTAAGTTTTGTACATATGTAAATACTTATATGTTGCTATTATATATTTGTTCGCTATAAAGTATATGGCTTATGTACATACTGTATATATTGATTCAGATCCGGCACGTAGGACCAATAAATAAACTTAATAAGTGAAATCTATTAACAGTTAAGGGGCAAAGCTCACAGCCAAATTACAAAGTTCAAATCACAAACGCGACGTTGCCAGTCAACTTTCGTCAATTTTCCACTTTCCCACTCTGCTTTATATACCTATAAAAGAAAAAAATACGGCCTGTTTATATCCCACTGCTGGGCATAGGAATCCTCTCTCCCTTTTTAGAGAAGGATTGTAGCTAAGACCTACCACGCTCCAATGCGGATTGGTAGGTTATAGAATTCTACAGAGATATGCAGGTTTCCTCACGATGTTTTCCTTCAACGAAAAGCGTGTGATAAATTGCAATTATCAATTACACATAAAAGTTTTAACAGAAAAATTCATTGATGCCTGCCCAAGTTTTTAACCCATGACCTCATCGAAATAGTCGCTCGGTATCACTGCTGGTGTATTAACAGGTTCTTATATCCATACAGAAATTAGATCCATAGAAGAACCAAAGTAAACGATATAGTTCAGCGTGTCGCGAGAGCTGAAGTATCAGTATGTAAAACCAAAAGGCGTTAGGGTTTTAAATTCAAATTCAAAATATTATTTATTCAAGTAAACTTGTTAACAAGTGCTTTTGAATCGTCACCATCTACTGCTGGTTCGGTAAGCTGTTCCTACAGAGAAAAACCAGCAAGAAACTCGGCGGTTGCTCTTTTAAAACAATAATTCTTATCACTAGTTACATATAGTTATAAATGTCTTGTACAGGGTAGAAGAGAAGCTATATCCACGCATTCTTATCTTCTAAGTAATCCTCAATAGTATAGTAGGCTTTCTGAATTAGCCTTCTTTAATAGTGTTTTTAAACTGCTGTAATGGTAAATTTAAAGTAGATTGCGGAATTTTATTTTAGAATCTTATACCCAAACCCACAAACGACTTATGTACTTTAGCAAGGCGCAAAGCAGGAACCGCAAGCGTATGTCGGTTCCTACTTTGTCTGTTATATACATCGCCAATCGTTTTATAACTATAATTATTCTCATGAGAACTTAAATTGCAAAAAATATACTGTGAAGCCAATGTAAGAAAAGTTAAAGGGTTGGAATGGTTGGAAGGGTTGAAACGAGGTAGATCCCTACGGACTGATGACCTCAAAAAGGTCGTGGGGAGCTGCTAGATCCGGCACAAGATCTTACGGTGTGGAGATCCCATCAACAGACCTATCTCCAGCACTGGCCGTCCATCTGTTGACAAAGGAGAAGATACCCATACCTCCTCTAATATACAAGCTCCACCCGTTTTGTTTTTATATTTTCTACCCTCATTAGAAATTTGTTGTAACAATATTTTAATGTTGTAGGCAGTAAACGTGAGCTGATAGCGACCGCAAAGGCGATCGCCGAGGCTTCCGAAGAGGTGACACGTCTTGCCAAAAAGCTAGCTCTGGAGTGTACCGACAAGAGAATAAGAACTGTGAGTTATCACTCACAAACTATAATTTTAACAAATTTTACCTGTATTTTAGTAGTTATGTTACATACGCTTGTGCCATTTACTTTATTCACATTTGCATTATCATATTTTTGTTTTACGTAATATTCTGTTTTATTAAATATATTTAAGTAAAGTAAACTTAGTTAAAGATGCAAAGGTTTTCAATAAATAAAGCAGAATGTATCATACACACATAATATTTGTAATATTGTATTCGTTAAGTGATTATGGAGGGTTTCTGAACAATATGATAAATAATATAAATTTTACCTGTATTCTTTTAGATATTTCTCTCGAGTAGAATAGACCACCCTCATCTCTTACCGAGGTGTCCTAAAAGGCGACTAAGGTAAGTCGTCCCGCCGTGTGGTATCCGGTTGAGTAGACCAACCTCTTTCTTAAAGTGGTAAAAGGGCAGGAGGATGATGATTTTTTAGATGTTGCAATTTTTTTTTATAATTTTGTATATGCTTTGCACACAAATAAATGATTAAAATCTACTGTGACGGGAAAGGAACATGATATATTGTTCCGACCGCATTTGGAGTGGGATAAGGGTAGGATGATGATGAAGATGATGATGATGTATGTATATAAGATCAGGGGTTATTTTTTTCCAGCATAACACAATGTGATTCATCTAAAACAGAGATTTTAATTAAGTACAACTTTTACAACTTTTGCAATAAATAAAAAATATAACACTAACCCAAAAACAGAGAATCGACAATGAAATGTGCTTTACTATTCTTTAAATTAAAAACTTCTTAAATTAAATCCAATTCACAAATTAACAGTCTTTCAATTCTCAAATGACAGCTGACACCTGTCCGTGTGAAAGACAACGCAAAGCTTACATGTATTTTCATTTACCAGAATCTGCTCCAAGTCTGCGAAAGGATCCCGACTATCGGTACCCAACTCAAGATCTTGTCAACAGTCAAGGCGACAATGTTGGGTGCACAAGGTGGGTTTATATTGTTGTCTATTACAGAATCAATTTTGTTGTATCTGGTATATCAATACTTATTAAAAATATTACGCTTTCGCGGATAATCCTACTATCCTATCCTACTTCCCACTAATATTATAAATGCAAATGTTTGTGAGTATGGTTGGATGTTTGTTATTCTTTCACGAAAAAAACTATTGGACGGATTTGGATGAAACATTGCCTCCGGGACCTGGGCCCGTCGTCTCGGCGTCTCAACCTACCGTATGCGGTCCGGCCTCATGAGTCACTGCGTGTATATGTGTGTGTGTGTGCTTGTATGTACTCGGCTGATTCCCGAAACCGTTGGCTCGCCTCAGCACTCTTCCACGGACACGTAATGTCTATTTCTCCCTGAGTATACACTTCACTATATCGTCTAAATAACACCCGGTGTGCACACAACCTTCGTAAGGTCACACGTTATTGAATCGTCCCTATATCGGGGAATAGTAACCCAACGCGCACTAAAACCGTGGACGGTCGCGTCTTGTCAAACGCTTCACTGATTAAACGCGTCACTAAATCTGAGAATAACACCCGAAACGCAATATTACACACGTGCGTAAGAAAAATGATGCCGTATACAGGCGCACGCGGCCTGTCCTTATCGTATTCGAAACGTCACTAACTGTCGGCCTCTCGCGTCGGCAATCGAATGCATAAAAAGGTCGTTGATCCCGCCGGTCGCGTCGCGCGCGTCATTTTATTCAAAACAAGGTTATACATCGGAATAACATATAGGCTACAATTTGCAATGATTTTATATAATATAACGAAACATGTCAATAAAGTTGGAAAAATCTGAGCTATCTTGGCGTACGCTGCCTAAACCATTGGAGTTACACAAAGATTATGTACCGTAGTATTGTTTGCCTTGAATAGTTCTAAATAAAAGTCCGATATAGGATATATCTACATTTTATGTGGAAACCACTATGACAAAAATTGTGAATCATAAATTTAATTAACTAGATACTATTTTACAATGCACATTTTAGTATATTTATCAAGCTCTTATAAAAATCAATACATTTGTCGCTTTCAGTATTTGATGTAGATAAACTTTGTCGTTCACACTAAGTAATTTAGCCGAATAGTTTAAAAGTTAGTATGGAATCTGGGTTTTGAATTTAGACATCTGAAATTTTGGATGTACGAGTAACTAAACAAATATATATCTTTTAATATAAAATAAAAATTATAAAAAATATTTAAATTTAAAATGATCTGTCACGAAACTAAATGTGGCAGAACAAATTCCACGCGAGCGAAGCCGCGGGCATAAGCTTCTCTGCTATATTTGCTACAATTGCACGCTAATTATTAATGTGAACGAATTCAAAATAGTAGTTTCATGGCAAATTGCAATAAAGCATAGCGTCTTCTAAACTCGTAATATACGTCAGGCAGGCGGCCGGTCGTAGAAACGCAGCCGAATCATGTGACAACATGTGCCGACCCCACTTAGAGCGGGATAAGGGCAGGGGGATGATGATGAAATATGTTCTGTCTTAATCTCTTAATATAGAATACTCGCTTTGGCAGCGCCTTCGCGTGCAAATCAGCGTCGCACAGTTTTTTTCTAGAATTCAAATTTTAAACATAAAATTAGTTATTGTGAGTTAACCATAAGAGATAGAGTCATGCTGTCGCGGACTTTTTTGTAGTATTTTTATAGATATACAGTTCTTTAGTACATTACTTTAGCGTATCTCTGCTGGTTTACGCAACGCACGCGACTTAAGCTCCCAGCAAGCAAGTTTTTTAACAACTACGCGATCTCTTCAACACAATTTACATAATACTGATACCTATTTACCTAAACCATCCGGAAGTATTGCGCTGTCTTTTGGTGAAAACCGTACAAAAATCCGTTCAGTAGATTTTGAGAAAATCGATTACATACAGACAGTCAGCTCTTTGGGACTTTGTTTTATAATAAGTATAGATTCTTTATTTTTAACTGATTAACTAATCCTAAGCATCTTATTCGTTAATTAAATAAAACTCAGTATTGAAAAACTGTAAGTTAGGCCACTCTGGCTTTCATGGCCTCACTGACTGGCCCGTTGGCGCTGTGGGTAGTGACCCTGCCTTCAGCTCCGCGGGTCGCGGGTTCGATTCCCGCCGAGGGCCAACATTTTCTATAAACGAATTGTTGGTTCAAGGCGGCGTATTATCTCCTCTATTATTCTCTGTTTTTATAAACGAAATCTCCAATGTAATTACTTCTCACTACCATCTCCTTGCAGATGATTTGCAGCTTTATAGGCACGCTACTGTTACTGACCTTGCTTCTGCAGTGCATGAAATTAACATGGACCTATCACGAATAAAGAACTGATTCTCAGAATCAGCCCAGTTCAACCAATGGTCTCATTGTTAATCCATCGAAATCGCAGGCTTTAATAATTGGGAGTGGGAGGTTGCGTAGTCTAGTTGACTTAAGCAATCTACACACAAACATGCCTGACAAATCACGCGAAAAATCTTGGACTCATATTTGACTGTAACCTATCATGGTCAGCTCATATTAATGAAGTTAGCAGACGTATGCATTTCTCACTTCACTCATTGAGACGATTGCAGAATTTCCTTCCTCTTAAAACCAAAATCATGTAAGTACATTCTCTTCTGCTTCTTCTCCTCGATTATGCTGACGTGTGCTACTTGGATGCAACTGAGGAGCTACTCAACAAACTCGAACGTCTTCAAAATTTGTGCATCCGTTTCATTTTTGGACTTCACAAATTTGATCATATATCTCAATTTCGATGCAAACTAAAGTGGCTCCCTATTCGCCTTTGCCGGAATATTCATATCCTCACCACGCTTTTTAAAATTCTTAATAGTTCTTCACCTCTATATCTTCGTGAGCGCTTTCACATGGCTCCCCCTCGTGTAAATCGTGTAGTTAAATCATTGGCAGTGCCTTCTTATAAAACTATGTTTTTCTCTAAGTCTTTTACAGTCCTTGCATCCCGTCTTTGTAACTCTTTACCAGATAGCATCTTTAAAGACTCTCCTTCTTTGCACATTTTCAAACTTAGGCTAAAGCAACACTACCTTTCCTCACTGTCATAACTTATATCTATGTAGGTTTATTATATTTTGTATTAGAATTAGTGTATTATCTTGTATTATATATATGTATTCTATTTTATGATTATAAGAAAGTAAGTTTATCCAAATTTAATTTATAATTGTTTTATAGTGTTTTTAATAATTTATCTTTTACTATTAATGTAGCTATACTACGTTTTCACTTACTTTCAAACCACCAAGGGTCGCTGGCAGAGATCTCTTATAGAGATAAGTAATCCTTTGTACTTGTTTTCTTTACCTGTATTTTCTTATATATTTTAATTTTTGTACAAAGATAAATAAATAAATAAATAAATAAATGTCCCATATATTTATTTATTTATTTTATCTTGTAGTAATAAAAACATAAGTTTCTAGTAATTATGCTATTCGGCCGCTAATTAATATGTTATTATATATTTTTTGTCAATGCCTTCCGTAACGCTTTACGCTCCATTTCCAGTCGGCATGCCGGATTACAAAGGTAAATTGGCTTTTGCTTTTATTGTTATTAATCTTAATACAGAGTGGTAGTGACGATACAACATTCAATGAATCCACTCATCACTTAAAAGTAATAGTGAGTAGTAGTTACGTAACGGGCTGTTACTATCCCACTGTTGGGCATAGGCCTCCTCTTTCCAATTTTTGGAGAGAAAGGTTGGAGCTAAGACCTACCACGCTGCTTCAATGCGGATTGGTAGGTTACATATATCTCCAGAATTCTCTAGAGATATGCAGGTTTCCTCACGATGTTTTCCTTCACCGAAAAGCGTGTGATTAATTGCAATTATCAATTAGACCAGTGATTCCCAAAGTGGTCTATATTGACCCCTAGAGGTCTATGACAACCTGCAAGGGGTCTACGACAGTGAAAAAAATTTGGGGGTTCATGAAATCCAAATGGGGGTCCACGATAGTGGATCTCAACACATACACTGATAGTACCTATTTACTTACATCTTATAATATCAAAACATATACATTATTTATAAAATTGTGTAAGTTGTAGGATGTTGGTATTCGCTTTGTGGTCGCAATACTTTTTATTTATAGTTTATTTTATGTTTATTTAATGTTACGTATATTTTACATAACAGATACAAAATTTTATTTTGAGTAGTTTTAATTTAAATTAAATTAATAAATGCATAAATTAACACGTGTTTTTACTTTAAGTTTTTAACACTAAACTTCACTACAGTTAGAAATTTATAGGAAATCAATATAAGGTAAGTAGGTGGTCTACCCAACACGGAAAAACATGAAAAGGGGTCTACGACACAAAAAAGTTTGGGGAACTCTGAATTAGACACATGAGTCTTTATAGAAAAACTCATTGGAGCCTGCCCGGGTTTGAACTCGTATTCCCTTCGAAAGAGTCGCACGGTCTCACCGCTGGGCTATCACAGCTTGTCTATGATATACATTGCTAATATTTCTTTTTATGCGCAGCTTTTAGTAGAATATGGGAGACTTTTTGACTAAAATCTTGTTACAGGAAGCGAGGAAGATCAAGAGGCGACCGAGATGTTGGTTGGAAACGCGCAAAATCTGATGCAGAGCGTGAGTTGATTGTCATCATTTGTCATATTATATCTTAATAAATAAATAAATTATATATGTATTAGCTGGCGAAGCCGCTGTTCGCCCGCGTGGAAATCAGCGTGTCAAAATTGTTTTCTAGAATTCAAGTAGTTATTGTGAGTCAACCATAAGAGATAGAGACATGCTGTCGCGGACTTTTTTGTAGTAGTTTTATAGATCTACAATTGTAGATCTATAAAACTACTACAAAAAAGTCTCTACAACATTATTTTGCCTTCGCGTGAAATTTTAAATATAAAAATAGGTATTTCAAATTAACCGTGA
The DNA here is from genome assembly GCA_947086505.1 of Morpho deidamia. Taxonomy (NCBI): domain Eukaryota; kingdom Metazoa; phylum Arthropoda; class Insecta; order Lepidoptera; family Nymphalidae; genus Morpho; species Morpho deidamia. The sequence goes on from CAMTZC010000008.1 coordinate 19,599,174, forward strand.
GAGATAGAGACATGCTAGCGCGCAATTTTTTTTTGTATTTTTATAGATCTACAATTCTCTAGTATGCGCACGCGATTAAAACTCCCAGCAAGCAAGTTTTATAATAACTGCGCGATCTCTTCAGCACAATTTACATAATGCCGATATGTACCATTTACTTTAACCATCCGGAAGTATCTTTTGGTGAAAACCGTACAAGAATCCGTTCAGTAGATTTTGAGAAAATCGATTACATACAGACAGACTTTTTGGGACTTTGTTTTATAAACTGTTACTATGCCCACTGCTGGGCTAAGACCTGCTCTCTCCATTTTTAGAGAGGATTTTGGAGCTAAGACCTACCATGTTGCTCCAATGCGGATTGGTAGGTTACAAATATCCCTAGCATTCTCTAGAGATATTCAGGTTTCTTCACGAGGTTTTCCTTCACCGAAAAGCGTGTGATAAATTGCAATTATCAATTAGACACATAAGTTTCAATAAAAAAACTTATTGGTGCCTGCCCGGGGTTTGAACCCATGTTGTCTCTAGAGAGTCGTACGGTCTCACCGCTAGAGTATCACAGCTTATAATAAGTACAGATGAATAATTACTGTATTCTTGTTATGATAAAGACTAGACAGTTATTTTGATGTGTATGTGTGTACATTATGGGAATACTGGGATCGCACATAACATGCAACTTATATACTTTTATTTAACTTGCCTTTTATGTATGTGAAGGTGGAATCTTGCAAGTTAAATTTGACCCACTTCCTGGTATCCGATTGAGCTGAAATTTTACATACTGGTCTGGTCCCGATGAGAATGCATGTTTATGATAAGTATGACTGATGCTGCCTGGATTAGTTCCAGTCGACGGAACTCCTCAACGGTTAATAGGCACTTGATAGTGGGTTAAAAGGTTTTCTAACTCGACTTGTTGTAATTTGAAGATGTGATAGCCCAGCGGTGAGACCGTGCGACTCTTTCGAAGGGAACACGAGTTCAAACCCGGGCAGGCACCAATGAGTTTTTCTATTAAAACTCACGTGATGTAATTGCAATTAATCACACGATTTTCGGTGAAGGAAAACATCGTGAGGAAACCTGCATATCTCTAGAGAATTCTGGAGACGTTTGTAACCTACCAATTCGCATTGGCCTCTTCTTTCCAGAAACGGAGAGAGGAGACCTATTCCCAACAGTGGGATTGTAGCAGGCCGCTACTGTACTGTACTGTACTGTTGTAATTTTAGGTAAAAGAAACCGTGAAAGCGGCTGAAGGCGCCTCAATCAAGATCCGCACCGAACAGGGAGCCTACAGACTGCGTTGGGTTCGCAGGTCGCCCTGGTACCAGATATAAACGTTACAAGAGGACAAATACGCATTATCTAAACACGAGTGACCTCTAAATCGACATGTGCCTAACCTTTTGTCCTAACTTTACTGTGTTTTGATTCTCTCCTTATATTCCTTTTTATCATTGAACATCGTGGTCTTATCTAGATACTGGAATACAACTGATTATATATATTTTTATTAAATTGGCTTTAATCAATTCCGACATACAAAAGATAAAGTATCTAGAAATACACAAGATAACCTACTAGAAATGAGCACAACATACAAATATTATTATTATACATAGGTTAGCTTCAGCTAAGTTAATAACTCTCATTCTGGTATATGGTGGATGAGTTTTTTCCACGAACTCTTGTGGTAATTCAATATTGATTACGTAGAACAAACGTTTGTGGACTTGGATAAAATATATCTAGTGACTCTTTATTCAGCTTTTCACTTCAGAATTAGTATTTACAATCATTATGCAAGTCCGTTGTCCACTAACAAAGCCGAACTTGAAATAACTATTATTTCAGTTTCTTATTTTCTCAATCGCTATTCGCAAACTGAATTCTGAAGCGCGCGATACGACCGCTTATGTAGTGAACGAAACCATTCGAGAATGTTCTGCTTCTCGATTATTCGCGAGTCGTGGCCGGGATACGGAACAAGATTCGGAAACAACGTGAATTAGCGTCAGCGTTTCCAGAGAATTAGCGTCAAGCGAATTTGAACTCCATACGAATCTAAAACTTTCGGAACAATCGCATTGTCTTTTAGTAAAAACCTGGAGAAAAAAACGAAATTATGGTACGATCACATACAAACAGAGAGCTTTGAAGGACTGTTTTATAGTATTTATACTATGTATGGACATACAGATATTAATACTGATATAACTTAATTTATCTTTTTCAAGAGATTGAGAAAACTTGTTGGTTTAAACATCGCCTTAGGGTATTTATGATTCAGAAATTGCGACAAGTTATTAAAATATAAAATGTTATATAAGATATTTGTGACCCCAAAATGAATATTATAAGTCAAATCAAATCAAGATAATATTACAAATTAGCTCTTTCGAGCAATTTTGAATCGACAAGAATCAATATGAATAATGAATCTACAACTGGTTCGGAATGTTGCTCTTACGGAGAAGAACCATGCAATTCGGCGGTCAATCTTTTAAAAAGTATTATAATTTTTACTCAAACTCAAAATATTCTTTATTCAAGTAAACTTGTAAACAAGTGCTATTGAATCGTCAACTCTACTGCTGGTTCGGAAAGCTGTTCCTACCGAGAAGAGCCAGCAAGAAACTCGGCGTTTGCTCTTTTCAAAACATAAATTCATATCACTAGTTACATTTAGTCACTACTTGTACAGGGTAGAAGTGCAGCTATATCCACACGTTCTTATCATCTAAGTAATCCTCAACAGGTAGGCTTTCTGTATCAGCCTCTCTTTAACAGTGTTTTTAAACTGCTCTAATGGCAAAGCTAAAATTGATTGTGGAATTGTATTATAAAATCTTATACCCAATCCCACAAACGACTTACGTACTTTTGCAAGACGCAAAGCAGGAACCGCAAGCTTATGTATGTTCCAGCTTGATCTATTATTCGCAACAAAATACGTGCACGTGCGTATTGTTTTTCAAATTTCACCCTAAACTGTAGCGAATGTTGTAAGAAAATAATAAAATGAAAGTGATCACTGGAAGTGCCATTGGTTATAAATATTTAAGTAATGCACAGATATATTTTAGTATGAATATATATTAGAATGAACCTACGCAACCAGTACAGAACCTAGGTAACCATGTATTTATGCAGAATTTTACATTGTATTCAAATTATATAATTTATTGTAGGTTATGCCCGGGGCCTCAAGTAAAGATGGAAATTTTGTACATAAAAGTAGTTATTGTGAGTTAACCATAAGAGATAGAGACACGCTGTCGGGACTTCCTTATGGTATTTTTGTAGATCTACAATTCTCTTGTACATTACTTTAGCGTATCTTTGCTGGTTTAAGCAGCGCACGCGACTAAAGCTTCCAGCAAACAAGTTTTTTAAAAACTGCTCGATCTCTTTTTTTTGAACAGAATTTACACAAAACCGTAATGTTTAACCTTGCGCAAGAATCGCACTACCTTTTAGTAAAAACCGTACAAAAATCCGTTCAGTAGATTTTGAGTAAATCGATCAGAGAGACAGCTTTTACATTTTAGATAAGTCGCATACGAAATTTAGCGCTATATTGCATTATATACGTTGTTGTATATGAACTTCCGCTGTAGACATATAAAAAATATCAATAAATTATATATATTTTTGTATGTGCTTATGGTTGTAAAAGATTATAATTATATTATGAATAAGATAAATTCAGTAATTCAAACCATTAGCATTATCTTTTGCGGATTTTAGTTTAAAAACCCCTAAGTTTTTGAGGTGAAATCTTCTTTAGCGCTGTGTGTTGGGTAAAAAATATTTAACTCGCGTCCTGATCGAAGTTCGTAAGACGGAGGGAGAGTAGACCGCCGGCATGGTGTAGGAGAGGAAGTATGGAATATAATGTGTGCCTGCGCCTGCTGTTTCGTTCAGACACTAATGTGTCATATTTGTGTACGATAGCGAAAGAAATGTACTTTACCACATAAATGATAGTACTTTTATACTGATAATGAAAGTAATTCATACAAAATTCTTTCTCTTTGAAAGCTTAATCTAAAGTTAAATCTTATCTTTGTTATCTTTTTGTACAGTGAACGTATTTATGGTAAACAAATAGAATTAAAGATACTAATATATTATATACGCCGCCTTGAAATTGGTTCAAAAACTGGCAAATTATATATGGTCATTTTTTCAATTTTAAATACACAAGAATTGAATTCTAAGACTCAAATGATATCTCCTTTTTTTTCTGAACAGTGACCACTTTTACGGTAAACAAGTGGAGTTAAAGGAAATAATAAATCCGACCGCTTTAAATATGTTCAAAAACGTACATAGCAATTAGCGGTGATTTTAAAGTTAATTGAACAACATTTTTAGGTTTTTTTATTACTAATTTTTCTACGGAACCCCAAATTCTTATGTGCCTTAGGTGTTCCATGCTTTAAAACGGCCTTGGTCATATAACAATATTTAAAATGAAATTAATTATTATTGGGGGATATCTCAAGAATCCTATATAAATTTTAACTGATAATCTATAATTAAGTTATTAATTACAATATATCATAAGGGCAGCTATTGTTTAAAGTGCAGCGTTAGTATAATCGATAGATTACTTGCCTTTATTTAACGTGATTATTTCATATACTCTGTGTTTTATAACTTTTTTTCTGTTATTAAATGTTCTTTTTATTTTTTAATAAAGCTTTTTTATTTTATTTCGTTTATTTTTCTCTCTCTATCACTGTAGGGCTGTGAATTCAATGCTATTAAACTAGATATATAGAACTATATGAAAATATGTATGAAGAAGTGTCTGTGAAATACACAAATAAATAATTTATAGAATTAGGCGTTACTTTGCGGAGATCCATAATACAAAAGTAATAATAAAATTATTTTGCTATAATCCGCGATACAGTAAATAGAAAATATATATAGTGTTTAATGTATAGTGGACTATCAGTATTTTCATACCCGATACGTGCAGGATTCGTAAAAACACATGCACAAACCGCCACCACTTCCACCACAATACACAAGCACTACACAGGTTCACTATCACAAACTCAACAATCGTTTCGCCTCGCAACCGAAGCATCATCAGGAGATAGACTCCAAGACAAAATCGCAAAGCTTTGCGAGGTTTGTACATGTGTTTTTAACGAATCCTGCATGTAACGGGTATGAAAAAACGGATAATCCACTATCCACGACAAAATCGCACTTTGCGATTTTGTCGTGGAGTCTATCTCCTGATGATGCTTCGGTTGCGGGGCGAAACAATTGTTGAGTTTGTGATAGTGAACCTGTGTAGTGCTTGTGTACTGTGGTGGAAGTGGTGGCGGTTTGTGCATGTGTTTTTACGAATCCTGCACGTATCGGGTATGAAAATACTGATAGTCCACTATACATTAAACACTATATATATTTTCTATTTACTGTATCGCGGATTATAGCAAAATAATTTTATTATTACTTTTGTACACAAATAAATCTTTAAAAATTGTAAAGAATCAGATCAATCATGATATTGCACTGTTTAGTCTATTAGAGCCCTTACGCCACAGATGTCATACCCTAACGTCACTCACGCGTCAAATTCCCCAAAATTTAGAACAAGTTCCAACGTAACCCACCATGAATATTAACACTTCTTCGTACAGAGATATATTTTAGTAACGAAATCTAGTTGTAGTATACACTTGGCCTTAATATTAGATCCTTCTAATAAAAAAGATTTGTATTCATGTATCTTTTTTTTAAACTTCCTTTACAGGTAACGATTTTTCGTTCAAACCAGTGGAAATTCGAGTTCTCGATATTATAACGACTACAATATTTTTCCATTACACTTATTCAATAAATAAGAAACAATTTTCCAAAAGTCAACTCATCTAATCTTTTTCAACAACTCAACACAATATGACAGCGACAATGTTTTTTTTTTATTACTGGCCAACTATATGAAGGAGGTTGTATTTAAAATACGTCGTAACAATATTTAATGTATTATCGGCAGAAGTCTACACTTCTGCCGATTGAATATACAGATTCCTATTACAGTTTATCTGTCCATGTGCTCCAACCAAATAGAGCCAAGAAACTCGTTGGTTTTTTAAATTTGTTTAATGCTGAATGTAGAGTGAACAGTCCGTCTTATATGTCGCATCGCTGTCGAAAAAATTTATTATTTCATTACATTTAATTGCGTACATTACACATAATGTGACTGGCCTGGTAATTTTGACTAGCCCGTTGGCGCAGTTGGCAGTGACCCTGTCTTCGGCTCCGTGGGTCGCGGGTTCGATTCCCGACGAGAACCAACATTTTCCATTTAGAATTTGTTGATTCTTCGAGTCTGGGTGTATATATGTATTTAAGTATGTATTTAAAACTATATATGTATATATCTACCAGTTGTCCGTCACCCATAACACAAGTATTAAGTTACTTTGGGGATGGACGACCGTGTGTGTAAATGTCCCATATATTTATTATTATTATTAATGTAACATTACTTTACATAAAATTAGCACTTAATTCTATAAATTAATTAGTTTTATAATTATCAATAATAAATTAACTTCCCATTTAGTACATCATATTTTGATACTGGCAACACAAATATTTGCCGCCAACACCGATCGATGCCGCCCGGCCGAGCGCTCCCGAGTCCGACTCGGCGACCGCCAAACGACCGCGTGACGACGCGTCCGACGCACGACGCGACGTTGTCAAACAGCATTCCACAATGTTATTCCACGACAAGCTAGACATAAAACTGATAAGACTGGTCAAAGAGAACCCTGTACTGTACGACCATAATCATGCCAAGTACATGGACTTTAACACGAGGGAGGTGTCGTGGCAGAAAATTGGAGACGAGTTGAAAAGATCCGGTAAGTTGCTTTCGCTTGCTTTTAGATTTTACGATGTTATGTCGAGTGGCCCTTACTACTTGTTTATTTTATCGTAAATTTAACGTAAATTTTTTGGTATTCAATTGAAATTTCAAATAGTTTTGCGATATAGAAAGAAAAATTAAGAATTAATCTTTGAACTTTAGTTGCGAGTTGCTTTAATTGGTTATACATTCGAATATAGTGTTGAGTTACTTTTTGTATCAAATCAAATCAAATCAAATCAAAATATTCTTTATTCAAGTAAACTTGTAAACAAGTGCTTTTGAATCGTCAACTTTACTGCTGGTTCGGAAAGCTGTTCCTGCCGAGAAGAGCCAGCAAGAAACTCGGCGGTCGCTCTTTTTTAAAATATAAATCTTAGAAGTAGTTACATTTATTTATTACTGTCTTGTACAGGGTAGAAGTGCACCTATATCCACATCCTTATTATCTAAGTAATCTTCGACAGTATAGTAGGCTTTCTGTATCAGCCTCTTTTTAACAGTGTTTAAACTGCTGTAATGGCATGGCCAAAATTGATTTCGGAATTTTATTATAGAATCTTATACCCAAACCCACAAACGATTTACGTACTTTTGCTAGGCGCAAAGCAGGAGTCGCAAGCTTATGTCGGTTCCTACTTTGTCTATTATATACATCACCTATCGTTTTATAATTCTTTATATTTTTATGTACAAAAATTACGTTATTTAAAATATACTGTGAAGCAAATGTTAGAATACCTGTTTCCTTAAACTTCTCTCGCAGGAAATTACGCGGACTTAAATTGTAGATGCCACGTATGGCTCTTACTAAATATTAATATTATAAATGCGAAAGTTTGTGAGTGTAGACTGTAGATGTATGTTTGCTACTCTTTCGAGGCGAATCCACTGAACCAATATCGATGAAATTTAGGAAAATTGTTCTTTATACACCGGGGTAACATATAGGAATAGGATGATATTGAAAAGCGCCGTCTATTATCAACCTGTTACATGACAACAATCCACGCGAACGAAATTGCGGGTAAAAGTTAGTTTTAAATAATGACATGTCCTTAAAATGTACCAATATTGATGGATATAACATATTTAATTTTTTTGTGATTCGTTGTAGTGTAAAGTTAAATCGGTGATCAGTCGAGTCTTGTATGTTCATTATAAACTCCGAAACGGCTAGATCGATTTTGGTAAAATTCTCATATAATCTTTAGATTAACCTAGCGGGTGTTCCTGTAAAGTGTGGTGGCGATCGGAGCATTTTTTAAATAACTGTAATTTATATATCTTCGAATAAAGCAAAGAAGGCTTGTCATACTAGTGATATACAAAAAAAAAGTTTAAAAATCTTTAAATCATTTGTTTCAGCCGCTGACTGTAAAGTAAGATGGATAAATATAAGAGATGTATACAGGAGAATATTAAGAAAAAGCTTGGAAGCAGGCCAACGGCCGAAAAATTACAAATATGAAAATGAAATATGTTTCTTACGGCCTTTCTATAAAGACGTATCCTTACAAGTCGAGGAATTCGAATCTGACGAGAACAATCAAGGAAACGACGATTGCAGCCTCGAGGGTGGCGTTGATAATGATAACTACGATGAACCCGAGCAAAAACCGCAAATTAAAAGATCTTGTAAGTCTAGTGCGAAGAAAAGCAAGAGAAAAAGGTTTGTTGAAGAATTCGTGGATCCAATGAGCACACCGCCCTTTACTGAATCGACACCTCAAGCGGAATTCGACGCCTCTGATCCAGTTGATGCATTCTTATTAAGTATCGGCGCTACTTTGAAAACATTTAATGCATATCACCTAAACCTGGCAAAGAGCAAAATATTTGCGGTTGTCCAAGAACACGATTTACAACAAATAGTTCAGAAACAACAACACAACGAGGTCACTCCGCACGATGTAAAAATACCCGCAACAGAAACAATTTTTATGCCCTAACTTTGAAGTGTTTAGTATTTGTAGATTTTATTAAATCCTTAGAAATAATCTTTAGATATAATAATGAATGGATTGAAGTTAATTTGAGTTAACAAATTTTACTTGTATTTTAAAATATTTCATATTAGTTAAGTTTTGTGTAAGTATTAATATTAAATAAAAAAACTGCTGTGTTTTGAAGTTTTTATTAAAATGTTAGTACTATTTATAAATTATTAATTTGCGATGAATCTCTGACCGTATCTATTGTGAATTTTATAATAGAAAGCATACCGAGAACGTACCATGATATGGCGTCATAAGTTATTTCGATGGGCATTACTTTTGTATTAAAGATTTCGCACGGTAATGCCAAAAAAGAACCAGTGACCCTGCCTTCAGCTCAAGAAGTCGCGGGTTCGATTCCGGCTAACATTAATTAATATAATAAATTAAATTGTTGGTTGTTCAAGTCTGGGTTCATTTATGTAATTATTAAAAATTATATATGTCCATATTTATCCGTTCTTCGTCACCCAAAACACTAGCATTAGTTACTTTTTTAGGGGTTATTGTAATTGTCACATATTTTTTTGTTTTTCATCTTAGCGTTATCCCGACGTAATGGGGTCTGGTTTCCTATTCAGTTGCATTCTCTTTGCCCGATCTTGAACGTCTTCTTCTTCTTCTTCTTCTTCGTCAGCCGATGGACGTCCACTGCTGGACATAGGCCTCTTCATGGGATCGCCACACCACACGATCCTGCGCCGCCCGGATCCAGTGGCTCCCTGCGACCTTTTTGAGGTCATCTGTCCACCTCGTAGGGGGTCTACCGACGCTTTGCCATGAAGGTTTTGCCGGTAATCACCACGCTTGGCATGCGGGTTGGTGATCGCAGTGCTGACCGTTTTGCACCGACAGTGCTGCTGCCCACTGTCGGTCTGGTATTTAGGTCAGCAAAAAATGAAATGGTTATACCGCCATTTATCGGTCGTCAGAGCCTCGTCGGTTGATATGCAGGGTGCACCGCGTGCAGGTGAGGTTGACAATTGAGGAGACTGATTGGGACGAGCCTCCCCCTTACACCCCCTTGAACGTCTGACCTGAGTAAATTGTTGGCTTTCATGTCGGCATCCACAATTTCAAGCCAACATTCCCATTTCCCATATATTTTATTATTTATTTGCTTCTACAAATGGCGTTTGCCTCCGTAGTAGGGGACATGTTATCGAATAGTCTAGTAGCGAGCGTCGGAACCGACCGCTGCTCGAATCGATTGGTATCGCGCACACAAAGACACTATCGTTGGATATAAATATGTGCAAATCTGCAGTGTTTCTGCCTTAATTATAACCAGATCTAATTTAATATATACAATCCTACAATAAAATAGAAAAATTGTTTAAAAAAACCTCGAATTTAAGTTTTTTAATTAAACTTTCGACCTAAAAAAGTGAAATATCATTATAAAATGATATAATTATTGTGTTATAATCCGCGATAAAGTATATAGAAAATATATATAATATTAAATGTATAGTGGACTATCCCTTTTTTCTATCATTATATATATATATCTTCTATTTACTTTATCGCGGACTATAGCAAAATAATTATATTATTACTTTTGCATTATGGATTACCGCAAAGTAACGCCTAATTCTATAAATTATTTAAAATTAATGTAGGAAAATATTCGTACTGTAAAAGGAATACAGATTAGGTGTAAGGATAATTTATAGAAATAGGCGTTACTTTGCGGAGATCCATAATACAAAAGTAATAATAAAATTATTTTGCTATAATCCGCGATACAGTAAATAGGAAATATATATAGTGTTTAATGTATAGTGGACTATCAGTATTTTCATACCCGATACGTGCAGGATTCGTAAAAACACATGCACAAACCGCCACCACTTCCACCACAATACACAAGCACTACACAGGTTCACTATCACAAACTCAACAATCGTTTCGCCTCGCAACCGAAGCATCATCAGGAGATAGACTCCACGACAAAATCGCAAAGTGACTCAATGTGAATCATTAAACACTATATATATTTCCTATTTACTGTATCGCGGATTATAGCAAAATAATTTTATTATTACTTTTGGGTGTAAGGAATTAATAAAATATCTATTTTTAAAATAAGTATTTTTTCGATTAATAGCCGGCACATACTAAGACAGTATTGGTTGAGTATTAATAAAATAATTTATAGAATAGAATTAGGCTTTACTTAGCGGATATCTATAATACAAAAGTCATTATACATTATTTTAATATAATCCGCGATTTGAGAAAGTCTATTTAACGATTTTAGTTCTTATAATGTATCTCCTGATAATAGGTTACAGAACGAAACAATTTTTGAGATTGTGGTTGCGAATTTGTAGGCAGATAAGTTTTGTAGAAAATCTTCTACAAAACTTATCTGCCACATGCACAAACCCCCACGACCGTCACCACAATACACAAGCACTACACACGTTCACTATCACAAACTAAACAATCGTTTTGCCCCGCAACCGAAGCATCATCAGGAGATAGACTTCACGACAAAATCGCAAAGCTTTGCGAGGTTTGTACATGTGTTTTTAACGAATCCTGCATGTAACGGGTATGAAAAAACGGATAATCCACTATATATATTTTCTATTTACTGTAACGCGGATTATAGCAAAAAATTTTTTATTATTACTTTTGCAAAACAAAATTTTTCAAAATACTTTAGACTTTTTTATGCATGATATGTATTCTTTAAGCATGGTCTTAATAACTGAACGGTTTAAATGTGTGACCGAAAGTTCACTGGTTCAAATCCCGGATGGACACCATTAAAGTCTTCTACAAAACTTATCTGCCAACAAATTCGCAACCACAATCTCAAAAATTGTTTCGTTCTGTATTATGTATTATGGATCTCCGCAAAATAACGCCTAATTCTATAAATTAATTCTGTTTTGTTTACTTGAGCTATTTTATTATATTTTGTAAAGCAAAGTATAATAAAGTAAAGTATAGTATATTTATAAAATTGTTTCTACAATCATGTTTCATTAATATGTTAGTTACTTAAGATATCTTTAAAGTTTCATAATTCCTATATCATAGTAAGTTTCGAATTAAATATACAATAATAAAACATTAAATCTTTTGCAATAGAAAGCTGGATAAGCAAAGAAATGTTGCATATATTAAATTAAAAGGAAAAAAAACGAAGTAATCTCCTGTTGTATATTAATAGTTAAATTATACAAAGTTTAGAGTTCGTGATCCCATTCGGTATGTGCGTGGCGCGGCCGCGGCGATGCGACGTTGCCGTCCCGTGCCGTCAGCCGCCATGTTGTACCGGATTAATGTTGCCAGTACATCGAAAGATGTTTCACGATAGGGGAAAATAACTAGTAGATCTTTAGTAGATTTTTAGTAGTAGCCTAAATTAAACTAGTTGAACAGCAACCGTTCCATAGCAAGTACCTTTTCTTTATCATTAACCAATACAAAGCTGTGATAGCCTAGTGGTGAGACCGCGCGACTCTCTAGAGACGACATAGGTTCAAACCCCGGGCAGGCACCAATGAGTTTTTCTATTAAAAACTTATGTGTCTAATTGATAATTGCAATTTATCACACGCTTTTCGGTGAAGGAAAACATCGTGAGGAAACCTGCATATCTCTAGAGAATTCTAGGGATATGTGTAACCTACCAATCCGCATTGGAGCAGCGTGGTAGGTCTTAGCTCCAATCCTTCTCTCCAAAAACGGAGAGAGGAGGCCTTAGCCCAGCAGTGGGCATAGTAACAGGCTGTTACTTTACTTTACTTTTTTTAACCAATACATACCATTGACCACAGATTGATCTATGTAATTGTATTTTTAGGTGTCGTGCACATTTTAAATTTGCTTGAGTGAATAAATACGAGAGTGGGGCGCTTCATTTTAGCTTAGACGAGTTCTACTGAAATTACCTAATTCATATTAAAATATTTAATATATTTATAATGAACATCATTATCAAAATTCTTCGAAATGATAAATTGGTAAACTTCGCATAAATTTTGAGTAGTGTTATGTTTATCTTGCTAGGAGGTATTAAAATTTTATTGAAATGATTTTTTCTCACTATGCCGTGTGGTATCCGGCTGGGTAGAATAGACAACCCTCATTTTCTTACCGAGGTGTCGTAAAAGGCGACTAAGGTAAGTTAACCCACCTTGTGATTACCGGCTGAGTAGAATAGACCACCCTCATTTCTTACCGCGGTGTCGTCATAAAAGGCGACTAAGGTAAGTTGACCCATCGTGTGGTATCCGATTGGGTGGAATAGACCACCCTCTTTCTTACCGAGGTGTCGTAAAATACGACTAAGGTAAGTTGACGTGAGGCAGAGGGCCGGTCGTAAAATACGTAGCCGAATCATGTGACATGTTTATGACATGTCGTGCCGACCCCACTTAGAGTGGGACAAGGACAGGAGGATGATTAGTAACTCTTTAGCAAGACTTATTCCCATGGATAGGCTACAATATTAATGTTATCTATTGTACACCACCTTTATAATGTTACTAGCAAAGCCCCGCGGTTTCACCCGCGTCCATACAGATCTCGTGGTAGTGAAAAGTCTACGAAATCGGACTATAGATTTATTTTGTAGATTATTTAATTATAAAAAATGGGTATCATTAGTATTCTTGGAATAAGACAACTCACCAAGTGCAGGCCCTGCTATAACGGTAGGTTAGGTTTGTTATGGCATTATTTGATTTCGATTTACATTCTTAAATTCGTAAAATCTTTTGATTGGGATGTCGGATTTTAATAATTTAAAAAGTATTTTACAGGTATTGAGACAGTTATTCATAAAATATCATTTGATGGGATAAGGATTAATACAGAGATATGAATAAAATGGTTTGATTATTGTCGGCACTTTTACCAACTTTTACAATGTAAAAAAGTAGTTATATTGGCATAACTATAATAGTTAGACATATGGTATCGTGGACTTTTTTGTGGATATTGATACGTTCTATAATACTGTAGAACATTTTTTTGTTCTATCATCAATAGTTTCCGCAGCGCACGCGATGATAGATGTTTACGACTAAATTTTTACCAAGTTATTACAATTTTATTAGGGATCCCTATTTTTTTTGAACATGACATATAGCCAATGTTGCTCAGTGAAAAAGCAGCTTTCCAATGGTGAAAGAATTTTTGAAATCGGTCCAGTAGTTTTTGCGTGAAAACGTAACAAACATACATACAAACAAACATACAAATCTTTCCTCTTTATAATATTAGTATAGATGTATTGTACTACACCTACCTACCGACTTAGGGAGATTTAGTTTCTGAACCAGGTAACACGAATCCGGATCGCTGTCGTCTCACGCCCGTCCCGCGTTCACCACGACACGATGCCGTTGCCCTTCAACAAGACTCTCGACCTGACTTTATTGAAGTTAGTAAAAGAGAATCCCATAATATACAACTCTAAACACCCTAAGTATTTGGATTTCGACACGAGAGAAGTCGTTTGGCAGAAGATCGGAGACATTTTGAACCGTCCGGGTGAGTTTTGTTATTGTAAATATTCGGCGGCCATGTTTGCGCTTACGTGATTGTGGTTAATTACTTGTATGTAATTGACATCTTTATCTATGTATATATAAATGAAATGACGATTAATATGTAAAAACTTAATAATAATAATAATAAACTATAAATATAAACCAAGTGTCGTTTTAGAAAACGATCACTAAAATATATTGGGATAGAACAATCATCACAGATAAAACTATACATTACAATAGGCCGGACATAACCTTTTATGACAAGACTATAAAGCAAGTTAAATTAATAGATATTGCAATATGTAACACACACAACCTAACCGCCACTCATTCAGAAAAAATATGTAAATACCGAGATTTAGCTATAGAGTTAAAAAACAATGGTCAGTTAATATGGTTCAAACAATTCCAATAATCATCTCATCTACGCGTATCATCCCTAAGAGCTTAAATAAAAGTTTAGAAAGTCTAGATATTCATCCACACATATACACGCTTATGCAAAAGGCTGTAATCCTTAACACTTGTAGAATTGTCCGTAAATTCCTAACTGAATCTTAATGCACTTGGCCATGGCCCGTGCTTAGAGACCTCTTTACAGAGAGTAATAAAAATAAAAAAATATAATAATAATAATAATAATGTTTTTATTTAGAAGCAACATAGGCTCATTATGTTAGTACCAGACTTATAACTATGTTAGTAACAAATATACATAGACAAATACAATACAAGCATACAAACAAATACATATAGACACAATTAAAACACAAATCCGACATTTTACGGTCGCACTAATATGTCCATAAATCGTGCATATATAGGCGACTCCATTTTACGCACTAACGTACTTAGGATACTGTTAGAGCTCGAGCGAAGTCTGTCTAGCAAGGAACCGGTCTTTTTCCTTATTATTGTGTGAAAATCGTATGTTCGCGCTTCAACAAACATACTAGAGGCTGAGCAAAACCTCGGCAATCCCAACAGTATCCTAAATCCGTTATTGTATTGCACTCTTAGTGTATCTATGGCGGCTTTGGGGTATTTGAACCACAGATTAGCTGTGTAGAAGGTAATAGTAACTTAAGAACGGGTTGATTGATTTTGATAATTTTAGATTTGAAAATTCGTAGAAGTCCTAGGGAGGATTAAAAGGTCAGCAAAAAAAAATATACAATAAAAAGTAAGGAAGACTATTGAATATTAAAATACATGGTATATATGTAGGCGTGCTCATTCGGTACGAGGTTCGCCGGGTCCTAACTATATTATATAATTAGTTTGTGTTAATTTTTTTGCTTAGTAGTTATACATATCTTAAATTTCTGAACGTAATTCGTGAATTTAGAATATCAAATATCAATAGGTACATTGATATATTGCAAAATTATTTAAATTTGAACACATTATATGTTGAATGCTGCCCGGAACTTCGTTGACGACAACTTAACAGTTAACATACCTTTAGTTATGTAGTAATTGTTTTGTATTTTTTTCATACCTATAAAAACATATATAATATTAATTTTTCTTACGTGAAAATTTCAAAACGTAAAATGTTTTTTATTTTATTTTTTCTATTGTATTGCCACCAGTTCTTAATAATTCTACAAGTTTAAATTAAATCTCTCCACTCAAAGTGGGTCAAAACTGTGTTCAAAGAGTCTATTACATACTACAAGTGAAAGTAATGGGAAACTAAAGGGTGTAATGAGGGTAAAAACTTAATACTAAGTATTGTATTTTACTGGCCCGTTGACGAAGGTGGCAGTGAATCTATCTTTAGCCAAGCGGGTCGCGACTTCGATTACCGCCAAATACCAATATTTATTAAACATAATTTGTTGGTCCTTCGAGTCTGGCTGTATGTACATTTATTTAGGTATTTACTTAAAACTATAAATGTATATATTTACCAGTTTTCTGTCACCCATAACCCAATGATATTGAGTTAGTTACTTTGGGGACGGATGACCGTGTGTGTCATTATCCCATATATTAAGCTATGATATTATTAAGCTGTGATAGCACAGTGCTGAGACCATGCGACTCTCTAGAGACGATCATTGGTTCAAACCCCGGGCAAGCACCAATAGGTTTTTCAATCAAAAACTTAAGTGTCTAATTGATAATTACAATTTACCACACGCTTTTCAATGAAGGAAAACATCGTGAGGAAACCTATCCTATCTATCCTATCCTAGCTAATCCCTAGAGAAGTATAAGTGTATGTGTAATCTACTAATAAACCGCATTGGAGCAGCGTGGTAGGTGTTAGCTCCAATCCTTCTCTCACAAAACGGAGATAAGAGGCCTATACCCAGTGGGATAGCAACAGGCCGTTACTTTACTTCTTTACTTTTATATATTTATTATATTTACAGCTCAAGTCGCCAAACAAAGATGGATCAACATACGAGACATGATGCGGCGGAAGATCAGGGATCGACTCCGTAATCCAAACCACCGCATCTACAACTACAAATACGAAGAGGAAATGTCATTTATGCTGCCCTACTTCAAGGAAACAACGCCCAGTGATGAGTACAGCGACTTTTTCGACGACCCACCCTGTGACTTACCAGCCGAGGTATACAATGAAGCGGATGACTTTACCAGAACAGATCAAAGAGACGTCAAACCTAATGTAGGATATAAGAAACGCACAGAAGACCCATCTTACAACGAGGCATACCAAGAATTGAATCCCACGGATCCAATAGATGTGTTCCTGATAACCATCGGGTCGACCTTACGCAAGTTCAGTCCGTATTATTTGAACCAAGCCAAGAGTAAGATATTCCAAGTGGTGCAGGACTATGAACTGCAACAGATCGTTGATAAGGAACAGCCTAGCAACTGTGACGGTAGATAGATAAAAACGTATCGGTTTGTTTGATATCCCACTTCTGGACAGATAGTAACGTTTGAGCGTGAATATATGGGATACATACACGGTCGTCCATCCCCAAAGTAACTTAATACTTGTGTTACGGGTGACGGACAACTGGTAGATATACTACATATATAATTTTAAATACCTACTTAAATATAAATATATACCCAGGCTCAAAGAACCAACAAATTGTTTTTAGAAAATCTTGGCCTTCGGGTGAATTCGCACCTGCGACCCGCGGAGCTGAAGGCAGGGTTACTACCCACTGCGCCAACGGGCCAGTCGTGAATGCACTGTTGGAAAATTGGAATAATACTGACTCTTAACACAAAACCGTTACGGCGTTTAAAAACGAAACTTGTTATGTAGTTTCATTTTAAAAGCAAAGAAAACCGATGGAAAAGATTTTTCCAATTCTTCTTTTCAATGGTTTACTTTTAAAATACCTTCTTTTATCGGTCTGTTGCTACCCGACTGGGTTTTTTTGGAGAGAAAGGTTCCATATTCCTATCGATGCGGATTGGACTGTAAATATACCAGACATATCTCCCAGAGATATGCAGGTTCCTCACGTTATTTTCCGTAACTAAAAACTGCAAGATAAATAATACACACTAGCAATCGGCCGCGGTTTCACCCGCGTGTATACCGATCTCGTGGTAGTGGAAAAGCTACTAAGTCGGGCTTAAGGGATTATTTTTGTAAATTAATAGTTTGTACCTGGGACTTACTCATGGTTAAGTCAAAGGAAGTTTTAACTGGAAATTTGAAAAGGTGGGTATAGGTATAGCAACAATTCCAAGCCCTTATAAGAGATTAGAATAATTGGAATAAGAGACGTTCTCGCGAAGAATCGCCAAACCGATTATTAGCGCCTAAAACAAGCGAGCCCTCTTATAAATAAAACTAAATTAGTATAAAAACATTTTTATTAGGTATGTTATTAAAGATTTGTTATAAAAGGATTAGTTTTATTTTATTGAAATTGAACGTTTCTTATTAGGAGTAATAATACACGATCGCACATTTAACAATGTTGCAATTATTTATAGAACTAGGGGGTTATTTAGCGGAGAGTACAAAAGTAATAGTAAAATTATTATGCTATAATCTAAAATAGAGAAAATAGTATGTTGCATTAAGGGGTTGCCTGGAAGAGATTGTAATATTGTAATGGCCTGTTATTATCCCACTGCTGGGCATAGGCCTCCTCCCTCCGTTTTTTGGAGAGAAGGTTCGAGCTAAGCTACGCTGCTGCAATGCGGATTGGTAGGTTACACATATCCCCAAAATTCTCAAGAGATATGCAGGTTTCATCATGATGTTTATTCATCGAAAAGCGTGTGATAAATTGCAATTATCAATTAGACACATATGTTTTAATAGAAAAACTCATTGTTGCCCGGGGTTTGAATCCATGATGTTTGAAGCCTCTAGAGAGTCGCACGATCTCACCGCTGAGCTATCACAGCTTACTTATCTTTAGCATAATACTAATACTAGTTATATATAATAAAGGCCGACCTTCGTAAGCATTATTTATTTTATTTATTTATAAAACCTTATTGCACATTCCAATAATAGAATTTATAAAGCAGATGAGAGAAACACATTGGGGATATCGCACATTTGAGGGCGTGCAAAGGCGGCCTTATTGCTATGAGCAATTTCTTACAGGCGACCTTTGTAAAGTACTGATTTGCCGGAGTGTGGGATGGTGCAATTTGCAGGAGTGTGGGATGGTGCAATTTGCAGGAGTGTGGGATGGTGCAATTTGCAGGAGTGTGGGATGGTGCAATTTGCAGGAGTGTGGGATGGCGCACTATTTGAGGACTTTGTCTTATACTTTGTCGCCGTATGGTATCCGGCTGCATAGAATAGACCACCCTCCTTTCTAACCGAGGTGTCGTAAAAGGCGAATAAGGTAAGTTAACGTCAGGCAGGCGGCCGGTCGTTAAATACGTAGCTAAATCATGTGACAACATGTTTGTAACATGTTGGGCCGACCCTACTTAGAGTGCGATAAGGGCAGGAGAATGATGATGATGTCTATACTTTATGTCTGTATATTTAGTGTTAACATTGTGTACAATAAAGTTTTTTTCTATCTAAATGCAAAATGTTCTCCCCTTTTCCCGTTGGTTTGTAGTGCTTGGGTATTAATGAATCCTGCAATATTGTAATGAGTATGAAAAACGATAGTTCACTTTACATTTAGCATTATATGTACATATTTGCTTTATCGCGGATTAAAGGAAAATAATTTTATTCCTTTTGCAATATTGCACTCAATAGTAGTAACTTCTTCGGATCCACTTCATCCTGCGCCCTCGTTGTGACATGATCTGCACAGACGCACTTGCGGTTGCTTTCACCACCTCTTGGATCTGTTCAGAGAAAGTATGCTTCATTAAATCTAGGAGTTGCCGAGTATCAGACGCTAAACATTGCCATAGTCTTCTAGCTCTTTTTAAAACTAGTATGAAATTATGATTTACAGTAACTTAAAACACGGTTTTTTGATTTAACATTAATAAACAGTACTTACACTTATCATGAGATTCTGGGCGTTACCAACAAGCATATTCATGGCTTCCTTATCTTCTTTATAACCTGGAAATTTTATTACAACAATATATCAAGACAGATCAACAAGAATTTATTTCGAGCTACCATACCTAAATAGGATAACAGGAAAACCTACATAAAAGTAAAAAAGTAAAGAAACGCCTGTTACTATCTTACTTTTGGGTATGCCTATGCCCAAGGTCAAGAAGGCCTCTTCTCTCTCCGTTTTTGGAGAGAAGGGATGGAGCTAAGACCTACCACAATGCTCCAATGATTGGTAGGTTACACATATCCCTAGAATTCTCTAGAGATATGCAGGTTTCCTCACGATGTTTTCCTTCACCGAAAAGCGTGTGATAAATTGCAATTATCAATTAGACACATAAGTATTAATGGAAAAATTTATTGGTGCCTGCCCGGGGTTTGAACTCATGATCGACTCTAGAGAGTCGCACGGCACCATCGCTGGGCTATCACAGCTTATTAACACCTTTTAGTTGAGAGAATTCTTGGCATGTGAAATAATACATGCAAATGAGATGAAAATGTTAAGGTGGATGTGTGGTGTGCCAATATTGGATAAAATACGAAATTAGTATATAAGGGGAAGGCTGAAATTTGCGTTCATTATAGAAAAGATAAGTGTAAAGATTAAGATGGTGTTGGACATATAATTAGCAGGGATGAAAATCATGTGACCAAACGAGTGTTAAATATGATTGTGGATGGATATGTGACTAGAAGGAAGCCTAAAAGAGATGGTTGGATTGTGTGCAGTATGACATGTATATAAAAGGAGTAGCGCCAGAGTTGACGAATGATAGGAGATAATGGAAGAGGAAAACATCAAGTGCCTACATGATTTAGAGTGAGATAAGGGCAAGGAATATTGAAATACGAGTGAATAATTAAACACCAAAATACAAACCCTGGCCCAAGGAAGCTCCTTTGATGGTAGTCAACATTTTCAATTGACCGCTGATGGTGGGTATTCTTTCGCAGACTTGAAGAAGGTTCTGCAAAGATGTAAATACATTTATGGTATGTACAGATATTGGACTAGGGAATCAATTAGAAACCTACAGGGCTGATTACTGATACTGATAAGTTGAAGCTTTAAGGAAAAGAAGTGAAGCTTACCGTCCGTATCCTCATGTCTGTGCACTCCAAAGCTAGTTTCTTAGCCAGGCTTGCCACCTCCCAGGACTCGGAAACGATGGCCTTGGAGGTGTGGAGCAGGGCGCTTTTGTTTTCTGGTAAAATTATTCAAATCTGGTAAATTATCCAATCAATCATTCAGCTTGTGCTACATATTTTATATGTTTAAATTGCTAACGTTTAATGACATATAATTGGCATTATAATCCCACTCTCGGGCACTATTCTACACTCAACGGTTGGAGCGTAGACCTAACACGCTGATTAGACGGTTGGTCTAAGGTCTAATACTTGCCTAAGACGTCTATTCCTTAGACAGTAAGATGAAACTTCAATCCTTGACTTGCTTTCACGGCAGATTTAAGCTCTTATCCTTGCCTTGCTTAGACGGTCGAAGCTCCAATCCTTATCTTACTTAAGATAAGATAAGATAAGATAAAACTTTATTGCACATAAAACACAAAAAAGAAAAAAAAAAGAAAATACATGCGATCTTAAAGAAAAACATGTATTACATATGTGCAAAGGGCGGCCTTATCACTAAATAGTGATCTCTTCCAGGCAGCCCTTTTACAGGAATTATATTAAGGAGCGTGTCGGGTGTGCAAACTTACTTAGTAGGCAGATCAACGCTTTTATCCTATTGTCTTCCTTAGACTGCAGATCTAAGCCCTAATTTACCTTGCTTAGATGTCAAAGTAAGTTTAAGTCAAAGCTCCAACCCCGGCCTTGCTTGGATGGTAGGTTTAAGGTTCTTTCCCTTCTCTCAAACAATGAGCGGAGGCCTTTACTAAGCAGTTGGATATAAACGACAAACGCACCTGTGTTCATGTAGTCCGAAAGCCTTGCCATCAGCACCGCCATTCGCTTCGCAACGGCAACAATCTCGTTGTCTCTGGCAGACCATTCGCGGACCGCTGCATGCAGGTCAAGAGCAGCCGCCTGCAAGCAATAAGTCTACAATGGTTTGGCCCAGAACAATCCGACATCAACAACGTTTTTGGGTCCACAACGACCAGTCATCATATCATTAATTAACTTATTATTATTCTCAACTAAATTTTAGTAACATGATCTATGTATAATTTTAAATAATTATTAAAGTTATTGTAAAAAATAAAAATAACGCGTGCTAAAATATTAGGAGTACAAACTACAAGTAAAGCTACAACAACGCGAGGCCGGGTCTGCTAGTACTAATTTTAAAATGACTAAGTTTATGATATTACTTTGTTAGAGCGCGATTAAAATATCGATGTGGTATGATACATCTCTGAAAAAAAAACGCATAATGATTTGAAAAGAACCATTACTGATTGAAGAGAACTTACATAGATAGGCTGGTCAGGCTCCACTTTCTTTAGGAATATATGTTCTCCACCTAACGCTGACTCTACTTCTCCTGTTTTTCTCATTATCTGTGTAAAACAAACAATTAATTTCAATTATTCAAATCGATACACATGCATTGTAAAACCTCTTCGGGGAGTTTTCGGAAATTTTCATCGTCGATGAATCCATTAATTCCGTAATTTTTACTCTAACACGTCTCCAGATAGTAGAAGGACACCGCCGACATTGTGATTTTAGTGAGAGATTGTCATTTTAATGATAAAATACATCTAAATCCATCGGTCCGCAATTTATAACATAACAACTCCAGAATTACACCATGTCAGTGTGTGTGGTAAACATTTTATGGTACATTATGCATACTTATTTATTTGACAAGTTTATTTTTTGGCTCAAATCGGGGCCAATTTTCCAACTGTTCAACATGTAATAGGGTAAAGGACGTATACCATTTTTTACTGGAATGGGTTCTGAACGAATCCCTGAGACGCTGAGGTTTGTTAAATTCTAATTGCTGAGGGTCACTGGCGGCTGTAACAGCGCATTGGCCATGCCTTTGTCGAATGAGACCAAGGCTCTGTAGCCAACATAATTATAAAGTAAAATTCTATATCTTAATTAAGATTTAAAATTTTGGAGTTGTTTACCTCGGCCATAACATCGTGCCAATCAGTTCGTTTCGTATCGGCGTACTTTGAGGAGACGGTCTGCTCGATCTTCGCTAGGGTATCCTTCAGCTCGGGG
Organism: Morpho deidamia; assembly: GCA_947086505.1. Lineage (NCBI taxonomy): Eukaryota > Metazoa > Arthropoda > Insecta > Lepidoptera > Nymphalidae > Morpho > Morpho deidamia. The sequence continues at coordinate 19,622,328 of CAMTZC010000008.1, forward strand.
TCTTGTTGGACCAGTGTGGACTTCATACCAGCTTTGACGACGCGGTCACCAAGTCTGCAGATTGGACAATATATGCTGATTTAAACAAGCAGGCGTTAATTTTTTAAATTCCAAAGTGCAAATGTAATAATATTCAAATTCAGATTAAAAATACTTAAAGTAAACTTGTAAGCATGTGTGTTGAATCGTCATCTCTACTGCTGGATCTGAAAATTTCTCCTGATTTTACTTGCTTATTATTATTTTGTAGTAATTCGTGTATCTTAAAGAAAATCAATGTTAAATGTAAATCCGTTCGCATACCTCATGCATGCACCATGATGTAATGTTGAAATATTTATAAAGCAGCGATCTCCCTCTTTCTCAAGATGCTTTCTAATAGATACTTGTCATTCAAGCAAATTCATTTCTATCCCTGGCGTTATAATGATATCAAAAGTCTGACTTACCTCAAGATAAGTTTAGACGTGTGGACAGTTTTGTGCGGGTCATTGCTGATTGTCGATTCTTCTTTTATACGGTGCATTGTTTCTCCTAAAAGGGAAAGACAAATTGTAGTTATAATATCTATAATTATCATGACATATTATGCTGCGTCATCATATCATACTGATATTCTTACCAGCGGCTTGTGCGAAGTCAATTGGGTCGATGGCCTGATCGCAGAGCTCTCGCACCTTGGACAGTGACTTAGCATACTGGTGCAAGAGCTTCTCGTATTGCTCAATAGTATCCTGGAAACAAACAAAATTTGTTTACGAACGTACAAATAAGGTTTGTAAACGACTACCTTGAGATCCCACTTCTGAACAGTGGTCTGAGTTTTAAAGTACTGATATTTGTAGAGGGAGATGTTAAATAAAGTTTCTGACTTGTTCAGATGTTTTACTCGTAATCCACGAAACCTGGTGCGTAGTAATATTTATAGAATACAATATTTAGCTATTGCTTATGAAATAAATGCTATGTGAAATATGAACACATCAATAATTGTTCTTATTGTTTCGGTTATACGTCATTAGACCTAAAACCAACTATAACTTATAATCGTCAAGACTTTTGACTATTTAGCCAAAAGTTTCGACCAACATCTAAACAGGAGTTCGCCTAATTATAGGATCAAGGGCATAGAAGACACAGAAGGCAGTATTGCATGCGGCGGTGCGAATAATGAAGCGGTTTCTCAGTCTGCAGTTCTAACAACCGGGACCTTACAATCAGTCTCCGCTCCCTTTGACCAAACTGCAAATAATCCTGCATATATAGTTGTCGTTAATTTATTTTCATACACATAAAGAGCTGTAGATCAAAATGAACATTGTACCTTATCATCTGGATTGTCGATTCGTTGTTGTGCCATTTTCACGAGGGCAGGTGCCAAGAGTTCAACCTGGAAATAAGAATAAAATTATAAACATGTTTCGTCGACTTCACATCTGATCCAATTAGAGCAATAAGAATGAAACTTATTAGTATAAAAAATTCCCTGATTCCATAGCAATTACGATAAAAACAGTTAAGTACAAAATTGAAGGTATTTGAAGACTGGGCTTAAAAGATACAAGAATGTTTGTTGTGAAACCTTCAGAAAGTCTGAATTGATATGAAATGGTCATGAAAGATGATGGACCTGGTCTGTGATCTGTGTTAGCTCGTGACGCGGCCCGCTGCCGGTGTCAGCCACGAATCTAGCCGTCTTTTTCACTCGTCCCAACTGGACCAGGAGTTCTGCTATCTTCTTCTCGAGCAAAAACTTACGCTTTCTCATGTCTAAATCAAAATATGACGATTAATAAATAAATATCCACTACCAATATTTTTAATGCCTTAGTCTGTCTATCTTTTACGTTATCACAGTCAATCCGCTCGATTAGTTCAGATTTACGTATTGTTGCTTTTAAAATGAATCATGATTTGTTTAAGGGGCTATTGCTGTAAACATGAAAGCTTGTATATTGGTCTAATACAGTGTAAAAATTATTGTTTGTCCTTTGAAAATAGGTGAAAAACAACAGTACATAATCGAGGGTATTTTATCACATAAGGTGATACGCCCTTGTTAATATAATATAAATTATCGAAAAGAATGTATGAGATAAGTTTACCCTTTTCTGAACGGACTACAGTATCAAGGTCAGCTAGAGGATTTTCAACTAGAAAATCTTCAACCACCCTGGTGACCACACCCTTTTCTAACATCTTACGAAGCTCTTTCAAACGTTCCATTAACAATCTGAAAAACAATTAATGTTCATATTGCTACGATGTAGTATTGAGAGTCTTCTAGAATCTGTCATGAACGAAATCGACCTTCCACACGCAAAACATGAAGTCTGACAGCCTTGAAACATGCGAGCGGATTTTGAACTACCTCGAGCGCTTTCCCAAAATTTGTTCATATTTGGTATAAAAAGCAAATGATTTTTAATGTATTTGTTTAGTCTTGAATTAGAAATAAAATCTAATATAAATCTAATATAATAACTAATTGATTTAAAACTTGAAATCACTTTTCAAAATTGGAAAACTTAAACTTTATAATTTTGACCGCATTTTCCTTGAAAATTTTGGTTAAATACTGCTTAACTTAGATCTTTATTTAAACAAACTATATTCTATTTGAATTTTACTTCAATATTTTCAGAAATTCAATTAAAAAAGTTTTTGCAGAAATAAAGGGAAAATTTAAAACAATTTGATAATTTAATTAATTCAAATTTTCCAAATACCACATAATACAGAAAGCAGTATTTGTTCAAAGTAAATACAAAATGAGCATATCGTTCGTACTTTGCTTTAGCATTGTTGTATTTCAGAGTGCAATCGTCGAGCAGCTCTTTAGTTTCGACGACAATATTCTTCATTTCGTCTTTTTCACCCCCAGTTAGATCTTCGCACATCTGCTCTGACAAATTCATGATATGTTCTATCGCTTTTACACCAGCAGCTTTTTCGTTTTCTTTTGATGTTGATCGACGAAGCCAGGAGTTTGCTAAGTCCACTCTGAAATAATTGATCTTTGTATTAATATATGAATAAATATAGATTCACCTCTATATTATCTTGCTCCAGTATACCATGTTAATTTACTGTTTCAAGCAAAGAATGTTTTTAAATTTCAGAGACGTGGGTATTTATAATATCGACAATTACTGTTCTACCTATGTCGTGGTACAAAGAACATTAAAAAAGATTATTCTGTAATTTGTGTAACGTTTAATGTGTTGCCTTGTGTGTTAAAAGCTATTGTAAGGTGTGGTAATTTAAGGTGAGAGTTCACTTTAAATTCATTTTGAAAATTACTGTTAATCACTTACTGCGTTTGTACATAACTCTTAACTGGACTGTCTTGATCCTGAAATAGATATATACTCGTATGTTTTAAGCCATCATATTTTAAACAACATCTTATAATTTCTTTCTAGTTTCACATATAGTCGTATATATTATATCATAGTTTAAACTACGCATTAGAAAATGAATATTATTTAAAATATTTTTTATATCTAATGATTGAGAATGCTAGATAAAATAAATGTACAAAAGCTCTTTATTATTTTATAAACATATCCTAAAACTTAATTTATATTTTTGTATACTTCACCTCTTTTGATTTTGATGATTCTAAAACGCCTGCTTGGATTCCTTTTTCCCTGTAAAAGTATTGTAATGATGTCACAATTTTATTTAGTAATTTAATTAAAAAACTAGCTCAGTTTTTGGGAGAAGGCAATTTTATATCAATTATAAAAATCATAACAAAGTATTACATAACAAAATTTTTACAATTGAGAATATTTTAAATTAAGTACTAATAAATTAAAGTGAACAAACTATTACGTTTTAAAATAAATAAACAAACCTGATGCAAATAACAAGCTCTTCAAAAGCCTTGATAACGTCTTCACTACCAAACGTTACCCACGTCATAGGCTCCTCATCGGAATAACTCGCCTTTTTTACCATCAATGAAGTGCTGGTTATGAGACTCCTGTAAATAATACATTAAAGTTACCTAATTTGCCTTTTTGAACATTTTAAAATAGAGCAGTGTCTCAGTTAATGCGTTTTGGTCTATCCTTGATAGTTGTCTTTCATATTTATTTCGATTTATGCTTATATTTTGTAAATAAGACATGTAGTTTCACATATCTCATCTCGAGCGATGTTTTAAGAATTTTTCTTCATAACCTTTTAGTCTCATCATAGTAAAAGTAAATATTTGTCAGGAGGGCAAATTTTCGATCATATGCCCTTTTCTCTTATTTGAAGTGCAGGATTGGACCTTAAACCAACCATACTGATCTAAAGAAGACCAACACATCATAAATATTATAGGTAAACTCTAGAGATATGAAAATTTCCTCAAGATGTTGATGACGTTTTCTCACGAAGACTCACACGCTCTCACTGCTTAGCAATCAAGGCTTAAGCTTGATTGTGAAAACAGAAAATCAGATAACGGAAAAGTTAATATTGTACGTTTCGGGGACGCATATAATTCTATATTGTTCAATAACAATGTTTTTTTTCTCAATAAAATTAACATCATTGACTTAATATTCAGAGATAAGTTCATACCCTTATTACACTGGATAACTTTAACTTTGAAAACTTAGGGTCTATATTTACTTGGTATTATCGATCACTTCCGTAGCCATCTTTGTCTTTTTTGTGTCTTCATCAATTGCAGGTTGAGGCGTTTTACTTATTATGTTATTAATTTTCCGTATATCCTCTATATGTTTCATTGTTTCTAATATAAATTCTTCCTCCTCATAAAAAAACAATTATTTTTAGTATAATATTAAATTATAATTATTTACATATAAACTCTGATTAATTCCTCTTACTCGCCGCTAATTTTGAATAAAAGAATAAGCATCTATAGAAAATATCTAAGATTAAAATATTAACAAATCGTCGCAGCACAAAATCATTACTAAATTAGATAATTAGTGAAAAAACTTTATATGGATGTACCGTTATAAAATTGATACGAATATACAGAGCACGATAAAATCAACTAGAAGTATTCTGCCTTGTGTGTTTCAATAATATGTGAAATAAAAAAATATTAGGTAGAATCGACATTTTAACACATTTTACCTTTATAGTCGGTACACATATTCCATCTTGTATTCCCTTAAGACATGATTTAAGTTCTTGAGCATTAACAATTAACGGGTGCTTATTGTCTGCCTTTACTCTTGCAGAGGATTCGGTTATTGTTTCTTGTAAATGGTGGACCTGGTTTCTTAACGAATTTCTCAATTCAGCACTCTGAAAAAAACTTTGTACCAGTAAAGACAAAAAGGTCGAGATCACTATTGAACTAATCACCATCGTCAATAAGTGAAATAGGAAGGAATATGCAGAGCTGACTGCCAACCTTCATTAGTTGGAGAGGAACGTAAAGAAAAAGAAGTCTAATGTACAAAAAAGTCTTCGTTCTGAAATAACGTGAACGCGATCTTAAATGAGCATTTTGCTTCATTTATTCACTTCTAATTAAAATCTTATAAATATACTTTAAGCTCATAGCTTACGGTTTAATATCGAGAACTATCATCATTCTCCTACCCTTAACCCGCTCCAAGTGGGTTAAGGGTAGGAGAATGTGTCTTTTTCTTCCATTCAACTCTGGTATCACTCCTTTAATATGCATAACATCACACAATCCATCCATTTTTCTTCGACCTCCCTTTATTCATACATCCATCCACATTCATATATAAATTCTTTTGGTCACATGAGTTTCATCTCTCCTCATTACAACTTAATCTCAATCTTCTCATCTTTTCTGTAATGGGCGCAACTTTAAAAAATTCGACTATATGCGTGATGATATTATATACCTCTTCTCCTGGTCCAGCACAAATTATTTGAAGATAAATGCCTTCTATATAATCTGTTAATTTGTATAGTTTTAATAAATCTACTGGACCTTGCTTGGCTACAATTTTTTCTGGATCAGTTATTGATAGCTGAAATGATAAAATATCACTTGTAGGTTACAACGACAAGTCAAGGGATGTAAAATAGAATGAGCTTAAAAAGAGACCATGAACTTAATTATTATACTTCAATAATAAGAAAAAAATCACAACCAATGTGTGTGTAATCATAAAAAAAATATTATTTCAAATTGGTTGCCAAATCGCCTGAGTTAACGTAGCCCGTATAGATATAAATCATCATTAATTGTAAAAACTACTGTGATCGTTTTGATATAATAGTTTATGCAATGCTATTAATTATAATTAAATTATATCACGATTTGTTGTATAACTACTTATATAAATTAGAAATGACTCTGGATATTACCAAAAAGGCAGCCTGCGCTGCGAATTCAGCACTATTACACACGGCAGATGTTACGTAGCGAAGCGACGTGTTGAGTTCATTTCGTGACATAGGTGTTTTGGCCTTTGTTCTTTCTGTAAAATCAATGTAAATTCAGCTAGGTATATCTTTTTATAACAAAATAATAGATACGCAAGTGAAAGCATGACAAAAGAAGCCTACGTATGACGTCGTTCTGGCTGTTCAACGCATCAAGGCACTCGGGAAAGCTGAGCCCGCAAGTTGGAGTGTTGGCCTGTACGAAGATTTGTTGTAGCTGAAGATTTCGGTTCATGTCATCGCATTCATTTTTCGTTTTATCATCCACTGCTGCATGGGCCTGTAAATGAAAGATTACAAAGTTGTATTGGCTTATTTAGGTTTTAATTCACAAGTAGTCTAAACAAAATTATGTGCAAGGTTTCTTATCATTTCACATTATCTTGAATAGTACAACCCGTGTGGTATCCGGCAGAATAGAATAGACCACCCTCCTTACTGAGGTGTCGTAAGAGGCGACAAGGTAAGTGCCGTGTGGTATCCGGCTGCATAGAATAGACCACCCTCATTTCTTACCGAGGTGTCGTAAAAGGCGACAAGGTAAGTGCCGTGTGGTATCCGGCTGCATAGAATAGACCACACTCATTTCTTACCGAGGTGTCGTAAAAGGCGACTAAGGTAAGTGCCGTGTGGTATCCGGCTGCATAGAATAGACCACCCTCATTTCTTACCGAGGTGTCGTAAAAGGTGACTAAGGTAAGTTGACGTCAGGTAGGCGGCCGGTCGTAAAATACGTAGCCAAATCATGTGACGACATGTTTGTAACATGTTGTGCCGACCCCACTTAAAGTGGGATAAGGGTAAGAGTATGATGATGATTATCTTGAATAGTACAATAAGTTTTGTTTACTTTTTGAATTAGTGTAAAGGCTAAACAGATTGTGGAATTTTATTATAAAATCGTATACCAAAGCTCATAAACGATCTTTGAACTTTCGTAGAAGCCGTATCCTTGGTAAGCTATGAAATCTGCATAACTGTACCATGAATTTATGATGAATAAGCTAATCCAATACTTACAAGTTTAGTAATCGCCTCGTTTAGCAATCTACAGGATTCCTGTAGTCTACTTCTTGAATTGAGATCATTTGGTGACTGAAAGCAAACAAAAAATTGGCTAGATCTTTCTCAATACCAAATACAGGAAATATTTATTATGACATTGAATTTTTTTTTTAAACTTGGGCATATTTAGTTTTAGTGTCAATTAAATTAAGAGATCTAAGTTTCATTTATGTAAAAATTGAAATGCAATTGTTTGTCAAAATTCTTGCGTATTACTACTACTGCATTGAGCTTCAACTTACGTGACAATTTGATTCTGAAATTTTCAATAAATTGTAAGTTGCTATGTTCATTTCTTGTATTGTTTCTTCTATGCGTTTGTTCTTTACTAGATCCTAAAAAGTGATTCATGTTATGTAAGTCAATAACTATAAAATCTGACATAAATACATAATTATAATTTAACATTAGTCATTTAAATTTTCCTATTCTAATTTATAAAAATGATCGTGTGTCTGTATATCCTTTATAGACTCTGAAACAGGTGGACTGATTTTAAGGAAATTTTCATCTTTAAAATAACCCAGCGGATGTTCCTGAAAAATTTAGTGGCTATTGGAGCATTTTATTAACTATTGAGGTCTGTTTCGGGGGGAATTTGAAACCAGACTGAGCCACAGCAACCCATGGACGGACAGCTAGTTTTGTTTACACCAAAGATCGTTTATTTGTATAATTTACCGGTAGATTATTTAAAAAAAACGTTTAAATAATGTTTGCTGATTCGGAAGGACAATTGAATTAAACTGTATGGAGCAACTACAAGATATCCTAGTAGAAATAGAATTTAAAGTATTAGATAATAAATCTTGCATATTTACGCATTTCTAACTGTCTATTAGTTTGAGGAACGATTCAAATAGACTGCAAAGAGCTACAGGTTTTAAGCAGCAAAAGAAAAGGTGTGGAAAACCTTTTGATAAGATCATGTCCAGCAGTAAACGTGAATCAGTTGGAAATGAACAATAGGAAGATGAAGAAATGAAACTGCTTACAAGTAAAGTTGCATTCCTATATTACAATATCATAATCTGTATAGATTATCATCGATTAACCAATGTCTCAAAACTTTATAGAGATCTTTATTTATAGATATTCTAATACTGACCTCGCTTTTAAGTCCTCTAGCTATCGCCGCTAAATGTACGGCGGTTTCTGCTGTGGTGTGCAGACTCCGAGACAGAGATTCTGGCTTATGTAAACTAAGCGCTATGGTACCAGACATTGAATTCAATTTATGAAGTTGCTGATAAAATTTATTATACAGAACCCTGAAATTAACAACAATTTTTATATATTTTTTTCAGTCTATATGTGGTTATTCACAATGTAAATATTCACGTCTTACAGTTTTAATTGATTTTACTCACTCTTTCTCCCCTGTTTCAGTAGCAGTGTTTGGTGTTAGTAAATTTTTAACATCGCTGTCTTTTATAATTTCAACTTGAGTAGGCGATCTTTTCTTACTGTGCTCTTGCGATTCACTAACATCGTGTGCAAACTTTTTTAGTTCCTGGTGGAAGGTATTTAAGTAACGTAATATAAAAGCAATACAATTCATTGTTTAATATTTAAATTTAAAGATTCACCGTATACAAGAGGCAGATGTTATGAATTTTTGTGACTCTCTACAAATGTATTTAATACAGCGGAAATTAACGTTGCTAAAAGGAATTTAAAACTGGGCAATTTGAATTTTTGAAAATTAACGAATGCAGAAACATAATTCATATTTGCGTAGATCAATTTTGAAACTTGTATTTTTTTTTTAAAAGCCACTTAAGATTATTTAATTGCTTTGGATTAAAGCTAAGGGAATTTCAGATTGATTTATTAATGATTAAGGAGAACGATAGATACCTTCAAAACATTTTCAATTGCAGCAGCGTTTTCAGTATCGCTTACATCTTGCCATGTTGCAACACGTCGGCTGGTCGTCACTGTTTTGGTTTTCAATAAGTCCAGCAGCTTTTGTAAATGATCTTTGAGCCTTGAACCATCAGATGTTTTATCGGTTAGATATACACATTGTAGGGGCTTAGACGAGACAATAAAGAACAGACAGACAATTATGATATGATGTGAGAAGATTATATGATTATTGAATATAAATCTAGTATTGAATAGCATTAAATAAATACTATACTAAGAATTCACATGGAGTTCTAATTTATTTTATCGGTGAGAGAAAGATGAATACAAGGAGAACCACTCAGGAATGTTATAGAAAAACTTTCTATAGAAACTTATACGACAAACTCAAGTTTACAGTTTAACACCTGTTTTTGTGGCTAAATAACGTGAAGATATATTTATCTATATATCTCAGCGGTATTCTTAAAAGATTTATAACGTACGAATTCGAATTTTCACAACGTGGTTAGCACTTTAATAACTTGTCCATATACTCATGTTTTGAATAATATAAATCTTAGTTGATGAGAAAAAAAAACAATTATGAACTTACCTATATTTTTTATCGTCAGCTCCAAGTCCTCGCATCTGGACAGCATATTGTACTAATGCCTTTGGCAATCGGTTTTCATCTCCTGCTGCCACCACAGCAGCTAGCTTTGTTTGCTCTATTTGTATTGCTGACTGTTTAACAGATGTGTCAATCTTAAAAGATAAATAATAATTTAATTGATATTTTACTACATTTCCATATTCTCTCAAAGCCTTTATATGTTTGTGTTTCATATAAAAGCTCTCCGCCGCGTCTGTCTGCTCGGGTTAATTTCAAATACTACTTAATGACTTTTCAAGCGAAATTAATATTTTCATTATTAACTTTTTAAAAAAAGATCTTCGCAAAGTAACGCCTTATTCTATAAGTCATCTTTCAGAGAAGAGAAAAGTGTATATTTTTTCAAATTTCATTATTGTAAAATTAAATAATAAAAAATATCAGGTGGGGGGAAGGCGAAAAGGACAGTTCATACTTAAATACTTACACCATATTCAATCGTATCTGCTGGTTTTAAAATTATTGTGAGTTTTCTTTCTACGTCTTGTAAATTCTGCAGACCTTCGTCGAGAATGGCGCTTGTCGCACTGGCTATGCTACTTTTTGTAGCAAATCTGAGAAAATTAATGAAAATTTTATTAGTGAATGCATAATATTTAACTAGAAAACCCCAATTATTCAATATAAATATGTAATATATTATACTGTGTGTTAATACACATATACATTGATAAAAATTGAATTTTTTTTCTAATATTTTTTAATCACAATTTTTAATATAAAGATGGTTACAATTAACTTTTAATTTTTTCAGAAACTATAACAGAACTACTTTGCTATAATCCGCGGGTTAAGCGAATGCATGCAATGCTCAGAGTAGCTTTAAGTTTAAGTAATTTAGCTTAAAGTAGTTCTGTTTCATCAGTAACACCTGCTTCCATAAATCATTTTAATTTTTTTCATACTCTTAACGTTAGAATAACTACAATATAGAAATAATTCAGTACCTTAACATATCACAGCAGCTAGATAGTGATTCAAGTTTATCTTTCAATAGTCTTCCTGCATTTTCGTCGTTTATTGTAGATATAGCCGTTTTCAAATCTACCAATTTATTATCAGAGTCCTATAAAAAAATTGCTGATAAATTAATATTTTCATTGTGTAATAGAATACCTTATAAGTCTATTTTAAATACCTTAACAAACTGATCAAATTTAAGCATGTCATCTATTATATTTCCATCCATTTGCTCGTCCTCTCGATACAATAGCTTATTAGCATTTTTCTGAATATTCGCGCACGTGTTTTGAATATCCTGTAATTTTAAATGGGTGTAATACATGAATTTATATAATATTTTATATATAAGCATTCGTGCATGTACATTCATTTATGCAATTACCGTTAATTTTTCTTTTCCATGTTGTATTTTTATTTCAGTTGCTGTCTTATACAGATCATCGGCACTTGAGATAACATCGTTAAGATAATCCTAGAAATTTGTTTAAGATTATACATCATTAATTTTAACATTTAAAATTATTTTATACGTAAGAAGAAGTTTTTGAAACATCAGTACGACTTTAAATATGTTTCGGATAGTGAAATTTATGAAGTTCTATGAGTTTTATCGATAATCAAAATAATTCCAGATACTGTAAATATTTATAACTTAAAAAATTAATATTTAATTTCTGATGTCGTATTATTGGCGTGTGGCGTTTTCATTTGTTATATGGCAATCAAATGCTCAAAAATATTAATTTTAACATTTAGTAAATAAAAATTCAAAAGTGTTATCTTAATTGGATGTTATCATCAAATTTAACAAATGGCGTTCAAAAGTAACTAGTCACAAGAAAGTTTTCGTTATTTTCTAATAGCTAATAAATAATCATGTTTAGTTTAATGTCTAAGTCATCTATTACATAAATATGAAATTTTATTTTATTATTATTAATATATCTATTCTATCGTATCGTCTATAATTAGTCAAAATCGGGGTCTGCAAGGTGGAATGGAACCGAGAGTTCCTGAAAGGAACTTTAATATATAACTTTTGGAAAAGATGAGGGCAATCTACAGCATTGATTGCAATATACTCGTAAAATAACAAACATCACTTATATTTCTTCACTATATTAACATCACATATATATTGGAAAGATATATCTTTTAATATATTTCCAAATTCAGTCGCCTGTGGAGCGGTCCGCGTGCGTCGAATTGCAGTTTCGGTGCATGTCCCCTCAAGGCCGGCTCATTTCCTTAATACCCGCTTTAAAGTTTTACGATTACTGCTTTGTGTAGGACTCGTCCTTGTATGAAGCCATCTTGAAAATGTACGAATATCGGTCTATATAGAGGGGTCGTCTTTTTCTTTTTAACCAATGAAGATCCGTTGTTCGATATAGAGAAAATCTCTTGACTAAAAAGAGATTTCCACTGCATATAAAACCATATGCAATTTGGTGCTGCTTGGATGCGACCTTTTTGAGGCTGTTTGTTGAATTAGTCGGCTAAAGTTGCGTTTTCTACTGGGGAATCATTGCCCCACCTTAGGATTCTAACGATTATCCGTTCTTTTGTTATTGTTATATTTTGTTATGCCCAGCAGCACAATCTCATAGCGGCATATTAGATTTCAGTTATATTAGATTAGTTACAATTACTTCTAAGTCTTCTTACCATTACATCAACGATGTTTGCCTGATCTCCGTTTTTACGGCGAGACAGCAAGCATGTGTGTTGTAGATTTATGACAGCGTTTTCAAGATCTTGACGTTTGTTTGTATCCTTGAAAAATATTATATGAGCATTATGACCTGCCTTGAATATTTTAGTTCAATAGTTCATATTTTATTGAAATGAATTCATATTTTAATGATAATATAGTCTAAAATGAAACGAATATTATCAAGATCTACTTCATGACAGGCCAGAATAAAATTACCGAAATTACAGTATTGGAATTACAGCTTTTAAGCCATCCACCAGATCCATACTTGGATGAACATTTTAGAAAAGAAATTTTGATCTGATCAGAAAAATTCCATGAGCGTAGATAAGAGACAATTCATGTGGAGTTGCGAGTAATCACGCCACTAATAGAATATTTTTTTTAGTTATTAAAGCTAGTCTAGAGATACTATAATGTAATGATAAAAATTATTTTGCTATAATCCGCGATACAATAAATAGAAAATATACTAATAGAAAATATATATAGTGTTAAATGTATAGTGGACTATCCGTTTTTTCATACCTGATACATGCAGGATTCGTAAAAACACATGCACAAACCTCCACCACTGCTACCGCAATACACAACACTACACACGTTCACTATCGCAAACTCAACAATCGCTTCGCCTCCATTTGCGATTTTGTCGTGGAGTCTATCTCCTGATGATGCTTCGGTTGCGGGGCGAAACGATTATTGATCGATTACGATCTATTGATGACATTATGGATCTCCGCAAAGTAATGCCTAATGCTATAAATTACTAGTCTAGAGATGGTTAATTCCTATACAATATAAATTCATACAATCTTTATTCCACAATAAAAGACTTACAAGTGGTTCTTTGCGACATTTCGCATTGGCGATGTCAAAATATTTAATAGCACCTTCCAATTCCTTTGAGAACGCAACACGTTCTCTTTGTTCATTCGTTGAGATATCCTTTGGATCAATATGAGCCTGTAATGAAAATAATCCTTAACCTTATTTTAAAATTAAAATAAAAGCTAAAAAGATCCGAAATTGGTAATTAAATGTCAAAAAATATTGCTAAGATTTTTGTTTCAAGTGCAGATTAAAATAAATCCAAAACCAGAATTTGTCACATTTGTAAATTAATTAACTTGTAGTTGCTCGCAAGATAATTTTAGGATGGCATAGAGGCATAAAAAATAATTAAAGTCTGATTGTTACGGCGACTTCTTAGTCGCCGTAACAATCAGGCTTTTTCTTCATAAACCTCTTGGTTTATATAGAAGACGCTGAATTGATTACTGTGAAAACTGTAAATTTTAATATTTCTGTTGCAAATAAGTTAATTTATCCAGTCAGGATTTAGTGGATACGTAACAAATGAGAACTAGAATACAAACCGTGACTGATTCCAATATCTTAGACGCTAATTGCCGCAACGGATTGTCTTCAATTACCAATCGTTCAACAGTTTTATCCGTTGCAGGCATTTTATTCACGCTCACATTCTTTTGTATATTTTCTAGAAGATTATCAATATTCTCCACCTGAGATTGCTATGAAATAATCAACATGTTATTTAAAAATTAGATTGACCAAATTCATTATTTCGAAATTCGAGAACACTATTTAGCACTTTTTAACATATGTATACAACTGAGAAACTTTTTTAAACGTATAACATAAATGGTGTAGAAAATGAACTTTTGCTTACATTTGGATTAGATTTGATGCTTGTTTGCTGCTGATCTGCCGTCGCAAAATCTTCTGAAAGTTATAATATTTCTCAATTAAATATCAATGATAATAGAGAGTATATTAAGTAATATTTTACAATTATTCGCAACTAATTGTTAGCTGATACTTGGTTAGTTATAGTTTAATTTTGAATAACTTCAGTTGATGTTCTTTAAACACTATGGATCAATAAGAATTTGCTCGATAGAAAGAGATTGTCATGTTTCAACATTATTAACATTATGTGTGTGTATGTCTTCTAAAATATAATTATATATTTGCCAAAAGTTCGTTCCCATATGTAACCTACTATCTATATATTTCGTTGTAGATTGCATTGAACCTTTACCTTTATCATCGTGACAAGCTTCTTTAAGTTTTTTAATTTCAGATAAAAATAGAGGCAGATCTCTATCCAGTTGTTCTTGAATAGCTTTGTGTTCTGGTCTTAGCGCCACTGGGATCCATATTTCTTTCAAATCTTGCGCGTGCTTAGATAGGGTGTCCGCTGACGATGTTAAAGCCAGTTGACTTTTTCTTTCGTTCATAGATGGCGCTGTTATCTGAAATTAAATGAGTTTTTGACACCAGTTACATGAGTAAATAAATAAAAAAACTGATCTAAAATTAAGCCTTTGAAATACTTCAATTGAGTCTTGCGTTGGGTTCGCGGAATCAGACATGCTATTGAATTATATTTTCATGATCGATGAATTCGGTGTTCCCGATATGTCAAGGAACAGGCGTCTTTCCAGAGGTGCCGCTCTTATATAAGTCGCATCGTAAGTTGTAAAGCTTTTGCTGGGATAGTTTTAGAGAATTTATCTGTGCTAATCATAGTTTAAGTTTAATATTTGGTATTAGTCTTTATAGGCAATCATTAACAAGGCTACCGCTGGATCTGTTAAAATCCACTGTAAAAACTAATGAACAAATGTTAAGTAGTGGAAAATCAAAAACTAAAGGTAGTCATAATAAACCGTTTAGGCTAAATAAATACCTGCGCAGTACTCAAAAATACTTGTGCGGCAGTTGCAACTTTCGCTCCGCAAGTGTCAAGCTCGATTCCTTTTTCTTTTTCAATAATCTGAGCCAGACGTGACACTCGGGAAAGCATTAAAGATACTCTCTCACAGACTGATCGTGAAGTGTCCAGTAGCTGTTGAAATCAAACAGGGTTCACAAGAATTTGTGGTGTTTAGACATAGAATAAATAAGTGAATGATAAATTGGCTATGTACCTTCTTCTCTTTATTAGGATAAGTCCGAGGGCTGATGATATAACGCAGCTTCCTTGAAGACTGTGCGTATTGGGTAGCGGCAGAGTTAAGATCCTACAGATAAACAACATTATACGTATTAATAGTATCTGTATACGCCTGTAGCAATCGTCGCAGGTTCAACCGGATCCGCGCAATTGCTAATATAGAAACGCAGGAGTTTAGCGCTACGTATTTATTAACATAAAAGGTCAAATGAAGATCGTTGCGACCAAGTTCAACACGACACCTAATCTTGTGCGCTGCGATTGCTTAATTAAAGTACTTGCAATCCTTAAAAAGTTTTTAATTGTGTACGAAAGTACTAGGTGGCATATAAAAGGCCACCTATCAACAATTCCCGTGTTTCCTACATGGGAATAGTGGCGACCGTGACAGGACTTCGCATCGCAGCGCCAGGGCCATCAATCAGCTAAGTGTTCCTTATTCCTTTATTTCTCTCAATTTTCCAAGTTCTATATTTCCAAGCTAATTTCCAACCTGTGTGCCTAGTGTTTAATTTCAATACTATTAATTTTGATAGTTAATAATTAAATAATTGGTTATAGTTAACCTACATATTTCCTCGAACAAAATAGTAAAAGTTACTGGTTTATAGCAAATCAACTAGAATATATAGTATAGAATATATATAGTATTACGTAAATTTTACAATTAAATAATATATTAAACAATAAGAATATATTTTAATTTTATAAAGAATTAACAAATAAATTATTGAATTATCGAATATAGTAATTTCATAGTGTCTAATCCTTGCTAATTGTTCCTATTTTCAGCATATTTATTCGCGATAGTTTCTACATAATCGTTTTAAATCATTTTAATTTGCAATTACAGGTGCATGAGCTGACTTGTTATCAGTCGTCCCATTGTTTAAGCGGCCGCACGGGTTGAATAGCGAACCGGTTTTTATACAAAGGAGTATCGTAAGAAATAACATCTAGTTTAATTACGCGTTATTAAAGTTCCTTTTAACTTACTACTAATCGTTTGACGACATTTTTATTACGCTGTTTACTTCATTTGTAATTGTATGAATCATGTCTGACGCGAAACTAAGGGAACTTTATGCTAAACGTAGCTCTGTTAAGGGTCGTTTAACAAAATTTAGGAACTTTTTAGCAACAATTGAGTCTTTAAAATCAATAAACGACATAGAAATTTCAAAATTAAATTTTCAGTTATTAAAGATAGAAAGTTTATCGAGTTCGTTTGAGGAACTGCAAAGTCAGATAGAGATTTTGAATTCATCTGAGATAGAGGATGAGCTTGAAGAGCGCGACACGATCGAAATGGAGTTTGCTAGTCTTATTGCTATTTCGCAAGGTTTTCAAACGAAATACAATCAAACAAACACTTCTAATGCTATTGACGCTCATAATTCATCTTCTTCATGTTGTCACGATCATTCCGGGATAGGTTTCAAACCCCCCACACTACAAATAGGGAAATTTGATGGCAGTTATTACAAGTGGCTCGAATTTCGGGATTTGTACTGTTCTCTCGTTCACAATAATAAGCGGATTCCGGTGCCTATCAAGTTTTGCTACCTTAACTCATACGTAGAAGGGGAGGCCGCTCGGGTGATAAGTAATCTCGAAGTCTCTGAGGATAATTATAATAAGGCTTGGGAGTTGTTGCGCGATCGTTACGATAATAAAAGATTATTAATTAAGAGCCATTTAAACGCACTTTTAAATTTTGAAATTAAATCTAGTGAATCGGACAAGGTACTCAGGTCTATTATCGATAATATTAATAAAAAATTGCGTGCTCTGTCAAGTTTGGGCGAGCCCACGTCTCATTGGGATACTCTTATCATTCATATCGTTTCATCTAAACTTTCTAGCCAAACGAGCATGAAATGGGAGGAATACAGGAACTCAATTTCAGAATCTCCCACTCTTGAGCAATTTACAAAGTTTTTAAAGGACCGTGCTGACATTCTTGAAACTTATAATCACAATAGGCCCCTAGGTGATGCAATCTCGCATAGCAAATTTAATAATTCTAAATTAACTAAACCGAAGCAATTTCAAGCAAGTTCATTTTCTACACAGGTAGTTGGCGAAAATATTAGCGACAAAAATATTTGTGCTGTTTGTAAGGGGCAGCATCAAATTTACGATTGTTCAAATTTCAAATCTAGAACCATCGAGCAGCGGCAGGGCATAGTATCTACATTAAGGCTTTGTCGAAATTGCTTGCGTTCGGGACATAATGCTCACACTTGTCGTTTCGGATCTTGTCGCAATTGCAAAAAACGACATAACACTTTACTTTGCAACAGTAATCACCAACATACCGCTCAAAGTAATACTACGGACACTTTGTGCACCGTGACTTCCGACGTGCAAACAGACGTCACAGTTAATTTTGCGGCAAACAATTATAACAAATTAACATTATTGTCTACCGCTCTAGTTGAAGCTGTCAATCCAATAACCGGTAAACGTGTATTAGCGCGCGTGTTACTTGACAGCGGTAGTCAGTCTAGTCTTATATCCAAGCAACTACAAGCTAGGTTGGACTTACAGTCTCTTTCTATGGAGCCTGTCACAGTCATAGGAATCGGAAATTCTTCTTCTCACTGCGTAAAAGAACTTTGTTCATTTCAATTAAAATCTTTACATAGTGACTATATTTTGAAGTTGACATGTCCGGTACTGCCTGAGCTTACTGGTGATATTCCAAGGTCATTTATAAACTCGAGAGCGTTTACCATACCTAAGGGTCTTCAGCTAGCCGATCCCAATTTCTATAAGCCATCACCAATAGATGTCCTGGTCGGCGCTGATCTATTTTGGACCATTGTAGGTAGTGAACGTCATTCTCTCGGTTCTAGTAAACCATTTTTAATTAATTCAGAATTTGGCTGGATTTTGTCTGGTTCATTATATTTACAATCTAGAATTTCGAACATTCATTGCAATTTTTTAACATCTACCTCAGAGGAAGAAAATATCGAAAAGCTACTGAGCCGATTTTGGGAGCTAGAAGAGCTGCCACCAAGGGATATGCTCAGCGAAGACGAGAAAGCATGTGAGCAGCATTTTAAGACTCACACTTCTCGCGATTCTTCAGGTAGATTTTGTGTGCGATTGCCTCTCAAAGACTCACCCGACTGTCTTGGCAACTCATATATAATGGCCAGAAAGCGATTCTTTAATTTAGAAAAACGATTTAGGGCAAGCCCCGATCTTAAGGCTCAATACGTTGAATTCATTAATGAATATTTGAAGTTAGGTCACTGTTCTATTTTAGATCACCAAAGACCAGATTCTTCGTATTTTTTATGTCATCATGCAGTATTTAAACAAAACAGCGAGTCAACCAAATTACGTGTTGTATTTGACGCATCTGCTCGCACTTCTTCTGGTGCCTCGGTCAATGATCTGCAACTGATTGGCCCTACAGTTCAAGATTCTCTCTTCTCCATTCTTTTACGCTTTCGTCAACATAAGTACGTGCTGACAGGTGACATCGAGAAGATGTTTCGTCAGATTCTCGTGCACGAATCAGATCGTAATTTGCAGTTAGTTTTATGGAGAGATGACGAGTCTAGGCCTCTTCAGACGCTAAGACTTAATACGGTGACTTACGGTTTTGCAAGCGCCAGTTATCTAAGCACGAAGTGTATTTGGCAGCTAGGAGAGGAATGCGAGGATGCGACAATTAGGAAAATCATTCAACATGACTTTTATATGGACGACTTGCTAACGGGCGCGGATTCGTTATCACAGTTGCAATATATTTTAAATTCTATTGTAGCCGTCTTGCGTTCGGGTTGTTTGCCTATTCGAAAGTTTAAATCAAACGTGCCCTCTATTTTTGATGACATAATCACAACAAACCCCCAAGAAACGTTAACACTTAGCGAATCTACAAGCACTTTAGGTTTACAATGGAAGCCGTCTTCCGATACATTACACGTACTGACAAATATTCCAAATGATTGCGATAACCAAAGTACAAAAAGATCAATTTTATCACATTCATTTAAGGTTTTCGATCCTCTTGGTCTACTTAGTCCGTGCACAATACAACCTAAAATGCTCATGCAAGAACTTTGGCGTCGAAATATCGCATGGGATGATCCAGTTCCTTCCGATTTACAGACTTACTGGAATGAACTTAAAGAAGAAATATTAAATTTAAAGTTCATACAAGTGCCTAGGTTGGTATTATGCGATTCACCCGTATATATCGAACTGCACACATTTTGTGACGCAGCCATATCAGCCCACGGAGCTTGTCTTTATTTGAGATCAGTAGGCTCGGATCAAACTGTAGTTGTTAAATTACTGTGTGCAAAATCGAAGGTCAACCCTAGCAAGCCTCTAACTATTCCGCGACTGGAGCTACTAGGAGCTTTACTAGCAGCTCGGTTATGTAAATCAGTACTAGATTCTTTGCGCTGTAAAATATCGCGATGTGTCCACTGGTGTGACTCTAGTGTTGTTTTGGGGTGGTTGAATACTAGCCCAAGCAAGCTGAAAACCTTTGTTGCTAACAGGGTTGTCGAAATTTGCGAAACTACTGCATCAACCGATTGGCGTCACGTGCCCACAAATGACAACCCTGCTGATTTAATTTCAAGGGGTATGAGAGCTAGCCATCTTCAGCAATCAGAGTTGTGGTGGTCGGGTCCAAGTTTTTTGACTGGTGCTGAATCTCAGTGGCCAATTTTTCCCAAAGACGACATGCACGATTTACCCGAAATAAAATCACATTCAGCTCAATTTCAAGAACCAATAATATTATTTCAGAGATTTTCTAATTTTACGCGGATTAAGCGATCATTTGCCTATTTGCTTCGATTTATACACAATTCTAGATTTTCTAAAAATAAACGTAACGGTATCCTTACAGTAGATGAGTTAGCTACGTCATTTAATTATCTTTGTAAGTTTGCTCAAGTTCAGTCCTTTCCAGATGAGTATGATGCTTTAAAGAAAAATCGTTCAATTTCAACTAAGAGCAACCTTCAATGTCTTAGCCCATTTTTAGATAAAAATGGTGTTATGCGTGTGTGTGGTAGATTGAATTGTTCAAATTACGACTATGACAAAAAACACCCCATTATTTTGGATTCGAAACATCATTTCACATCTCTTCTCTTCCGGTATGAACATATGAGACAGATGCACGCGGGGCCTCAGCTTTTGTTATATACAGTAAGAAATTACGTGTGGCCAGTAGGTGGTAGAAACCTCGCAAGACGTACAGTGCGCAGCTGCGTACGGTGTCGACGCCTGCAAGGCAAAATCATAACACCAATGATGGGTCATCTACCATCACAACGTATAACGCCTGCGTTTCCGTTCGAGACTACGGGAGTAGACTTTGCAGGTCCATTCACGATTTTAAATAGGAAGGGACGAGGTGCAAAAACTTCCAAGTGCTATCTGTGCCTTTTTGTTTGTTTTAGGTTTAAGTGCGTCCATCTGGAGGCAGTGACTGAATTGTCAAAAGACGCGTATATAATGACTTTGAGAAGATTTATCGCTCGACGAGGCAAGCCGTTGGAAATTTATTCCGACAATGGTCGCAATTTTGTTGCTACTGCTAAAGAAGTAGCTAACTTTTTTAAAGATAATTCAGATGCTCTATCCGATTTTGCGGCTGCCGAAAACATAAAATTTCATTTCATTCCGCCTTACGCTGCTTATTTCGGTGGCCTGTGGGAGAGTGGTATCAAGTCAGCTAAGCATCATATTAAACGTGTAATGGGTAATTTAAATTTAACGTACGAGGAACTCTCTACACTATTCGCGCAGGTGGAAGCTATCTTAAATAGCCGTCCCCTGTATCCCATGTCTTTCTCTCCTCACGATCTTCTTTCCCTCACTCCAGGGCACTTTCTGATTGGTCGGCCGTTGACATCGCTTCCGGATCCCGATCTCCGTGAAGAGAATTCCAGCCGCCTCCAGCGCTACGCACGCATCGAGCAAGCCCGCCAGCACTTCTGGAAGCGCTGGCAAACTGAATATATCAGCGAGCTACAGCAGCGGTCAAAATGGCGCAAGAACAACCACAATAATCTTCGTGTTGGAGACCTTGTAATCGTCAAGGAGGACAACAGTCCACCTCTTCAATGGAATATGGGAAGAGTGACGCATCTGTATCCGGGTATCGACGGTGTAGTCAGAGTCGCCGATATCGCTACACGCAGGGGGCATGTCCGAAGAGCAATCACGCGGATATGTCCATTATTCCCTGACACCGAGTCCTGATGTACTTGAATACCGCGGGTATTCCAGGGGGGAGTTTATGTATACGCCTGTAGCAATCGTCGCAGGTTCAACCGGATCCGCGCAATTGCTAATATAGAAACGCAGGAGTTTAGCGCTACGTATTTATTAACATAAAAGGTCAAATGAAGATCGTTGCGACCAAGTTCAACACGACACCTAATCTTGTGCGCTGCGATTGCTTAATTAAAGTACTTGCAATCCTTAAAAGGTTTTTAATTGTGTACGAAAGTACTAGGTGGCAAATAAAAGGCCACCTATCAACAATTCCCGTGTTTCCTACAGTATCCAAAACACTTTACATGGTACTTTATGGTTTTAGGAATAACGTTTTTGACGCAACTGCCATACTTTAAAATGGAAATGATTATAAT
The DNA here is from genome assembly GCA_947086505.1 of Morpho deidamia. Taxonomy (NCBI): domain Eukaryota; kingdom Metazoa; phylum Arthropoda; class Insecta; order Lepidoptera; family Nymphalidae; genus Morpho; species Morpho deidamia. Next base: position 19,644,632 of record CAMTZC010000008.1, read on the forward strand.
TGATAATATCCATATATTATAAATGCGTAAGTATGTTCGTCTGTTACGTTTTCGCATCTAATCCCTTGGATCAATATTGATAAAATTGCAAATTGCAAATTAAAAGTTAATATAGGATTAAAAATTCTTGTTTTTGTTTCAGGATAAAACACATGTTGCATTATTGAGGATACTTAGTTGTTGCATCCTAGCGAACAAAATTAATGGAAACTATCAAAGACCGTTGATTTCACGTGGTACCTTTAAAGATCGCTCATGGAAAGAATTTGATTGACTCCAACCCTTATAAATTTTCAGAAAATGTTAACATTGTGTGATAGTTGCTGAAAGCTGTCTATATTTTTCTAATAAATGACAAAAGTGCTGCCGTGAAAAAACCGTCTAGCCAAAAAAATGTAGTATATTCCTGCGTTTATAAAGCGAAGATAACTGTTTTCCTAAACAAGTCTCTGTGAAAACAGCCTTTTTAGACAACAGTACAGCACTGGGCGTTCTGCCTGTTGAAATACTTGGGGCCTGTAAGGATTTAAAAACGGTCGAAAGAAACCGATGCTTGCGAGCCAGAAAATGAATAATATCAAAATTAGAGTATAAAAAGCATACCTCCATGCTACATTTCTCGATAGCATCACACATCGCTTGACTAGTTGCACACAATGCCTTTGTTTCTTCAAATAATATTTCACGAGATTTATCATCCACATTTCGCTGCAATACTATCGTTTCTAGAAAGCAAAGAAGTTTTATTCTATTAGGAGAACTATTTCGCTAGCAATATACTGTACAGCACTACATTTCTAATATATTTAGTTTAGCCGGTAAGTCGACCGACTGTGTGGTATCCGGCTGAGTAGAATAGACTTCTTGGCAAGGAAAAGTTTTAGTATCAGATTAAACTCTTCCCTACCACTAATATGGTTTAAATAAAAATGATAACTCACCTTTAACAATTTCTGGAGTTAGGTTTGCAACAGCATCAACAGATTTCTCAACGGCCTGAATGTCGATATTTTCAAGATCTGTAATAAAATACTAGTTCTCAGATTTTTGTTTAAGCTGTAACCAATCTTGTTTATTTTTCTTATCTATATATATAATCTTGTTTATTCTTTCAAATGCTTATTTTTCATTAAACTACATGGAATTTTTCTATAAATGGTTATTAAGCATTAAGGCTAACAACCCTCAGGATATTCAGTTATGGTAGTCTCCTTCTCGATATTCACTTACCTAACATAGATCGTAAAATGAATGCCATGGCTTCATTCAGGGACGATAGTTTATCCGATATCTGTGTCCTTTGTGTTAACACTGGCTTGTGTGTCGCTGCAAATTCCTAAAATCACATTTGAATATCATACTAATTTGTCTTATAGAAATAACGACTTGTTAGTGTGTCTCTAGCAATTCTTACAATCTTAAGAATTCAAGCTGTTTCATTTAGACGAGACACCGGACAGTCGATCGTACAGGAAATATTTTAGAAATACTGAAGTTCTGAAGTGAGTAGTCAAAAAGTTGAAAGATAAATTAAGAGTAGGCTGTAATGAGCGTGGGCGTTGTAATGATCTTCAATATTTAAAGACATTAATAATTATAAGTAGCACTATGGGTACAATACGAGACATTCACCTTAATTTTTTCATCGTTGGTTCGCAATTCAACCATTTTGTCTTCATCAAACAACTTTTCCGCTTGTTTAATTTTTTCCTTGGCTACTTTCACATCTATATACGGATGACAAGACGTCGAAGCATCTGAATCATCTGCAAAAAATAAAAATAAGATTTTTTTGTCAGTAATAAAAAAATTGGTATTTGTAATTCTATGATCTATTCTTATTATATCTTATTCATCTATTCTTGAAGGCCGTGTAAAGAATTTCAATGACTTAAATTTTTTATTGCCGCCCTTCTATAACATAATTCAAATGCAAAATACAAAATATTCTTTATTCAAGTAAACTTGTAAACAAGTGCTTTTATATCGTCCACATCTACTGCTGGTTCGGAAAGCTGTTCCTACCGAGAAGAACCGGCAAGAAACTCGGCGGTTGCTCTTTTCAAATAATAATTCTTATTACTAGTTACATATAGTTATTGATGTCTGGTACAGGGTCGAAGAGTAGCTATATCCACGCATTCTTATTGCCTGAGTAATCCTTAATAATATAGTAGGCTTTCTGTATCAGCCTTTTTTAACAGTGTTTTTAAACTGTTGTGATGGTAAAGTTAAAGTAGATTGCGGAATTTTATTATAGAATCTTATACCCAAACCCACAAACGACTTATGTACTTTAGCAAGGCAAAGTAGGAACCGCAAGCTTATGTCGATTCTTACTTTCTCTATTATATACATAGACAATCTTTTTGTTTATGTGGCGGTGTGTCTTATGGCAGTTTTAAGTGCACGAAAGGTTTCATGTGACAGATGTAGTATAAGTAAAGAACTTAATATAAAAAAAGAAAAATAGTCACAGTGAGCCGACCGATCTTTACGATAGTGGTATGTATGGTAATGCGGCTATATATTATATTTATTATAATTAATTTATTAAAGTTATAGTTGCAAATCTATAATGAAAATATTTCTCCGGATTTGGATAATTACTTGTGAAAATAGAAAAAAAAATGCTGCTTAAAAAAGTTCCTTAAAATGCTATCATTAATTTTGTAACAGCAACAGTATAATTTAAAAGTCAATTGTCAGTCATCCAACATAAGCAATATAACATACTTGAATAAAGACAAGCTTTCTTCAACTCATTTAGTGTAACGTGAACATGTTTTAATTTATCATCTAATTGTACGCCGGTTTGATGATGTTGGGGTGTTTGGACTAGCGGTCCCCAAACACTCTTCAGCTCATCACAAAGTATATTCAGCTCATCTACCGCCGATACTAGTGTTTCTTGGCAGTAGGAATTGTCTATAGTTGGTGCCAATATCTGAAAAATAATCAACATTTAATTAAACACATATAGATATATGTACAAACACAATAGAAGACATACGGAACCATAGTGAGTGAAGTGTGACGTGATAAACTGTAAGTACATTTAAAGTCATAATTATCAAGCAAAATTGGACCTTAAGTCAAAGAAGAGTTTAACTTAAAAAATTTGGAAGAAGTTTAAAGTAAAGTTAAAGTTAGTGCATGGACTTAGAAAATAATCTCAAAAGGTGAAGTGACGGGGAATCCATGCCCAATTTTTACTAAGTGTTAATTGTGCAAAGACTTAGAAAATTTTGATGTTCACATAGGACTTAGAAAAATTGCGATGAAAACAACATTGACTTAGAAATTTTATATGAACTGAAGACTTGTAATATTTTCAATTGGTTACGCTGGACTTAGAAAATTTCGTTGAATTATCGGAACTTAGAAAAAATTTAAGATTATTTTGGACTTGTGATATTTTTTAATGCTGAATCTTTTAACTTGTGTTTAAATTTAGAAATACTTAATTTTTATATTGATTGAATTTATTTGTTTTACATTTATTTTCTGCATCACTAAGAGACTGCCATGGAGGTGTTAGATAAATTACAAATTAACAATAGGGAGCTTATAGCTAAAGGCAAAATGAACTTTAAGAAATCACCTAAAGAGCGTGTAACAATTTCGTATATAGAAACGCGACTTGAAGCATTAGAAAATCAATGGCAATCGTTTTGTGATACTCATCGACAAATAATTACCGATATTAGTAAAACAGATTTAGAGTCGTCTCAGTATTATAAGAATTCTATTTATGATAAAACGGAAGAAATTTATTTTGATTATAAAACTGAGTTAAAGGATGTTTTATCAAAATATCAAAGCAAATTAACAAAGTCAGTCGTATCCGACCGACCGTCTACGGTCGAGGATAAATCTTGTTGTTCTGTCAGACTACCAAAGATTTCTATACCGATCTTTTCCGGAAAGTATACGGAGTGGACAAGTTTTCGGGATCTTTTTACTTCATTGATTCATAATAACAGTAGTTTAGATGATGTTCAAAAATTGCATTATCTTAAGAGCCATTTGTCTGGAGAAACCGAGCAGTTGTTGCGTCATATTCCCATAACCGAAAAGAATTATCATGCATGTTGGACTCAGTTAACTAGTCGTTACGATAATAAAAAATATCTGTCCAATCATATTTTAAAGCGACTACTTAGTCAAAAGACATTACATACTGAGTCGTCTAGCGCTATTAAGGAGCTACTAGACAACATGAACGAATGCTTAAGTGCTTTAAACAATATAGGTATTAATACTAGTTCTTGGGATGTTATTATTATTTTCATAATGAGTCAAAGGCTCGACCCCGAGTCAAGAAAGCAATGGGAATCTAAAGCAAATGAATCTGAAGATCTGCCCGCTTTGTCCACTTTCAAAGAATTTCTAGAACATAAGTTTAGATCATTAGAATTTTTAGATCCTAAACCTAAGCCAAGGTTTTCTAATACCTGCAATAAATCCAATGTTTTAGATGTAGCCAATTCGAGTATGTCAGATTTCAATACATCCAATGTGTCCAATTTTGAGTGTCAGTTTTGTAAAGCTAATCATAAGTTAATGAATTGTAAGAAGTTTGCCAAGGCTGATTATGATACACGTCATAAGTTTGTCCAGACCAGTCGTTTGTGTTTTAACTGTCTAGGTATTAATCATTCCGTATATACGTGCCGTCAATCTACTAGATGTCGAATCTGTAGAAGGAAGCATCATTCCTTACTTCATCCTGATGTCTCACAAGGATCGGAGAATGTTGATTCCATTGATAATGGTGTGGTGGTAAGCACAGCCACTACATCACAAAACGAAGAAGCAAATGTACTTACCTGTTTCTCAAGAGTTTATAGCCAAGTTCTATTGGCTACAGCCATTGTTGAAGTGGAGTCGAGAACAGGTGATAGTCAAATGTTCAGATGCTTGTTGGATCAGGGCTCGCAGGGGTCGTTTATTACTGAAGCCGCTGTTCAAGCTCTTGGTCTGAAGAAAATCCCCAACAAGATTTGCATTTCTGGAGTTGGTGATCAAGAAGAGACTTTAGCCTCTAAGTCAGTAGCTATAATCAAACTAAGGTCACTTCATGATCCCAAATTTACGATAGCCGTCAAGGCTCATGTGTTAAACAAGTTAACATCATTTCTTCCATCGAGGAGAGTACTTTTAAAGGTATGGCCGGAGATCACCAAGTTGAAGTTAGCTGATCCGAAGTTTCACTTACCTAATAAAGTTGATCTCTTACTTGGCGCAGAAGTCTATGGCCAGATTTTAGTTAAAGGTCTTATCAGAGGTCCACCGGGTTGTCCTGTGGCACAGAATACTCAATTTGGTTGGATCTTGTCTGGTCTAATTCAATCGGATTCTAAAGAACCCGACTCGCGTCAAAGTAATCATGTCATTGTTACTATGCACACACATTGTAATGAAGATGTACTTTTAAGAAAATTCTGGGAGTTGGAATCGGATGAAGTCTCAAAGAATAGTAAAATGTTAACAGAAGATGAAAAAAGATGTGAAGATATTTTTAAGAATACTACAATAAGAGATAGTTCTGGACGTTACGTTGTGAAGCTTCCATTTCGGGACAGCAACGGAAAGGAAAAAAAGGAAATTTATTAGAAATAGCAAGTAGACGATTATATCAATTAGAAAAAAGATTGTTAAAGAATCCGCAACTGAAAGAAGAATATGTAGAAGTAATGAAGGAATACTTACAGTTGAATCATATGGAGTTGGTTCCTGAAGAGCAGCGTTCTGGAGAAAATGTAGTCTACCTGCCACACCATGCCATAGTACGTAAGAATAAAGTAACAATCAAGGTAAGAGTTGTATACGACGCCTCTTGCCCTGGTACTAATGGCATGTCATTGAATGATGATTTCTTGGTAGGTCCGCCTCTTCAGTACAGCCTGAGACATATTGTAATGCGGTGGCGCAAATACTTTATTTGTCTGTGTGCGGACATTATAAAAATGTACCGACAAATAAAGGTGTCAGTGAAAGATGCAGATAAATATCAGCGGATACAATGGCGTGATGAAGCTGGAATAATTCAACATTACAGACGCTTACATATAACATCTGGTACTGCATCTGCGTCTTACCTGGCTATTCGAGTTCTTCACCAGTTTGCCTACGATGAAGGTGAAAATCAAACCGCTGCTGTGGAAAATATCCTGAAAGATATCTATATGGGCGATCTCATGACGGGTTGCCAGACGGTTGAAGAGTGCCTGAAATTATATAAAGATATAAATAACATATTAAATAAAGGAAGTTTTAAACAACAAAGGTGGGTTAGTAATAGTGGAGAGTTCATGGAGAAAAAAGGAAAGGTAAGAGGAGACAAGGAGGGGCGATTGGAAATAGGAAAGGAAACAGATGCAATACAGAGGGTACTAGGACTTACCTGGAATAGCAGAAGCGACGAGCAACACGTAGAGCTGTATGGTTTTAATAATGCCTCAAATGATGCATATGCAACTGTGCGTATAATATATGTGCGCGTGGTTGATAAGAATAGGTACCAAAGTAGTAGGTTGAAGACATTAATTGCAAATCGATTTTTTGATAGATTGTCAATTTTAGATCAATCTCGTTGCCTATCGAGAGGAATACAGGTTTCAAATTATGAAAACTTAAGTCTGTGGAAACATGGTCCATCTTGGTTGAAGAAAGAATACATAAATTACAGTCCACTCGAAGATGGCCAAGATACGAATTTAGAAGAAACGGTACAGAAATTGAATTTAACAGTAAAATATTCAGAAATGGAAGACCAGTTGTTTTCTAGATATTCCTCACTGAAACGGTTAACTAGGAGCGCAATCACTGAAGAAATGAATCCAATGCTAATCCCTCGTAACTCGTGTTTACTGAGCTTATCGTGGCCGATGCATGGAATCGACATTCGCCTGAACCACAGATTGGAGATGTCGTATTAGTGAAGGAAGGTAATCTTCCTCCAGCTAGATGGCTTTACGACATAATTGTAGATAAACACTGGTTAGGACACGGTCACTCGTGTTGTTAGTTTACAAGGCATGTTGTTAGTTTACAAAGGGGTTTTTATTAAACGACCTGTGTCAAAGATTTGTTTATTGCCTGTTACTATGATTTTATTAGTCAAGTTCAATTTGTATTTGAGTTTGTATTAGCCATTATTTAGTTCACTTTTATAAATGTTTATTTTTTACACTAGCCTACTTTCATATCAATTTTGTTTAGTAGTATAGCGTTTGGCTGTTATTCACATGTTCCACCATGTTACCCATCACTGTGATAAGTTTTATTACGATTTTGTTATGTACCAGCGGTCCATGGTGGGCGGTATGTACAAACACAATAGAAACAAACAGTCCCCGCCATCTATCGGCCTATAATAGTAACACGTAAGGAATTCATTGTGTGATTAAATTATTATGCCAAGAGGTTTTACTATTGGGCGATAGATGGCGTGTTACCGGCAATAAATATATATGTATCGCGCTACGAAGTTTGTTTTGTATTTGTATATAGGTTTTTAATATTTTATGAATAAATCGACTTCTAACTGGCATAGTCTTTAATTGAGTTACCATCCAAGTGAGACAGTGCAGTGAGACTTGTACAATATATGTGTATGGAAAGAATATAAATTCTTTTTTAATATTTGAAATTTGAATCTTGGTTTGACTCTATCAAAAGGAAAATTGAAATCAGAAAAAAAGGACTTAGCAACGGAATAACAAAATGGATATAGAAGTGAATATAAAAAGCGAAGTAAAATAGAAACTTAACTGTCGTTTCTCTGGTTAACGGAGCAACACAATTTTTATTTGCCGCTTAAAATAAAATTCTTTTAATTGTCTTATATGTATATTATCGCAGAATATGAAAATAAATAATAAAACCAAATAATAATTCATAATACCTCCGCATTCCTTTTCAGCATTTGAGATGCGTTGTCTACCTTAACTCTAATGCTGTTTAACATTTTACCCTTGTCTCCCCCTATTTTATCTGCAAACTGGTAAACGTCTGACAGCATTAAAGATGTCTGTTCAGCTGCAGCTCTTGATAGATCCATTATCTGAAATTTTCTTATAGTTTTATAATATTTTCTTTAGTTTTCGCTATAATGAACAGTATAGATATGAATTACATAAAACTATATAAAACGTCCGAACTAGCAGTATAGATGATCAGCCAACCTAATAACAAGTAAATGTTTGCGGAAATTTTTTTTTTCTAAATCTACATCAATGTTTAGTGCGCAATTTTTATGTTCATTGACGTTTCGAAACTTTACACTACGAGATTTTCCGTAGGTTGAGATTCAGTTAAGTTTTACCTTTCGGTTATTTATGAGGTCCAGAGTGATGTTACGTAGGAATAGAAATGGTTAACTTTTATTATCCAGATTATATTTATAATTAGTTACTAAAGTCAAATTTAACTTGACTATAATTGTATTTTTTTATATTATTGAGACAGAGACTTTTATATTTATATTTACCTGATTTTCCTTTCTAGTGCTTACAGGTTGACAAAACATGTTGCTCAATCGTCCCACCTTGGATGCACATCTATATGCCGCTTCATTTGCCTCCTAAAATAAATATATTTTACAACATTTGACATTTCAAACTTTAATACAAGATTACGACCTAGTCTTCTCGACCGATTTACGTTGACTCTTTCACACGGGTGTCTTGTATAAACCAATTTATCCATAAACGTAAATATCAATAATAGAATTGCAAATATTGAAAACAAATTTCTTTGTTATCCCCACACACGTTCGATAATTAATGATTAAAATAACCACATTTAAGTTGAGCTGTGATAGCCCAGCGGTGAGACCGTGCGATTCTTTCGAGGGGAACACGAGTTCAAACCCGGGCAGGCACCAATAAGTTTTTCTATTAAAACTCATGAGTCTAATTGATAATTGCAATTTATCACACGCTTTTCGGTGAAGGAAAACATCGTGAGGAAACCTGCATATCTCTAGAGAATTCTAGGGATATGTGTAACCTACCAATCCGCATTGGAGCAGCGTGGTAGGTCTTAGCTCCAATCCTTCTCTCCAAAAACGGAGAGAGGAGGCCTTAGCCCAGCAGTGGGCATAACAACGGGCTGTTACTTAAGTTGAGACTATTTAATTTGTTAATATTAGTTTTTCCTTCTTAGACGTCTGCTATTATAAGGAATGGCACTGCTAGGGTATTCGGTATAGTATCAATCAAAGTCTTATCATATCATCTCATCATTTCCGATATACATTACCGACGTCACTTGTTTTCAAACAACATGGTCTTAGTAAAGTAAGCAATGATGTTGATCTATGTCCCCTGTTCACTTTAAAGGGAGGCATTATCTGGCGTTTCATTTCCATTCATCATAAAGGTTAATTTTATGGTACCTTAGGATTGTTCTTTTCAATATGCTCACAGATCTTCTGTGTCGTATTGACTATGTCGTTGAGATGATCGTCGATAGTTTTCCAGGAGTTTTGACCAATGGCACTCTTAAGCGAATGTGCATCTAGAAAAAATGGTTTATTAGTTTGTACAACGACAGTTAAAAATCATATTTGACGCAAGGATCTGTTTTAAAGTAGAGAAACATTTTGCATATCAATTCTCATGATGTTCATAACAAGATGCTCAAGAACCGTCTTAGTAAGGATGGCTATCATCTATTTCGGTTTTCCGAGCATTTTATGATTTGGGTAAATGGTTTCTTAACTATTAGTGTAAAGCCTAAGAGGTTTCAACGTTATAAATTGGAATGATTACGATATCACATAACTCTATAAACTGTAGAAATGCACACAATAATCATGATATTATTATTCCCGTTTGTAAAATACGTCTATTAAAAAAATAAATTACATAAAATCTTAAATGGTATTACAATATTCAATACGGCATAGCATAAACTTATAACAAGTTTTTCTGTACACCACAACATCATCGTTGGTTTACTTATAATTTTACAGGTGCGTCTAATAAACACAAGCACAGAAACTGTACTTATGTACAGTTTCCGTGCGCATTTCTACATTCATCATACAGTTTCTGTAACGCATTCTTATTACAATATAAAAAAAAAAACTTTTGTATACCTTTTATTACTTCCGGTGTTAGTTGTGAAATAGTACAGATCGATCGTGTTGCAACATTATAATCTGGTTTTTCATGATCTGAAACAAGTAATTTAATTTTAGTGTATCTCATTATAATGTTGTCATGATATACAGTGGATTTGCAGCACGATACATGCATGCAAATCTCGTGAATACACGAATGTGAATGCAACTGATCATAAGAGCCGTCGTCGAAAGTGGTCGTTGTGCTGCTAATCATGTACAGTGCCAAATCAGTAGTTTGCTAAAGGTGACAATACCAGGTGGTTATAACAATTAATATGCGAAAGAAGTTCAAGGAAATAGGTATTCTTACATTGGCTTCACAGTATATTTTTAGTAATTTAGTTTTTGTACATATGAATATAAATAATTATAAAAGGATTGGCGATGTATATAATAGACAAAGTAGAAACCGACATAAGCTTGCGGTTCCTGCTTTGCGCCTTGCAAAAGTTCGTAATTAGTTTGTGGGTTTGGGTAAAAGATTCTATAATTAAATTCCACAATCTACTTTAACTTTACCATTACAGCAGTTTAAAAATACTATTTAAAAAAGGCTAATTAAGAAAGCCTACTATATTATTGAAGATTACCTAGACGATAAGAATGCGTGGATATAGCTTCTTTTCAACTCTGTACAAGACATTAATAACTATATGTAACTAGTGATAAGAATTATTGTTGTAAAGAGCAACTGCCGAGTTTCTTACTGGCTCTTCTCGGTAGGAACAGCTTTCCGAACCAGCAGTAGATGTTGACGATTCAAAGCACTGGTTTACAAGTTTACTTGAATAAAGATTATTTTGAATTTGAATTTGAAATAATTTTGGAATATTTGTATACATATTACGAAATTATGATCTAAGCAAAGGTGTTATTTCATTCGATTCCCACTCTTAATTTGTGTATTGTGTGATATGACAAGAACTAAGAGAATAATAGTATAAAAAACAAGAATAGTAGAATAAAAGTAAGTGAGATAAATACCTGATGTAGATTGGAGTAAAGACGCTATAGAAACGTTTAGACGCGCCAGTCTTTGTGCTAAAGATCGTTTCTTTGCAGGAACTTCGGCTTTATCAATTGATTTTACCGGCTGTAACAGTATAATAATAATTCTGAAATAAAAAAAACTAGAGTACCCTCTAAGACACAGTCTTTTGAATTAATACTGCCATAAAATGAGTCGAAATATGATAATTTTGATGATATAGTATAATTTGTTTATCCAATTTTGGAATCTCAACTCACATTTTTTTTAAACGTGGCATTTAGCAATTTGAAATTATTATTTATAATGTATAATTACTAATAAAATACAAAATGATTACTTACAAAATTTTTCATGTTTTTCAATTCGTTTTCAGATTTCAACATTGCTTTCTTGGCTTCTTCTACAGAAGCTAAATATCTACGAAACTGTACCTCTTTGTCCTCATCAACACCTTCAAAATTTATAAGCTCTTTTATAAAAAGTTTTATGATACAAAAAATAAACGATAAGTTTATTTGTTTTATTCAAGATTATAGAATATTTTTTAAAAGTGGTCGTTACTTTGCGGAACTACATAGTACAAAAGTAAAAATGGAATTCTTTTGCTATAATCCGTGTTTGTAAAGAGAATCTAAGTTATACTAAGTGTAGATAACCGAAACATCAGGAGATAAATAGATTTATATAAATTTATCACCTTATGATGCTTCGGTTACGAAGTGTGGTAAGATTTACTTAAAAGTGCACAAGTTCGAGTTAAGAAAAAATGCACTATGACGTATTATTTTCTTGAACATAAAGTTTTGCCTAAAATGTTCAGATTATATGCTTACTGGGTTCAGCTAAACTTATCTCTGTAGCGATATATTCGACAATTTCATTTAATTGTAGAGTAAAACGAAAAGGTTGAATAAGCTCCTTTGAAAATTCGTAACTTCCGAAAGATTTAGTTCGCCTTCACGTAGGTTAAGCGTTTTAAAAATATTTCACCATATAAGTTAAAAAGCCATATTTAAAATGCAATCCACCATCAAATAAATAGTGATAATTGATAAGCAAAATAGTTTCAGTACCAGAAATCACACATTTGACTATCAATCACTTCAATCTATCACCGTTTCGTTTCTGTGATTGTGATATTTACCGTTCTCATCAAGGCAGACTTTCCTAAGTTTGTTTAAAGAAATCTGAACAGATTTCAAACCACTAATAAGTTGATCGCCAGTGTGTCGATATTCAGGTGCTTCGACTATTGGATTCCATGTATTCTCTAAAACTTGTAGGCTATCGTTAAGGCGATCTATAGCTGAGAATAAAGCTCCTTGACAATCTGTGTCGGCGATGCTTGAAACTGTAAGCTGTTAAAATGCTATTAGTCTTTTTGAATAAACTTTGATATTGTTAACCAAGTTTTTTACAAAATTAGTTTTAATAGAAATATAAGTTACCTCTGCAGTTATAATTAATTGCTGTGAACATTCTGCGACCTTTAACCCAGCCTCATCCAATTTCTTACTTTCTTCATTATGAGTAGTTTCTGCAAGCTGGTAAATATGGGAAAGGATCTGCGATGTTTGTTCGGTGGCGCACCTGGACAAATCTAAAATCTAGAGATAAGTTTATAAGCTATTATTCTTTTCTAACTGAACATATTTGATTATAAATTATTTCAGTCACTGTTTCACTTACATCCTGTTCTTTTTTCGTAGTTTTGCGAGGATTTAAAATGAAGATAAGCTTTCCAGAAGCTTTCGCCAACTTTGATGAAGCATCGTATATTTCCTAAACATAAAATTAACTTTAGATACCTAATATTGTATGACTTCATGCTAAATATATATGGTTACATTTTTATACAACTAAAATAATAACATAACACCCATTAAAATAGATAAAATAAATAAAGTCACAGCATAGCATTAACCGTGACTCTAACAAGTTGGTCCTTGTATTTAATATAGTATGTAGGTAAATAATAAATATTACGGTATTTTTATATAAATAAACGGGTCACAATGCAACAAAATCGAGTTACCTTTATACAAGGTTCGACGTTTCGGCAGAGTTGCATCCGCCTGACTGGAGCTCCGCGGCGTCTTTGTTCCCGAGTACTAGTCATTATTTTCGCCAACTACCCTCACTTGAACCGCACAATCCACATAAAGTCGCTTGCACAACAAACTGATATTATCCGCACGCGATATAGCCTGCAACGATTTCTTTCGCGAGTTGTATTTATTGATCACTGGAACCCAAGTCGTTGACAATCTAAAGCCCTCTTCTCTATTGAAAGTATTATGCTTTCGAATTTCAATGGCTTCGCGCACCACCCTCGCGTAATAGTGGGCATCAGTTGACAGGATTTTGGGATCATGAAGCTCATTCCAGTGATTGCTCCCCGAATTAAGCAGATGGTAATTAAATTAATTAATTCATGACTGCCATGCCCCGAATTAAGCAGATGCGAGGGTGGCGCGCGAAGCCAATTGAAATTCGAAAGCATAAAACTTTCAACAGAGAAGAGGGCTTTAGATTGTCAACGACTTGTGTTTTAGTGATCAATAAATACAACTCGCGAAGGAAATCGTTGCAAGCTATATCGCGTGCGGATAATATCAGTGTGGTATGCAAGAGACCTTATGTGGATTGTGTGGTTCAAGCGAGGGTAATTGGCGAAAATAATGACTGTAGTACTCGGGAACGAAGACGCTGCGGCGCTCCAGTGAGTTCGTGACCACGGTGGATGCAACTCTGCCGAAACGTCGAACTTTGTATAAAGGTAATTCGATTTTGCCGCGATGTGACCCGTCTATTTATATAATAATAAGTATGAATCGCGAAAGTTTAAAATCTACTATTACGTTATTGTATCAAATAAAATAATAACTATTCACACTATTAAATATTGGATTTGACATATACATTTGGTAGGATCGTAGGCTATTATTATAGTCAAAGCAGTTGAACATAGTGTTATTGTGCGTTGGCAAATCAACTATATTGAACTTTTAACATTTAAAAAGCGTGAATGACGAAAATTTATGAATACTGAATACGTTTGTGTTAGAGCCTCGAAGTTATATTGTTTAATTTCAATTCGGATTTATTTTTACTATTATTATTAATAATAATTATTTTTAAAAATCTTACACTACCCTCTGTACCGGGCAAACCCTGTCTTACAGAAGGCAGTTCTTTCCATTATTTCAATAAATTTCCGTTAGTGTCTGTTAGTATGCAAGACAATATATAATGAGTGGAGTTTGTGAGTTCATGTGTGTATGTGTGCGTTAGTGTGTGTGTAATGTGTGTGCTTGATATTTTGTCATTCCAGAAGTCTTACGGGATATAACATATTAATGTTATTAACTAATAAATCATTTTACTTCTATCATCTATACTTATTATAAAGTAAAGTCCCCAAAGGTGTCTGTCCGTATGTAATCAATTTTCTCAAAATCTACTGAACGGATTTTAGTACGGTTTTTACTAAAAGGTAGTGCAATTTCTCCGAAAGGTTTAGGTTAATAGCATAGAACGGTTTCATATGAATTGAGTTAAAGAGGTCGTTTTACAACAATTTTTAGTGGGGGTAGTAACAAACCGGTGTCAATTCTAGTTTAGGGGAGGGAATAGGTATAAAAAGCGGTGTAGGGTATCAGAGAGCCAGTCTCATGCCGAGACTCGAGCGACTATAACATGCTAAACACTGAATTTCACGCGGGCGAAGCCGCACTTATTTGAAGTTTTAAATAAACACAAATTCACCTTATCTCCTATGGAGTCATCACAAACATCTCTGGTTGCCTCTAATATAATTTTTAATTGTTCTATCATTTGTTTTTGTGAATTTTCATTCGTATATCCATATGATTGTTCCATTTCTAAAACAAAAAATAAATCACGTATGGATTTTCGCTATTTCATGTAAATATATTTTTTAAGTACAACTTAATTATATTATGATAAATATATCTTTAAAAAATGTTCCAAATTAAGCAAATACCAAGTAAAAATTGTAATTACCTTTAACTATATTAGGTACAACTTCATTTATAGTATTAATGGCTGTTTCTCCAATTTCATACGATGGATTTTCTCGATCTAAAAAAACAAAGGCATATTAATTTTATAGTTCATCAAAGATATTTGCAAAATTAGATAGTGAACTTACCAGAAGTGGCTTGTAATAGAGTGGCAATCGCTACATTCAATTTCGCCAGTTTCTCTGAGATATTGTTTTGATATTGTGTATTTGGTTTATTCATATCTCCTTTCGATGTCTGCAAAATTTAACATATTTCTTTATTATTAAACGCGATTTGGGACACGCATATAATTAGATTTCTAATACTTACTTCAGTGAAAGATTGTTTTAATATGTTATCTAACTTTTTGTCAGCGTCGATTAGTGATTTTTCAACAGTTGATTTCTTAGTAGCAAAGTTAATTCTTTTCTTCTCTGCTTCTTCTGTATCATAAGCCGCTGAAAAAACTGATGTTAGATAATAATTTGACTATTATAGTTATTTGACAGTTTTAAATATTTATGATTAACATGAATAATTTTTACCTGAACTGTCTAAACAAGCGTTCTTTAGTTTATCTAAAGCAATTTGTATCGATTTTAAGTTACGATCAAAATTATTTCCAGTTTGTTCATTTTGCGGTGATTGAACTAATGGTATCCAAGTATTCTCTAAATCCCGTAAATGATCAGCAAAATTTTCAATGGCCGACATCAAAGCTTTTTGACTACACGGATCTTCAATTGTTGGAGCTGTTATCTGAATAAGAATATTGAAAAATTCTTTGAAAACAAATATTTTTGTGCTTTAGAGTTTAATTTTTTCTTGACAAAGAAAATAGTTTCCTAAATCACAATCTACAAGAATTTTAAGGTCTTAACTGACAGGTTAGCATGAGGCTCCGTCGGTCGCGGATTCCACCAATCGAAGGCCAATATTTTATATAAACAATTTGTTTGTTCGTCGAATCTGCGTTTATATACGTATTTAAATATTATTCAAAATTATATATGTATATATTTACCAGAGTATCGATCATAACACAAGTATTAAGTAACTTTGGGGACGGATGACCGTATTTTTAATGTCCTATATATAAATCCAATATATTATATTATACTGTTCCATAGTTTTCTTCTTTATCCCAACAAATTGTTTATATTTTTCTGAACCATGAATTTCTACAAGAATTCTATATTCTTAAAATAATATTCTGCAAAATACTACCTCAGCGGTTTTAAGTAGTTGCTGTGCAACATCGACAACTTTCACACCAGCATCATCAAGTTTCAAGCCATCCTCGTTTTCAATTGCTTCTTCAAATTGATAAATATTCGATAGCATCTGAGAAGTTTGCTCGACGGCAGATCTCGACAAATCAATGATCTGTGTAAAGTTACGCAGTTTAGTGTCGATAAATTTAAAGTAGCCATATCATCTACAAGTGCATTTTTATTAAACTTACCTGTTTTTCTGCTTTAGAGGTTTTCCGAGGGTTGAACAGATAAATTAATTTTCCAGAAGAGTTCGCGAATTTTGAGGCAGCATTATTAATGTCCTAAATAAGATTTTTTTGTTTATACACACTTTAATAATATATTTTATTCTAATAAAAGTATTGTAATCAAAGTTTTTCTCACTTTGGAAATATAACATTGAGGGAAAATATCATCACGGGAATAATAATCATCATTAACAATTTTGAATATTCAAATCTTATTAATTGTTCTTATAGTGAGTATAATTAAAAAATCCTTGGGCTTTTCCGTATATTTACCGTAAAGTCTTCTGAACCGCCACAAATGTCTTTAATTGCATCTAACATAGACTTAAGTTCGTCCACAATTTTTTTCCATGAACTGTTATCCACATTAGCAGGAACATACTCCAATTCTAAAATGATATTAGATTTATCAACTTTAATATATAGAAATACATGGAGAACTTTGTTTTTGGTCCAACCATTTTTGTTGACAGCTCGATATGTCTTTTGTATCCATAGAAGTTTATGCCCATACTGTGCGCATTTTGCATTTTATGCGTTTAATAAAGTTTGTCGAGTTGCTTAACTAAGAGTGCCCATAGCGCAATGTATTATTTACCTTTCATTATATCTGGCATCACTCTACTGATATTATGAATCGATGCCTCTGCATTTTCATAGTCTGGATTTTCTTGATCTGTGTAAATATAGCATTTGTAAATTAGGTACCTCAAAATATAATTAGAATAATTTTGCTAAAATAAGTAAAAAAAGTTACCATAAGTTGCTTGTAATAAAGTAGCTATTGCTGCATTTAATTCTGATAGTTTCTTATTGATATGGTTTTCAACGTTGGGTCTTGTTTTATTAATCTTTGCCTGAAAATGTAAAATAAAATAAACATTACTTTGTCAAGTAATAAAATGTGGTGAAAGTAAAATTTACCTTTGATGTAGATTGTTTTATTATGTCATCCAACTTTTTATCAGCGTTGATAAGTGAATTTTTTGCATCTGCCTTCGTAGCACTAAACTTAAGTTTTTTCCTTTCCCACTCGTCATTATTGTCTGTAAAATTTATTTTGTATATTGGGTAAGTTATTGTTAAAATATCTAGAATATTTGAGATTAAAATAATATTGTGAATTGATATACCAATGCTATCTAGACAGGCGTCTTTTAATTTGTCCAAAGCAACCTGTATTGTGTTCAAGTCATGAGCGAGCTTATTTCCAATATACTGATTTTCTGGTGATTTTACCAAAGATTGATTTTCCAAAGCTCTTAGATGAGAAGATAGATGGTTAACAGCTGACAATAAAGCCGCTTGACAGCGTGCATCATCGATGTTTGGTGCTGTTATCTAAACAAGGGTGGAAAAATTAACATAGTTAAGATTTGCTATTAATTTTCTTATAATAAAATTTGGTGACAGTTGCGTTTCAGGTTACCTCAGCAGTTTTAAGTAATTTCTGTGTGATATCCGAAATTTTTATGCCACCATCATTCAGTTTTTTGCCATCCTCGTTTCCTGTAGATTTTGCTAGCTGGTGAATACTGGGTAGCATCTGTGAAGTCTGCTCGACAACGGATTTTGACAAGTGTATGATCTGCGCAAAGATAATGTAAGTAAAATGTTATATTTGGAATACATAGAAAATTTTGTACAGATACTTTAAATAAACTTACTTGTTCTTTTTTCTGAGGGTTTTTTCGAGGATTGAAAACGTAAGTTAATTTTCTGGAGCAGTTTACGAATTTTGAGGCCGCTTTATTAATGTCCTAAATAATAAAAAAATATATATTTTATTCATAAGTATGGTAAAACAAAATATAAAAAAATGATAAAACTCTTCATCATGAAGATAAATTTTTTTTTATTCAATAATTGTAAATAGAGCTTTAGTGAGAATTGAAATTTCTATGTTTCTGAATATTTACCGCAATATTATCTTCTTGGGAATTATCACAAATTCCTTGCGTTGCGTCCAGGAGCTCCTTTAGATGCTTAACTATTTCCTTCCACGTCTTCTCGTCTGTAGTTCCATGTAAGTTTTCTATGTCTAAAATATATACCATGCTTATTATTTCGTATTAGTTAGTTGCTTAAGGAGAGCTTATCCTTTACTTTACGAAGTTTATTATTCGATTAAGATTTTATAGCATAGTATAAACATATAAATTTTACCTTTGATTATATCTGGAGTTAATCTACATATATTATTGATTTCTTTTGCTCCAATATTATAGTCTGGATTTTCACGATCTATACCAAAAAGACAATATAAATAAGAAAATTAATATAAATGACAATAATATAATATGTTATATACATATGATATGATAAAAACATTACCAGAATTTATTAAAATGGCAATGGCTGCATTTAGGTCTGCTAGTTTTTGCGCAAGTTGTTTTACTTCAGAATTATTAGCATTAATTCCGCTCTTTGATTTTGGATTCTGAAAGCCACAAATACTGTGATATTTTAAAATCTTAAAACCTGAAAATAATTTATTGTATACATGTCACGCATATACCGCATTGAAATAGTTCAATCCTAGATGTCGATAAGGATGAAATTTTTAGATGCATTTGAAGATCTAACGATGTTTTAGCCATTTATAGAAAGTATCCGAGTGCAGGTAAATATTGGTATTACTTTTACTCTTGTCTATTATCCAGAAAACTAATTACTATGCACAAATTTAAATTAGATTTAATTCATCAACTTTCATAGTTACCACAGTTACAGGCATTTTCAACATAACATCCAGCTTTTTGTCAGCATCAATCATTACATTCTTTGCTGCTGATTTTGTTGCAATAAAGTTGATTCTTTCAATTTTTTTTAGGTCATCTTCATTTTCTTTGGATGTGGTTATAATATCATTGAGACCTTTAAAAAATATAATTTTTTAAAGGTCGTTTTTTTAATAAATTAATTTTTTAATTAATATCTCAGTTGCGTAGCATTGTTTATCATAATAGGCGACGTATTTGAAATAAAAAAAAAACAATTGAAAGTGTTTAAATAAAAAGCAGTAAAAGGCACCAATGAATTTTTCTGTTGAAACTTATGTGCCTAACTGAAATTCGTAGTTCATCACACGCTTTGGAAAACATCCTGGAAACTTGCATATCTCTAGAGAATTCTGCGTATGTCCTCAGAATTTCAGTTTAACCTACCAATCCGCATTGGAGTAGCGTTGTGAATCTAAGCTCAAACCCGTTTCTGAAAAATAGTGGGGTAGTAACAGGCCGTTTCTTTACTTTTGGATCTGTACTAAAACTACGTGGCGGATATTTTGCTTTCCTTTCAAGAAGAGTTCAGGCCTTTCCTTAAGTGTTTGTTTCCGTAGGTGTCAATATTTATGAAATGAATACCAGTTACGTCTTCACATGATTTCCGTAATATATCCAGTTTAGTTTGTATACATCGCTTATCATGATTAAGCTGCTCAAGAACTGGGAAATGCTGCGGCATTTGCAGTACAGGTTGCCAGGATTCTTCTAGTTTATTTGTACAAGCAGTGAGCCTGTCAATAGCCAATAACAGTGTTGCTTGGCAAATTTTATCATCGATACTGGGTGCCGTAATCTGTAACAAAGTAATAAGATTTAAAATTTCACTTCCTTTTTTAGATAAATGTCGATTCAAATGAAATTTAAAGCGAAGTTTGTGTGTCTTTTTTATTCGTATTTCTACTTTATAAACTTAATTATTTTTTAATTAATTTAAGTAATTTACACTAAGTTGTTAGTTATTATGATAGTAGGTTTATGTATATTAAACAATGTATATAATAAATTTGGTTTATTTCGATAGTTATATACCGAATAACGTTATTCGGTATAAATTTTGTTATTAAATATCATATGACAAATCGGCTTAATTATTTAAAAACTTTGGTGTAGATTAAATGGTTTCACTATTAATATTAAATTAAAATTACCTCTGCGGTTGTAAGCAATCGTTGAGCAGCATCTACCACCTTCACTCCAGCATCATCCAGTGTCTGACCGAGGTCCCCTCCGATAGCTTCAGCGAGAGCATAAACATTAGACAGGATTTGGCTAGTGTCTTGAAGTGCGTTCTTCGATAAATCTATTATCTGTAACAAATTTAATTTAATTGAATGGAGCACCGCCTTGGCTAAACTTGATAAAAGATGTAAAAATTGTGTACTTGCAAGTTTCCTAGTTCTATTTTTTTTTGTGTTCGTGAGCTTACTTAACTTAACCTTTTATTAGATTACGAACAATATTTTTTCATATTTAATATGCATATTTCAATGAATTTATTTAGTAAAACAAATGCTGTGAGACTATAGAGCAGATGAGTAGTCCCTATGTATTCTTGGTTCTATTATTATATATTAATACGCTGTACGTTAGGTCTTTTTTAAATAATTATCTTTACTGGCTTTTTAGAAAATTTTGACTTATGTCACTCACCTCCTTTTCTTTCTTAGGATGTTTCCGTGGATTGAATACATACACCAACTTTCCCGAAGCGTTGGCAAATTTGGATGCTGCATTATTCATATCCTGAATTTTATAAAGATGTATTTCTAAGATTATTTATTCAAATGGTCAGATGAATTTCAAATATAAACAACAGCATTAACAATTTAGTTTTTGCTTTAAGACATTTTATTTTTATACAATCACATCGCGATATAACTGAGACATCCTTAAAGGTTCGAAGTTTTGGCAGAATTAATTTTTTCCGTAGGTGCGAAGTGACGATCGGTCAAGCGATAAGTATAAATAGCGAATATCTAAAATGTTCTTAAATAATCTTATTTGGCGATGGCTATATATAATTGTGTATATGGTTCTTATCTCATACCTGAATATTAATCCCTTCAGAACTATCACAGATATCCCGCGTCGCTTCTAGCATATCCTTTAAATTTTCAATTATGGTATTCCATGAATTCTCACTAAACCCTCCTTGTATAGATTTAGAATCTGAAATTAAGTTAACATTTAACAATCGGATTAGGAGTTATATCTTTACTGGGTCTGATATGTTAAAACGTTAGTTTCTGCTCGCGACTTTATCCGTCAGTAGATCGATTTGTCTTTCTAACTATGTGCCACGACCATTGTTACTTCAGATTTGGATAGCGCTAAGTCTAAGACTTTGGTACTTATAGCGATCTCTTCATTTGTGATTTGATATCGCAAAGATTCTTTAATAATAGCTTTTTTATCGCCCGCTGACTGCCTGTGATCTTCAGGAGGCCGATAGTTAATAACCTTTAATTTACATAAAAGAAGTCCTTTATAGGTACTGTTATCAGCAAGGTAAAAAGCAGATATACCAGACTTAAAGTAATATAACTATTATATTAACTATAACTATAATATTAACTGGGTAATATTATTGTACTCACTTTCAATTATGTGTGGTGTTACTTCAGAAATAGTTTTGATAGCTGCGTCAGCTGCTTCATAATCAGGACTGTCTTCATCTAAAAAAAAACAAAATATAAACAAAGATAAGACTGCATTAGTATTTTGAACAATAAATATTTGTTGTAAGGAATAGATCTTTCTTTTTCATTTCTAATTGACAATGTCACTTGGTAGAAAACCTTTAGCAGACGGGCGTCATTATTAGAAACGATGGCTTCAATGAAATAAAGATCCCCAACTACGTTAAAGGTATATCGTCTTCGCCCTTAAGGTTAACATATAAAAATAAGATATTTATTTTGATAGTGGAGATACATCGGTTATATAATTACCTGTAGCTTGCAGCAGAGATGCAATTGCGGCATTGAGTTGTGCCAACTTATCGGACAATATACGCTGAGCTTCTGGATTAGCTTTGGATTTCTGAAAGATAGGAGAAACGTTTCTATTTATATCATTGAAATAATCTACGGTTGTATAATACAGAGCTTTCTTTTTATAAAATTCTGTACTTCTCTTCCAAGCTAAGCACGACCTGTAATCTTGTTCATAAACATATCACTAATTTTGTTGAAAATTATTTTTAACTTTTTCTCCCTTTTGTAATATATTTTATTTTTAAATTGGCCATTTTTTTTGTGTGTTAATTGCCGATGATGATATACAAACAGAAAACAGACAGATTTCGCATTTGTAATACTAGTATGGTTAATTAATATGAAATTACAAGTAGAACGTACTTTGTTCCCTTGCAAATATTTACTTTTATGTAACACCATAGTTTCATTATTTTCAATAAATAGAATCTGCTGTATTAATTTATGACATGGTTACTTGATACACCTGAGCAAATTAATCGATTACGGTAATTTTATTATATCTAGGTACCGTTTGCGGTCGTGGTAATTTCATTATCTCCTGCAGCTCTTTACCCGCGTTTGTAAATGCGTCTCTAGCTAGTGCAGTCGAGGCAACGAATTTAAGTTGCTTTTGTTGTTGCATATCTGGTTCTGGAACGTCAGATATATCCATCTCTTCATCTTTTGTATCTGCAAAGGTAAAATTTAGAATATCATGTTCATAAGAATTACAAACATATCCCGATATTAAAAGGAATGCTCACAATTGCAAGTTATTTACATATTTTTTTAATGCTTAGTATATTTAAGGGACTATTCCAATGCAATTTAGATGAACGGGATAAAGTTTATAGACACTAGTTTATTAATTAGCACACTAGTTTATTAATTAGCATAGTAACTAGTAAATATTCATAACTTGGTTATCATAACTTAGATCAATGTATATATAATTTGTAGGCTTACACAGTTTTTATTAGTCTAAGAATATGAAAACTAATTACCATTCAAATTACTATAAGCCCCCCTGAAGTTATCCAATGCTTTAGCTAAATCAAGCGAATTATCATGTAATTGTTTTGCAAAGTAATGACGATTTGGTTTTTCAATAAGGGGTTTCCAATTTGCAGCTAGATTGTCGGCAGCTGATGTCAAGTTAGCGATCGATGCTGTTAATGCGCTCTGACAATGCGGCTCTTGGATCGACGGAGCTGTTAACTGTAAAAAATATTTTTGTGTTAGGAAATGTAAAATTTCGGCAATGTTTTAGATTTATGGTACCCCTAAAATTGCCTTTTCTATCTAGAACTATTAATAGCTAGTCCAAATACAATTTTATTTCTTATGACATAAATCTTATTTTTGTAGATACAAAATTTATTCTGATCAATTGATCATACTTAGCTGCAAAGTTATAGCGGCGAGAAGGTTATTTTTTATGTGACCAACTTGTCTAACATGCTTAATTAAGGTCATTTATATTTAATTTTAATAGATTTAATCATTTACCATTTTGTCGTTTTCTAAAAAGTTAAAAGATGACTCGTCATCAAGTTTCTTCTTTTAAGTAAATCAACTTTATCTGGACTATCATAAAGATTGTGTGTTTGTTATATCTATTGTATTAAACTTCAGTAAATTATACAGCTGAAAAGTTACACTGTGATGACGTAAGTAAAGTATTACAAACTTAATTTTGGAAAAGTAATAATAAAATTATTTTGCTATATTGCAATTATAGCAAAGCGGATTATAGCAAAATAATTTTATTATTACTTTTGTATTATGGATCTCCGCAAAGTAATGCCTAATTCTATATTTTATTTAATTTTGGAAGATTGGTTGACTAGTGCCATACTTTTGAAAGTTTTTTATTATGGACTTTAATGATGCAGACTTGATGGTTCAGCGAAATATTAATTTGATGTTTTAGTATTATGTTCAGAATAAAGTTCTTATTAACGTGTACAAGTTAATCTTGTATATAAATAATGAATAATGCAACGCCACTCTTTTTCTATTATTCTACTATTCAATAGCTATGAAGCTTATAACGTACCTTAGAACAAATTATAAGACCATGAACAGCGTCTACATATTTAACACCTGCAGCTTTCAAGTCATTCGTTCGAGGATCGTTTACTTCCAACGCAGCCAATTCTTTCACTGCTGATAGTATAGTAGAAGCCTTTTCTTCAACTTCCATGACCAAGCCTACTATCTGATAAAATTACATAATAAATAACAAATTAAATTTATATTTATCGTCGATATTCTTTGTAATAATGTTACATATGAATTATTTCACATTTTCTTCTATTGATTGTATTTCGATTTGAATTTGGGTTTCGGTTCTTAAGAGACCTTTATTTTTACATTGTAACATTAAAAATTAATTAATAATAAATTTAAAATTGATACTGATATATTACTGTCTTAATAATAACTGAGATATTTCTTTCTCATTTAGGTTAAAGCTGGTCAGTTTATTATAAATCTTACCTTATGTTCATCATCATGGACCAACTGTTCATTAGGCTTGCGATATGATCTTCCAAAAGTGTAAATGAGTTTCTTAGCCAAGTCAGCATATCCGTTGCCTTCATCTTGCATGCTCTGTAATCAAGCATATACATCAATGATTTTCAAATTCTGACAAAACGTTTGTAAAATATATCACACAAAATATCTGTTTCATTGAAGTATTTTTTTTTACTTTAATGGCTATTAAGAGTGGCGTATCTATTTTAAAATTTTAATGTTATTTTATTATGCTGCCATAAAGTTATTGAAGACATTAAAAAATAATCTCACATTGATATCATGAGATCCAGTTAGTTTACACATCGTCCCTGTTCGTTTAAGTAATTGACTGATTTGTTCTCTGAGGACTTTTCCGGAACTCTTGTCTCCAGCAGCAGATAAAGATTTAGCGTCTGCGTAGAATAATAAACATGATATAAATATTACAAGTATTAAAGTTGATTAAAAGTTTTCAGTAGTTTTAATACAGAATATTATTGACATGGTTTATAAAATTTTGAAGAATGATTAATATTAGCTTACTAAGATGCTCATTTACTTCTATTAATGTTGATAATAAGTATAACGAAATTTGCTCAGACTCTGAGCTAAACATTTAGTTCTCAGCTGTTTCTAAAATTCATACCTTTTATCAGTTTCGGTATTTCTTCAGTAATGGTTTTCATAGAATTGACAGCCATTTCGTAATCTATGTTTTTGGGATCTGTAAAATATAAATATATATTGGAAAGAATGCAGAAAAGTATAGTTGCGTAAAAATTAAAATAAGTGCTTTACAATCTTAAAAGAGAAAAAAAGAGCTGCGAGATTTTTTTATATTTTACTTTGTAATATACTTTTTTGTGCATAAAAATATATTAAAATATTTATCATAGTAATAAATACGTCCTTTTGTTTTTTAATACCAGCACCTGGTATTATGTTTTACCTGCATGTGCGTTTAGTAGCAGCGCAATAGCGGCATTTAGTTTTCCCATTTTGTCAAATGCTTTGTATTCAAGTCGTCTTACTTCATCGTCGTTGAGACTTGGTCCATGATAATCCTAAAACCAATATTTAAGACGTCGATTATTTTTAAATATGAGCGTTTGTCTGTATTGGTATGAAATTTATTTTAAACAATTTAATTAATTTAAATTAATTTTAAATGTTTTCTAATAAAAACATTTTAAAATACAAACAAAATTGCAAACTACCAGACGCGTAGAAGAGACCTATGATGCAGTTAGGATTTCAGAGCGAAGAACCTTTTTATTATACGTTGCACCTTAAGAAATAGTCTTTAACAGAGTCTGGTCAACCAACTAAGAGAAAAGGTTTAGCTGAAGTTAACGGATTCTGGCCAGTGTTGTCTAGCGGATTATGTAACTAGCCATTTCACATTGCGACATTTTGATTGCCGCAGTTAGTCGGGCATCATAATGTAATTTTTTTACTTTCACTATTTCGCCACTCAGTTTCTCCGATATATCACCCAACGACAATCTTCGGTCTACTAATTAGGTAAACTAATTTAAAATATATCTCACTTGCTCCATATCTGCTTGGGCTTTTTCCACGGCATGATAAGCGTTATCAGCTGCATGAATAAATGATGCACGTCGTAGTGAAGCTTCGGTTTTCTCATCCTGAATAAAGCTCTTACGAGCTTGCTAATGGAATATGACATTTTTATTACTACCGTTTTCTAGTGTGCTAACATACACGTAATTATTTATTGATTATGGTATATCTTTGACAATCCCATCGCCCATGCATGTAACTCTTTATATACAGATTTTTTGAGTACCTTATTTTTGGTGTCGTTAATTAAATCATTATAATAGATATTGTTTTTTTCACAGGAAACAGCAGCGACGTAGGACCGCTATACAGTTTTAATTAAAATACTCTATTTAGGTTTAATAGTGAATTACCGAGATCAGAGTACGGCGTTTCTTGACTTGCGGATCCATAGAGAAGCACATCTGTGTAGAAAGGTCTGCTACCTTTCTTGCAGCGTCTTGGGCAGTCATGAGGTTGTCTGGATTGGTCTGGAAAAATTTAAAATTAATAACATTTACACACAAAGTTGCATTTTATATTATAACTTTATTCATGAAATAATTAAATATAACTAGAAAAAGCGTTTAATAAGTACCGATATTTATCATTCTCAATAGTTTGACTGTTTTCTTAATATGGTATGTTACTATTTTTATAAAAATGCGAAAACATTTAAGAAATAAACTTAAATCCGTAACTTACAAGGTCAGATTTGCCAGTCGTAGTGATAAGAATGTTTATATAAGTACACAGTTCATCAAATTCTTCCAAAAGCCTTTTTGATCCATCACCATGCAGACTACCTGCATATTCCTTGACACCTGTTGAAATGTAATTGATAATAAGGAAATAATTTCTATAAAGTTTTTTTTTGGCTAGGATTACCATTCAGCCCTTTATATTAATTCTATCATTGTCTTTGTCCCGATCAAAATTGATATATCCGGATTGGGCAATCCAGTATCAAGTCTCCACCAATTAGGTGATAAATATCATACACTGTTACGGCACGATATATTTACCTTTTATTATACCAGGCATGCTGTCTTCCATGTTCTCGACAATTTTTCTCACTTGCTGAATATTTGCCATGGTGGGATCTAAAATAAGTTTAATTTAATTTCAGTACTTGATTTATCAAATATTATTTGTAAAATGCAATAAAATAAACATAATTTTACTTGACAGAAGATCAACAGTCTTCACAGATTCTGAGTTGAGGTGGTTCAGCCTTTTTTCGAACTCAGGTGGCATGTTGCTACGCATGCCGATTTCTCCTCTCTAGAAAAAAAAACAAAAATATGTGACTAAAAATAATACAACAGACTGCTTTGGGGACTGTGTTATTTTCATGACTCAGTGTTAAATGTTTACTGATCATCTGCAAATGTAAGGTAATGAAAACAAATGGTATCGGAATTAGTCTTTCGTAATTCAATGCAAAGAAATA
Organism: Morpho deidamia; assembly: GCA_947086505.1. Lineage (NCBI taxonomy): Eukaryota > Metazoa > Arthropoda > Insecta > Lepidoptera > Nymphalidae > Morpho > Morpho deidamia. Next base: position 19,672,596 of record CAMTZC010000008.1, read on the forward strand.
TCTTACTGTCGCTTTCTGGCTCATGTCTCCTTGCATGCTCGTTATCATCTGCTGCACTGATACAATTTGCGTTCCTTGTTGCGAATGTTGACCTAAACAGGGTAGCATTTATGAGAAAAGTAAACTTAAACAATAATTTAATAAGACTTGGTGAATCCGGAATAGCAAAAAAACTGTTTTTATTACACGACACAATTTAATTAATAATGTAGTAATAATCAATAAACAGGAAGCTAATTATAAGTATAATTTCCTAAGTCTGAATCCGTTTAAATTTATAGAGATTAATTGATTATTTGTTGAACAGGATACTGATTCAGAACTGAAAGTTACGACAATATTGAAAATTTTGTTGATTGTAAGTGAGACTTTTAATAAATATAGACCTTGTTCAACTGAAATGATTTTACTCGGTCCTACATAAGAGATCTCTTGCACCTTTGATGGAACTACATTCTGGATGATGGCTCCCCTGAAATTAAAATTATTATTACTTTACAGGATACCAATATAGGCGAGAAATCAGTCTATATAGTTTAACTGCAAACATTAACAGTATAGAATAGAATAATAAAGAGAGTGAAAAATAAAAATGAAAAGAAAGTAAAAATTTCAAACTTTACGGTGATTTTGGTTAATTCAAATTCTTATTAAAAATTAAACGTTATCAAGATACAAAAGTATCTACAACTCAATCCAGCTTCACTGCTAGACTGGCTATTCATAGTGTTGCTTTTGATACTTAAGCATCATCACTCGGATATAAAATTAGAACTTTTTTACAAAAAGGGTACATACTTATAGGGAATATCAAATGTAATATTAAAATTATATGAAAAAATATTTCTACTTAAAAAGCGATACATATACATATACTTGCTTCTTAAATAATTAAGAAATATCTTTTACTTTGATGATGTGACCATATCTTCACAGATCGCCTCGCCCTCAACAGGAATCACGTTGTAAGGTGCTGCAAGCTTCTTACGTATTATGTCAATGTAGCCTTCTAGAATATCCTTAATGCGTATTGCTTCATTAGTCTTTACGACGTAATTCTTATCACTGAAAATAGATTTATTTGTATTTAGTAACAATTAAATGTGTTAATTTTTTTTAATTATGACAGTTATGTCTTAGGATTATGTGATAGCCAACTGAAAAATGTAAGTATTTTAAATATGCAATAAAATTATAAAATATATATTCCCTGTTCCTGAAGGAAAACCTGTTCTTTTATCTTTTATTTTCTCGGTGTAGTTTTAATTGCTCCATTTTACTTCAATATTAGTCCAACGAATCATCCTTGACAAACTTTTATTTTGAATTTATGTATCTTTAATGATCTAAATAACTTATGGAATAACTCTAAGTTGATTCTTTTGGCTTTCAAAGACTGACTTAAAAGATGTTGTAAGTATATGTTTATAAAAGTGGCAGTTAATACAAACCTGTAATCACCAAAATTTAAACTGAATGATTCAGTTCCGGCTGTGTAGCTTTTGACTTGTGTGAGAAGCCAGACTTGTAGAATCTCTTTTGTTTCTTCATCGAGTCGTAGAATCGATTCAGAGTTGATTCCGAGAAGGCGTGGCACTAGCTTCTTCTTTCCTTTCTGTTGTTCCTGAACAAAAGAGTTGAAGTTTAGACTGTAATTAACTTTGAAAGTATTTATTATTACTGTTAGCGCCGTCTATCATGGGCTAAATTTGTTCAACAAATTGACTAAATTTAAAAATTGATTTCGAAACAATTTTTTCACTTAGACACAAAGCATTATCTTTCATAGTTAATTCAATAACGTCACTAACTTTAGACGTGTTTAAATTCAGTTGAATCCTCAAAAATCATCGGACGCTATCAGATGTGCTGGTGGTTATATACTTAAATCAGGAAGAGTAGCCATAAGGTTCACTGCAGGGTCGCTTAAGTTTTGCGTTTTTTTATATTCGGCATTCTATCCGGAATAGTTACGATATACTTTATAGTGCAATAAAGGAGAGACCTTACCTTTACCAAGAAGAAGGTGACTCCATAAGTAGGAAGTTCCCTTGCAGTCTTTGTGTACAAATGTTTAGCTTCTATCTGACTCAAGCCATGGTATTTTCCGTGTATCTTGAATATTTTCTTTTCTATACCCCATGAGCAAGTGTATTGCTCTGGCAGGAATTCCTTTAAACTGTTAAAGGAGCCATACAATGTTAAAAATAATCAAAGTTTATTGTTAGCAAGTTGCTTTCTGACTATCCCAGCCAGTTTCATACCTAAATGGTGATGTATCTCACAAAATTATTATTCCATTTTATTACGGGATCATAAATTTGAATGACGATAATGAAAATGAGCTTAATTCCACCACGCTGCTCCAGTTCGGATTGGAAGGTTACAGAAATCTTAAGAATTCTCAAGAGGGTTCTTATATATTTCAGTTAGCCAGATACGTTTTAATAAACCTCATTGATGCCTGCTCAGAATTTGAACCTATGATCCCCTGGAGAGAGGCACAAGATCACGTTTTGACTATTACAGCTTCTAATTTAAAGTTTAATTTAACATAATTTGATGAATATTTTTACTTCTATAGTGGCTTTATGTTTCCAATAAATTAATTAAGCTGCATTTATAGTACGATAAACTGGAAAACATAGCGTTACTAAATTCTAAGTACTATGAAAGACAATCGTAAAAATCGATGCGAGAGTGTGTATGACATGGAATAGAAGTCTCCTAATGCAAGAATTGAAAAAAAGAAATAAGATATTGCGATAGAAATTACTATTGATTATGATTGATTGATCAGATTAAATTCTTCAAGTAACGAACACCTAAAATAGTGTAAAATCAAATTGTAATGGTCTGCTGACGCAAAAAGCAAAAAATTTTCAGGCAGTGTGATTGTATAACAGCCATTTGTGGACCCCAGACGCTGAGGGTATTCCTTGAAGTTACTTCTATTCTTTAAAGACTTTCTTATGTTCGGATTAGACAGTAAGACAACTTACTTTTCAATAAAACCTGGTTTATGTTTATCTTCTTGGAAATCTCCATATTGTACCTGACATTGTATCCCAGCAAATTCAACCGCTGAAATGATAAAAACTTAGAAAACATTAATTTCACAATAGCATTCCAGATTTGTTTATTTAAACGAAAGTAAATGTAGTAAAGTGAAAAGTAGAGTAGCGGCCTGTTACAATGCCACTGCCTCCTCTTACCGTTTCTGGAGAGAAGGATTGGAAGACCTACCACGCTGCTGCAATGCGGATTGGTAGGTTACACATATCTCCAGAATACTTTTGAGACATGCAGGTTTTTCTCATGATGTTTTCCTTTACCGAAAAGCGTGTGATAAATTGCAATTATCAATTAAACACATAAGTTTTAATAGAAAAGCTCATTGGTGCCTGCCCGGATTTGAACCAGTGTTCCTCTCAAAAGAGTCGCACGATCTCACCGCTGGGCTATCACAGCTCTTATAGTAAATGTAAAGTACATGTAATCTATATATTTTACATTACAACGTTTTAAATTGCAAATAAAACTGGCCTTCCAAACAATGACAATGTTTCAAATTATTACGTCGACTTAAGCAGAAAAATAAATGCTTCAGGAAAAATAAATAAAGTGAGGAAGCTTAAAATAACTCACTAGTTATAAAAATAAATTTAGTTTCCTTGATGCGTCCTTGTCATTGTGTATAATATTTTAACGTATTCTTGAATAAAACAAATATACAAACAAATTATAAAAAAGATTGGCGATGTGTATAATAAGATACCGTAAAAATTGCGTTATGTCAATTTTTACGGTATCTTAAGCATAAGCTTGCGGCTCCTTTTGAGGAAATACAAAAGTATGTAAATTAGTTATATTGTAGATTATTATAGAATCGTATACCGATTCTATAATAGGACAACCGCTGAGTTTCTTGTTAGCTTTGTCGGTAGGAACAGCTTTCCGAAGCAGCTGTAGAGTTGACGATACAAAAGAACTAATTAACAGGTTTATCTCCAAAAGATGACTATTTAAAGAAAATAAAAATATCACCTTTATCCTCTGTGACTACTTGTCTACCGTCTAATATAGCTTCCCTAGTCTGGACATACAAGAGGTTCAGCTGTACGGGATCTCTTGAGTCAACATTCCTATCTGAGTAGAACAGTCTTCGCTTGAAGAGTAAAGTCTCTTTGGGGTCTACTTTCAATTCGCGCAGCGTTTTATTGTGATCCAACCATTCAACTAAAATATAGTAAATTGTATAGCGAAGAAACGTAATGGGGATTGCCTGTCTAAAGATAACAGATTTTAGCAAGCTAAAACTGTCGTGCAATATTTGTTTAAAACTTGATATCGTGATAAGCAGTTCCATAGTAAACTACCCACCATTGAATCTAAATTACGAAAAATGTTATTGTAAATATAATTAGTTGTAAAGTAACGGCCTGCTATAATCCCAATGCCGGGCATAGGTCTCCTCGCTCCGCTTCTAGAGAGAAGCGTCGGAGACAAGACTTGCATTGCTGATCCAATATGGATTGGTAGTTTACACATATCCATAGAATTCTCTAAAGATATGCAGGTTTCCTTACGATGTTCTCCTTCGCCGAGAAGTGTGTGATAAATTGTATATCAATTAGACACATAAGTTTCAATAGAAAAACTCATTGATGCCCACCCAGGCGTTGAACTAGTGACTCTCTCGAAAGAGCACGATCTCACCGCTGGACTATCACAGCTTACGATTATTTGACAAGGAAACAATTATATCTAATTATGTTCCAGAATATATAATCATCTTAAAAAATTTGATATACACCAATATGTTAATTAATAGTTAATTGAATCATCATTAATAGTCCTACACCAGAGCTTAAATTCGTGACTTTATTAAAATTTCTAAGCTGAGTTATTTAAAATGAACGGATTTTCTAATAATCAAATTGTATTTATTGGTTTAAATATAAGTAAAGCGATTGTCAATAGATATTGAGAGTTACCATTGTCATCAGTTTTGAGTTTTTTGCTCATTTCCTGAAGCTGCGCATCTTTTTCCCTCTGTATGGTTTTTCTTTTGAGGGTTAGAGTGCCGGTTATTGGTTTGGTTTCTTCATCAGATTTAGTCTCTTCGTGACACTGAAATATTATAATTTTAATTCAATTGTATAACCATAGTTTATTTAATGCTATTGAAGTTTAAAATAAAAATATCCAATGAAATTAGAAAATATTAAATCTTGTACATAAAATTTATGTAAATTTGATTAACCGTTACTATTTTTATCTAAAATTAACAAATTTTCAATAATAAGTAAATCAAAATATAATAGATGCAAATACTTTGTCTAAAATAGATATAAAGGTAGAAATGATATTCAATATAATGATGGATGAGGTTGTGACTTAAAAAGTATACGATGTAGAGCTCTATGATCATCTAGTGATCACCTACCGTATATTTGGAATATTAGGGTAATCTTTGATGTGTCACATTGCTTAAAATTCTTTGGTAATGTTTTAAAAACTGATCATTCGTTCCTTAATTGCATCGTAATAACTCACCAGACCATATTCTTCGTAGTTACTGGTCCCAATTTTTTCACAAATAACTGCCATCAAATCTTCGATCCTCTGAGATTCGTCTATTTGGAGGGTTTTGACGGAACCTAATTTTTAGAAAAGAATGTATTCTTAAGGAGTACAGATGATATAAGGATGATATAGATATGAGGCCTTTTCGATATTATAAAATATATTAATTTATATATGGAACTAATAGATTCTTCAATTAGTTTCATATGTTCATGTAAATTAACAATGTTTAAAAGATTAACCGCCGTTTCTTGCTGGTTCTTCTCGGTAAGAACAACATTTCGAACCAGTTATAGCTTCATTAATTATATTGATCCTTGACGATTCAAAAGTGCTTGAAAGAACTTATTTAAATAAAGATTATTTTGATTTGACATACCATCTAACATTTTAATCTTGAGATTACGCAACTTTGGTAGATATAAGAGTGAATCTCCATCTCTCAGCATGTAGTACTCCAAAGGTCGGTTCTCATTCAGCCATATACCGGAACATTCACTATCGGCTGATGTAAGAAAGAATCCATATTCTGGTAACAAAAGATTAAGTTAATATTTATACAGAATTTTTGTTTACAGAATTTCATCTTCTTTTTCTCAAACGATTGATTATTGTGTGTTGGGTATGGTAGAAGATTTTTACGTATCAATAGATCTTGTATCGTTTGGATTCAGTAACTCGCAAAACCTTTTTGAGGTAGTCAATTTATCTCGTAGTGGATCTTCCAACACTGCGTTTTGGGTGCGTGTTATGTTTTGCAACAAGGGGATCCCATCGCCCATGGTTTCTTGGTACTGTTATTCTTAATAGAAATAACTCGTCAGGCATTTTAATTATAAAAATAACTGTAGGATTCAGCAAGGTGTGTCCGATAGTACCTTTATCGGGGTCCAAAGTGAGAATCTTCTCTCGGACGATTCTATGAGCCTGCAAGATATTGGTGGTGGTGTCGAACATCAACGTTCTGGTGACCGCTCCTTCATCAAGCACGATCTTCAAAGAGAGTGGTGCCATGTCTGTAACAAAAAAACCAACGAAGGCATGATGTTGCGCCTATGAGGAGCTTTAGGCAGGCCTGGGAGTTAGAGTGTCCAATAAATAATAACAGAGGGAAGGTGACAGAGATCAATATCATCTTTGTCTGATCGCACATACGCAGAGAAATATTCATGGCGCGTTTTGAATTCAAATACTTTGAACATTATTGAGCACATCATCAAAATATTTAGGCCATTTTTATGCAAATAGCAAAATTAGTTTAAAATTTTCCAACATCCAATTTGATCCAACCAAATCCAATCTTCAGGTAATGCAGACAAAAAACTTTTGTATAGATATTACTGGTAACTTGGCTACAACTGTAGATTTAAAATACCCTTATTTATGTGCTATTTTAGTTTATCCTGTTGCCGAACAAATTATTTGAAATTGGTAATTTTTTAACCCATGTGTTAATCCAGTATATAATTTTTAATTGTAATAAATTTCATTGATATTGCTCCAGCAACAGTAAACTGGAACAGAGTATGTCTGATACTCTCACGTTTATAATTTTAGAATGTATAAAAACGGATATTTATCAATTTATTACACAGATTCTCTTTTGCCCGTGATAAATAGCTAAATGATTTTATCGTTTCGGAAAAATAATCCTCACGTTTACTGTAAAAGTTAATCGTTAAGTTAATTTAATCGTTATTTTTCTTTTTCTTCCCTTTTTTTCAACATACATTTTTTTATTTCTGTTACTCATAGGTTGGCTGGTAGAGATCCCTTTTAGGGATAAGTCCGCCTTTTGTTTGTACAATAGAGAAATAAATAAATGAAATAAAATAACCGCCGAGTTTCTTGCTGGCTCTTCTCGTAGGAACAGCTTTCCGAACCAGCAGTAAAGTTGACGATTCAAAAGCACTTGTTTACAAGTTTACTTGAATAAAGAATATTTTGAATTTGAATTTGAATTTGAAAAATAAAGCTATACTAAATTTATAAATAATTACCTTATGATTCGCCGCTTCACATAACTGTTAAAGTCAGACTGACTTTATCCTGTGACTATAATAATCGTATGAATCATTTTGCGGTTAAACACCACACAGGTCTTATCAGCTTGCTTTGTAGCTCGATTCCAATGCGAGGTTAATGATTCAATATTTCACAGTTAAAACTTATTCACCTTTATAAGATTCTATAATAAGGGTTTGGGTATAAGATTCCTTAATAAAATGTGTGTTATCCGGCAGAATAGAATAGACCACTCTCCTTTCTTACGGAGGTGTCGTAAGAGGCGACTAAGGTATGTGCCGTGTGGTATCCGGCAGAATAGAATAGACCACCCTCCTTTCTTACCGAGGTGTCGTAAGAGGCGACTAAGTTATGTGCCGTGTGGTATCCGGCTGCATAGAATAGACCACCCTCCTTTCTTACCGAGGTGTCGTAAGAGGCGACTAAGGAATGTGCCGTGTGGTATCCGGCTGCATAGAATAGACCACCCTCCTTTCTTACCGAGGTGTCGTAAGAGGCGACTAAGGAATGTGCCGTGTGGTATCCGGCTGCATAGAATAGACCACCCTCCTTTCTTACCGAGGTGTCGTAAGAGGCGACTAAGGAATGTGCCGTGTGGTATCCGGCTGCATAGAATAGACCACCCTCCTTTCTTACCGAGGTGTCGTAAGAGGCGACTAAGGAATGTGCCGTGTGGTATCCGGCTGCATAGAATAGACCACCCTCCTTTCTTACCGAGGTGTCGTAAGAGGCGACTAAGGAATGTGCCGTGTGGTATCCGGCTGCATAGAATAGACCACCCTCCTTTCTTACCGAGGTGTCGTACGAGACGACTAAGATAAATTGACGTCAGGCAGGCGGCCGGTCGTAAAATACATAGCCAAATCATGTGACAATATGTTCGTAACATGTTGTGCCGACCACTTAGAGTGGGATAAAGGCAGGAGAATGATGATTCCTTAATAAAATTCCGGAATCATTTTTTCAAACACTGTGAAAGGGAGGTTGATACATAAAGCCTACTTTACTATTGAGGATTATATAGATGACAAAAATGCGTGGATATAGCTACTCCTCTACCCTTTACAAGATAGTAATGACCAAATGTAACTAGTTATAAGAACTATATTTGAAAAGATCAACCGCCGAGTTTCTTGCTGGCTCTTCTCGGTATGAACAGCTTTCCGAACCAGCAGTAGAGTTGACGATTCAAAAGCACTTGTTTACAAGTTTACTTGAATAAAGGATAATTTGAGTTTGAATTTGAATATAAGGTTATGTTGCACTAGCAGACCGGATTCTTTGCTGTATTTGTTTCAACTTTAAATTTTGGCATTAGTTTTAATTTTGTAATAATTTATAGGATATTTATCTAGTTTGGTGTAAAGAATTTTAATGTAAAAAATGGTAAAAAATGTGATAATATGATAAAAATGCTTGGACTAGAAATGCCATCCAGCTTCGAATAGGACGAATTATGCAGATTAAAAATTGTTAAACGATTGACCTCCGAGTTTCTTCTCATTCTGGTTCTTCTCGGTAAGAGCAACATTCCGAGCCAATTGTAGCTTCATTAATCATATTGATGCTTGACGATTCAAAAGTGCTTGAAAAAGCTTATTTGAATAAAGAATATTTTGATTTTATTCGAATATTGACCATGAAATAATTTAGATAAGAAATGTATTTCAATTGATAATTATTAATACTGTATCTAATTTAATTTATAGAATTAGGCGTTACTTTGCGGAGATCCATAATACAAAAGTAATAATAAAATTATTTTGCTAAAATCCGCAATAGAGCACACAAAAAAAACAAAATGTGCACTATCCGTTTTTACACCTGATACATCCAGGATTCATAAAAATATAGACACAAACTTTAACCACCACCACCATAATACACAAGCACTACATACGTTCACTGTCACAAACTCACCAATTGTCTACGACTGCAAAATCGTTTTGCGTTTTTCCAGTCGTGGAAGTTACTTTAACTTAGGATGGTGTGTTCTCCTATAGTTGATACTATATACATAATTAATTAAAGAATATATAGGATATTTTTTGGATTATTCAATATAAAATTAATAAATAAATTGGAGACTGTATATATTACGGAAGGAAAATCATATGCATATTTAATGTAAAAAAAGATTTATTTTGCCAAAAGTAGGCGCATATAAAAGTTATATGACTAGATTCTGCCCGCGGCTTTATGGAGACTTTATGAGAGGTTAAAAGAAGAAAATCTACAATATTACAGTCTAGTTCTTACAATATTTCAGATCACATAGATATATTTTTTCGACTTTCGGAGCTCAAGTATTAATAATTAATTAAGTTCTTAAGTGGTTTGTGGGTTTGGGTATCATATTCTATAATAAAATTCCGCAATCAATTTTCGTTTTGACGTTACAGCAGTTTAGAAACACTGTCAAAGGGAGGACTATTGAGGATTACTTAGATGAAAAGAATGCGTAGATTTAGCTCCACGTCCACACTGCACAAGTAACGATTGAATGTATTTAGTTATAAGCATTATATTTTAACAAGTGCAACCGTCGAGTAGAGTTTGCGATTTACAAACACTTCCTCACAAGTTTACTTTAATAAGGGATAATTTGATGATATTTATTACATTTGTCAGAACTAGAAAACGTTAAATGACAAATGCGTTGCAAAAATCATAGATATTTGAAATTTATCACACGCTTTTCGGTGAAGAAAAACATTGTGAAAAATCTGCATATTTCTGTAAAAATGGTGCAGTTTGTGTATTCAATATTGCAGCACTGTTGTGGGTCTACGCTCAAACCCTCCTCTCCATAAAAGTGGAGGCCTATATCCAGCAGTGGAATAGCATCATCCCATTACTATACGGATGAACTGTTATCGAAAATTTGACTATGCAAAATCGATTCAAATTGATCCAGAATAAAAGAAAAGTTAAATAATATATTTTTATTATAATAAATTTTAATACAGTAATTCTTAATTCTTCAACTGATCGGCACCTCATCATATCCATAAAACTAAGTCTATAACATATAGATCTCGATAACATAAGCTGATAATAAGAAAGTGTGAATAATTTTGATATTAATATAAAGACCAAAGCAGTTGTCCTTTGAGATCCTTCGAATAATGTTTAACCTCAAATTTATTAACATTTACATACTTACATAAAAGGTTTAGAATCACATGTCCTGTTGTCAGACACAACAATGAATATAACAACAATGAATAGACAAAACATTCTGATATGTGATTGATCCCTTTATCTATTTTAATTAAAGTTGATATATAATTATTGTATAAAAACAAGATACACATTGTTGTCATAATCACGTGCATTTGAAGTTGTGAATATCACAATATTGCATAGTCGTGATATGTTGATATGTGATTGATCTCTTCATAGTCTAGTCTATGAAAAGTAAAGTTGACGTAAAATTATTATAGTAACAACATTGCCATAATCAAAGCTTCATACTTGAAAAATAGACATATAAATTTACTACTAAAAACAAATAATCACTGTTTCTGTGCATATAGCCGAATGATATTGGCTTGATCGCATTATACATACTTTAGTCTAATCTGTGTTATTTAAAATTGAACCACACACACTACAAAAGTCAATATATTGTTGTTAACAAACATTGTTGTCATATTTGCAATAGTGTTTTAAATGTTGTGCAACAACATGGCAAAGATGTTCACCTATGTTTTATCAAGAATACAAATTATTAAAGCAATGTTATATACTACTTAAAGTTATTGTCAAAAATGCCATCATAACTCTGTTTTAAGTTATGAATAACAACAATGCAAAATGAAAGAGCTGAATTCACAATTTTAATTAGATATTTGTCTTATAACTAGGGTCTAATAGATAGTAGCCCAATATTTTATTAGTTCAGATAATTTGTCATTTTATATCTATAAAACGAGGTTATCTGAAACAAATCTTTAATTCGTTTCATTGATGTATAAGAAAACTAAACTACTACTAAATTACAAAGCGGGTCTTGATTACAAATTTATTATTCATGACTTAAAATTGTTAATTTATTATCAGCTTACGGGAGTCATTAAAATAAATATGTCTGTTTGTTCCTAAGATGTAACACTAAAAGTATTTGATAGATGTGCCGCGAAAGATCACAGATCGGTGGTGGCGCTCACTTCCTTCTGGCCTGGAAATGAAAATATTATTTTATTAATAACTGAAGCTTTTGTCACTACATTTTGTTGACGTTATTAAAAGAGAGTTAAAGGCAACAATACTTATAACATTGTCTAATAGATTGTTAAATTTTGTATAAAAACACTTGACAGAATTTGTTCAGGTACTCTAAGAAAATTCTGTAACCTGTGTAAAACAAGTCCAAAATCCAGAAAAATAAAATTTGTATTTTTTTATATCATTGAACTTCGCAAAGCAAAGTCTAATTTTATAAAATAAGAATTTTAACGTATTTTTTTTCGCATTATTATATTTAAGGAAATAGAACGATTGATAGCATCATCCTCCTGCCCTTATCCCACTCTAAATGGGGTCGGCTAAACATGTTATAAACATATTGTCACATAATTCGGCTAAGTATTTAACGACCGGCCACCTGCCTGACGCCATCTTACCTTAGTCGTATTTTACGTCTCGGTAAGAAAGAGGGTGGTCTGTTCTACTCAACTGGATACCACAAGATGGGTCAACTTACTTTAGTCCCCTTTTACGAGACATCGGTAAGAAATGAGGGTGGTCTATTCTATTCAGCCAGATACCACACGGCATAGAATGATTAATAGCAATTCGTGCTAAATACTCTTCTTTAACGCTCTTGCTAACTTACCGCTGCCTTCCTTTCCTTGGTGACGCAAATAGAGCGAGCTCTGTAGATGTCCACGTAGCTGCACGTGCAAACTTGCACGATGTTATCCTGCAGGAGCCTGTTCACTACCGAGGCAGCCGCTGTCTGTAGATACTGCTTCTGCTGTCCAGGGTTGCACGACTTGAAGTTGTTGGCTGAGAACACGTAGCCTTCGGTCTAGAAGGATAATAAGAAAATCTATGATTTTTGTCTGTGTCTCACAATCATTAAATTGCTATATACATATTTTCGATTAGATTGGAATAAGAAACCTTGTAACTAAGCCTGTCATTGTTAGATTGTAAGCACTATGTAAATTAGATAAGGAAATATTGTGAAGCTCAATAAAAGACGGTGTAAATGTGTTATTACCTCATAGGCCTTAAGTAAGTAGGAAAGTTTAGCTATATGCGGGAATCCCACCCGCAGGAACGAATGAGATGAATGATAGAAAGAATAAGTATGCTGAATGAAAGTGTGAAAACATGCGAGAACTAGTATGAATGAGATAAGAAACACTTTGTAAATATAGGATCCGATTATATTGAAATTATGTTGATATTGTATGAAAAAAAAAAAACATACATCTGCTTATTAGCCACAGTCATCTAATGTTAGAAATGCATGAAACTGGCATGAAAATTTGGTTTGGTGGTTAAAACTACGGTAGTATTTATTTAATAATTTTGGGTTAAATCAACTAATAAGTTTCGATAATTATTATCCCCACTGAATATGCCTTCCCGTCCTAATCCTATCTAATCTTTGAGTGTTTTTTTTATTAAAAAAAGAAGTACTTAATTACAGTGGGATATAATCGAATAATTTTACGACCAACTTACATCTTGCGCAAATTCAATGCAGTCGTCCTTTGATTCCAATTTAAGAGATCCTCGTAATGTTTCTGTGTCTTTCTGTGTTTTGTCGCCCAAGAACAACACGCCGTGCTTGGAGAAACCTGTAATGGAATGTTAATATTATATCAAATACAAGACAGTCAAAGAAGAAATTAGAAAAGTTAACCTACGTTATGTATTTGATCCCACTTCACACAGTTAATTATAGTCAAATAACACAAGCATATCTGTTGCTATGTGTTGCACAAAACAACATACTCCTACATTGTTGTCATAATCAAAGCATTTGATGTTGTGTATAATTAAGATACATTTTAGAATTTGTCGTTAACATTTATTAAAGCACTAGCTGTGCCAGCGGCTTCGCCCGCGTGGAAATCAGCGTGTCGCAATTTTTTTCTAGAATTGAAATTTTAAACATAAAAGTAGTTATTGTGAGTTAACCATAAGAGATAGAGACATGCTATTGCAGACTTTTTTGTAGTAGTTTTATAGATCTACAATTCTCTAGTACATGACTTTAGCGTATCTCTGCTGGTTTACGCAGCGCACGCGATTAAAGCTCCCAGCAAGCAAGTTTTTTAACAACTGCGCGATCTCTTCAACACAGTTTTCATAATACCGATATGTACAATTTACTTGAACCATCCGGAAGTATTGCACTATCTTTTGGTGAAAACCATACAAAAATCCGTTCAGTAGATTTTGAGAAAAACGTTTACATACAGACAGACAGCTTTTTGGGACTATATTTTATAATAAGTATAGATTAAAATAATGGCATTTGTTAATGAAAATATTAAAATCACTCAAAACAACTGAAGAACATAACCATAATTGTATAACAGAAGAGGATTTTATCATGTTATAGCATGAATTAATTTTTAGCAGATTAATATCATTAAAAAAAAGAAAAAAAAAGAAAAAGTTGTTAAACTTCTTTTAAATATTTTTCACATTAAATTTAATTCCATTTTTTAATATGGCAATCTTTAAATACGGAAATAATTTGGTTTATTATTATCTGTTATTTTATAATCGATGTTGCATCCTAATATCGTTCTATATTAAAAAAATTAAAACAATGAATACAACTTATTTATTGCAGTACAATGTTTTATTCTAATGTGAAACCGATAGTAAAATCTACTTACCGACAATTTGCTTAGCGTCCTTGCCACTTCCGATGGTCATAGACGGAGTTGTTTTGATGAGGGAGTACGACATGCCGATGTTCTTGAAGAACTCTTCGTAGACAGCTGAGCGTATCGAGCTTGCCTACACAAAACAAATATATATGAGGACAAAAGTACTGTATACTAACTGCATCCCTAAGTACAATTAGATGACTAGATATAGACCTTAACAGTAAGAAGGATATGTAGTTGATAGATGAGAATCGTTATTTTTAAAAATTTTCGAATATACAGCTATTAGCATTTTTAATTAGAACCTTCTGACAATAATTAAATCATAAAAAAAGATTTGACAAAATATTTCCTGTCGTTCACGCATGATGCATTGACCGAGGGAAATTAGACACTCATTTTTATGTATGACACGCTTAGTATTCGGTCACTTTAGACCGAAAGAAAAAAAGTTGTTTTATTGCTAATTGCAATAAACTGGCAACACTTACGAAACTCGTGAGTGATGAAGAGGTCGTAGCGTAGCGTGATATCGTAAACAGCATTGAAAGTGTACAAGGTATCAACCTAATTTTGAGTTAGGTCACTTTAATACAAAGCGTGCGATGTATAGATTTGCATGGAAGGTGACACTTAAATAAAAGGAAAAGAATGGCGTATATATACCGTTTTCTTCCTCACATTTTGCATAAAGTAACGGTTTGTTAATATCCCACTGCTGAGCATAGGCCACTGGGCATTCCAATCCTTCTCTCCGTTTTTGGAGAGAAGGATTGGAAGACCTACCACGCTGCTCCAATGCGGATTGGTAGGTTCCACATATCCCCAGAATTCTCTAAAGACATGCAGGTTTCCTAATAATGTTTTCATTCACCGAAAAGCGTGTGATAAATTCCAATTATGACTTCGACGCATAGGTTTTAGCAGAAAAACTCATTAGTGCCTGCCCAAGGTTTAAAACCCTGACTCCCTTGAAAGAGTAGCTCGGTCTCGCCGCTGGGCTATCACAGCTTAGCTTAAAAAACTATAAAAAAGTATGAGATCTATTGAAGAAATAAGGCGAGCTTACCAACAAGTCTTGCATTGCGCACTCGTCACCAATGGCACTAATATAGTGCTTGACTGCACCAGATCTCAGGGGCAGGTCGAATATGGAGTCGTACGCAAACATCACATTTTGAATACCTGGAAAAATTTAAATTGTAACTTTTTCCTAATACAGGTTCTAAAAGCTTCTCATCATCATCATTCTCCTGCTCCACTCTAAGTGTGGTCGGCACAACATGTTACAAACATGTGGTCGCATGATTTGGCTACGTATTTTACGACCGGCCGCCTGCCTGACATAAACTTGCCTTAGTCGCCTTTTACAACACCTCGGTAAGAAATGAGGGTGGTCTATTCTATGCAGCCGGATACCACACGACACATACCTTAGTCGTCTCTTACGACACCTCGGTAAGAAATGAGGGTGGTCTATTCTATGCAGCCGGATACCACACGACACATACCTTAGTCGCCTCTTGCGACACCTCGGTAAGAAATGAGGGTGGTCTATTCTATGCAGCCGAATACCACACGACACATACCTTAGTTCGCCTCTTACGACACCTCGGTAAGAAATGGGGGTGGTCTATTCTATGCAGCCGGATACCACACGACACATACCTTAGTCGTCTCTTACGACACCTCGGTAAGAAATGAGGGTGGTCTATTCTATGCAGCCGAATACCACACGACACATACCTTAGTTCGCCTCTTACGACACCTCGGTAAGAAATGAGGGTGGTCTAATCTATGCAGCCGGATACCACACGACACATACCTTAGTTCGCCTCTTACGACACCTCGGTAAGAAATGAGGGTGGTCTATTCTATTCTGCCGGATACCACACGGAGGAGGTTCTAAAAGCTTCTATACGCGCGAAATAATTATTTACCGTGAGGCAAACTAAATAACTGAAACAAGTTCCTTACAATAGTTAAATATTGAAAATATTGATTTGAGAAGGTACAGAACTTTCTTAATTGTGACTTAGATCTATCTTGAACAAGGAAAGGAAAACTTACCCAAACTAAGTCTGATAGAAGAGATTAAGTTGGAAATTAAATCACTCGTGTTATCGACGTACATATCACCAACTCTAATACCCTTGTAGACGTTGTAGCGCGATTTTTCGGTGAACTGGATCTTTGGACTCTTGAGTTTCACTGAAATAAATAATTAGGTTTTAGTCAACATGACGCTTCACAAGGACTTAGAGTTGCTAAACGAGTGATGGAGCGAGCTAAAACATGTGCTTATAGTTTCTCCACGTGGTCAAAACTAGATCTCTGTAGCGGGTGTTTGATGCCCTAAAATTCTGCGATACCTTTTTGTAAACCTGCTCACTAAACTAAAATTTAACAAATGAGCACGCAAACTTACTGTCAGTATCGTAAATGTAGGGGTATGGAATTGTAGAGGAGATACCGATGAGGTAGACCTTGACGTCAGTGATGCGTTTGCTCTTCAAACCGTCGATTACTTGACCGACGAGCGGAACAACGATGTCTTTGTACATTTGTTCAGTAGACTGAAAATTAAAAATAATCTTAGTCATCGCCCATGAAATCAGGATTTCATACTATTTTGCGTGGTTTAGAATATCCGCACAGTTTTGCCTGCCTAATGGTATTATCCATGTCATATAAAGAGATGATTCATGATCCTGCCCCTGCATCGCAATTTTAACAGCAGATTGGCGTGGAGAGTAATTTAACCCCTTTTTTTCGAACTGACTGTATACTGTTAGCCCTAACGACTTTTACAGCTTCACCGGGCGGGACGGGTGAGCGCAGAAGCATCGTCGAGGTTGCGAGATGCAGAGAGTAGAGCGCAGAAGCTCTACTAGCGTCGGGGAACGTCGTCCTAAGGGTGTCTCCTGTGAGGCCGGACCACGGCTTAGGGCGACGCGTAGTGGAGGGCTGATTTATGACTTTGATTAGTCATTGTGACGTCGCAAGGGTGGCGTGAAGCCACGACCAACCGACGTCAGTAAACTGGGACCTCGTCTTCGCCGGCGAATTCAACCCCTAATGCCGTTGACATACACACCCGAAGCGCTTTGTTTTTTTTTTGTTCCGGAAATTTATTATTTTTACTAATTATAATTGTGCCTTTAAAGCAAGAGTGAATAAGTGTCTTCTGAGCAAGAGCGCTACGCCATACGGCATCAACTGCATGTAGCTGGATTAAAATATCGACCATATAAGACCAATCAACGCGGTATTTACTAGAAATTGAATATAACGTAATTATTTCTTTGAACCAAGGACTTTTTGAAGTATACAATCGTTAATACGTTATAATACACAAGTGTTGCATAGAGCCAAAGTGTGGAATTTCCTACCTGTGTATCTACTTTTCTGTTTCAAACTTTTGTATATTTAAAACTTGCAAATTTTAAAAAGTGTTAATAGGCCCGATTTTGGCTAAAGTAGACCAGGATTTTAGGTTGCATTGATTCCATCCCGCGAGTTGTTGGCCAGGCGCCAGCGTTTTGGTAATACAGCAAAAAATCTAGTGTTTACTCACTTCAGTCATCTCTACAGTCACAATAATGTCAGCCTGTTTCGAAGGCAGTTTGACGTCGAATATATCTCCAATCTCCTTCGGCTTGTCAGCGTCGGTACACTGCATGCATTGCTGCGGCATCACTGCGGGCAGAAGTCCTGTCTGCGCGAGGGTAGCGTAACCACGACCGAGGTCGCAGGCCTCTTGAGCTGATTGCTTGGAATCATCATGGCAGGCGTGGATGCAGGCTTGTCTGTTAGAAGGATTTATGTTAAACTAGTTATACCCTTGACGTCTACTTTACTGTTAAAATACTCTCTGATACGTTTTTTTTTCTGATCGATAAGCAGAAATGCCATTTTTTATCGATTTGTTAGAACGATACATAATTGATGATGAGAAATTTTATCAATATTGCTCTTTTTTTTTCGAACTGACTATGTTGTTGGCCCTAATGGCTTTTACAGCGTCACCGGGCGAGATGGGCAAGCGCAGAAGCATCGCCAAGATTGCACAATATTGCTCCGACAGATTAGCTTTGGAAGGGTATTTAATAGATATATATATACGCAGATTGATAGATAGATTTTTGGATTTATATTGTTAGTATATTTAATTACTAGGATACTGGGAATATTCAACTAAATACTAAACATTGAAATTATAAATAGGATAAAAACATTTGCATTAATCCGGATCTCCAAAATCTTGAAACACGGATGCTGAGAAAATTATTATATTTACCTGAAAGGTAAGATATCCAAGAACAAAGACAAAGGTTTGAGAGGTGAAGTGCCTCCAAAGACTGCTTCGCACACAGCTGGTAGACTTTGGTGCATCTGGTGATGGTCGTGACTCGGTGTCGAAACCGGCTTACAGCTTCCGGCGAGTTTATATGCGTTTCCAAATTCGCTCTCAGATGTGACAATCTAGGACAATTTTGTTCTTTATATATCTCTTCCAAGCTCTCCTAACGTAAACCTCTAATACGATATTACAATAAATATCTTACTAACTTCATTCAGTAAGTTGATCTGTTATAGTAACACTTTAACAGACCAGATTTTTCCTCTACATACATTAAATTAAAAATCCATTGTTATCTTTGGAATATTTAACAACCATTGCAAAGCCACTAACAATTTTTAATTAAAAAAAATTACCCCAATAAAATATCCAAAAAGTATAAATGAATCAACTAATTTTTAATAACTCATTCAGCGTGGTCTGAAATAAGCCTATTTAACAGCTGCTACTTATTTTAATCTGTAATCTAACATAAGTTAAGCAACCAATTTCAAATTCTAACCTTTCCATTAGGTATCCTGAAGTCATCGAAGGGCTCGTTGTTACCGTCTCCGAGTATACCGCGGAGTTTTCCGTGGTAGAAGCCTGATACTTCTACATAGCACACCTAAAACAATACAATCAGATATATCATATATAATACACAATATAGGATTTAGCTGAAAAACTCCTTCATTTTATTCGAGTGATGAAAGGAAACTGTTTTACGTGCGTCTCAAAGATGTCACTGCAACGTTACCATAATAATTCACTAGATAGCGCTGATTCAAAAGATGCAATTTGAAAAATAAAGGAAAATGCCGATCCTTCCAGTCTGCTCACAATACAGGGTCTATTAACTTGTATTTTCCATCACAGGGTCGCTTTTGCAATAACCTCGTCCTCGCACTTACGGATTATAGATAGCTACGGATAGCTTAAATGCAATATTTTAGAGGTTGTCCGTACACCAAGTGGATTTTGAACAAGATGCTGCAGTGTTTTTGTAAGCAAAAATATTCCAATTGCATGAAAATAATTTTCTAATAGCCTTTTCTTAATAAATATATTCTAAATTCTATCACTGACAAATCTGATGTAGAGAATTTCAAGGGATCTTACCTCAAGTTTGCTGGTACAGAAGACCATAACTCCGTATAACGAACCAAGACCAATACGTCCTTTAGCTTCCCTGAATGCGAACGCTTCCTTCTCGACGACAGGATAACCGTGGTTTGCGCCGTTCAAAGCGACCTGAAGAAGAAAAGACACATATCACTGGTATTAAATATAATTAAGTAATTAAGGTATTGAAGATAGGTAAATTTTGTGATCGGTGGTAAAAAATTAAACAAAAATTCGCTCATCAGATGTCCCATATGCCCATTTCATTTATAGCAAAATAAGTGAATTCTGTTTTTCGTACTGCGCAACTATGACAATGTTCCTAAATATATTTGTTATATTATAAACATGATAAATGCAAGGGAATGAAAAGGGAAAGTCGTGTAAAGTGGAAGGAAGAGGAATATTAAAAAAAACACTGTTTATTTTACACTGTTTCTTTAAATTCCTCGATTTTATCTGATATCCAATTGAAGGGATGAACACGATCTAGAAACAATTTTAAAGAACGTTGACAAACCTGTCCGTTCTCTTTGAGCTCGATGGTGATGCCGCTCTTGTCTTCCAGGATGATGGCCTTGGGGTGTCCGTTCTGCAGCTGAGTGATGAGCGTGAAGTTGCGGTCGAAGTGGTCGTGGGCCAGGACGTAGCGGCAGGTACCAGGGAACGTGAGGTGGCGTCCGTCGAATGTGAAGATGTGCATTCCATTGACGATCACGGCACGCACTAAAGACAGAAATAATTAATCAACATCGAAATCTCTTTTTGAATGTCCGTATTTCTCTATGTACATGATCTTGTGCTGCTTTATTCCAACTGCATCCTACAATGTTGAAATCATCTGTTTATCTCGGAAGTAACTACCAAGCTTTTGGATAAATTTACGAGCACAAACGTTTGGTTTATTTACTATTTAAGTTAAAGTTGAATAAAAAATGCAAGTTAATGGAATGTTGCGTACAGAAGCTGGTAAAGTTTTACGATTAAATAAAAATCCAAAAATGCCTTCCCAATTGATATTTACTTTAATACTTCAAATATCCATACGAATAATAAAATTATTAAAAATTTTGTGCATTTTTACGCCCCAACGGAGGAGCTGTTATGTGATTTTTTGATATAGATAATAATATTGACAATTGAAAATGTTATGAGCTACTTTTTATATCAGTCTGAAGTCGACTTTGATAAATTACGGCCAAAGTTAGGTTACTTATACAAATATTAGCAATGTGAATCGTTCTGTTACACATTTATGACCAATTTGCTGAATAATATTGTTGAAATTTGGTATTATTGAAGCCTTATATATCGGGTTAGTATAAAAGATACAAGAAAATCAATTTTCTTCGGCAACAGGTAAAACAGGTATATTATTGAGGACAATATTTATGTTGAAGAATGTGGTGCCGCTTGTATTTAAATATTGTAAAATTTGTACTTACTTTTTGCAGGAATTTCGTCGAGTGGGTTGAGATTTCTTGGTCGGTAAGTCTTGAACATCGTCCAGGGGTCTGGTATGTCGCCCTGGAGTATCTGGCTAATGAAACTCACTCCTCCCGTTCCCTTGAAGGATGGGATGGAGACGGGTGAAAATCCTAGGTAGTTAGTCTGTGGGAAAAAGTTGATTTTGAATTTATTTTAACAGAAATTCTATTTTATTAAGCTTGCATTGAGAAACTAGTATTGAAGAAGATAAATTCAAATCATTGAATTTAATCTCTTAACCTTATGATAGTGATTGAAAAAATTTATTTTTATAAGTATGTTATGATGATAAATCTAAAGAATGATATGATATTAATATTAATTAAAGAAAATCATATAACGATTACTTTTTTTTTATAGATCTCCATATAGAAAAAAAGCTAATTGTATAGATGATACTCGTAAACCATCCATTTCTAGAACTTGGGTCGCTCTGAGGTTGGTAATGAGGCCTTAGTCAACAAGTAAATTTATCTTTACATGATCATTGGCAACCGGCTGGTTTTGAACACTCAACAAGCAACAGTCAGTCACTGCAAAAACCTAGTAGTGAGTGACAGCGATGAGGTCTTGTGACGAATCTGACAGCTGCATTGCAAGCGCCATTGCGTTTGTTGCCGCACCACGTGGACGCGTTCCGACCGCCAGACACAAAGTTTATAATACACAAATCAAATCAAATCAAAATAATCTTTATTAAAATAAACCATTTCAGGCACTTTTGAATCGTCAAGCATCAATATGATTAATGAAGCTACAACTGGTTCGGAATGTTGCTCTTACCGAGAAGAACCAGCAAGAAACTCGGCGGTCAATCTTTTAAATATTTTCAATAATACATTATTAAACCACTGTCTTGTATGAAGCTGAAAGGATTTTCAAATCCAGGCTTTCTTATCATCCAAATAATCTTCAATTTTGTAATATGCTTTACAGGTACCTGCATCGCGTCTTATCTATAAGTCGCGATGTATTCGATTGCTTGATAATTATCTGGAGCAGGTTTCCCGCTATACAGTTCACCATCGCCATGATAAATACTTTGGCGTGTTATTACACGATTCATCTTAACCGACTTACATAGCTGACAGGGGCGTAGCTGATGCCGTACTGTCCAGCTGCCTGTCGGACGAATTGGATCAATGACGTCACAGCAGCGACAAACTTCTCGTACACAACCCTTAGTTCTTTCTGCTCGTCGAACTTCTCTTGGCGCAGTTTCTGTTGGAGTTAATTAAATTTTATGTCCTACTCAATATTAGACAAAGATTAGCTCAAAACACTTTTATCTATTTTATTATGTCTTGTATTCGTTTTCATAAAGCTTGCAAAGTAATTAGCCGATACGGTTGTCATTGGAATATACAAAATTTATATTTAAAATGATTCTGTGAAGTCCTATGGAGTCCTCAGCGAGGTCCAACAAAAAAAATATATATTCCAAGTCTATAAGTGATGCTATATTGATACTCTCATCTTGGCCTTACCCTAGCATTGACTATCAATATTGTGACTTACCTTTTGAACGTAATTCCGGAGGACGTCTACGAACGTCTTGGACTCTTCAGTGGGGAGCACCTCACGCACGGCATGGTAAGCATCGTCCAATAAACCTAGGAACTGTTCTGGTACTGCAAACTCTTGCCACTGTTCGAAAAAAGCGATAACACACATGATAACAATAAATATAAAATATTTCTTAACTGAGTAATCTCATAAGCAACGGCTATAAAAGACAAAAGCCTAAGTTTTATTTACCCAATACAGATTATTATCTTAACAAGCTATCGTGGACTTTTTTTTATAGTTTTTCTACTATTCTATACTACATTACTTTAGTATATCTCTGCTGGTTTACGCAGCGCACACGACTAAAGCTCTCAGCAAGCGAGTTTTTTTAACAACTGCACGATCTCTTCCACACAATTTACATAATACCGACATGTACTATTTACCGTAACCATTCGGAAGTATTTCACTAGCTTTTGGTGACAATTGTACAAAAATCCGTTCAGTAGATATTGAGAAAATCGATTACATACAGACAGACAGCTTTTTGGGACTATGTTTTATAATAGTATAGATAATTATGATAAGATAGTACTTTTTTATAAAACAATACTTTGTGCACAACTTAGTGGTGTACACAACTCTTTTTTTGACAAATATTAATAGAAAGATTTGAAAAAAATTACAAAAGCTGGTATAAGTCTAATAGACTACTATATGGACAACTTACCTTTTCCTTAATGAAAGCTACGATAGGCATTTCCTTGACTTGTTCCAAGAATTCAGATATGAACTGAGCCGATTTTTCGCGCCATTCCTTAAGCTGCATGACCACGATACGCGTGATATCTATGACAAAGTTAAACATTTAGAGTTTCAATGGTCGTACTATTATTACAAAAGGAGGGATTTGTATTTAGTACAAAACCATCCATCCAATTACGTACAGGTACATTAAATTAATTCTGAGCCAGCCAGCAATAATGTTGCTTTAGCTTACACACTTTACTTAGTTTAAATTAGTAGATTAAAATGGCAATGAGCTCAGAGCACGAAACAGTGATAGAGTGGAGAATAATCCAACAGTAGAAGCTTTGGGTAATAGCTCAAATTACTCTATTACATACTGAAGTCATTAAACAGGTCATACCTTTGAAGATCTCAGTGAAGATGTTAACGAGTTCCTGGAACTCAGGCTTGTGGCGTTCGAAGAAGTCGATGATGATGGCGGAGAAGTGGGCTGCAGCGTCGATAATGCCGTCAAAGTACGCCTCAATTACCTCCGCGACATTGGCGTACAGCTGTTTAAGTCCTGGTGCTATCTGGATGGGGATAGATGAAGGGGTATGAACGCAATTAATAATAATGTCTGATTTTTTTATCTCATCTGAAATACTGGACTCCTAACTACAAAGTCCAGACTAAGTTGTGTAGAAGCCAGTTTAACTATAAATCCATAAAAAGAATGAATAACCAAATATGTATAGCAATAAATGTTACTTGGTTACGGCGACAATAGTAAAAACCTGTCCTATTTCTTTGCTCACCTGTTTTTCATACATATCGGCAACCTTCTTGCTTACTTCCGTAACAGTTTCAGCGATTTTATCAGCCAATGGCTTGAATACATTGATCGTGTCATCGATAATCTTTGCTATCACTTGAACCAGGGTGTGCCTGAAATGGTAAATAATCTTTAATATGACATAAAATTGTAATGGGACGAAAAATTTAAGGCATTATGTATAAGTATTCAGGGAACTGTTAGACTCAAGCGGCGTAAGGTTGTATCTCTTAGAATACTATGAAGAAATCTCTTGTTAGCATAAGACTTTCATAAAATTAACGTACTTTTGAATCATCAAAGATTTTATGAAGGACTGGTTTGGAATGTTGATCTTATAGAAAAGAAACAGCCAGGAGCTTGTCTTAAGTTTTAAAAAGGGTAAACGTTGAGTTGTTTGCTGGTTCTTTTCGGTGGAAGCAACAGAAATTTAATATGCTTATTTTTCAATTTGTCTATCTTTTAAACCATTTTTATCATTTAAATAATCGCCATCTACGCGATACGCTTTGTGTGAATTTTTAACACTAGGCAAGTTTAATTCATATGGATTACGAAATTTTATTATACAATCGTAGTTTACAAATGATTCGCTATCATTATTAAGTCGAATCACAAGTAAAGATGGAGAAGCAAAAAGCCGAGCTTCCACATTTTGTTATTTAATAACTTTTTTCATTCGAAATTCCAGGATTATTAGGATTTTCACGCAAATCAATGTTACAGAATGTGAAATATAACTTACAGAGCTTCGGAAATTTCCTTCAAAGCTTTGTCGTTTGTTATATCTTGTGCTAATTTTTGAAGATCTTCCGTGTACGCTTGTTCCAGTCGTTTGTAGGTTGGCTCTACGCTTTTCAGTGTTCGCTTGAAGTCGTCATTTGCCTTATCACCAAGATCTTTGATACGACCTTGCAGAGTACCTAAATCTTTCTTCAATGCACTCTGAAAAGTAAGTATTTATCAATGGATGCAAGGGATAAGTTATTTGGTGGTTTTGATATCTACTCCATACTATAAATGCGAATGTCTGTGTGTTTGTTTGTTTGCATTTTGCTCTCCGCTGGAGTAATATTGTTGAAGATAAATACGATTGAAGCCTATATAGTGAGCTAAAATACAAGAAAATATCCAGTTAGTTCACGAAAACCAAGTAATAATCGTATTTTAACATTTAAGAAGGAAGTCACGAGTTCATTTTACTGCATAAAAATATCATATACATGTCATGCACGAGAATGAACATGCAAACATAAAAGAAAATATTTCAAATCAAAATCTACTGCATCTTCTGATTTTCTCACTAATCAAATGAACATACTACCATTACTGGCAGTACATTTTCGTTAACTCACCACAAAATAGTTGAAGTTATCTTTAGACACACCATAGTCACTCTTAATCTCGTCGTTTTCGAGGAACAAAGCACCATGGACGATGTTCTTCTTGTTATTGGACAGAACAATGTCAACGGAGACATCCACACGCTTCTCAGGGTTCAAATTACTGACGACGGAGAGTTTCCTTTCGGATTCATCTAAAAACGCAAATCATTAGACTGTATTAGAATTGATAATAATTAAATCTGGATTATCAACATTCTCGTGCCCTTATGCCACTCTATGTGGGGTTGGCACAACATGTTTTATGTATGTTGTAAAATGATTTGGCTAGGTATTTTAAGACCGGCCGCCTGCCTGACTTCAACTTACCTTAGTCGCGTTTAACGACACCTCGGTTAGAAATGAGGGTTGTCTATTCTTCTCAGCCGGATACCACAGGACGGAATAATTAAATCTGGATGCACTACAGAGTTAGAGAACTTGCGTCCAACAACTTGGCTACCCACCATTTATAAACTATGTACCATCCATTCTCGCTTCAGAAATAACACAGTATTTAAATGCTAGTATTATTTTGGTCCTAGCTCAGAATGAATTTAGGGCTGGAGTCACGTTCTGCACACGTAATCTTATTGTTAACTTGGGTAACAATTACCTCTGTAGCTCGTAGTGAACTCGTAGTACTGGAAGTCCTTAGCGACAGCGTATACTTTGACTGGTTTGCCTTCAAGTAGACTGAACTGCAGGTCTACTTGTTGTAAGTTATCTTTAGTTGTCGCCGAACCTTCTAAGTCGATCACTTTCACTAGAGGAGTATCAACCTGGAGGGAAGGAAAAATATTGATGTTTTCGGTGGTTTTAAGTCACTGCTGTAGAGTTTTCTCAATCCCTGCAGCTTTAAGTTTGATAATGTAAAATGTGTTACCGTGTTTAAATGTTTGACTATGACTTGACCAAAAAGTCAAGAGAATGTAAATTTCATGGTGGCCTTTTGAGTATTGGGAATAAAATGTATGGTAGCCTGAATAGTTTTTTACACTTGAGCATTGCAAGTCTAAAAATTTTGTGCAAACATATTATTGAATCCAATAATGAATTTCTTAGTAAGATTTTCCATATTATCAAAATGTTGTGAAGATGTGCCTGTCATAAAATATTTACCAGTAATTTGATGTGGACGGGGTTCACTTCCAGCATTACTTTGGCTTCGCGATCCTGTAACAAGTAAAGGAATTATTTTAGTTGCTATATTTCTAACATTAGCCGTAGGTATCTCAGAGATTTCTATTTCAAATATGCATTCATTCGATAAGTTTCCATTAGATAATAATTATGTTCACAAAATTAAAATTATAGTACCCGGCAATAAATAATGCAGAACTTAGAACGAAACAGCCGACCAATTCGGTTTCGTAGACCACTGTCACTTTCATACACGGGTTCGTCAGTCTATGCGACAGAGACAATGCCCTATGAAGCAGAATCTAGCCGATTTCGTTCTCTGAGCCTCGATGTGCATTAATTATTGCTGCGTACTATAATTAGTTTTGACAAGAAATTTACTTCCGGGTAAATTTAAATAAATAACTTACATGGCCAAGACATGAGTGAGATATAACACCACTTGTTTCGATCTTAACTGTGTTGTCATTGGGACGATTTAGAGACCCATGGAACTTCGCAACAGCTTCCTGTGTGATAAAACAGAACAGTTGAATAAGATAAATGCCACTTTTGTGTTGCAGTCAGTATTAAAAATTCTTTTAGCACAAAGTTTAATTACAAATTATTGTTATTTCCTTAGGATTAACGTCTTTCCATTTATTTTTAATTATATAGATTAATCATGAGATAATACTTGACAACTATCATTCGTATTAATTATTTCTATAATTAAGATTTATATCTACTGCTTAAAATTTTTCCAAAATTAGGTGATTTGAAAATTTGAAATTTACTTTACTGAATTTTGTTATTACGATTCAAATAATTGTAATAGTGCAAATATTATGATGATTTCAAGGAGTGATATTGAATCGAATTATTTTTCAAAAGTAGTAATAAAATAATTTTGCTAATACTTTTGTATAATAGACTCCGCAATGTACCGCTTAATTCTACAAATTATCATTAGTTTTTATAATTTAAATATAATAGTACAAACCTTTCCAATTCTTGGGTGGCTGAATCCAATCAAGGCGGACGCCTCACCATGCTTTTCATTTCCAGTGACATCGAAGTTAAATCTCACAGCAGTCTTAGATTGAGGCTTGTTCTTGTCAGGGTAAAGGTAAACTTCTCCTCGGACAGGGAATGGCATATTCTTGTTAGTAGGATACTGAACAAGAGATTCTAAAGCGATAATTCTTTGCGGCAGAGTTAGGACGATACCGAATGGGAACTCTGGAAAAAATTTCAGAAGATATAAATTTTGAATTTTTTTGCTTCATCTTCTTAACGACAGAATCTATTCGTGTATTCAAAATTATAAATGTCTCATAATTTAGCTTTGTTCTAGTAATTGTAGCGGTTGACAGTTCACCTACTCTGAGTTTTCCAGTACCAGGCTACCACTTAAACACCATGCAACTACCAAAGTCCATCGGTTCTTTGAACTACGTCCCACCCATCGCTATGACAGCTTTACGCCCAAATTTGCTATCTCACTTTAGTTCTTCTAGGTACATTCTGTTCCAAACACTTAGAAACTCTCACATAGAAACTTTTTTTATAAAGCTTTAGTTTCCGCAATAGTTTCAGGTCCTTTCGAGGAAATATTCGTAATTGTAAACTTTAATTTAATTTAGTAGTTCAATGAAGAGAAATGGTAAAAAAGAGAAAAGAAATAGACAAAGGACATACTGCCTTCTATCGGCTGACTGTAGACGTGGAAGTGGTACTTGTTATTTTCTCTGTTCACGTGTAGATTGAGCTCGTGTTGTGGGAAATTCTTGTCAGAAAATTCATTGGTGACCTGGAGACCGAATTCAGTCGCTAATCCTAGTTTGCGTAGATCGACACCGACGTTGTAAAGCTGTTGCAGGCAACCCGGTTCTGAAACAAAATTTTATTCAAACGTTTACTAACGTGGCAATCCTAGGATCCTTAATCATCAAACTGCCTGAAGCTATATTGACTGTCATTAAATAAGTCATTCTAATACTGTCACTGTTTCGTTCAATACTATAAACAGATCTCTATGAACAATAATATTGTAGATTACTCTTTGAGATCATGTTTGACATTTGTTTCACACTTCTCAAAATACGGCGTGTGTGTCTGTGACACGACATTTATCGCATTTGTGTAATGGCTTACTAGCTTTCCTATTTGTATACTCTATAACATCTTAACTCCGATAAATGGATACTAACTCATTATTTAATTACTATGGATGTTTACTATTGTACATGTTGTTGCCATCTTTAATAATATAGCATTTAGCTTAATTTTTTTATTATATAACTAGCGGCCCGCCCCTGCTTCGCACGGGTATAAAATATATAAGTATAGGCTGTCACTTAGTGAAAAAAATGATTAAAATAGATCCAGTAGTTTTGATTTATTCATTACTGCCCGCGGCCCGCACGCGTTAAATTTGGAGTAAAACAATTCCCCTTTCCCTATACCATGAAGATTTCCTACTATCTTTGGAATATCTTAATTCATATAATACATTTTACCTAGTTCCTTTTTACATTTTTCTCTATGTATTTTATTTTTACAATTAATCCAATCGCTGCTAAATTATAAGTGCTATAGGGCGAAGCGCGGCCTCCGATGCGCTATTTATAGGCACGCGCCGCATATTAAAACTGTAATATCTTCGAAAATATTCATTTAAATTACATGCTGTAAACGGCCATATTAATCTATATTAAATCAACAATGTATTTAAGGTACTTAATTGGATAAGGATTGATGCTGTATTGCTTAAAATTGCTTCGAAAAGAGGGCGTTATCTTTCGTAAAAAGTAAATGTCAAAAAAATGCTATTGTGGATTATCCATAAGAGATAGACGTATACCCTCGAGGAGTTTTCTGTAGACCTTTTTAAGGTGTACAAATTTTTAATACATTATTTTGATAAATCTTGTAGTGTTCAGCCTGCGTTTGCAATGTAAGCGGAAAAAAATGTAATTATTTACGACACCACGTTAGAAACCTCAAAATTACAGTATTTCTCTACTCCATATTGACTGTTATTGTACGTATAAACCTTCCTCTTGAATCACTCTATCTATTAAAAAAAACCGCATCAAAATCTGTTGCGTAGTTTTAAAGATTGAAGCATACATAGGGAAATAGGGACATAGGGACAGACACAGAAAGCGACTTTGTTTTATACTATGTAGTGATATATAATCTGATACGTATTTAATGTATATATTGTTGAGGGCGTAATTAAAAAAAAATGGAAATGTCTGAAGAACTGAAGAACTACTCGTTAATGCGATTAAGTCTTATCGAATTCACGTACTGCAGTGACTTGTCATTTTTCGACGATTAACAGCTACCGCTCTATCTCACAGTGAAAAATACTAACTGGTTGTAACAAGTTTAGCGTTGACTTCAGCGTGTGCACATTGCTTCTTCTCTTCACAGTACACGTATGAGGTCTTGTATTCCAAGTTGGTGACTCTGAATTCTGCTACGTGGTTTCTTTCTCCATATGCCACGTTGATGAAGGTCTATAACAATTTAATGGAGTTTTTAGCTAAGCAACCATTTCTGTAACGAGTTCTGTGTACGTGCCCCGGCATAGTTATGTCTATAATATGTTGTGTAAATTGTTCTAAATACATTTATTGTGCTATAATCCGCACGGGTAAACCCGTGCGGATTATAGCAAAGGAGTTAGTTCTGTTGTATTGCTTGTAATATGGAATTCCGCAAAGTAACGCCTGCTTCTATAAAACATTTATTTTATGATCTGTTTAGATTTAGTTCAGCTACGTCATGTGTTATGTTAGCACGTATTTGGAATATACGATTTAAATTTCATTTTCAACTTCAACAAGAAACTTTTTTACATTTTTGTTCAATGCGATAATTGCTTAGATTAAAAAAAAATGTAAAAGCAGTAGGATTAGTGTGTCTGATTAATTTTAAAAGTATTCCTGTTGAAATAACATATTTATGTCACAGTCGGATTTTCATTTACCGACACATTGAAATATATGTTGTCCGCTAGTCTTTTGTTTGGCATTTGTATTTAGATGATTTTTGGACTTCGCAATTTCTTATTTCTTAGACAGTGTCTATTTATAGTGTTTTTGGTTCAGTGAAAACAGCTTTTTGAAAGCAGTGGCCTTGCAAGGCTTTTATAGATCTATAACTAAGTGATTACTAATAGGAGAGACTCGCGCGGGCTGAGTGCGATAAACAGCATACTAAGTTGCTCCGCATCAACTTTAAAGTATTTAAGTAAAAAGTGCGCCTATTTAAATAAAATTTTCTCCTAAATAATCTGCAAAAACCAGTGAATACGATAATAATTTTATATTGTCTAAAAAGTGTAAAAATAAGTGTAAATAACATTGTTAATTCAAGTGAATAAACTCGATCATATTTGCAACGGTCAAGAGCAACTGCACTCGGTCAACGACTGCCGCTCGCGTTCACGACCTTGTGAGTCATCGCGCTCGTTGCACATAATGAAATGCACTAGCTGTTTAAAAAATGTTAAAGAAGCCAACACCATCGTATGCAAAGCCTCAGCATGTAACAGGCGTTTCTGTAATAATTGTATTGATATCAGTACATTAACGCCTAGCCGCATAAATACATGGGTATGCCCAAAATGTTGTGATCAACAAAGGAAAGGGGTAGAAAACCGGGCAATTTCTGTGCCCTCAGGCAGTGATACGCAAAATGTCACGACGAGAATCAAATCGAATCTTACGCCTAACTTCTCAGGCAGCTCAGATGTTCAAAATCTCCTAACGGAAGTGAAGTTACTGACACAAGAGATTGCGTGTCTTAAAAATAAATTACAGGAAGCCACAACTTCGTTAAACCGATGTCATGAAAGGCTTGACATGTTCGGTGCCACAATAGCGTCAAATGAATCACGTATTTGTGACCTCGAAAACCGTAATCATGAAATTGAGATCTTGAAGAAAACTACTAGCGAACTTCAAACAGAAATCAATAAACAGGCTCAAAATCATCTTAAAAACGAAATAGAACTTTGCGGCATCCCTGAATCCCCCAATGAAAATGTGACTCACATAGCCCTGCTCGTAGCAAGGCAAATTGGAGTAGAACTGTCGGATGAAGAGATTGATTGGACAACTCGTGCTGGTCCTCGCGTCTTGTCGGCAACAAACTCGACAGGAAATGCAAGTAGACCCCCTCGTCCAATTGTTATGCGATTATTGCGGCGTATTAAGCGGGATGAGCTACTAAAAGCTTCTAAATCTCGTAGGAATTTTACAAGTGCTGATATGGGTCTTCCCGGTCCCGCACAAAAAGTATTTGTAAATGAACGACTCACGCACAGAAACAGAATGTTATTTCGTGAATGTAGAATTCAAGCAAGGCAAATTGGTTACAAATTCTGTTGGTGCAATAACGGGACTGTATACGTACGACAACGTGAAGGAAAATCAGCTACCCCTATATGGAGTATGGATGATCTACAACAGCTTATTGATAAATCAAAACCGTCTGAAACACCAATATTTTAGATTTTCGTATAATGTGTATAGTTTTAATTTGTGTAATATTGAACAAAAAGTAACTTGTAAAATTAAAGCTTGTTTATATAATTGTGTCAGTACAAAAATATCTATAGATCGCAATAAATATTTTGATGGCTTCTTTTTACAACGCACTATGGATCGGTACTTAAAAATAACAATAGGCTTATTTATTTGTTTAACAACGGTGTGTTATTATCAAATAACATATAATTATTTTTTTCTTAACTTAAAACTATCAAATTATTTTATAAGTCCTAACGTATCTTCAAATAAGGTCTTATTACATAAAATAGATAAAAACATATTTTTAAAATTACAACTTTCACAAAATATCACCCTAATATATAAATTAAATTTATATAGAATCTTTTATGTCTTATTTAATATATATTATATAAATTCTTTGCGGCGAACAAATGTTTTTATTACTATTTATTATATTTTTATACTCAGTTTAATAAAGATAAATAATAAATACTATTTATTATCTAAAATTTACTCGAATTCTATAGTCATAACACAGGAAAAAATCAGAAAGCTAAAACTCGTATTATTTAAAAAGGTGCAGAGATCGCTACTTAGGATACCAAAATATATCACTTGCAATGGATCCAAAAAATGTTAGTACTGACTTAGACTCAATACAGATCCAATGCCATACAATAGGTTACCCCGAATTGTGTAAAAATTTCTTGAAAACCGATTACACCTTTGTTGTGTTGACATTTAACATACGAAGTATCGAAAAAAATTTTGATAATTTTTATTTGACATTTGTACGACTTAAATTAAAAATCGACGTTATAGTTCTCTGCGAATGTTGGCTTAATGATAATTCAATTATACCGCAAATCCACGGATACACGTCATATAGCACCTCTAATGTAAGGAATCAGAATGGTGGTATTGTCATTTATGTACATAATTCACACAGTGTCACCTCTGACGAACCAATCTTTCACACTGATGCGGACTGCCTTCTAATTCGTCTAAATAAATTAGTTTCTATTGTCGGTATATATCGTTCACCCGCAAATAGGAACATAGATTCATTTCTCTCTTCCCTGAACAAATTGTGCAGTAATCTTAACCAAGAGCGAAATTTAATTGTATGTGGAGATATTAATATAGATATACTACCAACTACTATAACTAGCCGCTGCTCAGAATATCTCTGCCTAATTGCTGAACATGGACTTCTTCCTGTCATAACTGAGCCGACTCGTGGCGACGCATGTTTAGATCATATAATGGCAAGAACAACTGGTAAAGTAATCGGAGTAGTCTGCAAATCTGATATAACTGACCACGATATAGCTATTACAGGACTAACACTTCGCAAGTCAAACACAGAGAGACTACCTCGTAAAAGATTGAAAAGAAATGTAGAAGCCATTAAACAAGATATAATAAATGAAGACTGGTCTACCATAATAACTGACGACGTTAGGGTTGATATAGCAGTGAATGGTTTCATGTATCGATTATTGGAAATCTTAAATCGGCACACAAAAATTGTTACATTATCACGGTCAAAATACAACCTTAAACCCTGGATAACACCTGGTCTAATAAGGTGTATGAAACAACGTGATAATCTACACAGAAAATGTAAATCAAATGTCAAAGATGCAACACTTAAAATTACCTATACAAGATATCGCAATTTTTGTAATAATTTACTACGGAAACTTAAATTGGAATATGAAAAGAGGGAATTGGAAGAAAGTTATTGCAACACAAAAAAATTATGGAAGGCTATTAAATCCATCTGCCACCTAAAGAAATCTCATTCGAATACAGAAGAATTGCTCAATTCTAATCAAAAATTAGTATCCCTGAATTTATGTAATCACTACTTCGCAACATTGGGAGCAAATCACGCCAGTAATATACTCACTAATTTCTCGGTAACTGAACATGACTTGGCAACTAACATAAGACTTCCTAATTCATCAAAAAACTCTTTTTTTATGCAGCCCACCGATGAATTTGAAGTAGAGAAGCTAATATATCAGCTTCAAAGTGGGAAAGCTGCTGGCATTGATGAGATTGACAACGTTTTTATCAAACAAATAAGAACAGCTATCGTTAAACCTCTTACAGCTATCTTCAACTTAAGCCTAAAAAGTGGAGTCTTTCCAGAAGACTGGAAAATTGCTTTGGTGAGTCCAATTTACAAATCAGGCCCAAAAGACAAACCGGAAAACTACCGCCCAATTTCACTGCTGGGGACCTTTTCAAAATTACTTGAAAAAATTGTTAACAAAAGGCTAACGTCGTATTTGGAATCACAAAAGATATTATCTGAACGTCAATTTGGTTTCAGACGTAATAAATCAGCCGAAGATGCGGTACGTCTTCTTACATCTACAGTATCGACCATTTTAGACAAACAGAGTCACTGCATAGGAGTGTTCTTAGACCTTGCTAAGGCCTTTGATACTATTTCCATACCAATACTGATAAAAAAACTCGAGTATAGTGGTATCAGAGGAACAGCTCTTGAATGGTTCCAAAGCTACTTAACAAATAGAAGACAATGTACAAAAGTAGCCGATTTGATAAGCGAAGTACATAATATTAATTTCGGTGTCCCGCAGGGTAGTATACTTGGACCTACCTTGTTTACACTGTATCTCAACGACATTCACAATTTAACCCTTAAAAATACTGATATCATTTGTTATGCCGATGATACAGTATTAATCTTCAAGGGACTGACATGGGAAGAAACTTTTCGAAATGCCCAACAAGGAATTGATATTGTGTCTAAGTGGCTTAATAATAACCTACTTACTCTTAATACAACAAAAACACAATACCTGTGCTTCCATACTACCGCAGCCACCGCTTTTAACAATAACCAAACCCTAAAGATACACAGATGTAATATCACAAATGCTTCCTCATGGTCTCAATGCAACTGTGATGAAATTGGCAAAGCTGCCGTTATAAAATATCTTGGCGTTCAGATAGATCATAATTTGTCCTGCAAGGCTCACATTGCATTCCTTTCAGGCCGTATCCGCAAAGTCATTGGCATAATGAAAAAAATCCGCGATATAGCAAATATAAAAACGTTGACGTCTATATATATTTCACTGTGCCAGTCTCTACTCAGTTACGGTATACTATCATGGGGAGCTGCAGCTAAAACGGTCCTAATAGATGTAGAGAGAGCGCAACGGTCGGTTTTAAAAGTAATGCTTAAAAAACCTTACCGTTACTCAACTAAGCTCCTTTATGAAGAGAGCGGAGTGTTAACAGTTCGGCAGCTCTATATACTAAAGGCTACACTAACTAAACACAAATTATTAACAACAACCGATGCAGAGGCATTATTAGGCAAAAGGCTGTTTAAAGCTACGCTACCTAGCGTAAGAACCAACTTCGCCAGACGTTTTTCGCCCTTTGCTGAAGCGATAACATACAACCAAATGGCGAAATATTGCAACCTCAAACACCTTACGACGAGACAAGCTAAAATTAACGTTATGAAATGGTTAAAAACACAATCTTACGAGGAAACTGAAAATATATTTAAAGTAAATTTTGTATAAACTGCCGCAAATCCCTTTGATAAATTAATCCTGTGAATAAATATCATATATGTCCTTATGTATGTGTTCTTAAATATTTATATGTATATATATATGTATATTGCTTATATAATAATATTAATGTGTATATGTATGACTGTGTTTGTAAATGTATATATATATAATATTAGCAACTGCAATTATTTAATCTTCACTCCGCTACAGTCCGCTAGTAATGCTCTATAGGGAATCCTGATTTGGCCACTACGATACAGGTGTTCCTAGTGTGGTGGCCGCTAGACAACATATAATAAGTAAGCAATACAATATGCAATTTAATGTTAGCGTCGTAATAAGTTAATATAAGGATTGTGAATGTTGCATTTTGGAAAATAAAAACTTTATTAAAAAAAAAAAAAAAACAAAAAACTAATAGCTATTTTCACATTTAGTTAGCTGGTTAGTTTTGTAGATCGTGAAAGTTTTTTACCTCAACTCCTTGTTCGTTTCCTTCAGTAAGTATGGTGCGGATATACTTGAAGTTGGCTGGCTTTTGTTCCTCTTTCACCTTCAATGTGCCAGAACCTTCGATAATAGTCTTTTGTCCTTCTTGTTTGCTGATAAATGATGTGCTATAGAATATAAAAAGATATTCAATAAAATTATAACCAGTTTAAATACAGGGACTAGGTTGCTGAAAATATGCTTTATAAGAAAGCTCAGAGTTTGAGTCAGAGTATCTCTACGTGAACACTATAGGATAAAAATATAAGTGGATCCGTAGAAGAACAAAATTTACCTAGCACAGGGTATAGCGAAGCTGAAGTGGTATATTCCAAGAAGAAATGTGCGTTCTGGTCTTAATAGCATTTGGAATATGCGAAAAGCGAATGTGAATCAAAAAACTAAGGTCGTGTATCTTCCCAATGCAAGTAATATTCGCGAATGGAAACCTACGATCCCAAAAGACATTTTTAAAACCACTGCTACCAGTATAGCCATATAAAAAATAACTTCTTTAAAGCGATACATATTACTTGCGATGTTCCCTTTACTATGAAAAAAAAAGAAAACTCTAAAGTTCTTTTGGACTTCAATAAAGTTTTTTAAAACAATAAATAAGAATTTACCTTCCACTTAAGACGTTCTTGTTGTCATTTGTAGCTTGGAATTCTAACCGTTTACCGCTTCCAGCAGTTTTGCTCGATATATCAATATTATAATTCTTCAATCCAAGAGATTCAGAAGTAGCGTGAACCTTAACAAACAGGTCCTTGTCGAAGCTAAATTCAGATGTAGATTCATATTCGAAGCTTCCACAGTTCTCTAATTTAATTTCCATACGACCTGCTGTCGGTTTGATAGCAATTCCCTTGAAGTATATCCTGTGAAAGTAAGCTATATTAGTAAATAAAGTTATTAAAATAAGTAATACCCCGATATTTAAAAAAAAGAATAGTACTCAAAAACACATAATAAGGTCACGTGCGGATTTATTAGTTTAAAACAGTCTAGAAAGAGAGAGAGGGATTTATCCCGCACTTTCCGGTGAAGAAAAACGTCATAAAGAAACCTCTATATGTAATTCTAATGCGCAATGAAGCAGCATAGTGACTCTTAACTCGAACCCTGATCTTTGAAAAAACCCTACATGTATAAAAGATCTTAAATAAATGTCCGTGTGCAACCAAATCATAGATCCCTTTGCTGGGTAAGGCCGCTACTCTTGTTTGAAAAAAGGGTTTGGAGCTAAGACCCACAATGATGCTCGAATATGGATTGACCGATTACACATATCTTAGCAATCCTCTACAATTATACAGGTTTTCCATCACCATTAAGATCACGAAGAATTATAAATAACAATTAAGACCATTTGTTTCTAGAGAAAAATCAAAGGAGCTTAAAACCTCACGTACTGGTTAGAGATCACTACTTCTTTCCTCATAATTAAATATTTATGTTTAGTCACATACCTAGTGACCTTAGGCGATGAAGGGTTGGAGTATTTCACGTCAAAGACGGGCTGTGAACTCGAGTAGACCACGACACCTTCAGATTTGTAGGTCTTACCGTCAGCATCGATGATAAATAGACTGTTGTATGTGTCAGGAGATGGGTTCTGTAAGAGTAAATTAATTATTTATAATTATAAAAGAGAAAGTATGTATGCATGTTTCTTATAGACACCGAATCGGCTGGGCCGTTTTTAATAAAATTTTAAGACAATCCATTTATTTATTATTTATTTATTTATTTATTCCATAGAACTACCAACAGACCAACATATGTAATTTAAGTAATACGGATCTATGTTATAGCGTTGTTAGTAACATTTAAGTCTAATTAGAGGCAGTCACAGCGTGCTTAATAGGTAATAAACGCACAATAACTATTATAATTAAAAATAAAAAAGAAAAGCAAAATTTAAATAAAATATGAAATTTAACAAACTTAATGATGACAATAAGTCCATTCTCTTTGCAAAGATTTATATAATTGTTTTTGAAAAAGTCCAATCTATCACTAATATCTATTAAGCTGTTCTTATTAACAAATTCATTCAATTGCCTGCACAGCCTGGGTATCAAAATAATGATGTCTTAAGTCTGTTTTGTACTTTTTATGGGTAAATAAGTGTATGGGATGTCGACGAAAGCGAGAGGGAATCTTAATGAGTATTTGGATTAACAGTTCTGGGTTGTCAATCAATCCATTTAAAAGCTTATATAAGAACAACATGTCATTAATTAGTCGTCTGTCTGATAAGGAATTCATCTTGAACATGTTAATTCTCATCACATATGGCAAACTTTTGTTAAATCCTGTCAGGCACAGGATCTAACAAAACAGAATAGACCCACTGTTAATTTTATAAAGTTTCGTAGCGATCGGAGCATTTTTTAAACTGTAAATAATAGTTTTGTTGCGAGGATAATTCAAAACCAGACTGAGTCACAGCAACACGTGGCTGGGCTCCTAGTTTAAAAAAAACCTAGTGTTGAGTACTAGCAGTGATAAGTTTTTAGGGAACATAGACATAAAAAATTTCTACGCTTTCACTGCACTTGATTTTTTAGAAATTTCTCGGTATATCTTATTAAAAAAATTAAATAATAATCCATAATAAGTGTTTAGTTTGCCAAATTTAGGACTTTTTTCTTTTATAAGTATAAATTTCTGAACCAGCAATGAATTGAAAGCATCATATGTATTACTATAAATATCTGTTTACCTTTGCGTTTATTTTCAGTTCGAAGTTCTTGAGTTTATCATTTTGTGGAGAGTTGGCAGAGAATTTCAGATCAAGTTCCTTTTGGCCGGAAGAGCCTTGGACACGTATGGTTGACACTTTACCCTTGCCGTATTGAGCATGCACATCCAGTTTGCCCGATGTTTTGTCACCTGTAAGAATCGGGTCAATTATTGTCAGTTAGGGTTTTTGCAGATTAAATGTGTAAGCATGAATCGGTGACTGGATATTCATTTAAAGAATGTTTTTATACACAAAATAAATTGGCTTATCTAAGCTATAAAGTCAACCAGACTCAAGGTCTGTCTGTGCTGTACCAATCTGTGACAGCCCAGCGATGAGACTATGCAAGTCTTTCAACAGGGCTATAAGTTCAAACCCCGGGTAGGCAATGAGTTTTCTAATTGATAATTGCAATTTATCACATGATTTTTAATGAAAGAAAACATCGTCAGAAAACATGCATATCTCTAGAGAATTTTGCGAATATGTGTAACCTACAAATCCGCTTTGGAGAACCGTGATGGTTCTAAGCTCTTTTTCCTTTCCAAAGGCCGTTGCTTTTCAAGATTCCTCTTATTTACATAAGACAAGCCGCAATCATTAGAAGTAAGCTTTAAATACATAATTTATACTTACTACTGTCATCGACCTTGTAGGTGGTGTCAATGATCACGGGGTCCACGTGGGGAATAATAATCTTGAGCTTGGTATTACCATCCTTGAGATCATATTTACCATTTGATTCCAACTTGTAGAGATCTGCGTTAATCTGTACAGATTCTAATAAAGTGATCTGCAATGAATCAGAATCATATTAATTTTAACTGATCACTTTATTACTACTATCCTAATGAATATCGAATATTGACACAATTAAAGAATTTTTTATTAAAATTCATTTTCCTACTTCACTCAAACAGCTGTGATAGCCTAGCGGGACCGTGCGACTTTCTAGAGACGACATAGGTTCAAGCCCCGGGCAGGCACCAATGAGTTTTTCTATTAAAACTTATGTGTCTAATTAATAATTGCAATTTATCACACGCTTTTCGGTGAAGGAAAACATCGTGAGGAAACCTGCATATCTCTAGAGAATCCTAGGGATATGTGTAACCTACCAATCCACATTGGAGCAGCGTGGTAGGTCTTAGCTCCAATCCTTCATCACCAATAACGGAGAAAGGAGGCCTTAGCCCAGAAGTGGGCATAGTAACAGGCTGTTACTTTACTTTACTCAAACAGAGTCTTTAACAGAACTGGAGTGGATTAAACTCTAGTTTAGCTAGTTAGTAGGAGCTATTGCGATCTCTGATCATAAAATTTAGTTGGTTTTTGTCTTCCAATTTAAATAAACTGTATATTTGGTAATTGTAAAAATTAATAGGTTGACTAAAACTGATAAGACGCAAACATTTTTTAAAATATCGATATTTAGTCTCATGGGGTATAAATAGTAAATTGTGATTAATATATAGATAATAACAGTAATAGTTTTAAGTATAGGCATAACGAGCGTATTTGGATCGTATATATTCAGACGAGGTATAGCACAAATTTGGTGAAAATATATTTGTGCTAGATAGGATAAGTAAGTGAAAAGGCTTTATACTCTTAATTAAATGATATAAAAATCTAGCCTATGAATTTTTACAGATAATTTTCAATATCACAATCGAAAAACCCATTTTGTGGGATTATACTTGCCTCAGCGGCCTTACTTTCTGGTTGAAGATAATGGAAGGTGGAAACCCATTTAATATCATGCGCCTTCTCGAACGGCAAACGTAAAGACACTGTGTGGTCATCAAAATACCTGTTTTAAAGAATACATATTTAAATCAAGTGTAATATGCTTATAAGTAAGGCATATAATAAATTGAAGATTATTTGGATGATAAAAAAAGCCTGGATTTGAAAATCCTTTCAGCTTCATACAAGACAGCGGTTTAAAAATATATAATTGAAAATATTTAAAAGATTGACCGCCGAGTTTCTTGCTGGTTCTTCTCGGTAAGAGCAACATTCCGAACCAGTTGTAGATTCATTAATCATATTGGTGGTAGACGATTTAAAAGTTTTTGAAATGGCTTATTTGTATAAAGATTATTTTGATTAGATTTGTCCATGCACCATGTCCCTCATGAAACGAATTCTGCGTGTATCAGGTATGAAAACGGATAGTGCACTTTTTTATTTAGCATGAGATATATTTTCTATTTACTTAATTGGGGATTATAGCAAAATATATTATTATAACGTTTGTAGACTACAAAATATAAGTAAAAATTACATGTAAACTACATTTTTTTTAAGTATATGCCATATCAAATGATAATAATCATTGAAACAACATTAATGACCTTAAAAACGAAAAAGAATTGCTAACTTACTTGCTTACTCCCGTATTAGGTAGTTCTATTAGGAACGTTCCAACCACCTCCAAAGCTAAATCATCACCGTAACTTGTTTTCAGTCTAAAGACATCATCAACTTTATCTCCCTCTGCGTAAGTACCACTTGCATCTAAAATGGCTTTTTTCGGTATCAAATTTCCGCTGACTTCACTCTAAAACAAAACATATTCCTATGAAAACTCGTGGTTTAAATATACAAATAAAGAAATATAACT
The DNA here is from genome assembly GCA_947086505.1 of Morpho deidamia. Taxonomy (NCBI): domain Eukaryota; kingdom Metazoa; phylum Arthropoda; class Insecta; order Lepidoptera; family Nymphalidae; genus Morpho; species Morpho deidamia. Next base: position 19,714,578 of record CAMTZC010000008.1, read on the forward strand.
ATTATTTAAATTCGAAATGGTATCGGAATTTTTTTGTAAAACTTTACAGTATAAAACTTTCACATTTAAATTTTTTAAATAGGTTTTACATTTTTCAAGGTTTTCGGAGAATTGTTTAGGAACATCTCGTCAAATCTACATATTCCTAGGAATTTTCTGTGATATGTGTAACTTGTCAAATTCGAATTCAAATTTTAAATCATCTTTACAAGCTGTATCCGTGACTTCATTTGGTTCGTTAATTCTTACAATATCCTCAAACATGTTTTATGTGTGTTCCTCAGTTTCTAGTTGTCTGTCCACTAATAGAACAAGTATTAAGTTTCTTATTTTGGGAATGGACGAATCTGTGTGTAATTATTTCATATATTTGTTCCTTATTATTTTGATTTATAATATGTTTTATTAAAAAAATTAAATTAGTATATCTAAATTGCATAAGGTAAATTAAAAGTTACGAAACTTAACAATTATTAGTGATGGTGGAAATGGTGGAATGGTGAAAAGCAAGATGGTTCAATACCTTGAAAGCGAAATCACTCTTTTCCCCTTTAGGAGCAAGTTTGAATGTAAAGGAGTTATGAAGATTCTTTCCGTTGTTGATGTTAAACTCCAGCTGTCCTTCCAGGTCTACCGTTTCTTTGTCCCAGTTGGTATTTGTTACTTTAGACTTATACTTGATGGTTGAGGCTGAACCACCACGTTTGGGAGCATCGGAAAATAATACTTCAGCGTGACCATTGAAAACCTGTATGAGATTATTATATTTTTACACTAGTGAAGTTTTAGACTTTGCCCCCTTATTATTTTTAATTAGCTGTGCCAGCGGCTTCGCCCGCATGGAAATCAGCGTGTCACATTTTTTTTTCTAGAATACTAATTTTAATAATAAAAGTAGTTATTGTGAGTTAACCATGGGAGATAGAGACATGCTATTGCGGACTTTTTTGTAGTATTTTTGTAGATGTACAATTCTCTAGTACATTACTTTAGCGTATCTTTGCTGGTTTACGCAGTGCGCGTGACTAAAGGTCCCAGCAAGCAAGTTTTTTAACAACTGCGCGATCTCTTTAACACAATTTACATAATACCGATATGTATTATATACTTCAGCTATCCGGAAGTATTGCACTATTTTTTGGTGAAAATCGTACAAAAATCCGTTCAGTAGATTTTGAGAAAATCGATTACATACAGACAGACAGCTTTTTGGGACTTTGTTTTATAATAAGTATAGATTTCTGAATAGCTTTTAAGAGACACATATATTTCAATTATATGGCGTAAGAGATCAAAATGCTTTATTATGTTTACGATAACTGACGTGTATAAGTTGATATGGATTAATACTGTACGCGTCTTAATAGCTTTGTAAATACCGCATCCTGAGTCTATACACACGCGGTGGTGGTTTTAGAATACGTTATTGATGGTTGACATATACAAAATCTTAATACTCACATTATTGTTTTCAGTAAAATCTCTATCTATCTTAAAACTCAAACAGCGTTCATCAGGCAGAATGACTTCGACGCTGGCGTGATTCTGCAGAGCATTCTGATAATCTCCATGCAAGTTAAGTTCTGTGCATTTGCCGCCGTATTCGAGTTTATTTCTGAAACAGAATAACATAAGCTTTAAGGCAAAACCAGATTAAGGTCTCTTCAAAAGAGTTAGATTTAATGGTAGTAATAAATAATACTAATATAATAAAACTAATAATGTCAAAGGCCTTGGAATCTATTAAGTTCACATTCAAACTCAAGTAAATTTGTAAACAAGTGCTTTCAAATCTACTGCTGGTTCTGAAACTGTTCTGTTCTGGTTTTTTCTACCGAGAAGAGAGGAAATATACAGTTGCTTTTTTCAAAATATAATTCTTATAACTAGTTACATTTAGTCACTACTATCTTATGCAAGTTCGAAGATCAACTATATTCATTCTTCTATCGCATTCTTATCATCTATGTAATCCGCAAAAGAATAGTAAGCTTTTTGTATCAGCCTTCTTTTAATTTTTTTTTAAACTGCTGTAATTGTTATGTAAGGGTTTCAATTATTTTTTCAGATGACACTCTAGACTTAGTGTATCTATGTGTAAAAAACTATAGTCTCATTCTTGTACTTGCATTATTATAGCTTGTATAGTTATAGCTTGCATAACTATAGCTTGAAAGGTATTTAGGATAAACATAAATTTTATATATTTACATGGTTTTTATTTATGACTTACTTGCTATCAATGAGTTTATCAGTTTTCTTATTAGCAGTACTGTAATGTACTTTGTCGTTGTTATCCTTTCCGAAATTAAGGTAGACGTCCACATTTGCATTATAAGTTGGCTCTTTGACTGTGAATTTAGTTTCTGCTTTGATAACACGATCAGCCTGTAGAAAAGAATGATTTATATTGGATTTTATCTGTGCTATTTACATTTTACAAATACAATATATAGTTTTTGGTAATTTCTGTTTATTTCTTCACTTAAAATATTGTATCTAAATTTGATGATAAAGATCATGCTCTTTGGATTTCGTTGTATATTAACATAAGGTAGAAAGTTTTAAGAAATGAAACGAACGAAACGAAAAGAAACTGCACGATTTCTTTTCCAAAGTATGAAAACTGACTTAAATATAACAAAATAAAATAAAATTGATTATATTTATATTCGTCATTAACCTTACCGTCTTGAAATGCACCATAATGTTTCCGTTCCCTATACCATCGCTTTCAGTCACTTCGAATTGACCATTTGCGGCGATAGCGTCTTTAAGATTGAATTTAAGCTGTCCATTAGTCTTGGCGCCAGTGGTGATTTTAAGTAAATAGTTCAAGAGTTCTCCCTTTGAGCTCGAAATGGTAGCATGGGAGGAGTACAGCTTATTAGTTTCGATGACACCAATGTCGAACCTATAAGAATATTTTATTTTAAAAAGCTTGTTTAAAATAAAATTTTGCGATATAAAAAATATTTATTTTCTGTATCGTTATTATAATCTTCTCTCTGTATTTTATCGATGACTTAAAGTTTGTGTGAAATATTTTAATATTTACTTCCATTTTTACTAAGATTATATTTAATTAAGTACAGCTATAATTCAAGATTGTAATCTGAATCATAGACACTTACTTTATATCTTGATCTTTGCCGGATCCAGAAATTTTGAAATGTCCAATAGCACCAACATTAACATCGTTTGTTTTCATCTTATGAAGTACTACTCCAGACAGTTCATATTTACCAATATTCTTAAAATCAATGTAGTTCTCGAGATTAGATTTTTCAGGGGTAACGATGTCTCGTTTGATTAAGCCTTCGACGGATTGTTTGTCAAAATTGATAGCCCATTTAACACTATAATCTCCAGGTTTCTTTATTTGCGTGCGCCCCTCTAGATCGAAATATGCTTTTTTATCTAAGTAAAGTCCACCAAATTCCAAATCCACCTTCTTGGGATCAACTTCTAACTCGAATTTCAGTTGGAATGGCAGTGCGTGAATTTCAACTGAAACAAATCTTTTATATGATTACCAGTTTTAACCATTATGCGAATTATTTATTACGTTCAAGGGCAATGGAAATCCTTATTATTAATAACATATTTTAAAATCAGTTAAATCTTTATTAAATAAAGTTAGCTAGTAATTAACTTACACTTATTTTTCGTCATTATGGTGAATTCTTCTGCTGAAACGTGATGGCGTTTGAATAATTGATTGAAAGTCACACGGTTGTGTGGACTACGACAATCTCCGCTATAATAAAGATCAATGTCATTGTGGTTAACCTGTGAACAAAATATATAATATAGTACTTAATAATACTTAGAGAAGAAAAATATTATTAGATCAATTAATAGAAATAATTATATTAATATTAGAATAATTATTATCTTGCTAGATCCGTATGAAGTTTGAACTATAAAAACTTACATCTCCAGCATTTTCAAAGTGCCCGTTTAATTTGAAGTTAACGTAGGGATTCAATGTATTCTGGAATTCCAGTTTCACATCATGATTCTTCAAAGAACCAGAAAGCATTACGCTTTGTTGTCCTTTCATTAGCTTCAAGTCCATATCGAGCCCTTTAGGTTCTTTATTAAGGTGACCCAGTACCGTGATAGCTTCGTTACTGTCTGGGAGGTTGAACTGCGAAATAAATATTATTAATATTATTTTTTATAGGACTGTGTAACGCAATGGTTTTACTCAATGTTCTGAAAAAAAAAATTGAAATTATGACATAAAAAATATACAAAAGGGCCCAAATAAAAAATAAAAAAAGTAAAATGATTTAATCTAGATATAAAAATATTAGGCTTAGATCATCAATCGCACTGTTGAGCCAAAATATTTAATGTTTGTAAGAAACTTCTAGCCTAAATACTAAACTTCGAGCCTACCTTAACACCTGACACTGTATATTTTACGACAGGTCCATTAGTTTCTTCAATTATTTGACCTTCAACGTTTATATTCTTTTTCGGGCTGCTAGGTAGCTGGTACTCTAAGACTGGTTTGTAAACGTGACGCCTATCGTTTCCTTCAATATTAACTCCTACTCGCCCGTAGTAGATTGCTTCGTCCATTTTCGCTTTCATCATAAGAGCGTATTCATTTGACTTGGTGTAAACAGAAAATTGACCATATAAAACCTTTACAGGAGAATCGAGGCTCAATTTTACTGTCCTTTCTTCTTCATTGAATATTAAATCAGCTGAGACTTCTGTTCTTCGGTTTTTGGATCCTGAAAATATATTGATTTCCTTGTTATCTCTGTTTATTATTAAACCTAGTAGTTCTTTGTAGTAGTAATATTTATTTGTGTTTATTCATACCTTCGGCATCAAATAACAGTTCGAAACCAGATCGGCCATTGACATTGCGGTGAACAACTCCTTTGATGTGATATCCTTTAAGATCATTCTTTTCTAGTACTAAATTTAATTTTGACGATCCAACGAGCGGGAATTTTGCTAAGTATTGTGCAACCGAATTTTGAGATTTTTGACCTGCAATTAAAATTAAATATTATGTATTCGTTAAAATATGTTTTTAAAAGTGCCGTTTATATGATTAGTCCTATTATTATTACTACTACTTATATTGTAGCACCCTACTATTCTTATCACCTTTTAGATTTTACTATCTTTTTCTTATAATTATTACCCGAAACTAATATTCCAATAGCTTCAGTTAAAGAATTAGAATCTCCATTCCTCATCATAATTCTCCTGCCCTTATCCCACTCCAAGTGGGGTCGGGACAACATGCTACAAACATGTTGTCATATGATTTGGCTACGTATTTTAGACGTCAGGCTGCCTGCCTGACGTCACCTTACCTTAGTCGCCTTTTATGACACCTCGGTAAGAAATGAGGGTGGTCTATTCTATGCAGCCGGATACCACACGGCATTAGAATCTCCATTCCTAGTAGTATTAAATCAAATTAATTTTACAATAAAACTATTTATATATATGATAATAATAGTGATATTAAAGGATATAAAAAAAATCTTCATACTAATCTCAATAAAAAAAAACCACAAAAATATGTATTTTTTTAAATTAATACTTACCAGAAAACGAGAATGGCAAAGTTAGTTTTCCATGCAAAGTCAATCCTAATACTTGAGACAACTGATCGAAACTTCCAGAATATTCAGTCTTCTCATTGCCAGCTGTAATTGGTGTTTGCTTTTCTAGTTGACCCTTTTCAGAAGTAAAGAACACCAAATCGCTTGATGCGGTAAGGATCTCTTGTTTGTCAACAGGCAAACCCCACTGAAGATCAAATCCATTGCCGCCTTCTATGGCCTTTGCAATAACATGACTACCAGTGGATGAATGGAGGTTGGCGATCACTTTAATACCAGTCGATACGGAGCCAGCGTCAACGAGCATAGATAGAGAAATTTCAACATCTGTGCTTGGGATCAACTTTATATCAATTTTGGCAGATTGTGGATTTCGAAGACATTGACGGACGTCTACTGATGAGGAGACATCCATACGGCCAGTAACAGCACCTACGGCGTCAAGTCTCAAAGGAAGACCCGTAGATGTTGGATATGCTAACTCAGCATCAAGGAACAGAAGGTGTCCACGTAGTTCTTGCTGTAATAATGTAAAAACATTTAAATAACTTAATTCATAAATAATGCGTCTATTTTATTTAGCAAGAAAAATTTTTATTAAGACGTTCAAACTATTTGATATCTCAATAGTTATAGGTCAATATTCAGAATATTTTAAAAACTAAGTTCAATCTTAGCTTCAGTATAAAATCATTTTTGATTTTAGAGTGTTAAATCATTTTATATAAATTCTTTACCTGGAAGTTTTTCATCTTATTAAAGCCCTCATTTATGACTTTCAAGGATTCATCAAGGAAGTTGTTAACATCAAAACCTTTGCCATCACCCAGTGACAAAAATACGGCGTCAGTACCAAACAGTTTCATGTACACGTCTAAATCGAGTTCATTATTATAGGGAGTTGACTCAGGTTTCACCTAAAAATTTAATTTTATAATTATTTTCAAATGGTCAACATATATGAAGTAGTAGATTTTAAAAGTCATAATCATCATTACACAACCTTCTTACCTGTTTATCAAAATTATCAACTTCACTCTTTATAGAGCGGCGGCCTCTAACACTTTTACTCGCTTTGTCTGTTGACTCATCGACTTTAGCTTTTATTTCGTCAAAGAGCTCCTGGGGGTCTTTTGTGCGGAAGAGACCCCGTGGACCTAGGAAATGTTCGATCACACGATCCAAATTACCTTGACGACCTCCAACCTACGGGAATAAAAAAATTCGATACCTTTTCACAACAAAAAACTTAATTCAACTTTTAGTTTAGACAAAACACTCAAAAAATAGAATTTAATATAGATGAATAAAATCTAGAACAAGTAATGCCTATTAATTATATATTGGAGTTGCTAATCGAATGTATTCATAGCAATTTTTTTTCAGAAAGAGTAACCAATTTATTGTTGATACTTTATTTTAGTCGGAAAAATTTCCGAAACAGCGGTGGTTCCGTAGATTTAATTATAATTATAAAAGTTTCTGTTAAAGTATAATAAAGTTCATTTGAAGTAACATAACCACATAATACAAACCATAACATAAAGAAATAACCACAGCATAGAACAAGGTTTATAGGAATTAAATTTATTATCAGAAAACTTGTTTATAGCGGTATAAAAATTATTAAAAGAAATTACCTCGAGTATGTTAACATTGTGACCGAAAACTTCAGCAGTGAGATTGAGACTAACGGACCTCGGCAAGAAGGAGTCCTGAGAATAAATGACGGATTGCTCCATATTTCCACCAATTCCGAGAGCATCAACATTGTAACTCATTTCTCGGTAGAAAGAGTACTTCCTAGAAGTGGAAAGTTATAAAAACTATTGGAAAAAATGGAAACAGAGAATTCAAACTTTTAAAGATTATTAGAAATCAAAGAACATATCTTTAACGATCGATTTTGTTGATTACATTAATAATGTAATCAACAAAAGTTACATTAGTAACACAATAAACATCTATATCTACATCATCCTCCTGCCCTCATCCACTCTAAGCGGGGTCGGCGCAACATGTTACAAACATGTGGTCATGTGATTTGCCTTTGTATTTTACGACCGGCCGCCTGCCTGACGTCAACTTACCTTAGTCGCCTTTTACGACATCTCGGTAAGAAATGAGGGTAGTCTATTCTATGCAGCCGGATAACACACGGCGTAATAAACATCTATATCTACATCTTCTTTACACTCTTAATGTATCTCTTGAAAATTATAGATCCCGTTATTGTCTTATAGATCTCAATTAGTTACGTAAATGCCATAAAAAATCTTTATTACATGAACATTATGATTCAATTTAACATGTTATTACTCTTATCAATAAGAACTTCATCCCAGTTCTTTTCAAAGGAGAGTATTCCGAATATTGTTAATGCTTTTGGCAATTTGAAAATCTCTATCCGAATCGAAATCCAAGCTAAACAAATGAGGTTAGTACTTAATATAATTACTAACCTTAATTGTTTAGCTTGGATTTAATAAATCATTGCTTATTTTCTTCACATCTTCTGCTATTTCAAATATTAACTAATATTAGATTATTATTGATATATATGAAATATTATATCATATTTCTGCTATATCTAATTCTAGTTGTTCTACTACAATATTTACCTGTCATCGACATTATATTTGTTGGGAATGCCGATAACTCCGTAGTGTAATTTTGCAAGTTGCTTGTCAGGGTTGGCAGAGGCACGAATATGACGGAGGGATGTTGAAATAAATCTCGCCACTGAAAAGAATGTTTTGTTTATTATGTAACATTCAACAGTAAGATCGACCTAGAATAAAGAAACAATAATACTAATGATTTTCTGAATTAATCTTTTGTCTTCTCTTGTATATACAAATTGAATTTATTGTATTTTTTTTGTATAACATCATTTCAATCATTTATGGACGGGAATCGTATACCTTTATCTAAAGTAATCATACCTTGATGGACGGGTTCGGAATCGAGAAGATTCTTAATCTCGTTGGCGGATTTTCCACAAGGGCAACTAATCACGGCGAGATAGGCCTTGATGCGGATTTCGGAATCCAACTGACGGTTCTTCATTAAATCCAAAGCGGTCTTCTTCAACTACCAAAAAAAGAAATTTGGACAGTGAATTGTCTAATCGCTCTCGCACTTACAGTCATTCTAGATTTTATATATGTTTGTCCCCAAAATGAAGACATAGAACGTCTAATATCCGAGATTAACGCTACAGACGAAATAAACCTTCCAAATTTTGCTTCACGTATCTAGCAGTGAAGGGTGCACATCAGTAACAACTATAGATCTTATTGGATAGATAGTGATAGTGATATATTTAGATAGTGATAGAAGAGATAGAGTAGTATCTTATACTATTCTAACAGACAACATGGCACTTTTGGTCTATTTAGATCCAATTTAGGCTGTTGTCTAAGCCATCAGTTTCAGATTTATATTTGTGTTACATGGTCACACGGATGTAATTGTATTGTTACTTACCTTAGACGCACAAGGATCTGCTTGGAAGGCTTCGAGGGCACTAACGCGGACTCTAGCTTTAACATTGTGGTCAACAGCGCAGTACGCCAGCTTGTCGACCAAACTATCTTCCAAATGACGAATATTTCGGATTCCCTTTAGGATAGCTACAACCTGGTGAAAATAAAACCTTTTTTTGTATAAAAAAAGGTCAAAAATAACCAGAACTATGTATATAATACAAAAAAATACTGATTTGAATGAAATCTCAATTCTACTATAAATTTTTAGATCACACAAAATACTCTACTAAATATGGATTCTATTTAGAGAAATATGGCTTAATAATGTATATTAACTTACGTTGTCTTCTTCCAGTTTGCTTTTAGGCTTGCAGTTCTGAAGCTTTGAAATGAATTTCTTACTAAGTTCGACTATACCATCGGTTTTTTGGGAGTGGCAGTTGTGATCGCGACAGTATGTCCCTGCGAGTGCCCCCACGCCTAGGTAAACTTGTTTTGGTACGTTGGGAAGATCCAAAAGACTCTGTAAAAAAGAGATAAATTAATTATATTTTTATGGCTACCAAATTTTCAATCCAATTTTGATGGTACATATGTAGGTATTTAAAATAATAAATTAAGTGAAAATACAATTAACAATCTTGAATGGATAAATATTTTCGATACTCACTGCGGCTGCCTTGATTGCATTACTCGTTACGTGCCTGGCGTTGCCTAATGAGAGAAAGACAACTTTTTCTTCAATTTCATCCAACTGTTTGCTTTTTAGGATTTGTATCGATGCCTCAATGCTGTAGCCTGTACCGGCACGTAAAAGCGCATCCAGGAATACACGTCTAAATTCAAAAAATATGCATGTAATAGAATATATAATTTATATAATCACATCGTAACATTAGCCCCATAATATTGCGCATTGGTAGACTACCACTGCTAATTACTGCAAAAGTAGCATGAAGGTAAGAGATTGGGATAGCAGAGATAAGTAACATAAGTTCGACTGACGTAGAAATGCCTGGACGAAATCTATAATCTGGATATCCATCGGGCGAAGAAGATTATCGGTATTTCATTTGCATAAATTTAAAAATAATAATGAAAACTTACTTTTCCAAATTGCTTCCTTTCACTTGTCCAAAAACTTTTATCAAATCATCCTTATTGGCTGTTCGGAAAATCTGAAGAAAAAATTGTACCAATTTTTAATGACGTGACAGCAGACGAAGAAAGGGGAATAGAAAAATTCAAATTTGTTTGCAATCTTACCCTGACAATTTGAGCAAAAGTGCCCGCAGATTTGTAGCTTGCTGCATGGCCAAGAGTTTTACAAGTTTCCTTGACAGCGTTCAAAATATTTTGAGCACTGCTTTGGCTGGCTGATCCGTCGTGGGGGGTTTCGAAAATAATCGTGCGGCTGACGGGACAGTTTCCTTGAAATCAAAAGATTCATATAGAAGGTATAACATAAACACGAACTATATAATAATACTGGAGATGTTCTAATTTTTGACTGGTGAATTATGACTATAATATTGTAGATTAGTAATAGGTTATATCAGAGGTCGCCAACGCGGCGCCAGCGGGAGCTACTGCGCCCTGCAATAAATTTAAGTGCGCCCTTTAACTAATTTTTAAGTTTAACTAGCCTTTAAGTTAATTTAGACAAGAAATAAAAAATTAACATGTTTTATAAATATGAATATTTCAAAAAATAGTTGGCGCCCGCCTTGACTGACTTTTTAGATCATTTAGACATGTCACTCATACATTAAAAACGTTGCTGACCTCTGGGTTAGATGGTTAGATGTAGTTAACAATTTCAAAAGCGTTACAATAAGCCACTTCTAGTATAATACTTGTTTGAATGATAATGAATAAAGGTTTTTTGGACCAAAATATTTACCTGCAGCTCCACCGGCTTTAGTGGTGCTGCTGAGAGCCAGCTTGGTGATCACTTCAGCTCTAGCGCCATTTTCACCAACAGAGAAAGGTTTGTAAAGGTACTGTTCGGTCGCTGCTACCTTTTCAGGTATGCCGTTTTGAACTTTAGATTCCACGTTCAATATTGATTGCAGGAGTTGTGTGTTTTTGATTTCCTGTAAAAGTGTTTGGTTTTAATTTTTATGTTTATTGAGTAGGGAATTCACCTCCCTAGGTGGGATAAAGCATAGTTACAAACATTTCCATTGTTAACAGTTATATATACTAAGATTTCAGACAGTATAATTAAATTTTGACCAACCAAGAGATAAAAGCAAAAACTTTGATGTTTGAATTATTATCTATGCTATGCTGTTTGCTGCTATAGCCGAATAGTGAAGTCGTTTGTATTTCAATAATAGAATCCAAATGGTTCGATTCCGATTATATTAGAACCTGATTAGATAAGTCAAGTAAAACCACTTTGTAACTTGATACTAACCGCAGTGGGGTTGTAGACGGCTGTGATGAGTTCATTCCTGTGTTTTTCGCGGTGAGCGCATCTGCTCAAGTCCCGACTTCTATGAATTAAAACGGCCGAGCCTTCTTGCGATGCGGATACTTCAGTGACGCACGTTCCAAAGACGTCAGTCTGAAAGTATAAGACTTAGCAAAACGGAATTTTGATATACAAATCAAGTCAAAAGAAGAAATGCTGGAGCATTTCTTCTTTTTAAACTTTTTTTTCAAATTTTTAAACTAAATCAAATCAGCTCCTACGTGCTAGTTGTTTCAACACAATAAGAATTCCATAGTTTGATTTTATTGCTTACAGATTTGCGCAGGACTGATATCTCAACTTATTGTTAGTGTATATACATTGTGAGATAAAAACGCGCATCTAGAATGTATTATTAGGCTTTTACTGTATAGACCGTATAGACTTGGCCGTTACGGTGGTAACTAACTAGGAAGCAAAATAGATCAAAGGTGACAAATTGGAATGGCACATTACTTTTCACTTGCAACTGATATTAAAAATATTTAAGTAAATATTATTATAAATTGCAATAAGGTAGTATTGAATTAAATTAATTTACCTGAGTAGATGCCTTCTGTTCGCTTTGCAGAAGTGATATAATAGCTCTCTTGATATTGAGGGCAGCTCTAGTATCGTCTTCCTCTGCACATATTTCTGAACCAACTCGACCATTTTCCAAGCTAAATCTCACAACCTTCTCGATGCCTTTAGGTGCTGGGTATTTCTGTGGAACAAATTAGGTATTGTAACATTTAAATTTGTACCACCATCTTTCATCACATATGGACTATTGAATAAGAGCAAAAGGAAACTCAATATGCAACAACGGTATATTCAAAATACTAGTAACTTTATTAATGCAGACTCAATGTACTGTAATTAAATCAAACTTTTTGAATATATGGGTTAATATAACTTTGAAAATTTTAATAAAGAAAGCTTAAACTATTGTTGGTTATAAAAATATCAAATCGAAAAAGGCTAATATTTTGAAAGGAACAACGTCCTATTTGCTGGAACAAATCTCCGAACCTTTTGGGTAATTCACAATTTAAAAAACTTGTAGGAAGCACATAAAGTGAGTTCTGAGAAACTACATAGATTATAAGAATGAGTGAACAGCTATACTCTGCGATATTGTATAAGATAGTAATGACTAAATGTACTAGATATAAGATTATATTTTGAAAAGAGCAAGCGTCGAGTCTCTTGCTGGGTATTTTCGGTAGGAACAGCTTTAAGAACCAGCAGTAGATATGACGATTCAAAATGCATTTGCTTACAAGCGTACTTGGATGAAAGATTTGATTTTATTTGCCTGTTTGAGGTCCTAATTCAATTTTAAAATGATCTTATATAACAAAGTCCTGGCTCCATTACCTTTCCATCAGGTCCCGATATCGCCAAGGAGTTGACCTTCAGTGAAAGCGCACAGTTACCAAAGGCAGTAACAGACACTTGGCCGAATAATTTGACGCTCGTCTCCTGCTTTTCAGCACCGGTCAAGTAAACCTTTACAGTGCCCTCCACTGCATAGTTGTAGGCGTGTCCATCGAGAAAAGTTGGTGATGAGGATGCTGTGAATGGATTAAATATAGATTAACATTAGCAGCGATGACGTTTTACTTGCATACATAAGTATGTACTTACCTATTGCTGGTAAGGTACTCATCATCATCCTCCTGCCCTTATCCCGCTCTAAGTGGGATCGGCATGATATGGCTACGTATTTTACGACCGGCCGCGTACCTGACGTCAACTTACCTTCGTCAAATTTTACGACCCCTCAGTAAGAAAGAAGGTGGCCTATTCTACTCAACCGAATTCCACATGGTGGGTCAACTTACCTTAGTCGTCTCTTACGACACCTCGGTCAGAAATCAGGGTGGTCTATTCTACTCAGCTGGATACCACCGTTGGTAAGTTACACATGTCCCCAGTTTTCTCTAGAGATATACAGGTTTCCTCACGATGTTTTCCTTCACAGAAAAGCGTGTATAAATTGCAAATATCAATTAAATATATAAGTTTTAATAGAAAAACTCTATCCGGGTTCCGTTTCTAAGGGGTAACGGGTACTAGACCCGTGACCCCCTGGAAAGAGTCATACAGTTGCTCCAGCTATCACATCTTTGAGCAGATAACTTCTATAATAATATTTCTTGTTGACTTACAGCCCTTGCAGGAAATGTCACATTTATCTGAAACAAACAAAGTAATATATCAGTTAAATAAGCTTTTATTGGTTATAATTTATTGACTTGATAACTTCATTACAAATTAATGTAGTTACATAACGGATTCGCACATCTATACTTATTATAAAACAAACTAACAAAAAGGTGTCTGTCTATTTGTAATCGATTTTCTCAAAATATACTGAAGGGATTTTCGTACAGTTTTCACCAAAAGATAGATAGATAGATAGAACAATACCTCCGGATGGTTTAGGTAAATAATTTTATTATTAATTTTGATGTAATTGTTGTTGATGGTCTTACAAAAATAAATAAATAAACTGCTATAATGCAGAGAATTGTTTGCTTTTCGCAGTAGTACTTAGATTTTATATTTTCTTTTGCACTTTGGAATTCCGGTAAGTAATGTCTCATGTATAAACAACAATTTATCTAATAGCGAACAAAATATTTGTTTATAATGTAATTAATATAATTGTTTTTCGCTATCTGTGTGTAAACATTGCGTATAGTCAAGGTAAACTGAGATAAACTGAGTAATAGATCCGTGTACATCTTGGGTCAATTAGATTAAACTTATGATTCATTATTGTTGATTAAAACAATAATACATACAATGCTCCAATGCGGATTGACAGGTTACACATATCCCCAGAATTCTCTAGAGATATGCAGGTTTCCTCACGATGTTTCCACTCACCGAAAACCGTGTGATAAATTGCAATTATTAATAAGACACATAAGTTTTGATAGAAAACCTCATTGCCCAGGGTTTCAACTCGTGGTCCCCTCGAAAAAATCGCACTGTATCACTACTGACCTATGTACGACACCTTACGTATGTATGACACCTTACTTTATGTTAAAATACCCTCAATAATATTCTGTTGTAATCGAGTTTTTGACTGCAACATTCGCATTTATTTTAACCTATAATTTAGACCTTTGTATAAGCTTCAACCGTACCAAATTTATTACTAGATTAGTAACAACAGATAGACAGAAAGGCAGTCAGACTTTTGGATATTATTAATATGGATATGGTCCGGAATTTGAACCCATCATCCTCTCGAAAGTGTCACACTGTCTCACCCTTGGGATATTACATCTCAAATTTATCCATACATATTATACAACGTCCCCAAAACCTGTGTGTCTGTTGTATGTCGTCGATTTTATGAAAATCTACGGAACGGGTTTTTTTACGGTCTTCACTAAAAGATAGTGTAATCTTTGAGGAAGCTGTATGTTAATAGAAAATTACAATTTATGTAAAAGTAAAAAAAGTAAAGTAGCGACTTGTTAGAATCCCACTGCTGGGCATAGGCCTCTCTCCGTTTCTGGAGAGAAGGGTTGGAGCTAAGACCTACCACGCTGCTCCAATGCGGATTGGTAGGTTACACATATCTCCAGAATTCTCTAGAGATATGCAGGTTTCATCACGATGTTTTCCTTCACCGAAAAGCGTGTGATAAATTGCAATTATCAATTAGAAACATGAGTTTTAATAGAAACACTTATTGGTGCCTGCGCGGGTTTGAACTCGTTTTCCTCTCGAAAGAGTCACACGGTCTCACCGCTGCGCTATCACAGCTCGCTCTCTAGACGATTTATGAATGTTGACTGAAACATAAATCTAGCTAAGCTAAGTTGAGCTAAATAAATAAATGAAATATCAAAATCCATGAGACAATTCATTCCATTTATACCATCCCGTAATCGAACACTGAGTGCTCCGAGCCAATTACCCAATTTGTTTAACTCGTTGGGGGACTGGATTGTCTGTATAGCTTTATTTGGGGCCCGTCGAACCTACCGTGGAAACTTCGAGAATGATACCACAACGAGTGACTGATTTGTTTATTTACTACTAGACATACTTGCGATCTCGAAATTATAGACGAGTATGAAAACAGAAAATACAACTGTATTCTTGGGAGTGACCTTGGATTCAAAACTCCAATGGAGCACACACATAAAAACTCTTGCAGGGAAACTTAGTTCAGCAGCCTACGCTGTTCGAAAGATAAGACAATTTACAGATGTCGAAACAGCGAAACTTGTTTATTTTGCTTACTTCCATAGCATTATGTCTTATTGAATATTGCTGTGGGGTAAATGCGCGGATAGTGAAAAAATTTTCGTATTACAAAAAAGAGCCATACGTGGCATCTACAATTTAAGTCCGCGTGATTCCCTGCGAGAGAAGTTTAAGGAAACAGGTATTCTAACATTTGCTTCACAGTATATTTTAAATAACGTAATTTTTGTATATAAAAATATAAAGAATTATAAAACGATAGGTGATGTATATAATAGACAAAGTAGGAACCGACATAAGCTTGCGACTCCTGCTTTGCGCCTAGCAAAAGTACGTAAATCGTTTGTGGGTTTGGGTATAAGATTCTATAATAAAATTCCGAAATCAATTTTGGTCATGCCATTACAGCAGTTTAAGAACACTGTTAAAAAGAGGCTGATACAGAAAGCCTACTATACTGTTGAAGATTACTTAGATGATAAGGATGTGTGGATATAGGTGCACTTTTACCCTGTACAAGACAGTAATAAATAAATGTAACTAGTTCTAAGATTTATATTTTAAAAAGAGCAACCGCCGAGTTTCTTCCTGGCTCTTCTCGGCAGGAACAGCTTTCCGAACCAGCAGTAAAGTTGACGATTCAAAAGCACTTGTTTACAAGTTTACTTGAATAAAGAATATTTTGATTTGATTTGATATCATATCTATCTATACTTATTATAAAGTCCCAAAAAGCTGTCCGGTTGTATGTAATCGATTTTCTCACAATCTACTGAACGGATTTTTGAATGGTTTTCACCAATAGATAATGTAATACTTCCGGTTTAGGTAAATAGTACATATCGGTATTACGTAAATTGTGTTGGAGAGATAGCGCAGTTGTTAAAAAACTTGCCTACTGGGAGCTTTAGTCGCGCGCGCTGCGTAAACCAGCAGAGATACCCTAAAGCAATGTAGTAGAGAATTGTAGATCCATGAAAAAAACTACAAAAAATTCCGGGACAGCATGTCTCTATCTCTCACGGTTAACTCACAATAACTACTTTTATGTTCAAAATTTCAAAAAATCGGGAAAAGTTTTGTAAACCTCTGAATTCCACTGAGGCGAAGCCGTTCTTGGCACAGCTAGTACTAATCTATAGAATAGTACTAGCTACTATAAAGTATAATGTAGTAAAAAGACAAGTATAATGTAAAATAAAATAAATAAACTAAAAAAAATAAATAAACTAATATATAAAGTTGAAGAGTTTGTTTGTTTGTTTGATTGTTTGTTTGAACGCGCTAATCTCAGGAACTACTGGAGTTTTTACGAATCCTGCATGTATCGGGTATGAAAAAACGGATAGTCCACTATACATTTAGCACTATATATTTTTACTATTTTTTGTATCGCGGATTATAGCAAAACAATTTTATTATTATTTTTATATTATGGATCTCCGCAAAGTAACCTTGTACCTTAAACTAGTCTCGAATGCCATGCATTGCCCTTTTTTTGTAATACGAAATATTTCAATATTCGCGTATTTACCCCATAACAGTATTCCATAAGACATAAGCTATGGAAGTATACAAAATAAAGCATAGATTAGTGGAGTCATAGGCAGAGAGTGCGAGTGTCTGTCAAATTGTAAGAAAGGGTAGATGAGAGAACCATAGTTATCCTTGTCTAATCACACATGCACGGAGAAATATCCATAGGACGTTCATCTCAATACTTTGAACAGTTTTAATCGTATTATATATTTAACGTAATTTTTATGTACTATAAGCAGTGCTCACACCGCCAACAACGCACTTCACTGCGGCACTGCACACATTCACTGTCACAATTTCAATATCGTTTCCCCCCGTTACCGAAGCATTATTAAGAGATAAACTTCACGAGAAAAATATAACACATTATTATTATTTATTTTGTAATATGGACCTCCGCAAAGTAACGCCTAATTCTATGTAAACATGTAATAAAATAGAGTACTCAAAAGCTGTCTATCTAAATGATTGATTTTCTCAAAATTGCGGAACGGATTTTTGTACAATTTTCATTAAACGATAGTGCAGTATTGAGTGATAGTTTTTGATTAAGGTTTAAGTTAATAGAACATTCTCCGGAACGGCTAAACTGATTTTGGTAGGACTTTCACTGGAATATAGAGGTTGTAGAGCATGCATAGGCTACTTTTTAAAAGCTTTTATTTAACCTGACTTGTATGTATGTTTGTATGTGTGAATCTTGCAAGTTAAATTTGACCCACTTCCCGATGTCAAATTGAGCTGAAATTATACAAACTGGGCACGTCTCGTTGCCAAGCATGTTTATGATAAACATGACCTGATGCTGCCAAGATTGGCTCTAGACAAGGGAACTCCTCAACGGTTAACAGCAGGGACATGAAATTGGTTCAAAGCTTTCTTGACGTGACTTGTTATCGTAAAGATCCCGCGGCAAGGGCGTAGCTAGAATTCTATTCATGGAGGGGGCAAAATTGTCTCAGAAAATTAAGACTACTTTTTTTGCAATCATGGTACTAAAAATATGAGGACGCCGTGTGGTATCCGGCAGAATAGAATAGACCACCCTCATTTCTTACCGAGGTGTCGTAAGAGGCGATTAAAGTAAATGCCGTGTGGTATCCGGCTGCATAGAATAGACCACCCTCATTTCTTACTGAGGTGTCGTAAGAGGCGACTAAGGTAAATGCCGTGTGGTATCCGGCTGCATAGAATAGACCACCCTCATTTCTTACCGAGGTGTCGTAAGACGCGACTAAGGTAAATGCCGTGTGGTATCCGGCTGCATAGAATAGACCACCCTCATTTCTTACCGAGGTTCGTAAGAGGCGACTAAGGTAAATGCCGTGTGGTATCCGGCTGCATAGAATAGACCACCCTCATTTCTTACCGAGGTGTCGTAAGAGGCGACTAAGGTAAATACCGTGTGGTATCCGGCTGCATAGAATAGACCACCCTCATTTCTTACCGAGGTGTCGTAAGAGGCGACTAAGGTAAATACCGTGTGGTATCCGGCTGCATAGAATAGACCACCCTCATTTCTTACCGAGGTGTCGTAAGAGGCGACTAAGGTAAATACCGTGTGGTATCCGGCTGCATAGAATAGACCACCCTCATTTCTTACCGAGGTGTCGTAAGAGGCGACTAAGCTAAATGCCGTGTGGTATCCGGCTGCATAGAATAGACCACCCTCATTTCTTACCGAGGTTCGTAAGAGGCGACTAAGGTAAATGCCGTGTGGTATCCGGCTGCATAGAATAGACCACCCTCATTTCTTACCGAGGTGTCGTAAGAGGCGACTAAGGAAAATACCGTGTGGTATCCGGCTGCATAGAATAGACCACCCTCATTTCTTACAGAGGTGTCGTAAGAGGCGACTAAGGTAAATGCCGTGTGGTATCCGGCTGCATAGAATAGACCACCCTCATTTCTTACCGAGGTGTCGTAAGAGGCGACTAAGGTAAATACCGTGTGGTATCCGGCTGCATAGAATAGACCACCCTCATTTCTTACCGAGGTGTCGTAAGAGGCGACTAAGCTAAATGCCGTGTGGTATCCGGCTGCATAGAATAGACCACCCTCATTTCTTACCGAGGTTCGTAAGAGGCGACTAAGGTAAATGCCGTGTGGTATCCGGCTGCATAGAATAGACCACCCTCATTTCTTACCGAGGTGTCGTAAGAGGCGACTAAGGAAAATACCGTGTGGTATCCGGCTGCATAGAATAGACCACCCTCATTTCTTACAGAGGTGTCGTAAGAGGCGACTAAGGTAAATGCCGTGTGGTATCCGGCTGCATAGAATAGACCACCCTCATTTCTTACCGAGGTGTCGTAAGAGGCGACTAAGGTAAATACCGTGTGGTATCCGGCTGCATAGAATAGACCACCCTCATTTCTTACCGAGGTGTCGTAAGAGGCGACTAAGCTAAATGCCGTGTGGTATCCGGCTGCATAGAATAGACCACCCTCATTTCTTACCGAGGTGTCGTAAGAGGCGACTAAGGTAAATACCGTGTGGTATCCGGCTGCATAGAATAGACCACCCTCCTTTCTTACCGAGGTGTCGTAGGGAGTCGCCTCTTAAGGCGACTAAGGTAAATACCGTGTGGTATCCGGCTGCATAGAATAGACCACCCTCATTTCTTACCGAGGTGTCGTAAGAGGCGACTAAGGTAAATACCGTGTGGTATCCGGCTGCATAGAATAGACCACCCTCCTTTCTTACCGAGGTGTCGTAGGGAGTCGCCTCTTAAGGCGACTAAGGTAAATACCGTGTGGTATCCGGCTGCATAGAATAGACCACTCTAATTTCTTACCGAGGTGTCGTAAGAGGCGACTAAGATAAATGCCGTGTGGTATCCGGCTGCATAGAATAGACCACCCTCATTTCTTACCGAGGTGTCGTAAGAGGCGACTAATGTAAGTTGACGTCAGGCAGGCACCGGTCGTAAAATATGTAGCCAAATCATGTGACAACATGTTTGTTACATGTGACCCCACTTAGAGTGGGATAAGGGCTGGAGAATGATGATGGTACTAAAAATATGAGGAGCTGACATTTGTAATGAAGGTGAGGAATATAATAGATCAAGCCTTTTACAGTGTAAGGGCGACAGCGGCCCCCCCCATTGCCCGTCCCTTGCTACGTCGATGCTCCTCGGGGTCAGGATTGACGCGGGACACACGAATTTCTTCGTGGACGAAGCCGTGAGCTTAATTAGTAAATTATATTTGAAAATAATGTGACTCGCCTTGGCAGTGAATGTCACGTAAACAAGTGATAAAACGTGCACAGTTTCTGCGAGTTATCATTGACCCCTTTATCAATTTTATTAATAAGTGTTATTGTTTGTAATAAATGGTATACTGTGTAGCAATAAAGCTATCAATTTGGCGATAAGTTTGGCAAGTGAATGGATTCTCTACAACTTTTGTTGACCTCTGTCTATAGAGATATTATCACTAGAGTAGGGTAACCATAGGCAGGCCTGTAAGTAAGTCTCGCAACTAGGGAAGAAAAGTTTTGATATTTTAAATTCAAAATATTGCTTATTCAAGTAAACTTGTTAACAAGTGCTTTTGGATCGTAGAACTTTACTGCTGGTTCGGAAAGCTGTTCCTACCGAGAAGAACCAGCAAGATACTCGGCGGTTGCTCTTTTCCAAGTATAATTCTTATTACTGTTTACATTTAGCCGTTACTGTCATGTACAGGATCGAGAGTGGTTATGTCCACGCATTCTATTGTCTATTTAATCCTTAATAGTATAGTAGGCTTTCTGTTTTAGCCTTTTTTAAATAGTGTTTTTAAACTGCTGTAGTGGCAAAGATAAAATTGATTGCGGAATTATTGTAGAATCTTATACCCAAACCCACAAAACTTACGTACTTTTGCAAGGCGCAAAGCAGGAGCCGCAAGCTTATGTCGGTGGGTGCTTTGTCTATATACATCGCTAATCTTTTTATAATTATGTATATTCTTATGCATAAAAATTATTATTCGCGTACGAAAAGCGCTTTATTCAGTCTTACTTCATAGGTTATTTTTTATTCATAATGTTTGTCTAGTGTTTTTCATGGCACATGAAAAAGCAATTATCTTTGTCTAATCACACGTAAACAAATCAAGTTAAAAAAAAACTTTTAACAAAATGTAATGTCCCTATCGTTAACCATTTAGCAGTTTCCTCGTCTGGAACTTTTTTTCGAACTGACCGCATGCTGTTAGCCCTGACGTAGCCTAGCCTAGCCCTAGCCTAGACTTTTACAGCGTCATCCAACGGGACGGAGGAGCGCAGAAGTATCGTCGAGGTTGCCAAATGCAGAGAGTAGAGCGCAGAAGCTCTGCTAGCGTCGGGGAACGTCGTCCTAAGGGTGCCTCCTGTGACCACGGCTTAGGGCGACGCGTAGTGGAGGGCTAATGTATGACTTTGATTAATCATTGCGACGTCGAAAGGGTGGCAAGAAGCTACTGAGAAAACTGGAAACTCGTCTATCTTCGACCAATCCCAGCAGCAGTATCAGATCATGCTTATCATAAATATACATTGTCATCGGGACATTTCATCTCAATCGGACACAGGGTCGAATTTAACTTGCAAGATTCCACCTTCACATAATAAGTCTCATTTGCTTGCTCTTTATAGCCGATGGACATATTTTTGGCTTGCTCCCCTATTCGCAAATAATCTATTTTCTTATATAACTCTCAGTCTGTCATAGTAAAAGCGAAAGACTACAAAAAGGTATTCAATATGTTACATTTAACGACAAAATTGTTGAAAGTAATTAAATCAATGGACGGATAAATAGTAGAAATCCCATTTTTCCTTCAGTTACTTGAAAAAACATATTTCACAGTGAGGGTATTTTAATACTAAAGTTGACGCCAATGCCGTTGCGAGTAAATTCAGTAATATTCAAACAACAATGTTACATGAAATTGTAACCAATTCAGTGGCAGCAGATATCATAGTTGCTAACAGAACGATAATTCAATATAATTGGCAATAAACATTATTACAGATAGGGGTCAACTTTGACCTTAGATTATGCTATCTTCTACCAAGTATCCACCTTGAGGCTCCTCATTATATTCAAGTATTCAAAATCTTTATAAATTCAAATTCAAAACACTCTAAATTCAAGTAAACTTGTAAATAAGTGCTTATGAATCGTCAACTTTACTGCTGGTTCGGAAAGCTGTCGTTGTTACTATATGTTAAGAAAAAACCTAAAAATTATTTTAATTAAAATAATTTATATAGAACCTAGTAACCGGTTATGTTAAAAAATTATGTTAGTTTAATTTATGTCATCCTGCCCTCATCCCACTATAAGTGGGGTCGGCACAAAATGTTATTAACAATTTGTCCCATGATTTGGCTATGTATTTTACGACCGGCCGCCTGCCTGACGCCAACTTACCTCACTCGTCTTTTACGACACCTCGGTAAACAAGAGTGTGGTCTACTCTACTCAGCCGGATACCACACGGCGGGTTAGTTCAATTTATGTATAAGTAACAGCCTGTTACTATGCCCACTGCAGGGCTAAGGCCTCCTCTCTCCGTTTTTGGAGTGAAGGATTGGAGCTAAGACCTACCACGCTGCTCCAATGCGGATTGGTAGGTTACACATATCCCTAGATTCTCTAGAGATATGTAGGTTTCCTCGCGATGTTTTCCTTCACCGAAAAGCGTGTGATAAATTGCAATTATCAATTAGACACATAAGTTTTTAATAGAAAAACTCATTGGTGCCTGCCCGGGGTTTGAACCTATGTCGTCTCTAGAGAGTCGCACGGTCTCACCGCTAGGCTATCACAGCTTATTTATGTATAAGATTCTATAATAAAATTCCGAAATTAATTTTGGCCATGCCATTACAGCAGTTTAAAAACACTGTTAAAAAGAGGCTGATACAGAAAGCCTACTATACTTAATTTATAGAATTAGGCGTTACTTTGCGGAGATCCATAATACAAAAGTAATAATAAAATTATTTTGCTATAATCCGCGATACATGCACGCGATACATTGTATCGCGGATTATAGCAAAATAATTTTATTATTACTTTTGCCTACTATACTGTTGAAGATTACTTAGATGATAAGGATGTGTGGATATAGGTGCACTTCTACCCTGTACAAGACAGTTATAAAAAAATGTAACTAGTTTTAAGATTTATATTTTAAAAAGAGCAATCGCCGAGTTTCTTGCTGGTTCTTCTCGGTAGGAACAGCTTTCCGAACCAGCAGTAAAGTTGACGATTCAAAAGCACTTGTTTACAAGTTTACTTGAATAAGGAATATTTTGAATTTGAATATAATCTTATACTATACTAGCTATGTCCCACGGTTTCATTCGCGTATATACCGATCTCGTGTAAAGGCTACTAAGTCGGAATAAAGTTTTATTTCTGTAAATTAAAAGTTTGACCCTGGGACTTTTTAAAAGGTTAAGACAAAGGAAGTTTTAACTGGAAATTGAATTCTTTTAAAAGGTACAGCTATATCCACGTGGGTATCACAGGTATCCTTGGAATAAGAGCTAACTCATGAGTTGCAGGCCCCATTATGACGGTCGCTACAATGAATTTGTTCTGGCATTATTTGCTTTAGATTGCCATTTTTAAATTCGTAACATCTTTTAATTGTAATGTCCGATTTTAATAATTTAAAAGTATATTACAGGTATTGAAACAGTTTATAATAAAATATCATTTAATGAGAAGGGATTAATAGGAAGGAATACGAATGAAATGGTTTGATTATTGTCAGCAGTTTTATCAACTTTTACCATTTTTGAATTTAAACTATCGTGAGTGGTATTCTCTTCACTCACGTCTTATTTTAAGCCTACCCCTACCTAGCCCTAGAACTAGTCGGGCTCATCCGATAAAATAAGACGAGTATAGCCGGTCTCTCAATATTAGTAACTTTTACAATGTAAAAAAGTAGTTATATTCCATCAATACCTTTGTAATATGGAATTCTGCAAATTAACACCTACTTTATAAATTATTCCAAAGTAATTAGACTCCGATAATGATAATTTGAGATCTTCTAATGTCTTGGGGTCTATCTCCTGATAATGTTTCGGTGACGGGGCGAAACGATTGTCGAGATTGTCGTTGTTAATGTGTGTAGTGCTAGTGTAGTGTGCTGGTGGTTATTTGTATTGCATACGTTTTATAAAAACCTTAATCCATAAGAAATAAAAAATGATAGTATGCTAAGTTTAGAATGACAGATTTTTAATTCGCGGGTAGAAGCAAAAAATATTATTGTTACTTCTTCATTATTGATCTTCGTCTAATTAAAAGTAATGTCTAATTTAATATTTTAATTTAATATAAAGGAAGTATTTGGGAGTGCAATTAAGTCAATACAATTGTAAATTTAAATTAACAGATCAAATTATTAACGTTCTAAAAGTTTCCATTCTCGCGGATTATAGTGAAATAATGTACAACATCCTCCTGTCCTTATCGTACTGTAGTCGGCTTGGCACAACATGTTACAAACATGTTGTTACATGATTTGGCTGCGTATTTTACGACCGGCCGCCTGCCTGACCTCAACTTACCTTAGTCGTATTTTACGACGGCTCGGTAAGAAAGAGGGTGGTCTATTCTTGTCATCCAGGTACACGGTGGGCCAACATACCTTAGTAGCCTCTTACGACAACTCGGTAAGAAATGAGGGTGGTCTATTCTACCCAGCCGTATTCCACACGGCATTATAGTAAAATAATGATATTTTTACTTTAGGGAGTTAATATAGCTCAAATATTAAATGTTACGTACATATATTTTACACTGCTTAGTGCTTAAAGAGATTTTATCTCAATTCATTTTCATGTCAACCTGTATCCGTCCACTGCTGGACATAGGTCTCTCCTATTGCACGCCACTGAGCTCGGTCTTCAGCTCAATGGGGATGCAAGGGAGTAAAATTCCATCTTAATACTCCCAGCCAACCTCACCTGCCCGTGGTGCATCCTGCCGATCAGCGAACGAGGCTCTGGCGACCGACTAATGGCGGTATAACCATTCTATTTAAGCGTAGTCAAATACCACAGACGGGTAACGTGCAGCAGCGTTACTGGTGCGATAAACTACGCCCTGCGATCACCAACCCGCCTGCCCAGCGTGGTGATTATGGGCAAAACCTCCAATGGCACACACCGAAAAACAACGGTCTCAATTAACATAATTACAATTCTATAATTTTAGTTTTATTAATTTATTTTATGATATACACAAGTTTCTATATTCGAATATTATCTGTTTAAGCTACCAAATATCATCAATATTGGATCCAGAAGTTTGGCTGAACATATACACCTAAATTATTCGATAACTTACCCGTATAAGCAGGAGTCCATAATATAGCAAGTACTAAAACACTAAAAATTCTATAACTTATACTAGAGGTCCCCATATTGTCGGGGTGTATGTTATATCACTATTAATCAGTCTATAGAATACTTTAATAAAACACACAGACGTCTAGCTACCACCACGTCTGGATGGCAAATGCAATAACGCTCGCCCCTCTCCCGCTTTTATAGATGCACCGCCATCTTTAAAACAATCAACGTTTGAAAATCGAATTATAAAACTTTGTATAAAGAATGTTTACTAACGATAATTTAGTTTTAGGAGCAGTAGCAAAGGTCGTTATGGGTTTGTTTTATTACTATTAACAAATTAACCGAGTTCCTTTAATGTTTGAATAGTAAATATATTTAATTATTGTGTAATAATTAAGTTACAGAAAGTACGGAACATAGGCCTCCACTGAGATTAACAGCAGTTTAAAAACAGTGTTAAAAAGAGGCTGATACAGAAAGCGTACTATACTGTTGAGTATTACTTAGATGATAAGAATGCGTTGATCCTACTCTTTGAACCTGAACAAGACAGTATTGACTAAACGAGAGAGAGTTATATTTTGAAAAGAGCAACCGCCGAGTCTCTTGCTGGCTCTTCTCGGTAGGAACAACTTTACGAAACAGTATTAGAGTTGACGTTTCAAAAACACTTGTTTACAAGTTTACTTGAATAAAGAATATATTGAATTTTAATTTTAATTTTACAGAGGTTTAAATTAATAATATGCTTATACGTACATAATATTACATTAAATATGAAGATTATATCTCCTGTATAAAAATCAATGTTTGTCTGTCCGTTATACAGTCCGGAACGTTGGAACTAATTTTTGTTAAATTTTCAGACAGTCTTTAGAATGACCCAGCGGATAATTCTGTAAAGTTAAGTGGCGATCGGAGCATTTTATTTAACTGTTTAGTTCTGTTTCCAGGGGGATTCGAAATTAGATTGAGCCGCAGCGACGCCTCGCTAAATAGTTAGTAGATGATAAAAAATTTCAGCTTCGTACAGGACTTAATTATATAAATTTAAAATATTTAAAAGATTGACCGCCCAGTTTCTTGCTGGTTCTTTTCGGTAAGCAACATTCCGAACCAGATGTAGCTTCATTAGTCTTATTCATTCTTGACGATTCAGAAGTGCTTGAAAAAGCTTATTTGAATTAGAATTATTTTGATTTTAATCTGGTAAGCCGTCAACACGGTAAGTCAATAAATAATGAGAATAATGAGGCATAAGCCACTGTTATAAGTTGCCTTTTTAATTTATTTTTCTTTTCTTTTGTCTACTTGCACTTCGCTAACCCGTCTAAATACGAAATAATATTTTTGAAAGGTTTAGCAAGAAGAAGAAGAAGAGATCACTTTTTTATACACATAGGTTAATTTATAGAATAAGCGTTAATTTGACGACTTGTAAATAGAATTTAATAGCGAATTAATTATACTTATTATAAAACAAAGTCCCAAAAAGCTGTCTGTCTGTATGTAATCGATTTTCTCAAAATTTACTAAACGGATTTTTGTACGGTTTTCACCAAAAGATAGAGCAATACCTCCGGACGGTTTAGGTAAATAGTACATATCGGTATTATGTAAATAGTGTTGAAGAGATGGCGCAGATGTTAAACAACTTGCTTGGGAGCTTTAGTCGCGTGCGCCGCGTAAACCAGCAGAGATACGCTAAAGTGATGTACTAGAGAAATGTAGATCTATGAATATACTGCAAAAAAAGTCCGCGACAGCACGTCTCTGTCTCTTATGGTTAACTCACAATAACTACTTATATGTTTAAAATTTGAATTACAGAAAAAAATTGTGACACGCTGATTTCCACTATATAATATTAAATATATACTTGTTTTATGTTTTTAAATCTATTTTTCTACCTAATTATTCTTTTTTATGATTTTTTATGCAGTCTTCTGTGGCCAGTAAAGTTAACTTTTGTTTCATATAAAAGTAAGTAAAGTAGCGGCCTGTTACAATCCCACTGCTGGGAATAGGCCTCCTCTCTCCGTTTCTGGAGAGAAGGGTGGGAGCTAAGACCTACCACGCTGCTCCAATGCGGGTTGGTAGGTTACACATGTCTCCAGAATTCTCTAGAGATATGCAGGTTTCCTCACGATGTTTTTCTTCACCGAAAAGCGTGTGATAAATTGCAATTATCAATTAGACACATGAGTTTCAATAGAAAAACTCATTGGTGCCTGCCCGGGTTTGAACTCGTGTTTCTCTCGAAAGAGTCGCACGGTCTCACCGCTGGGCTATCACAGCTATATAGCCTTTGTTTCATATAACTCTTGTATTTTCTCGAAATTAAATAAAGGATATTTAAGAATATGAAGTTTATTGTTAACCCGATAAGTTACAGATAAGTTCTCACTAATTAGTTATCTTTAACAATTGTTTGCAGTTTGTGTTTAGGATAATTAGGTATGGATAATTCTAGGAATTGATTGAATGGGTTTGTTTGTTTGGAAAACGAATGGTAGTTAAGAAATAGTTATTTAGAAATTTATAATAATATCACACAGCTATTAATTTTCGCAAGCGATACTTTTAATTTTTATATTTAACTAGATGTGCCCACGGATTAGCTCGCGTGGAAATCAATGTCACAAATATATATTTTAGTACCAAAACCGTTATGTACTATTAACTTAAACCTTCCTCTAAAATGACACTATCTTATAATAAAAACCGTACAAAAATCTTTTCAGTAGATTTTGAGAAAATCGATTATATACCGACAGCTTTTGGGGAATTTGTTTTATAAAAGTATAGATACGTATTTTATTATAAGTGTAAGCTGTGATAGCCTAGCGGTGAGACCGCACGACTCTCTAGAGACGATCATGGGTTCAAACCCCGGGGTAGGCACCAATGAGTTTTTCTATTAAAACTCATGTGTCTTATTGATAATTGCAATTTATCACACGCTTTTCGGTGAAGGAAAACATCGTGAGGAAACCTGCATATCTCTAGAGAATTCTGTTGATATGTGTAACCTACCAATCCGCATTGGAGCAGCGTGGTAGGTCTTAGCTCCAATCCTTCTCTCCAAGTAACGGAGAGAGGAGGCGTTAGCCCAGCAGTGGGCATAGTAACAGACCGTTACTTTACTTTTTTTTAAAGATAAGTAATTTTATATGTAATAGTAAGAAGGAATGTAACGGTAACGGTTGTAACGGTAGTAACGGTTTCAATCTTGGGCAGGCACTAAAAGGATTTTCTGTTAAAACTCATATAGTTAATTGACGATGATTGACTGGCCCGTTGGCGCTGTGGGTAATGACCCTGCCTTCAGCTTCGCGGGTCCCAGGTTCGATTCCCGCCGAGGGCCAACATTTTCTATCAACAAATTGTTGGTTCTTCGAGCCTGGGTGTGTATTTGTATTTAAGAATGTATTTAAACTTATATATGTAGTATATCTACCAGTTGTCCGTCACCCATAACACAAGTATTAAGTTACTCACTTTGGGGACGGACGACCGTGTGTGTAAATGTCCCATATATATATTTATTTATATTTGCTATTTATTGCATTCAAGTAGCGTGGTGGGTTTAAGATCCAATCTTTCTCTCCATTTTCCAACAGACTCTTTTTAGCAGCATATTCTCTGATACTTTAATTGCAAAATGGAAATCAACAATAGGGGTCATTCAGACCATAATACGGTTCTTCTTTCTCCTACCCTTATCCCACTCTAAGTGGGGTCGGTACAACATTTTTTTCTCTTCCATTCTCTTCTATCATTCGTCAACTCTGGCGCTACTCCTTTTATATGCATGTCATACTTCACACAATCCAACCATCTCTTTTTAGGCCTCCCTCTGGTCACATATCCATTCACATTCATACTCAACACTCGTTTGATCACATGATTTTGACATGACCATAATACGGTCTATTCGTGTAAAACCGGGCCGGTTAGTTAGTTTAAATAAATTTTAACACTCATTACGTTCACATTAATAGTTCACGATAATATTGTTTATATATTTCAGATCGTTGAACCCTATTCTCTGCTTGGAGTCAAAGAACTGAGCGTGGAAATTGTAGATTAAAATTATACACGTAGTTCTTATAGGGGAGATAGTTATAAAAGATACTAGCTGTGCCAGCGACTTCGCCCGCGTGGAAATCAGCGTGTCACAATTTTGAAACATAAAGATAGTTATTGTGAGTTAACCATGAGAGATAGAGACATGCTATCGGTAACTTTGTTGTAGTATTTTTATAGATTCAACTTCAAACTTCAAATTCAAGATTTTACAATTCTATACTACATTACTTTAGCGTATCTCTGCTGGTTTACGCAGCGCACGCGACTAAAGCTTCCAGCAAGCAATTTTTTGAACAACTGCACGTTCTCTGAAACTCAATTTACATAATAGCGATATGTCATATTTACCTAAATCATTCAGAAGTATTGCACTATCTTTTGGTGAAAAGTGTACAAAAATCCGATAAGTAGATTTTGAGAAAATCGATTACATACAGACACACAGTTTTTGGGCCTTTGTTTTATAATAAGTATAGATAGATGTGACAAAATATACATTTATTTTTTATAAAAATAAGAATTTCATTAAAAGGCAAACCAAAATATTTTTTTTATAAAGATGTATATAGATTATTATAGATTATATATATATAATATCTATAATGTTTAACATTACTTGTACCTATGCCACAATTCATTACCTTCCCAATACTCTTAAGACTACTGGAAGAGATCGCTAATACCGATAAGCTTTCCATTGTATACAATGATTTTCAATTTAATTCGTATGCATTAAGTGTTGGTACAATAAAAAAAATATATTTTAAAGAAGTTTTTACATGATTTGGCTGGTTATTTTCCAACCGGCCGCCTGCCTGACGTCAGCTTACCTTAGTCACTTTTTACGACAGCTCTATTCTGCCCTATTCTACTGCCACAGATGACACGCCTCAAGGATATTTGGAAAAATCGGGGAATAAGCCTTATTATATTATAGTCTTATACCAAAGCTCAATCAGTCAGAGCCTTAATATTACCGATCTTCCTCTATGGAGTAGAGACCTGGACAATCATCACAAGAGAAAGGTCTGTCTTTCTCTTGCGAGATAGATGCATTCGAAATGTGGTGCTGAAGGCAAATGCTACCCTGGACGACCAACCGCAAAAATATATCTATTCTCTCTCAACTCGACATAAAAACCCGATTGTTCAGACACTGTCTTTGACGCATACTCCCGTATTTCGGCCACATAATGCGAAGAGGAGATTCAATTCTTGAAAAGCTGGTCATTATTGGCAACACAGAAGGCGAGAGACCACGAGGCCCGTCGCCAACACGATGGTCTGCCCAAGTGAAAGAAGCCACCTTCTCATCCAAATTCTATCAGGCAGTAAGGGCTAGTTTAAACCGAAATAGATGGAGGCAGGCCATACGAAAGACGGGCTCCGGAGAACACGATCCTCAGTAATGAGAGTCCGATTCAAGAAGATTCTGCTCCGAATAAACTACCACACAGCGAGGCATTATTATGGGTAAGTGCACCTTAATAAAAAATATAATATGCAATATTCTATTATTCAATCTTCATAACTATCAATTAATTGTTGGAAACGAGAGGTCAAAGTTAACTTTGTATTGCGAGCTTGCGATATTTTATCGATATAATGGCGGATGTCGTTTAGTATCTTGCACGTGTTGACATAACTGATTTCCAATGATGGGTGAATCATTTTTATTATTTGCAATACCTAAGATTATTGCAGATTTCTCTATCTGCCCTTAAAAGATGGATTCTACGATAAGATCTACTGTTAGATATAGGTCTGTACCGCAAAATACGGTTTAAGAGGGATACGGGTTCATTCCGGGCCGGAACAAATGTGTTTTCTATTTAAACTCATGTGCCTTATTAATAATTCATCAGAAGATTTTCGGTGAAGACATCGTGAGAAAACCTGCTGTTTGTTGCTGGTTGCTGGTGGAGGCGTCTTGGGATGCATGTGGTGACTTATCCTGCGTAAGGTACGTGAATTGTGCCTGCTTCATACACATTAGCATTGCATACATTCGTTTAACCCGCGCGGATAGCAAGGTAGTTCTGTTTTAGTTTCTGTAAAAAAATGTTCTGGAAGAAATTCAGCTGTTATATTCATGTTCATATGAAGGGATTTTTATCATGTTATTTGGTAAATAAACCTCCACTCGACATTTCAAGGCGTGTCCATGTAATATTATTCGAGAGGGGTTATCGGTAATTAATGTCAGCATTTGCGACGATGTCACGGCTCACAAGAATGTAATGAGCAAATAATTAGTTAGACAATTAGACACATAGGTTTTAACAGAAAAGCTTATTCGTGTTGAATCCGGGGCTTGAATCCGTGACCATTGAGAGAGTTGCATAATCTCACAGTTTGTGTTAGCAAGGTATTTGTATATTTTATTGAGTTGTTTTGTGATGTCTTATATAGTTTTCTACGCATGTCTCCTAATTTTTATATTTATTCTATGTTTCATTGTAAATAAATACTTATTTACGTTTACTTCTTATTAAATCAATGAAACTACGTTCGACATAGATCCTTTCAACGGATCTTCTTGCTACAGGACTTGCTTGTGCCGAAACAAATAAAAAAGGGTTTTTGAATCGGTATTATTCTTATAGATTTTATGAGGGGGAATAAGTCTTCTTTAGAAATAAAACAAAAAGCTATTGAATATATGCTTTATTATATGAATATTCATTTTTTTAAATATACTAATATATTCTTTAAGTTCCTGTATTTTTTTTAACATAATGGATGTAATGTCTGATTTCAGTAAAAAATATTATTTTTATTTATTCAAAATTATTCTTATTGTTTTGGAGGGTCATTAATTGATTAAATCAAACTGCAACTGGAACGCAAACGTGCTATTACCGAGATGAAACAGCAAGAAATTCAGCGGTCCCTATTCCAAAATATTTAGAATTACATTGGAATATAGATTAAATTAAAAACTTAAGTGTATAACAAAAAATCCTTGATTTACAAACGTACATTTATAATTTTGATGATATAATAGTTACCGAAAAGATAAACTAACATTTTTGTGTTGACGTACGATTTCAATGAAACTTTAAATTATAAAAAGAATGTGGGCATTTAATTATTTTAGTTATAAGTCCATCAGGCTGGGCAAAGTCTTCTTCTTGGTCGCTACACTCTTGGCACAGCGGTCGTGGTCGTCAATTGAGGGTTGGTGGCACGCTTGACAATTTGATGACATTCTTTTCGGTCGGCTGCCTGGTAGGTACATTTATGAAGAGGGCCATCAAAGGCAGCCTTCACTAGGACCGTCCATCGCATCGGTGATATGCCGCGCGGTTTTGTGCCTTCGATATTCAGGGGAGAACGCCTCGAAGTGCGGGGGCACTACAAGGTGTTCTACAGAGACATCTTCCCGACGATACATGTGTCCGAAGAAAGTGAGAATACGACCTTCACGGAGGAGTATGGAGGAAAGGCGCTGCTCGATGCCGAGTTCTCGAAGGATGTACATATTAGTTCTAAACTAAATCCATGAAACTTTCAGCATCCTTCTCCAGCACCATATCTCGAGAGCGTCTATCCGCTTTCGTTCACTTTCACGTCTCACAAGTGTAGAGAAATATGGAAAACTCGGCAAGGTACGCGTCAGTTAAACACACTTGAATCTCTTCAGGAGACTCTTTGACAAGCTAGTCTGGTTTTCTAGGAAATAGTTTTATTCCTCTCTAAACTAGAAGCTACACCGGTTTATTTCTATATTTTGAACCCTGTTGAATGTTAGCTGGTACTCTTTTCAAAAAATCATATAGTCATGCCATATTAATATTTTTCGAATAGTGTTTAGTTGGCTTCAATTCTAATGCAAGCTTTTATGACTGAGATTATCTTCAATTGTTTAGTAAACTTGTTTAATTGATGATCAAGTCATGTGGGGTTTTACTTACAATTAACATTTTAACCTTGTTTAGGGAAACAACTTAGAGATAATCCGATAAATGATTTTAGTTTTATAAACAAAACAATTGTTTTGTTTAGCTTAAATGTTATGTTTATCTAATTTCTATCTAATGGTTACTGCGTCGCTGATAAAAATCGTAATGGCCTCGACAAGATGCACGTTTAATGTAAAAAATAAGAATCTTTCAGCGCTGATCTAATTATCTCTATACATTCATTCGTTCTTCCAGTTGCTTGATTCCAGTACATAAGATTCTAGCTTCCATTAGTTTTTCTAAAATATAGGCCTATCCTAACATTATCTTCGCAAATATATTGGTTGATATTACAAATAATGGTTAACTAGAAACCATTAACAGGATGAAATTAACACTATTATATTATTGCATCATTTTCTTTGATTTCAATGTAATCTTTTTCAACTCCCTCTCATTCAGAGTCTGTCTTAACTAGATACTTCTCTTGCTCTGTCTTCCCATTCTCAATCATCGTTTTTCAAATATCTCACCTTCTTCGTCTCAAATTCAAATTTATCCCCCTTTTTCACCATCTTCTAAAATCTATCT
Organism: Morpho deidamia; assembly: GCA_947086505.1. Classification (NCBI taxonomy): domain Eukaryota; kingdom Metazoa; phylum Arthropoda; class Insecta; order Lepidoptera; family Nymphalidae; genus Morpho; species Morpho deidamia. The sequence continues at coordinate 19,748,857 of CAMTZC010000008.1, forward strand.
CTCATTACTGAGGATCGTGGTCACCTGAGCCCTTCTTTCGTGCGATCTGCCTCTATCTGTTCCGGTTTAAACTCGCTCTAACCACCTGATAGGATATGAATGAGGAGGTGGCTTCTTTCACTTGGTCCGACCGTGTGTTTGTGACCGGCCTCGTAGTTTCTTGCCTTCTGTGTTGCCAACAATGACAGCTTTTCAAGGTTGCTAACTCCTTTTCGCATTATATGGCCAAAATACGAGAGTATGTGTTGAAGCCAGGTGCTGGACAATCGGGTTTTTATGTTAAGTTGAGAGAATAGATACATTTGTGCATGTGGCCGTCCAAGGTAGTCGGAGCATTCGCCTCCAGCACCACATTTCGAATGCATCTCTGTCTTTCCCTTGCGCAGATTGTCCAGATCTCTACTCCATAGAGGAAGATCGGGAATATTAAGACTCTTAACTAAACAAGCTTTGGTGTTATAGCTTATTCCCCGATTTATCCAAATATTCTGGAGGTGATTATTTTTCACGATATCGTCTCTTATTTTTTTCTATTTTCTCCAATGTCAATGCTTGACGTATTTTTTTAAATAACTAAACTTACATATAAATATTAGTTTTTTTAATTTCCCGTTACAATTTATTTATTTATTTAAGCTTTACCTTGTTTCCTTGATCTGCAACAATATATTCTTTTATTAATTTATTATATGCTTCTAAAGGCGTAAATTACATTATATTGTAATATTCAGATAAATTATTTCATATTCTATACAATAAACTCGATAATTGGCTGCGTAAATTTCTGTAAATTTTGGTTCCAGATTTCAAAATCATTTTTAGCCTACAGTTAACACTAATTAAATGCTCTTATCCCACTCTAAGTGGGGTCGGCACAATGTTATAAAACATGTCACATTTGGCTACATATTTTACGATCGCCGCCTGCGTGACGTCGACATATTTTAGTCGTATTTTACGACGCCTCGGTAAGCTAGAGGGTGGTCTATTCTACTCAACCGGATACCACACGGCGGGTCGACTTACCTTAGTCGCCTTTTACGACACCTCGGTAAGGAAGAGGGTGGTCTATTCAACTCATTTTTCATAATATAACTAATAAACATATAAGTCCTTCTGTCCGTGACGTATAGAGTGGAATAATTATTTCTTCGTTTGTGTCCTTGTTAATTTTGTTTATAGTGATTTTCTTTTTTATTCATCTTTGGCGAATTTCGAAAGTCCATTTAAAAAAAAGAAAAAGTGAAGATGGTAGGTACTCTGTGAAAAGATAAACTTTTGAGTTTTAAATCAATTATACAATAAAAATTATACATTACTTACCATATCAAGAGGAGTTGTTATAGAAAAATATAGTGTGAGATTATGTAGCATGTTATAAAAACGTACTAATAAAAGTTGGAGTAGTACAGAGTAAGCTTGGGTATGATTGCGATTTAAGAATCATATTTGCAACATGATCGTCGTGGTATTGCGATTGCTATTGTGTACACAAACAAATGTAGGCCTTATATGCGTATGCAATGTATAGGATATAAGGACTACATTTGTTTGTATATTCAATCATTTAGTCCAGTAAGCGCTGAATCGCTAAAAGTGTAAATAGAACAAAAAATGCTATCGGCTATTATATTATTCAGCTATCAATCACTCGACAAAGTTATTGTTATTACAAACAAACGTAATTCTTAAATTCAATACGGTCTTTATTTCTAGGTTATACTTTCAGTTAGAATAGCGTAAAAGTATCACATCAGATATAAGACATAAGAATTAGATTTGTTTGTGTAACACTAATTTTGGCCAATTCTAGGTAATACATACATTCACTTGGAATATCGTAAAAGTGGTACATAACCTCGATACATATTATAAAGTGATAACATTTCTTTGTAATATTATTTTATTTTTTTATGGAATATCCATAATTTTGTATAGCAATAGCACTTATCTAAAATTAAATAGCAGATGATGCTATATGATGAGTGAATCATATCATGATCACTAAGTGATGGGTGATTCTGTCTATCCCTAATACAGAGACATCAGGAGTATCTATCTTATTACAAAATAAGCTAGCTGTTGAAGTTATGAAAAAATGCTAAGATGGACTACCAAGCAACGCTGAAGTCGCAAGACTTTTGATAAATTAGTAATGTATATATTTTAATTTACCATAGTCTAAGTTTACTTTATATTTACCTTACCTTTGCATATTGAGCACAACTTATTATTTGAGTTACATATACCATGTGAAAATGAAATCAGATTCGTATCATCAATTATAGTTAGTTGTTTACCCTCACCTTACCACCTTACCACCTTACCAAGGAAAGGTGTTGTAAAGTGACATTACTAAACAACACTTTTCCTTTTCATTTTCGAACATAATACCTTGCCTTACCTTATTTACCTTTAATCCTTTACTTCTATACCCTCACCTTATATAACCTTATATTACCTGATATTAATATTACCTTTATACTTTTTGTTAAATTACCAGACAAGACGTAGGCTTGTACCTTTGTCAAAGATGGCCACTTTTCTTGCTTGGTTTTTGTTATTTGAGAACAACTAAAACCTAGCAAGAAAAATCACTTATTATTTATTTAACTTACCGTGAATAGCAACATGCAACATTCCACCTTCACGTGGAATGTTGTAAGTAAATTTGGAACCACTTCTCAGTGTCCGATTGAATTGAAATTTTACGTACTGGTCTAGCCTCGATGGTAATGCATGTTTATGATAAGTATGGCTTGATGCTGCTGCCAGGATTAATTCCAGATGAGGGAACTCCTCAACGGTTATCAGTAGGGACATGGAGTTTTGTTCAAAGCTTTTTTTAAGCTTTTTTTTATTTCAGTTGTTTCGAGGGTTTTTAGCAGTGTCGGTTATTCTTAGCCTTGTGAAATCTCTAGTACTTTAAAGGTATGATTGAATAAAGTAAATTTTAAGTCAGAAGTCGTCGAAATTCCAATTTGATATCTTCAGTTTCAGACCTCAGAGATATCGCCTATCACGAATTGTTTATACTAACATTATGAGAATAAATGCTGATAATTTATAATTACTAAAAATTGTTTACTTCAAAGCTAGTAAAGATCAATGTCCTATACACCAGTATATTATTATTTTTGGTTAAACTAATAATATTTTAATATTCCCGGTAGGAACAGCTTTCCGAACCAGCAGTAGAGGTTGACGATTCAAAAGCACTTGTTTACACGTTTACTTGAATAAAGAATATTTTGAATTTCAATTTAAATATGATAGCTTATCTTTATCTCGGTTGGATTGTGTAAAGTATGACATGCTTATAAAAGGGGTAGTGCCAGAGTTGAATGATAGGAGAGGATGGAAGAGGAAATGTTTTGCCGACCACACTTAGAGTGGGATAAGGGTAGAATGATTGTGGAATCATGGAACGGGTGGCCGTTCATTACGTAATCGGCTTGCTATTTATGTATATTTCTTTACCTAACAGATAAATCAAACGGCCAACCTCGCACACAAATCACAATAATTAAGAGAGTTATTACAAATTGTGCTGTTAATCAGCTGTCGCTATAGAAGTATGTAAACAGATCGCATATAAAGGCAAGTTCAAAGTTTACAGATAACTGGGTAAACGATCCTTTATATTGACTTATTGTTGCCTGTGGTTTTGTTAACAATACAAAACGTGCTTGTATGAGGGCAAGGCGTTATTTTCAAATTCATTGAATTAAATTTGTTAACAACCGCTTTTGAATCATCAACTCAAATGCTTAATTACAGTAGACCTGCTATGAACTCTTATTGCGACTCAATTGAAAACGTAAACTAAATTGTTTTGCTTTTTCATACCATAAGAATATTTTGAATTTGAATTTGATCGTCTCTAGAGAGTCGCACGGTCTCACCGCTGGACTATCACTGCATTAAAATGACGTCAACTTACCTTAGTCCCCTGTTACGACACCTCGGTAAGTAATGAGGGTGGTCTATTCTATGCAGCCGGATACCACACGGCACTTACCTTAGTCGCCTCTTACGACACCTCGCTAAGAAAGGAGGGTGGTCTATTCTATTCTGTCGGATACCACACTGCACATACCTTAGTCGCCCCTTACGACACCTCGGTAAGAAATGAGGGTGGTCTATTCTATTCTGCCGGATACCACACGGCACTTACCTAAGTCGCCTCTTACGACACCTCGATAAGAAAGGAGGGTGGTCTATTCTATTCTGCCGGATACCACACGGCTAACTAATGCGAACTAAATTATAACTAAATATTAACCGGATGCATTTGACATCAAACGATATATATTCTGAAGATAATTGGAAATAAATATATTCTTTTAAAACAATGAGTGCAGAGGACCTCGCTGTGTACTCGGACAAGATAAGGAAATCGTTATTGGGTCATACTTTCAACTTTATAGCTGTCCATTGCTAAGGCTGTGCGAATCTCATGATAGTGCCAACATCAATGAGTTTTCCTGTACAACTTATGTGTCTAATTAATACTTTCAATTTATCACACGCTTTTGGTGAAGGAAAACATACTCCTACCCTTATACCACTTTAAGTGGGGTCGGCACAACATGTTAAAAATATATTGTCACATAATTGGCTACGTATTTTACGACTGGCCGCCTGCCTGATGTCAACTTACCTTAATCGTCTTTTACGACCCCTCGGTAAGAAATGAGGGTGGTCTATTCTACTCAGCCGGATACTACTCGGTTTGTCAATTTACCTTAGTCGCCTTTTACGACACCTCGGTAAGAAATGAGGGTGGTCTATTTTACTCAGCCGGATATCACATGGCGGAAGGAAACCTTTTTTTTGGTGAAGAAAAACATCGCGTGGAAACCTGCATATCTCTAGACAATTCTAGGGATATCACATCATCAATAGTACAGAAATATAGTAATAGTACAGAATGGCATAATGATTATGTCGTGGTGCCTATCTTCTTGATGATGCTTCGGTTACGGGGCGAAACGAGAAGAGATTGTCGTATTGAGTGTATGGTGTGGTGCTGGTGCCTGCGTTTGATGATAATTGTGGTAAGTGGTTCTGCATGTAAAAAGTATGAGAACGATGCTCCCTACACTTAGCATTACATAGATTCTCCTAGCAACCGTGGATTACAGCAACGAAATTTCATTAATACTTTTGTATTATGGATCTCCACGAAGTAACGTCTTTTTGTAAAAATTATTTGAATAAAGGATAAAATATAATGCTACATGTATAGTGGACTATCCGTTTTAATTACCCGATTCATGCAGGATTCGTAAAACCACCTGCACAAACCTCCACCACTGCCACCACAATACACAAGCACTACACACGTTTACTATCACAAACTAAACAATTGTTTCGCCCCGCAACCGAAGCATCATCGGGAAATAGACACCACGACAAAATCGCAATGCTTTGCGTATTTAGCATTATTTATATTTTCGGGTGGCGGGCGGACGGGCGAGCGCAGAAGCGTCGTCGAGATTGCGAAATGCAGAGAGTAGAGCGCAAAAGCTCTGATAGTGTCGGGAAACGTCGTCCTAAGGGTGTGGAGGGCTGATGGTATGACTTTGATTAGTCGGAAGGGTGGCGAGAAGTCACGACCGACCGACGTCCCAAAACTGGGACCTCGGCCTCGCCGGCGAAGACGCTGTGTGTGTGTATTACGTGTTTCTGTGTTTGCGATCGTTATTTGATCGTCAGAGTCATAAAGGATGCTTTTTGAACGCCTATATTTTCGGTGGTGGCTCAAAAAAAGTTGTTGTTGGTGGTTTAAAGCCTAATTCTTTAAATTATTGAATATATTTACTTTACTTTACGTGTAAACTATGTACTGTTTTCATTGACCTTTGGATCTAAACGCGTATCAAAACAGGATCTGTGAGATATCAGACAAAATCAACTTAGACGTCATCCAAACAAGTAGTGAGTTTTCCTCAATTATTTGATTACGTAGAAATCAATTCTACGTAAAATTTAATAAATAACATATAATAACACGGATGTTTAAAGTACAATATTTGTCCTAGTATTATAAATGCGAACGTCTGAATTTTTCTTTGTCCATCGGTCACGGTTTAACGGCAAAATCACTGCCCGATTGTGATGAAAAAAATTCTATTAAAGCTTATGTACTCGCCTTACATCATCAACATCATCCATCTGCTCTTATCCCACTCTGAGTGGGGTCGGCACAATATGTTACAAATATATTGTCACATTACTTGGCTACGTATTTTACGACCGGCCGCCTGCCTGACGTCAACTTACCTTAGTTGCCTTCTACGAAACCTCGGTAAGAAATGAGGGTGGTCTATTATACTCAGCTGGATACCAAGCAACGGAGTGCCTGTTATTTTATTCAATCTAATAAGTATGTGCTCAGTTTACCACATTAACTTTTTCATGTGCACTTTGAATGAACCACGGTAGCAGTTTCGACGGTAAGTTGCTTTTCTTTAACTGTTAGCCCTTTTTTCATGTCTCTTTTTCATTCATTAGGTGTTTATAAAACCTTTTTACCTTTATTTACCCAGCACTTATGTTATGGTTGCCAAACATAGCGGTCAGTTAACCTCAGACTACTAGATACCTTTGTCGTAGTTTAGTTTTATGTAGAACCGCGTTTGAGTTGGAGAAAGTCCCCTTGTCATTTCTCAATTGTAGGCATATTCATTTCTTCCTGAAAGGTAAGGTTTTTTTATTACTACAAACCGCAAGCAAATCTATCGTTTCAAGATGATCTAACTTTTGTCACATCATATCTGAAACGGGCAATCGCAAAAGAATAGACGAAAAAATTCCGAAATTCGTCGTAAGTCGTTCTGTGTAGCCATTAATATATTTAATATGTACTTTACAGCTAAAGACTTGATTTGTTGACAGAGTTCACTACTTGCATTAAAACTTGGCAATTGGGGGAGATAAAGTAGGATCATCTTTTAAATAATTTATAGAATTAGGCGTTACTTTGCAGAGATTCATAATTCAAAAGTAATAATAAAATTATTCTTCTATAATACGCGATAAAGTAAATCGCTTTGCGATTTTGTAGTGGAGTCTATTGCCTGATGATGCTTTGGTTGGAGGGCAAAACGATTGTTGTATTTGTAATAGTGAACGTGAGTAGTGCTTGGGTATTGTGATGGCGGTGGTGGAGTTTAGTGAATGTGTTTTTTCCTGCATGAAAAAACGGATAGTCCAGTAAACATTTAGCATTATATATATTTTCTATTTACTGCGTATTATAGCAAAATAAATTGATTATTACTTTTGTTTTTGGGACCATCTTAATAAACAAATTACAGCCATACCCCAGTCCTCCGTCACACATCACCCTATATCACTACGAATCGATTTGGCTGAAACGAAAGGAGAATAATTTGTACTTCAGCACATACCTTATTCGTTATGAGATAGTTGCTCCAGGTGGAAAAGGCCTTTTATACTTATATCCCATATTTACTTTTAGTCCATTACTATATTATCGTTACTTCTCGTTCATTATATTGTTCTCTTTATTTCTATTCTATTTTCACTTCAGTCCATTAGTTCGTCTTTTTTAATTCCAATCTATCCTTACATCAAGCTCATTATTCCTTCCTCTTAACTTCTATTTCATCATTACTTTAAGCCATCGTTTCATCCTCCATACTTCGAGTTTATCTTCACTTGTGGTCTTTTATTCCATCCTCATTATTTATGTCCTTTTTCTTTCTATTCCAATTTCACTTTAGTCCATTATTTAGTCTTCTTTAATTGAAATCCATCCTTACATCTAGCTTCGTCCTCTTAACTTCTATTTCATCATTACTTTAAGCGATAGTTTCGTTCTCTTTACTTCGAGTTTATCTATACTTGTGGTTCTTTGTTTCATCTTCATTATATATGTTCATTTTCTTTCTATTTTATCATAACTTCGCCTCCATTATTCTTCCTCTATGCTTCAATATCATGTTTAATTCTAGTCCATTATTTCGTCCTCTTCACGTCCTGAAATTTATTTTATACATATTTATTTATATTTGTTAACATTTTACAAATATGATAAAGGCGAAAGTTTGCGTGTTTGTTTCTTTGAAGCTCCAACCATGCTCGAGTTGTATGAAATGTAGCGCACAGTTAGGTCTTTTTTTACATGTGGAAACCCTACATGAGTAGCGCATTCTGCGGGTTTGGAAGCAGTTATGCCGGACTCCTACCCACTTAAACCTCATGTCGTGTTCCACCTTGCTGCTTGGTGATGAGGGCACAGGAATACTGAACGCATCACGTCTACACGAATGCACAGTTAGGCCCAAGTTTAGAATACCTCATATGCATCTTTATTCGGATTAAGAACCCAAAAATACAAAAAAAAAACAAATTAGAGTTTAGTAAATTCAATAAGGTCCTCTAAGACGTTATATACATCTTATAGCATATAACCATATTGTATTTGGAACGACTAAAATCAACAATCAAACAATATCCTGTGTTTGCAACACACAGCGAAAATCGCTCCTCATGTTTCTTTTATGTATTCAAATATTAATAAATCTGTGTTAACCTAGCTTATCGAGGGTTTACGGTTCAAATCCCGAATGGTCCGTACCAATGAGCTTTTATGTTAAAACTTATGTGTCTTATTGATATTTGTAATTTATCACATGCTGTTTGAAGGAACACATCGTGAGGAAACCTGTATATATCTGGAGAGTTCTGGGGATATGTGTAACAATCTTTCTCATGCTCTTATCCCATTCTTAGTGTGGTCGGCACAACATGTTTTCCTCTTCCATTCTCTCCTATCATTCGTCAACTCTGGCACTACTACTTTTATATACATGTCATACATCATACAATCCAACCTTTTTCAATTTCTTTTTAGGCCTCGCTCTAGTCACATTTATATTTATTTATATATCCATCTACATTCATATTGAACACTTAACGTTTGGTTGCATGATTGAGATCATTCCTACTCATTAAACGTCCATACCATCTTAATCTTGCACTTTTCTTGTTTTCTATAATGGGCGTAACTTTTAGACTTTCCCTTATTTTCGTATTCTATTCAGTCTTATCACACCATACATCCACCTTAAAATTATCATTTCATTTTCGCACACTCTACTTTCATTGTATATATCATCGTCCAAAATTCTAATCCATACAATGCGACAGGAATTACGATCCGCAACATAAATTTAATAAAACACTTCCATTAGGTGTATCCGCCGTGTGGTATCCGGCTGAGTAGAATAGACTACCCTCATTTCTTACCAAGGTGTCTTAAAAGGCGACTAAGGTAAGTTGACGTTGGCAGGCGGCCGGTCGTAAAATACGTAGCTTAATCATGTGAAAAAATGTGTGTAACATTTTGAGCCGACCCCACTTAGAGTGGGATAAGGTCAGGAGGATGATGATGATATTGTACTTTGACTTCCATTAGGTGTTTATTATGATTATTTTTAGTAAACGCTTCTTTCTTACCTGCAACGTATTTGATGCTCTAGAAATCTTCTTCTGCAGAGTTAGCAACTCCTAGGAGAACTAACAGAAGTAATAGATTTGTATTCGGAGTCAGCTGTGATTGAAAAATCTTTAGCTAGTGATCTTATATTTCCTTCTGAAATTTTTAAATCTTAAGTTAGTAAATATATGTGACAATCACCCAAACGGTCGTCTGTCCCCAAAGTTAGTAGCTTAAGACAGACAGACAACTAATAAACTATTAACGACTGGCTCGTTGGCGCAATGGCTAGTGACTCTGCCTTCAGCTCCGCGGGTCGCGGGTTCGATTCCCACCGCGGGCCAACATTTTCTATAAACAATTTGATGTTTCTTCCAATATGGTGTATATTTGTATTTAAGTATGTATTAAAAATTATATATATAGTATATCTACCAGTTGTCCGTCACCCATAACACAAGTATTAAGTTACTTATTTTGGAGACGGACCGCTCTGTGTGTAAGTGTCCCATATATTTATTTTTTTATTTATAATATATACATATATAATTTTAATTACATACTTAAAAACTTATCGCATGCTTAGTATTAAAGTGTCCAAATAAAAAATTGGGCTTAATTTAGTTAGATATATTGTAATTATTTCCGCCGTGTGGTATCCGGCTGAATAGAATAGACTACCCTCATTTCTTACCGCGGTGTCGTAAAAGGCGACTAAGGTAAGTTGACCCGCCGTGTGGTATTCTTCTGTGTAGAATAGACCACCCTCATTTCTTATCGAGGTGTCGTAAAAAGCAGGCGGTCGGTCGTAAAATAACTAGCCAAATCATGTGACAACATGTTTGTAACATGTTGTGCCAACTCCACTTAGAGTGGGATAAGGGCAGGAGGATGATGATGATATTGTAATTATCTATGACATCTATGAAATCACGCTACGGACTAATAAAAAGGTTAGTGTTTTCTTGTTTTTCCAAATTAAGGATTTCTTTAACACTCACGTGTTTTATAGGCGCTATTCTTTATTGCAATTTGCTACAAAAACTTTTTGAATTATTAATACTAACCGTGCAATATATACACTTAAACTGTAAGAAGTAACAAATTGTTTTTTAAACATGTTAGCCCTTATCGAGAATTAAACCCGCGACCCACGAAATCAAGACAGGGTCAGTGACACTTACGCGAACTGGCAGTTCAGATTTTAATCTAGAGATTAGTTCCAATCTCTGATTTGATTTTATCCATGCGACATGTTTTAACCCCGGGGGATGTCGACGAAAACAAATCTCTACTTTATTCCTTAGTCAGCGAAATGAGGAATACAAATTACGTTTTTTCAATATCTTAGATTGCTTCAATGGATTAAAGAATTTATGTATATATCAAATGAAGAAACAAGAATGTAATCACAGAAAAACGCGCTTCCACGAAAACTTAAAAACTGTAAATACAAACTATATATTTGGAATCTTTAGGGTAATAAATAAAATTGTTTCGATCTGTTAAAGTTTTAACCGTTATAGCTTAGTTGAGTTTATGTTCCACGCCTTAAGAGAATCGGAATCTAGCTAATTTTTTTTAACCGAAGATGCCTCCACCAGCAACAATGCACACAAGCAATACAGACAACCACCACCAAAATCTCTACGATCGTTTCGCTTCAAAACCGAAGCATCATCAGGAGGATAGGCTCCACGACAAAATCGTACTGCAGCAGTACGATTTTGAGGAAGCATCTTGGGATCCGTGTGGTGCCTTGTCCTGCATGTGTAAGGTACATGAATTCTTTTTTCTTTATTCAAGTAAACTTGTAAACAAGTGCTTTTAAATCGTCAACATCTACTGCTGGTTCGGAAAGCTCTTCCTACCGAGAAGAACCAGCAAGAAACTCGGCGGTTGTTCTTTTCAAAGAATAATTCTTAGTACAGGGTCAAAGAGTAGCTATATATACGCATTCTTATCGTCTGAGTAATCCTCGATAGTATAGTAGGCTTTCTGTATTAGCTTTTTTTAACAGTTTTTTTGAACTGCTGTAATGGTAAAGTTAAAGTAGAATGCGGAATTTTATTATAGAATTTTATACCTAAACCCACAAAAGACTCATGTACTTATGCAAGGCGCAAAGCAGGAACCGCAAGTTTATGTCGGTTCCTTTTTTGTCTGCTTCATACACTTAGCATTACATACATTCGCTTAACTCACGCAGATTATAGCAAAGTAGTTCTGTTATAGTTTCTGTAATTTTACTTTACACAACATCACAAAAAATTCGTATGAAATTTTAGCAATTCGTCATTTTAGATAAAACTTTATATCTTCATGTTTTACATGAGTATCGGACACATCGCGGCGCCGATTGTAAGTTTTTAATGTGAGGAGTTTTATTCAAAAAGTTTATTATTGTGGTTACGATTAAACTATTTTATGTCCTTTCCTCGTGGTTCGACCTACTTGCGGTCTGTAACTGCATGAAATAAACAAGAATCAATTTTTGTTTTAACCAAAATAGAGAGAGGTATGTCGTTAAAACCCGTTCTTTTAAGTCAAATAAAATCAAATCAAAATAATCTTTATTCAAATAAGCAATCAGGCACTTTTGAATCGGCAACAAACAATATGATTAATGAAGTTACAACTGGTTCGGAATGTTGCTCTTACCGAGAAGAACCAGCAAGAAACTCGGCGGTTAATCTATTAGAGATTTTCAATTTTACATTATTAAATTCCAGTCTTGTATGAAGCTGAAAGGATTTTTAAATCCAGGCATTTTTATCATCAAAATAATCAATAGAATTAGGCGTTACTTTGCGGAGATCCATAATAAAAAAGTAATAATACTATCGTAGCGTATCGCGAATTATAGCAAAATAATTTTATTATTACTTTTGTATCCAAATAATCTTCAATTTTGTAATATGCTTTACTTATAAGCATATTTCTAACACTAAGCTTTAATTAAGCTTTAACCTTTAATTGTCAAAACTTGGCGGTTGTTGTTTTCTAAATATAATTCTTATAACTAGTTACATTTAGTCACCACTGTACAGGGTATAAGTGTAGCTATATCCACACATTCTTATCATCTAAGTAATCCTTAACAGTATAGTAGGTTTTCTGTATTAGCCTCTTTTTTACAGTGTTTTATTGTTATAGAAAAAGCATCCTCGAAATAAGGCCTAATTCTATAAACTATCCAAAAATATAAATTAACACGTATTTTACGTTTAAACTGCGACCGTAATAAATCCTTTAAAACATAATTTTATTGCCTCCGAAGAAAATACAGTCGCCACTTAAAACCATATACCCAGACGCAATTCGTCCCCTGATTTATACCATTAATAGGAGACGGCAAATGGCCGAAAACTCGGTTTATGTCCACATAATGCGAGCTATCCCATACCAATACTGCCCGCCGTTTTAAAATTGGTCGCCGTTGAATTTAACTTTATTACTTTATTGTCTACGACAGGCATAATGTTGGGATACGTTATATATGCGTACTGTATTAACATGATACGGAATCTACCATACCGGTAACCCGAAGGGTAAACCGAAACCCTCATTAAGACTCATATATGTATAAAAAAAGTAAATATAACGTCCTGTTACTATCCCACTGCTGGGCATATTCTTCCTCTCTCCGTTTTTGAATTGGAGCTGCTCCAATGCGGATTGGTAGGTCACACACATCCCTAGATTTTTCTAGAGATATGCAGGTTCCCTCACGTTCCCTCTTGCTTTCCGCCACCGAAAAGCGTGTGATAAATTGCAATTATCAATTAGACACAAGTTTTAATAGAAAAACTCACCTGCCTGCCCAGGGTTTGAACCTATGATAATTTCTGAATTCTCTAGAGATATGCAGGTTCCCTCACGTTCCCTCTTGTTTTCCGTCACCGAAAAGCGTGTGATAAATTGCAATTATCAATTAGACACATAAGTTTTAATAGAAAAACTCACCTGCCTGCCCGGGGTTTGAACTAGGATAATTTCTAGAGAGTCATACGGTCTCACCGCTGGGCTATCACAGCTTTTTTTAATATAATATACATATGTATGTGGATTTGAAAATTTGTGATTCATACTAATATATAAAAATACGGGTCACATCGCAACAAAATCGTAAAAACCTTTGTATCCTGTTAATTTAACAGGAATAGGATGAAATTAAAAAACGCCGTCTATTAAAAACATAATAAGGTTTTGTTTTATTCACAATGTGTAAAATCAATTAATATATTAACTAATTGAACAAAACTAAAATAATTGTGCCAATTTTTATCGATATTGGTTCAGCGAATTAGGCTTGCAAACGTAACCGAGAGACAGACAGACTTCGTTAACTTGTTAATATTAGTAAGCATATATGTATGTATACCAAGGAAAAAGACAATTTTTATTGTAAATTTTGAACTTTAGATATTATGCCCTTAATCAGATTTGCCATTAAATTAAATTCAAAGTATAAGAGATGTGATACTCGTAGCCAACGGTGAGACCGTGCGACTCTTTCGAGGAGATCACGGGTTCAAACCCCGAGCAGGCGCCAATGAAATTCTAACAAACTTATATGTCTAATTGATATTTGCAATTTATCACACGCTTTTCAATGCAGGACAATATCGTGAGGAAACCTGCATTTCTCTGGAGAATTCTGGGGATATGTGTAACCTACCGATCCGCATTGGAGCAGCGTGGTAGGTCGAACTTTATTTCCAAAAACGAAGAGAGAAGCACTATGTCCAACTGTGGGAAAATAATAGTTATTTTGTATTAGAAAATGAAGTGCAACAAATATTTGAAAACTCATATGCGCCTCTCAAGTTTTTACATCTATTACGGTTTTTTAAAACTCAAAATATTCTTTATTCAAGTAAACTTGTAAGCAAGTGCGTTTAAATCGTCTACTCGTCTGCTGGTTCGGAAAGCTTTTCCTACCGAGAAGAGCCAGCAAAAAAAATCGGCGGTTGCTCTTTTTAAAATATAATTCTTATAACTTTGACTGGCCCGTTGGCGCTGTGGGTAATGACCCTGCCTTTAGCTCCGCGGGTCGTGGATTCGATTCCCGCCAGGGGCCAACATTTTCTATAAACAAATTGTTCGTTCTGGAAGCCTGGGTGTGTATTTAAGTATATATTTAAACTTATATATGTAGTATATCTACCAGTTGTCCGTCACCCATAACACAAGTATCAAGTTACTTTGGGGATGGACGACCGTGTGTGTAAATGTCCCATATATTTATTATTATTATTTATAACTAGTTACATTTAGTCAATACTTGTACAGGGTCGAAGAGTAGCTATATCCACGCATCCTTGTCATCTATGTTATTTTCAACAGTAGGCTTTTGTACCAGCCTCCCTTTAACAGTGTTCTTAAACTGCTCTAATGGCAAAGCTGAAATTGATTGCGGAATTTTTATTATAGAATCTTATACCCAAACCCACAAACGACTTACGTTCTTTTGAAGGCGCAAAATAGAAGCTGCAAGCTTATGTCGGTTCCTACTTTGTCTATTATATACATCACCTATTGTTTTATAATTCTTTATACCTTTATGTACAAATTCTAGTCCACTAATTATAACTATTAGCTATCTGCTAATTCTAGTTTTACACATGTATTTTAACCAGACTTCTATTCAAAAGTTTCGTTCGGAAGTCGGTACTGCAACCATTTTCATAGCGTTGTTGTAAGGTTAACCTTAAAATTATTCATGAAACATGTCACATTGACTTCAGTGATTAGTTATTATTGTGTCTTTATTTTATTTAGTTCTCTTACCTTATTTATCAAAATCAAATTCAAATTCAACTCTACTGCTTTTTCGGATAGCTCTTCCTACCGAGAAGAGTCAGCAAGAAACTCGGTGGTTGGTCTTTTCAAATCAATGTCATTTTTATCATGTACAGAGTAGAGGAGAAGCTGTATCCACGCATTCTTATCATCTATATAATCCTCAATAGTATAGTAAGTAGGCTTTTCGTATCAGCCTCCCTTTAACAGTGTTTTTAAAATGATGTAGTGGCAAAGGCAAAATCGCTTGCGGAATTTTATTAGAGAATCTTATACCAAACCCACAAACGAGTTATTTACCTTTGCAAGACGTAAAGCAGAAACCGCAAGCTTATGTCGGTTCCTACTTTGTCTATTATATCTTAGCCCGAACCTAGAAGAAAACTCTTCTCTGGTTCATTCGATCGATATCACTTGCTTAAATCTTTTCACCCACAATTATCAAGCGGGGAAATAATAAATTTCGTATAGCAACACTTAGTCATGCAAGATACTATTCCGGGCGTAAATTTAAAATTCCACTCGAGCTCACAGCACTTGGCATGAACATTTTCAAGGATTAATGTAGAAAAAAATGACACAATTTACGATTGCGTGTAATAAATTTGCAGTTGATTGCCAAGTACGACTTATATCTTAGTAGTGATAAAGAATTGCTGGCTATATGACTGCGGTTATATATACTACTAAAATTTCTGCCACTTCGTCTGTATGGAAACGTATGTGTGACATAGTTTTTCCAGAGTAAAACCCAACCCTGCGGGAGTTCTAAGCCAAAAAGTCAAAGAGGACTTTGTTTTATAATAGTCTAGTTGCACAGTATATTCTAAGCAATTTAATTTTTGTACATAAAAATCTAAAGAATTATAAACGATAGGTGATGTATATAATAGACAAAGTAGGAACCGACATAAGCTTGCGACTCCTGCTTTGCGCCTAGCAAAAGTACGTAAATCGTTTGTGGGTTTGGGTATAAGATTCTATAATAAAATTCCGCAATCAATTTTGGCCATGCCATTACAGCAGTTAAAAAACATTGTTAAAAGAGGCTGATACAGAAAGTCTACTATACTGTTGAGCATTACTTAGATGATAAGAACGCGTGGTTATAGCTGCACTTCTACCCTGCATAAGTTAGTAATGGCCCAATTTAACTAGTTATAAAAATTATATTTTAAAAAGAGCAACCGCGTAGTTTATTGGCTCTTCTCAGTAGGGACAGCTTTCCGAACCAGCAGTAGAGTTTATGATTCAAAAGCACTTGTTTACAAGTTTACTTGAATAAATAATATTTTGGATTTGAATTTGAATATAATCCGCGTCTATAAAGACAATATAGTTAATGCTCAGTGTAGGAAGTAAAACTGTTCTCATACCTTCTATATGCAGGATTAGTTACCACGCGTATCAATCACCACGTAACTGAAGCATCATCCAGATAGGCTCCACGACAAAATCGTAATAACATACCATAATAAGCGCGGATTATAGAAAAATAATTCTATCATAACTTCTGCACTATGAAATTCTGCAATATATTCAAATTCAAATTCAAAATATTATTTATTCAAGTAAACTTGTAAACAAGTGCTTTTGAATCATCAACATCTACTGCTGGTTCGGAAAGCTGTTCCTACCGAGAAGAACCGGCTAGAAACTCGGTCGTTCCTCTTTTCAAATAAAAATCTTATAACCATTCACATTTGGTTATTACTATCTTGTACATGGTAGAGGAGTAGCTATATCCACGCATTTTTATAATCTATATAAACCTCAATAGTATAGTAGGCTTTTTTATCAGCCTCCCTTTAACAGCGTTTTTAAACTGCTGTAATGGCAAAGATAAAATCGATTGCAAGATTTTATTATAGATTCTTATATCCTAACCCACAAATGACTTATTTAATTTTGCAAGACCCGAAGCAAGAACAAGCTGTGATAGCTCAGGGTTAGACCGACGACTCTCTAGAGACGAACATGGGTTCGAACCCGGGCAGGCACCAATTAGTTTTTCTATTAAAACTTATGTATCTAAGTGATATTTACAATTTATCACATGCTTTTCGGTGATGGAAACATCGTGAGGAAACCTGCATGTCTCTAGAGAATTCTAGGGATATCTGTAACCTACCAATCCGCATTGGAGCAGCGTGGTAGGTCTTAGCTCCAATCCTTCTCTCCAATAAATGGAAAAAGGAGGCCTATTCCCAGCAGTGGGATATTAACAGGCCGTTACTTACTTAGATTTAAATTGTTTTGTTTTTTCTCCTTTCATTTCTTTTACCTATTAACTTCTTATGTTTAAATTTTTATGTAATTTTTTTTTATGTTTATATTGTTTAATAATTTTTTGGTGCATGCTGTGACACCTTCATAAGTTGTTCATTTTAAACTACAGTCTCACCGCTGGGCTATCGCAGCTCTATTTTGCACTCTCAGATGGCTGGAGTTGATCATATACTACAGTATTCAATGTAACGCATTTAAATCTAAGACTAAGTTAAATTCTAAGACGATATCGATCTCATCTCATTAATTTCCTCTTAACAATCTTACTACCTTTTTTTTTACTTTTTTAAAAGTGTCATTAAAAATATACACTTCTCCGCAGATGTACTTTATGCAAACTAGACAAGGGTGAAAACTGTTTTTATGAAATAGTTATAAAATATCTACCAGTTGTCCGTCACCCATAAGACAAGTATTAAGTTACTTACTTTTGCAAGGGACCGCACTGTGTGTAAATTTCCAATTGCTCGTACTTCTTATTAAAAATTAAATAATATTTTAAATTGAAAAATTAATAATAAAAATTATTTTGCTTTAATCCGCGATACAGTAAATAGAAAATATATGTAGTGCTAAATGTATAGTGGACTATCCGTCTTTTAATACCCGATACATGCAGGATTCCTAAAAACACATGTACAAACCTCCACCACTGCCACCAATATACAAGCACTACACACGTTCACTATCACAAACTTAACAATCGTTTCGCCCCGCAACCGCAAAGCGCAAATTGCTTTGCAATTCTGTCGTGGAGTCTATCTTCTGATGATGCTTCGGTTGCGGGGCGAAACGATTGTTGAGTTTGTGATAGTGAACGTGTGTAGCCCTTGTGTATTGTGGTGGCAGTGGAGGAGGTTTGTGCATGTGTTTTTACGAATCCTGCATGTATCGGGTGTGATAAAACGGATAGTCCACTATACATTTAGCACTATATATATTTTCTATTTACTGTATCGCGGATTATAGCAAAATAATTTTATTATTACTTTTGTATTGTGGATCTCCGCAAAGTAACGCCTAATTCTATAAATTATTTAGAATTGAATTATTTTTCGTGATTAGCGGCTATATTATGAGACGTTATAATTTTCGCGTTCTGTGGTAATATTGTAAGATGCCTAAGGGAAGATCACAGTCGGCACTCGGACTGTGCCTTTTGGCAGCTTCCCAACAACCCCCCATTGCATAACCAGTTCTGTTTAAGGATATTACGCATCTTTCTATGTGCGCATCCAGAAATGATTGCGTTGAAGCCAAGTACAGTTCCTCTCGTTGCTTTGATGTACCAACTTTGGTGATATAGCGGTATTTTTTTCTAAAACAATAATATCTGGCATGCTGACATGCTGTTTATGGCTTTTTTTGTGTCGAGATAATGGTTTTATGATGCAGTTACATGAAACTGTAGCACATTAACTGTTTAAGTTAAATAGGGAGAGTTTTTGTTTATCAGATGGCCTCTTTGGCACAGTAACTAATATTATAAGTACAAAAATCTGTCCGTCTGACTGTCTTTTATATTTTACACTTCAATCCACTGGAATAATCCTAATGAGTTACCTTATATATAAGGATAATTTATAGAATTAGTCGTTACTTTGCGGAGATCCATTAGACAAAAGTAATAATAGTTTATGAATTTTTAGTACTTAATTTAATTTTTGTACATATGAATATAAATAATTATAAAAGGATTGGCGATGTATATAATAGACAAAGTAGAAACCGACATAAGCTTGCGGTTCATGCTTTGCGCCTTGCAAAAGTTCGTAATTCGTTTTTGGGTTTGGGTATAAGATTCTATAATAAAATTCCAAAATCTACTTTAACTTTACCATTACAGCAGTTTAAAAGTAGATGTTGATGATTCAAAAGCACTTGTTTACAAGTTTACTTGAATAAAGAATATTTTGAATTTGAATAAAATCATTTTTCTATAATCCGGGTTATTTTTTTAAATAGAAAAATTAATTTTATTACTACTTTTGTTATACATAAGATTTATTTCGCATGTTTAGTATTAGAGAGGCCGAAATAAAAATAGTTTTTTTGCAATATACGTAGCGCCTACAAAGTGGCTGTGAAAGAGAAATATGACTTGGAAAAGCAAGAGAACACAAGCTTTTTTAATAATAGATAGCTTGATGCCATACATGGCATTGAAATAAAGATTAAAATGTATCTATTTGAATTAGGCCTAATTTTTAATTAGGTCACTTTACTAAAAAGCGTGCGATATTTCGTGCCATGAATTGTGTATATATATTTATGGTTCGTACGATTGTGTATTTGTAAATATATTTATGGAAATCTCATAGGTGCTTGCCGGAGTTTGAACCCGTGATCTACATAATTGTCAGATTTTCACGCCTTTCGGCCGAATTTTTTCGATCGAATTAATTTGCTATAAGCAACAGTTCGCTGCGTATTATGGAAAATTAAATTTATTGTTAGTCTTATATTCACCTATTATTACATACATAAATCCTCCTGCTCTTATCCCGCTCCAATTGAGGTCGGCACAAGATGTTATAAGCATGTTGTCACATGATTCGGCTACCTATTTTACGACTGGCCGCCTGTCCGACGTGAAACCTTAGTCGTATTTACGATACCTTGGTAAGAAGTAAGGGTGGTCTATTCCACTCAGATACCACATGGCATATTCACCTTTTATTATTATCTTAAATTCATCAGCATTCGCCTGCCCTTATCCCACTCTAAGTGGGGTCGGCACAATAAGTTACTAACATATTATATACTAACATATAAGATTTGGCTACGTATTTTAAGACCGGCCGACTGCCTGACGTCAACTTATCTTAGTCGCCTTTTACGATACCTAACTTAAATTATATAAAATTAATAAAATAATTTAATAAAGTCTTACCGTCCGAAATATAGCAGTAATCCATCGTCATCTGAAAACAAACTCGATACTAATTAGAAAATATGTTTTTACTGACTAAAGAAAGCAAGCTGCGTGAGCAACACAGCGTGAGTTGTTCAAGTTTGAAGGATTTTCACAAAAACGGTGAAGTGACATTGCAGTGAAACCGAAGCAGTATAAGTACTTTCATAATCGGTTTCCTCATATATACATTCTCCTGCCCTTATCCCACTTTAAGTGGGATCGGCAAAACATGTTACAAACATGTTGTCATATGATTTGGCTACGTATTTTACGACCGGCCGCCTGCCTGACGTCAACTTACCTTAGTCGCCTCTTACGACAGCTCGGTATGAAATGCGGTTGGTCTATTCTATGCAGTCGGATACCACACGGCATTTACCTTAGTCGCCTCTTACGTCACCTCGGTAAGAAATGAGGTTGGTCTATTCTATGCAGCCGGATACCACAAAGCATTTACCTTAGTCGCCTCTTACGACACCTCGGTAAGAAAGGAGGGTGGTCTATCCTATTCTGCCAGATACCACACGGCCTCATATATATAGAAATTTATTAATTTGTTACTTACATTTAAATTATAAAAGCTATCCGGATAGAATAAAGGATCTCTATTATATCCTATATCCATCTATCCTTTATAAAATTTAAATAATTTAAGGAAAAATCGACTAATAATATCTAAGGAATATCGACTGTATTCCGTTTTGTACCTTTATCAAGCCTTATATTAGTTTAAATACTTTGCACTATAATAAAGTAAAATGCAACCATAGAATATATGGAAGTAGTGATTCTGATTTATGTTTTATTTAAACCACTATTTTTAGATGAAAAGGCAGTTAAACGTAGACTGTAAATCGATATATCAAACGGAAAACTGTGACACGACATACAAACACGATGAAAAGAGCAACCGCCGAGTTTCTTGCTGGCTCTTCTCGGTAGGAACGGCTTTTCGAACCAGCAGTAGAGTTGATGATTCAAAGGCACTTGTTTACAAGTTTACTTGAATAAAGAGTATTTTAAATTGGAATTTGAATTCGATAGATCTACAAAATCAGGTAATGCCCTTATCTATATTTTTCGTATTTTATCACGTTCTGTTTCTCCATATATTTTACCATATAGTCAATTATAATATCGTTTAAAACCATCAACATTATACATTTAAACAAGCATATAAAAATACATATAATATAATAAATTTTAATTAATATTAGCGATGAGCCATTTCAAAATTAATTAAAATTAATTTACTATAATCCATTAAAAACAATTGGGCGGAAACATTCTTGATGTCAAATCATATACATAAGTTATGGTTCAAAGTTTGAACAAATTAATTTAATATAATCTATTAATCGGATTACAGTAAAGAATAATCATTATGTCTTTAATATAAATTACTCAGAAGATTATAACATAATAACACAATATTTTTTTTATATTAAAAATAATCTTTAAAGAATTTCGCCGATGCAAATCGTTTTGAAACTCTTAATTTGAAGGAATAATTTTTATCTCTCTTAACAGCATTACGTATAACAATTGTGTGTGTGTGTGATATGTGACTGTGTTATATGTTATATGTTTCGTAAAGGGATAAGAGTTACGCAATCTTTCACATACAACAAAAAATAAAAATGATACCCAATAAATTATCAGCCAGTAACTTAAAGGGCATCGAAAACTTAAAAGAAATAGCCATTTATTTTATTACTTTGCCTAGTATCACAAAGGGATGACAAAATTAATTTTCTATATTCTACGATTACAAAAATTAATCTATATATTAAATATTAAGTATCATTCACAACAATCTGTGACTATATTAGCAATTAATAATAAATACAATAAACGAAACATTTCCAATGAAATAGTAAAACATAAAAATGAAAAGTATTAAAAAGGAAAATTTGAAATTTTGAGATGTTGTTAGACCTAGAATCTACCCTCTGTTGTTTTATGTATCGCGGATTATAGCAAAATAATTTTATTATTACTTTTGTATTATGGATCTCCGCAAAGTAACGCCTAATTCTATAAACTACTCTGTTGTTTTATTGATTAAGACATACAGCGGTATATCAAAATTTTGCCTTATACTTTATTAACGGATATATCTTATAAACAAGAACTCTACTTTCATATATTTGTATTCTTAGAAATGAATGAATGAACTTTAATTACATACGCAATTTTATATTTTTATTGAGGAATGTTTTTACATATTTATATACCAGAATTATTATATTATTTGTGAATTTTCCTTCAATAGAAGTTTTGTTCTATCATTGTTATTACGTAATATTTCTTGTGTTACAACGGTTGGAAGCTGTAGACGATGATTTCACAGAATGTTAAGTTATAGAAATTATATGGGTTATGTTAATATTATGCCAAAAAAGTCCAGACGGCCCGCCAATGAGGTCACTGTACCCTGCTTGTTTCTACCCGATAGGGGTAGAGAATAGGGTTAAGATGTCATCATACAAAGTTTTCCAAAGGGTCAGCCATTTGTCGGATGAGTTAAAGAACTAGTCATTTTTATTTTGGATCCAAAATATTATAGAAGTCTGTATGTCTTTCTGTATTTTTGTTCTTTCGTTGCTCACAAATTGTATACTAATGTACTATTAATTAAGTAGTTTACATGTGGTAATGTATAAATAGCTAAAGCTGCTCAATTTCCAAATTAATAAAATTAAAGTAAATGTATGTCTGTTTGTATATATTTCTTTATATTTATTCCTTCTCTAATACGTAACACAGCCATAGACTCTCCTAACATGTGTCGATCGGAAATAAAGAGTAAGCAAAGGAGACATATTATCTGTCTCTTTTGTACGCATAACCTGAAAGTTAACCTGAAATATCAGTAATCCTAAAATAAAAGAGGAAATTGAGTTAAAAATTTATACAAAATTATATATTGTTTGATATATAATTTTGTAGAATTAGTCGTTACTTAACGGAGATCCATAATACAAAAGTAATAATAAAATTATCTTGCTATAATCCACGATAAAGTAAATAGTAAATATATATAGTGCTAAATGTATAGTGGACTATCCGTCTTTTCACACACGAAGCATAATCAGGAGATAGACTCTACAACAAAATCGCCAAACGATTTGCGCTTTGTGGTTGCGGGCCGAAACGATTGTTGAGTTTGTGAACGTGTGTAGTGCTTGTGTATTGTGGTCGTGGTGGTGGAGGTTTGTGCATGTGTTTTTACGAATCCTGCATGTGTCGGCTATGAAAAAACGGATATTCCACTATACATTTAGCATTATGTATATTTTGTATTTATTTTATCGCGGATTATAGCAAAATAATTATATAAATACTTTTATATAAATTTGTATAATTTTATTAATCAAATCATATCAAAAGTTGGGCTTGTAAAAAACGCATAAACATTTTGAAAGTGTACTAGAAAGGTTTTAACGCTGAAAAAAATAAGACGTGCAGTCATAATGCCACTTGCATTATAAAAGCAAAAAAATATACAAATTTAATATACAAAATAAATTGATGAGTAAAAATAAAATCTACTTGATTTGAAAATCTTAACTAAAACTAACTTGAAAACTAAAATGAATCATGACTGAAAACTTTTCAGTTTCTAAAGTACCTGAGTTAATCTTCGATACTCTCAGTTTCTAAACTAGAAGTTTTGTAATTAACTCCTAATCTAACTAACTTTTGTACTTAAGGTTTTTAGTTATATATTTTGTAACTAAATAACTAGATTATCTAGATTATATCATACCTATCTAAGACTATATTATCTTATATTAACTCTTTCTTTTACGTCGCTTACGAACTGCTTATGCTAATCCATCGTGATTGTCTAGTAAGCTTTTGCCAATGTCATCTAATTCTTATATTTTGGCTCCAAAATCCTAATCTTTACTTTATTCTGTATTGTAAATATTCTCAATAAAAACTTCATAACAAACCTCTATATTTTTCTTTCATTTGTCACCTTCAAAATGCTTATCTTCACCGCCATTGCAAGTACGAAGTAACTCTTTCTATTTATGACATACTTATACCTCTTTTTTATGTTGCCTACAATTTGCATACGGTGTATCGTGATTGTAGTCTAGTGTAAGTACATAGTCATCACTATGTGCTATCTATCTCACCTATTTCTTTTAGTTAAGAGGCAATATGCTTATATTTATGAAATGCTACTTAATGACTGTCAACCACTGTGTCTAGTCCCATCTAATTTTCTATTTACGACAATAGTATTTGTTATTTTTATTTTGTCTCAAATTTGCTTGCGATTTTTCGTGTTCATCAGCTACTCATTTTCAATTAGATACAATATATTTACGAAATGCTACACCATAACTATCAACGAGTGTAAGTCTCTCTAATGTAGTCTCGTCTACGTTTCTATTTATGATTTTATCATCTCTCTCTTTTATTTCACTTATAATTCGCCTATCATTACTTAATGCTGTATAGTGACTGCCGTCTACGATAAATATCTCTAGCTTAATATCTCTGACTCGAATTTTATATTTTTTGATTCTTTTGCCTACAATATCTTTATCTAATGCTATATCCTAATTGTTGTAGAGCGTTAGTACATAGTCACCTCTGTGTGCTATAGCAATGATTTCTCTCATGCTTTCTTCTGTGTCGGGGCGGTGCTCGGGCCGGGGATCGGCCGCTCGCGCCAGTATTTGCCTCACGACGTCACGTGGTGGTGCCCCCAATGGGGTTGGTCTCGAAGATAAACCCAGCTGCGAAGAAGAAATGATGGATTATTTTTTGCTATTTAACGGCCTGGTTCTGGCCAGTACTTACTGTTTTTTTTTTAAAGGAATGGTTGGAGCTTGGAGTTACGACGTTATTCCAATACATATCGAAAGACTGCACATATTCCAAAAGTTCTCTTAAGATATGCACGTCCCATCAGGATGTTTTCTTATACTCAAAATCGTGTGATAAAACCCAAATATTAACTAGACACATAAGTTTAGATATAAAAACTCATTGTCTTTATTTTAACCCATGACCTCGTCACACTAATTGACAATTGGATATGACATATTTTTTGGATAATTAATTAAATTTACATAAGAAGGACAAAGATTTCGTTTTTTCCTTCAAGAGTCCTTCAAAATACAAAGATAAATAGTTAAAGATATATAAATACTAAGTTATCGCAAACAATTTATACATCATTTTATACAATTCCAAAGTTAAGATATTGACTTTCCAAACTTAAACGTTATAAATGTAGTAGTTTAATTTACTTAAACATTTTTGATCGATGTTCAGCAGACGGAGTTTGTTTGAATAAATTACTTTCAGGGTTCCATTATGTTTACTTGGAATTGATTAAAACAATATTATCTTGATCTTCTATTATAACTTGATACCAAGGATTTAATGAAGGACGAGTTGATTTGCATGAGTCATTTAAAGTATATACAAACTAATGTTGGTTTTAGAGAGAAAAAAAATTCGGTCTCTCTGTTACACTTTCACAATAATGAAATATATCCCAATTGGCGTTATTTACCAGGCTTACAAGTAGAGTAAAAAATAGCGTGTGCAACCATCGCTGAAGCTATAAATTACGGATTTTATAGCTCTACTAGCGTCGAGGAATGTCAGTAAAGCGGGAGTATTGAATTTTAAGCAGATGTTAGCATCCATGCATAATTTTCTATTTTTCCTGTATTGGATAGTATTGTTGATGATATATCTGTAGATAAAAAGGTTAGTTAGCTTGATATATTCATGTTGGGAGCCTAAAACGCGTCTATCAGTAAACGAGAACGCACTACTGGTGCCCCATTTTGGAGACATATAGAACACCGAATGTAGTAAATAAGAGTTCTTGATTAGAGATAGGATACTCTTTATTACACAAAAATAAATGGAAAATAAAATATGTAAAAAAGAAACATTCTGTTGAGTGAAGATAACAGCTATCTTCACACTCAACAGAATGTTTCTTCTCAATCTCTACAACTTATCTGTTATTACCAACCTTGTTTAAAGACCATTATATACTACTTAATGTTTATGGTTGGTTGTTTATCAAAGAATTTACGCTAATATTATAAATACAAAATCTGTCTGTCTTTAACGATTTTACTGCTAATACGTTGGGGCAATTTTTATGGAATCTGGCATCAAAGCTAAAAATATAGCTAGATAACATATAGGACAAATAAATTCCCTGTTCGAAGCAACACAGGATGTTTTGGGAAAACCACCATAAGTCCATCGTTGATAGCACATCAAAACATGCCAATAGTGGGCCTGTGTGGTTTTTAGAGGCTTATATCTTGCAGCAGATGTTCATTAGAAGATGCAAATAGGGCCCATCCAGAGCTAGTGGTTAGCTTTTTTCTTATTTTATGAGGATATAATTCCTTATGGAATCCGCCGCCCGTCAGAGACGACTGACGGGTATATCGGACTCGCACCGACTAAAAACCACCTGAAGCCGTTTCGTCGTGAAGCCTATCCTCCTGATGATGCTTCGGTTTCGGGGCGAAACGATCGTCGAGATTGTGCTGGTGGGTGTGTGTGCTGCTTTTGTGTTCGTTGTTGCTGGTGAATTGCGCCTTGGGGTGCATGTGGTGGCTGGTCCTGCATGTATAAGGTGCGTAGATTTTGCCTGTTTCATACACATTGGCTTTGCATGCATTCACTTAACCCGTGCGGATTATAGCAAAGTAGTTAGTTCTGTTATATTGCTTGTAATATGGAGTTCCGCAAAGTAACGCCTGCTTCTATAAATCAACCACCTGAATGTTCCACCACTGCTGGTGGTGGGACACATTGCTGCATCCTCAGCAGTAACTCTGATTGCACTAGATTGCGCTACCTCTGGGTCGGGGTCTTTCTAAAAGTGGCCCCTCCTTCCGCTAATAGATGCATTGACCGCTTGTGAAAGCTTTTCAGGTATGCGTCCGATAAACTCCCGATGCCCGAAGGTCCTGTCAGGGCGGCAAGCTATGGACTGGAGCGAAACTAATTCAAATTCAAATTCAAAATATTCTTTATTCAAGTAAACTTGTAAACAAGTGCTTTTGAATCGTCAACTTTACTGCTGGTTCGGAAAGCCGTCCTACCGAGAAGAGCCAGCAAGAAACTCGGTGGAGCTCTTTTAAAAAAGAAGATTCTTAATACTAATTACATTTTGTCATAGCTATCCTGCACAAGGTCAAAGAGCAGCTATATCCACGCATTCTTATCATCAATGTAAGCCTCCACGGTATAATAGGCTTTCTGTATCAGCCTCTTTTTAAGAGTATTTTTAAATTGCTGTAATGGCAAAGTTAAAATTGATTGTGGAATTTTGTTATAGAATCTTATACCCAAACCCACAAACGACTTACGTACTCTAACAAGGCGCAAAGCAGGAGCCGCAAGCTTATGTCGGTTCCTACTTTGTCTATTATATACATCGCCAATCTTTTTATAATTATGTATATTTTTATGCACAAAAATCAAATTGCTAAAAATATACTGTGAAGCTAACGTAAGAATACCTGTTTCCTTAAACTTCTCTCGCAGGGACTCACGCGGATTTAAATTATAAATGGCACGTATGGCTCTTTTTTGCAATACAAAAATTTTCTCAATATCAGCGCATTTACTCCATAACATTATTCCATAAGACATAATGCTATGGAAGTAAGCAAAATAAACTAGTTATGCTGTTTCGACGTCTGTAAACTGTCTTATCTTTCGAATAGCATAGGCTGCTGAACTGAGTTTCTGACTCTGAACTAACTGGATCCACCCTGTCAAGCTAGCAGTGAGCTTACCTTGGCTAGTATCTGTGTCTTGATGTGGTCGAGGCGCGCGGGCTCGGGGTGCGCAGGGTGCGCGTGGTGCTTGTGGGAGGCGGCGGCGGCGCGCGGCCGGCTCGGCGCGAGCGCGAGCGCCGCACACAGCAGGAGGCAGGCGCGCATGGGCGCCTAGCCGAGGGCGCTCAGCCTGCGCCATCGGCAGCGCGCCCGAGCGACATATCCGCACCTGCGACACACATACATACATACACATCATGATTTTATCTGCTACACTATGGGCACATAATTTAGTTGGTAACAAACAGGATTTGTCTTATGGAATATTGCAGAGGGGTAAATGCGCGGATAGTGAAAAAATTTTCGTATTACAAAAAAGAGCCATACGTGGCATCTACAATTTAAGTCCGCGTGATTCCCTGCGAGAGAAGTTTAAGGAAACAGGTATTCTAACATTTGCTTCACAATATATTTTAAATAACGTAATTTTTGTATATAAAAATATAAAGAATTATAAAACGATAGGTGATGTATATAATAGACAAAGTAGGAACCGACATAAGCTTGCGACTCCTGCTTTGCGCCTAGCAAAAGTACGTAAATCGTTTGTGGGTTTGGGTATAAGATTCTATAATAAAATTCCGAAATCAATTTTGGTCATGCCATTACAGCAGTTTAAAAACACTGTTAAAAAGAGGCTGATACAGAAAGCCTACTATACTGTTGAAGATTACTTAGATGATAAGGATGTGTGGATATAAGTGCACTTCTACCCTGTACAAGACAGTAATAAATAAATGTAACTAGTTCTAAGATTTATATTTTAAAAAGAGCAACCGCCGAGTTTCTTGCTGGCTCTTCTCGGTAGGAACAGCTTTCTGAACCAGCAGTAAAGTTGACGATTCAAAAGCACTTGTTTACAAGTTTACTTGAATAAAGAATATTTTGATTTGATTAATGACAGTAACATTCAACAAATAGTATGCAAAATCTATGGTATCAAAATGAATCGCTGAATGTGTTGCTTAGCGCTAATCTAATGCTAATTCTTTTTTTTATAGTATCAAATCAAATCAAATCAAAATAATCTTTATTCAAATAAACCATTTCAGGCACTTTTGAATCGTCAAGCATTAATATGATTAATGAAGCTACAACTGGTTCGGAATGTTGCTCTTACCGAGAAGAACCAGCAAGAAACTCGGCGGTCAATCTTTTAAATATTTTCAATTATACATTATTAAACCGCTGTCTTGTATGAAACTGAAAGGATTTTCAAATCCAGGCTTCCTTATCATCCAAATAATCTTCAATTTTGTAATATGCTTTACGTATAAGCATATTTTTTACACTTGATTCAAATCTTTCTGTACACTGGTCTAGAATGGATTGAGGAATTTTATTATAGAAGCGAATAGCGAGACCAACAAATGAGTTGCTAACTCTGCTGAGTCGCGACGCAGGTATCACAAGCTGTTTGTGACCTCTCGTATGTCTATGATATACATCAAATTTTGTTTTATATGTACTTATATTTTTCCGCAGTATTCCATAAAGTACTATTATATTGAAACGGAAAAAAGTACAGCAATAATAATTATATATAATAATTGGAAATGCCGTATATTTATTAGTCATTGTCGGAATTCTATATATGCAGAAAAGTAAACTATAGTATATAAGTGATTAAATTTTACTTCATCATATGTGAGCAGTATTAGTACCTATAGATATTCTTTTTTTATATATCGTAATAACATTTATCTAACAGCCATATCCATTATTTTTCTTTAGAAAGTTTGTGAGTTTTTGATGGTAATTTGTTATATATTTGTATGGCCATTTTTAGTAACATAGATTTTGCGCATAAAAATATAGAAAATTGAAAAAAAAATACCGATGTAGCGATGGTTATATCATACACAAAATAGGAACCGAAGCTTCCGGGTAATGTTTTATAAGTTACAAAGGTATGTAAGTCATCTGTAGTATTTGATATATGAATTTAAAATCAAAATAGTCTTATTTATGCCTTAAGTGTAATTTTTCGCTACCGAACGAGAAAAAGGATTTTTTGTCTATCTCGTAGAGTGCTACATAAGTTTCGAGCGAACCAAAATTTCTTCTAAATTTTTCCAGCAAACTAGAAGAGAAAACGTTACCAATAGACAAACATTGGCGAATGTTCTGCTAAAGTACGATTAGCTTATCGTAGAGGACGAAACTCTAACGAGCTAGTCTAGTCTTGAAGACGCTTATGAAATCGATGCCATTATGATAATACAATATATGACATCCTAATTTTGATCAATTAAAAAGAGGAAACTGTTTTACTCTACGTCTCAAAGATGTCACTGCAACGTTACCGTAATAATCCACTAGATGGCGCTGTATTCCTGCATTTAATAAAAAGTATCTGAGCTTAACTCAGTTTTTTTTACAAAATATAAAAATATAGACTCGCTCCGGGTAATATGTATTTTGAGCCCACCTGTTACTACTGAGCCTTACTGACCTTACCAATGAAAACGCAATTAGCCTAATAATATTGTAGAAATTGCGACATCTATTAAGCACTTGTATAAAACCCTTTTTTACTGTGTACTCAGACATGGCGCTCACGGCAACCTGAAAAGTGCTTCTTGGAGAGTTTCAAGCCCCCTAGATTAGCAAATGTAGTTCATTAGAATGAAATTTTATACGCCGTGTGGTATCCGGCTGAATAGAATAGACCACCCTCATTCCTTACCGAGGTGTCGTAAAAGGCGACTAGGGTAAGTTGACGTCAGGTCGGCGGCCGGTCGTAAAATACGTAGCCAAATCATGTGACAACATGTACATGTTGTGTCGACCCCACCTAGATTGGGATAAGGGCAGGAGAATAATGATAGAATGAAATTTTATATAAACAGATAAACAGAAATACTGTCATATTAATATAACCAATATTACTAGTTTGTATTACATCACGCAATTACCAGATGGACCAAATGTAAACACGTTATCAAATGCAACATTGTCAATTTAAAGATAAATTTTCATATATTAAAATAAGATTTATCGTGGTCGTAAACAGCATCTAGGTTACAGCCAATGTTGGTCTCATCACACTGATTGAAAAATTAAGTTTATTGTTTCCCAAAGATACTGAAATTTTAACGGTTCTCTTTAATTTCAAAGATTAGTATTCAGAAAAGGGATTGCTTGAATTTGACCACTATCAGTAATGAAGAAACGAATGTAGAGAATGAAAGAATTGTTCGAAGATTTTACTATTTTAAATTCAGATTTAAATTCAAAATATTCTTTATTCAAGTTAACTTATAAGTGCTTTTGAATCGTCAACATCTACTGCTGGTTCAGAAAGCTGTTCCTACCGAGACGTGCCAGCATGAAACTCGGCGGTTGCTCTTTTTAAAATATAAATCTTAGAACTAGTTACATTTATTTATTACTGTCTTGTACAGGGTAAAAGTGCACCTATATCCACACATCCTTATCATCTAAGTAATCTTCAACAGTTTAAATCTAGGATTTAAATCTAGGATTTAGTTTGATGGATAGCACATTTAATTTATTTTATTTCAATAATTTGGAACACTATATGTTTCTTTTTAATTTTTATTAGTAAGATACAATAAAATGAACTTAAACTATTATTAGTTTCATATTTAAGTTTAACATATTCTTTATTCAAGTAAACTTATAAACAAGTGCTTTTGAATCGTCAACATCTACTGCTGGTTCGGAAAGCTGTTCCTACCGAGAAGAGCCAGATGAAACTCGGCGGTTGCTCTTTTCAAAGAATAATTCTTATTACTAGTTACATATAGTTATTAATGTCATGTTCTAGTCAAGTAGCTATATCCACGCATTCTTATCCTTTTATATAGCTACTTTTTGTATATATATATATTCTGTTTTCTTATTCGTAGATTAAAGCAAAATATATTCATGATTATTTTTATAAGAAGATTGAATTATCGATTAGGATATTCAAAGGAAACGAAGTAATTAAAAAATTATAATTTGTATCTCTCGTTTGTATTCTACGGAACCCCTCAAAATAACTTAAGGAATACGGTATTTTAGTTCTTATAATAAAACGTCCATTTGTTATTATACCGTTTAGGGGTAACGGTTAACCCCTAAAACGTATTGTATGGCCCAAGTTACTGGTTGAAGGAGGATTGATAAAAAATTTTTTTGGAGAAAATTTATTTTGTACAAAATATTTTTAGCTTTCTTCTTGGTCGCTAAACCCTTGGCGGAGCTGTCGTGATTGTCTATTGAGGGTTGGTGGCACGCTTGACAATTCGACGCCATTCTTTTTGGACGTCTGCCTGGTCCATTTATGAAGAAGGCTATCAAAGGCAGCCTTCACTTGGTCCGTCCATCGCATCGGTGATCAATGATCGGTCTAGTGCCTTCGATATTCCCCTTATTTATAGTGTTACAAGCAAAAAACTAGATCCACGTGGAACAAAATATCATGAATGCCCGAAAAACTGAAACTTACAAAAGCTTAGTGTTGTATTTTTTGTAAATAACACTCATTCATAAATTTTTGTAGTCTTAAAATATGTCAGGATTAGCATTCTTTCAATTTACTCTTTTTAAGCACTAAATTCGTATTTAGAGAGGATTATGGCAATGATCACCACGCTTAGCATGGGAGTTGGTGATCGCAGTGGTGATCATGTTGCACTGACAGTGCCGCTGCACATTGTCGGTCTGGTAGTATTTAGGTCAGCTAGGGAATGCTTATTCCGCTATTAATCGGTTGCCAGAGCCTCGTTGGTTTATCTGCAAGGTGCACCACGAGTGGCTAAGTTTGACACTTGAAAAGATAGATTGGGACAAGCCTTCTCCTTATACCCTGGTATTTGGTTATGATGAAATTTAATATATATATATATATATATATATATATATATATATATATATATATATATATATATATATATATATTTATTTATTTATTTTTTTAATTTAGATTTTTTAGTTCATTTTTTGTGTATGGTATTAGATAATGTATTTTCCAACTTTCTCTATTATTGACAAATACACATGTTTACAAATCTTAAGTAACTGTACTATTCGAAAACGAAAAGGAAATGAAAGTCTGTAAAGTTTGACTTTGAATTATTGAATTTGAATTTAAATTTATGTTCTCATTCACATCTCATACCAATTTAAAACCTGTCCGAACTGGATGCTGCTCCAACTCTATCACACAAACCTCTATTTTCCTAATAATCTCATTCCCTTCTCCGTCCGAATCTCAGTCCGAAACAGTAATTATACCCGGTTTTTCGATAATCCCGTGTTTTTGGATCACCTTTGGATTGATTTTAATCCTGCAAAGATGGCAGCACCAGTCAATTCTATCGCGCCAATAATTGTCTTTTTCAATCATTATGTTTTATTATATTATAAGGATGGGCTTAGCACAACAGCTGTGTTTGATTTGAAAGTTTTATAGTTCTCAACCTTTGAAATATTACTTTGCAGGGTTCAGTACTTCGTCAATTGTAAATCAATCTAGGTTCTAGTTTACTCGACATTGGTATAAAGCTTTTAGTAAAGGATTATTTCTTACTATTTCAAAACCTACTTTGCTTGAAATATTATTTTACCCTATAATAAATCTTAAGATATATGCATATATATTAAACTAAAAACGCTTCCCGCTTATCTTTTAGCACGTCGGAAGTCGATGGTGTTTTTATGTTTCCCCACGTGAACTTTCACCGAGGTTCACGGTTGAGCTTATAAATCATAATGGGGTTCCACAGGGGAAAGTTGCCCACCTGTCTAATGACTTATATAGTTAGTAATTGTGTAAAGCGGTAACAGTTTCATACTTGGAATTTTGTTAAAGTTAACTTTGACTGGATATTTTCATTCGCAATGACATTCCGAAGATAAACAATATTATTAATTTCTATTGAGGATTACTAAGATGATAAGAATGCGTGCATTCGACCCTGTACTAGATATTGATGACTAGATGTAACTAGTTGTAAGTATTATTTTGAAAAGAGCAACCGAGTTTCTTGCTGGCTCTTCTCGGTAGGAACAGCTATCGCAACCTATTTACCTATATGTTTCAGTAGATTTGATGAAACTTTTTCAAGAATTGGGCTATCTTTTAGCAGAAAGCGTTCAAAAATCCTTTTAGTAGATTTTGAGAAAATTGATAATACAGTTTTTGCGGACTTTGTTTTCCATCATCCTCCTGCACTTATCCCATTCTAAGTAGGGTCGGCACAACATGTTACAAACATGTTGTCACATGATTTGGCTACGTGTTTTATGAACGGCCGCCTGCCCGACGTCAACTTACGTTAGTCGCCTCTTACGGCCCCTCGGTAAAAAAGAGGGTGGTCTATTCTTCTCTGCCGGATACCACACGGCATTTTGCAAAAAGTCGTCAGACACAAAAGTAAGTAACTTAATACTTGTGTTATTCGTGACGGAGATTTGCTTTATAATACAATGTAATTAAGGTTTTTGGGTGTATTGATTAGTTCAAATATTGATTTATGCTACTGACTTGTGGTCTACCGTGTGGTATTCGGCTGCATAGAATAGACAAGGTGGTCTATTCTTTACCAGGTTTACCATTTCTTACCGAGGTGTCGTAAAAGGCGACTAAGGTAAGTTGACGCCAGACAGGCGGCTAGTCGGAAAATACCTAACCAAATCATGTAAGAACACGGTTAGAATATGTTGTGCCGACGTTACTTAGAGTGGTATAAGGGCAAGAGAATAACGATGCATCTGACTTGTGTTATAGTTGTCAATATAAATGTAAAACAGTTATGAATTTCATACGTTCATTTATACATGAATACACCGTGACATTGATCTTTGTAGTGAATTGCACAAACTTGACTTTTTATAACTAACCGAGATAAATTTTATCAGGTTAAGTTTCGCCATATGCCAAAGGTCTGTAGATAGGAGGTTGTCGACCTTTGCTGTTAATATTAACTATTAGATAGATCGCTTATTTAAGTGTTGAGATATTTTTTTAATGTGGGAAGCTGTCTAGATATACGATCTATGACTCCAAGCGATCAAGTGCCTATAAGTTTATATAGCAGAATGTACAATACATATTGTCAAAATTTAGACATGCACGATAAAATGTATACTATTAAGAAAAAATTGCAAATTGTTAGTTTTTGTGATATTTTAGCAATATTTATTTTGTACTCTTTTAACGTTATTTTAATTTTTACTTTATTTTCTTGTTAATATAGTTATAAGATTTTTTATCAGTGGAAACTTTGCTGATTTCTATCTACCCCATACGTCTAATATTATATAAGTTTTATTATAATTGTTTGTTCCCTTTAAATAAATAAATAAATAAATAGCACAGAAGTTATGATAGAAAAATAATTCTATCATAACTTCTGTACTATAGAAATCCGTAAAGTAATGCCTTCTTTTATAAATTATTTTTAGTCTACCTTTAAAAATGATGTTTGCTCACTTCGCACTCACAAAAAGAGATATATGATTAACCTCATTTGCTTCCTTGTTATTGTAATATGGTACATTCTGGGCTGGCTTCCCTATAAAATCGAATTCAAATTCAAAATATTTTTTATTCAAGTAAACTTGTAAATAAGTGTGTTTGAATCGTCAACATCTACTGCTGGTTCGGAAAGCTGTTCCTACCGAGAAGGACCAGCAAGAAACTCGGCGGTTGCTCTTTTCAAAGAATAATTCTTATTACTAGTTACATTTAGTTATTCATGTCATGTACTAGTCAAGTAGCTATATACACGCATTCTTATCGTCTAAGTAATCCTCAATAGTATTGTAGGCTTTCTGTATTAGCCTTTTTTTAACAGTAATGTAAACTGCTGTAATAGTAAAGTTAAAGTAGACTGCGGAGTTTTATTATAGAATTTTATAAGGTAAGGTAAGTAAGGTAAGTCGACCCGCTGTGTGGTATCTGGTTGAGTATAATAGACCACCCTCTTTCTTACCGAGGGGTCGTAAAATACGACTAAGGTGAGTTGACTTCAGGCAGGCGGTCGTAAATTACGTAGCCAAATCATGTGACAACATGTTTGTAACGTGTTGTGCCGACCCCACTTAGTGTGGGATAAGGGCAGGAGGATGATGATGACAATTAATATTACATAAAAATACTTAGAACTTTTTAATTTTTTTTCCGTTTTTTTTACTGTCCCGTTGGCGCAGTCGGTAGTGACTCTGCCTTCAGCTCCGTGGGTCGCGGGTTCGATTCCCGCCGCGGGCCAACATTTTCTATAAACAATTTGTTGTTTCTTCGAATATGGTGTATATTTGTATTTAAGTATGTATTTAAACTTATATATGTAGTAAATCTACTAGTTGTCCGTCACCCATAGCACAATTATTAAGTTACTTTGGGGACGGACGACCGTGTGTGTGTGTGTCTCATATATTTATTTATATTATTATAATTAAGTACACCTTCAAAATGACGTTTGCTCACTACGTAAGCGCAAAAAAGGGATAAATAGATAAACCTGATTTGCTTTTCCCTTTATAGTATGCACATTTCCCTCTGGTATAATAACTATGAATATTGCCCGTTTTCATAACAAATAGCACGTAAATAAATTAAGACAGATGTACCCTCAACCCATTCGTATTCGGGTAACAGTAATTTTCCTATATCTGTTATGAACCGTTCAATCCATCCCGAAGTTATCGGGGCATCAATCACATAATTTATTCGCAGTATGCATAATTTTACCAGACCTTGTTACTACGCCCTTGGTTTTTGTTTACATCTACAACACATGGCCTTATTTCTTTACTACATTTTATCCGCGACTTCGTTCACGTTCTATTACTCACCGAACCTGGAAATATCTCCATCGCACAAATGAGATCGATCCGGGGAATTAAATTGCGATGGCTATTAAATTTATTAACAATTTACTAACATTAAATTCGATATATATCATTTGCTCTGGAATAAATTGTAAAAAACCACATTTCAGAAAAACTGTTAAAGAAGTATTTTTTAACGTCAGGTCAGGTCTCCTATATAAAGATCTATTTCTTTAACTTACAAACTTGATTTTGACACATCGTGAATAAAAAAAACCTTGATATATTCATATAAGATGGCGTTTTTAATATCATCTTATTCCTGGTGAATTAACAAGATTTCTATAGCCTATATATTACCCCGGTGTATAAGGAATAATTGTGCCAATAGAAAATACAAAATGAAATAATATAGAATTGGGCGTTACTTTGCGGAGATCCATAATACAAAAGCAATATATATTATTTTGCTATAATCCGCGATAAAGTAAACATAAAATATATATAATGCTAAATGTATAGTGGACTATCCGTTTTTTAATACCCGATACGTGCAGGATTTTATGAATCCTGCATGTATCGGGTATTAAAAAACGGATAGTCCACTATACATTTAGCACTATATATATTTTCTATTTATATTTAGATTATAGCAAAATAATTTTATCATTAATTTTGAAAATGTTTAATTTACTATATTTAACAATGTTATTATTTCTTTAGTATGTCGTGTGGTATCCGGCTGATTAGATTTGACCACCCTCATTTCTTACCGAGGTGTCGTAAAAAGCGACTAAGATAAGTGATCCACCGTGTGCTAACCGGCTGAGTAGAATAGACCACCCTCATTTCTTACCGAGGTGTCGTAAAATACGACTAAGGTAGGTTGACGTCAGGCGGACGGCCGGTCGTAAAAAATACGTAGCTGAATCATATGACGACATTTTTGTAACATGCCGTGCCGACCTCACTTAGAGTGGGATAAGGGCAGGAGAATAATGAGAATGATGATGTTATTATTCTTTTAGTATTAGAATGTGGTTTGATAGCCCATATGTTGCTGAGAAAAGAATCAATGTTATAGGGCCAGAATAAATATCACATAGAGTATTATAGTTAATGAAATTGCCCATTTGCAGACCATGATAAGCTAATAATAAACGCTATTGAAGGCGTAACGAGTACTTTGATACCTCGTGTGAATGCGAATAGCTATATAATGGAATTTATAGAATTAGACGCAACTTTTCGGAGATTCCCAATACAAAAGTAGTCATAGTTACTTTACCACTTAAAAGATCATGGTCCGATGAAGGAAGTATTTCATTATTATTCATATGTCTAACCTACCAATCGCATTGGAGCAGCGTGGTAGGTCTTAGCTCCAATCCCTTCTCTTCAAAAACAGAGAGAGGAGGCCTATGCCCAGCAGTGGGATAGTAATAGGACAACCTTGTGTTTAACTGTCCCATATATATTTATACATTCTATATTTCTAGTAGAATACATCTTACGTGCAGTAAGTACTATTATAACGCATGCAATACAAATTACCATGACCACTACACTACCGCAATCTTAACACCTCCTAATTGGATTTTTAGGTCTACACGACAATATTGATTTTATAGTCAGTAGCACAGGAAATACGATAGATATACAAATGTCCAACTATTTTTTGTTTGATATTGACAAGATAAACGTGAGCAATTAATAGCTTATTTAATTGCATTAAAGGTCGGTGTACGGTTTATATTTGAGCATAACAAAGTCTAGGAAAACTCACCTTAGAGATAAAACTAGAGTTAACTTTGATCAGTCAAGTGAACTTAACTTTCTTCCTGCGAGTAGATTGCTCGCTGTAACAGGTGTTAGTTTAGGAATGTGTGATAGCAACTGAACAAATCAGGAAAATACCCTCCGTTATATACCAAAACGTGCCCACACAAAACCTATATTAGTAATTATAGATGTCATAATCAATATAGATACTTGATATATAGAAACTAGAAGCGACATTTTTCAAGTAATATGTGAATACAATCGGAGATATATGTATATAAGAATAAAGGGATTAAACAACTGTAAGTAAGATAAGCGATGTATATAATAGACGAAGCAGAAACGGATGTACGCTTGCGGTTCCTGCTTTGCGCCTTGCGAAAGTACCTAAGTCGGTTGCGGGTTTCGATATAATATTCTATCATAAAATTTCACAACCAATTTTATCTTCGCACTTACACCAGTTTGAAAACACTTTTAAAGTGAGGCTGGTACTGAAAGCCTACTATACTATTGAAGATTATATAGATGATAAGAATGAGTGGATATAAATACTCTTCTACCCTGTACAAGATAGTAATGACTAAATTGAACTACATAATAAGAATTATATTCTTTCGAGAGCAACCGTCGAGTTTCTTGCTCGCTCTTCTTGGCATGAACAGCTTTCCGAACCAGCAGTAGAGTTGACGATTCAAAAGCACTTGTTTACAAGTTTACTTTATTACTAATTAAGTAACTTATGTAAAACGTAAACGTACGTAATAATCGGTCTGTCGGTCCGTTACTCTTTCAAGGTTTAGTATATATCGAATTAAAATTTTGCATAATTAAACCTTATTTTACTAACTAACATAAAGAATAGAAAAAAATTCCTTCAGGAACTGAAAAGATTTACATTGTACATAATTCTGGGTACTTTAACACTTAGGTTGTCGCGGGTATGGCTTCTATGCTACATTTTTTTATATTATGCATGTTCTAAATTGTTTTATTGAAAATTTAACAGCACGCTCGTGTCACATCTAGTATATCGGTATTCCTTGTGAAAATGTCGTGGGCGATATTATAGGAACACATTCTGAGGCCTTTTATGACGGGATGTATTATGGTCTATCAAAATTACCTACAAAATAGCAAAATTATTAGACAATTATTATATACCACGGTAACAAATAAGGTTTGAGCACTTTTTGATCGTCAAGGATCAATATGATTAATGAAGCAACTGGTTCGGAATGTTGCTCTTACCGAGAAGAACCAGCAAGAAACTCGGCGTGAATCTTTCAAATTATTCGACCGCAGTCTTGTATAAAGCTGAAAGGATTTTCCAGGCATTTTTGTCATCTAAATAATCTTCAATTTTGTAATATGCTTACACCTTTCTTTATGCTGGTCCAGAATGCTGAATTTTATTGTAAAAGCGAATACCGAGCGAATAACTCTGCTGAGTCACACACACAGGAATCACAAGCCTATTGTGACCTCTTGTATATCTATGATATACATCACATTTCGTCTTATACATTTGGATATTTTTCCGTATGAACAAAATATTTACTATATATTATATATTTAAAGTAAAAGTAACACCCCATTGTTATGCCCACTGCTGGGCTAAGGCCTCCTCTCTCCGTTTTTGGAGAGAAGGATTGGAGCTAAGACCTACCACGCTGCTCCAATGCGGATTGGTAGGTTACACATATCCCTAGAATTCTCTAGAGATATGCAGGTTTCCTCACGATGTTTTCCTTCACCGAAAAGCGTGTGATAAATTGCAATTATCAATTAGACACATGAGTTTTAATAGAAAAACTCATTGGTGCCTGCCGGGTTTGAACTCGTGTTCCCCTCGAAAGAGTCGCACGGTCTCACCGCTGGGCTATCACAGCTTATATTATATATTTTATAAGTTTTTTTTCCAGTAAAACTCATGTGTCTAATTGATAATTGCAATTTATCACATGCTTTTCGGTGAAGGAAAACATCGTGAGGAAACCTGCGTCTCTAGAGAATTCTGGAGGTATGTGTAACCTATCAATCCACATTGGAGCAGCGTGGTAGGTCTTAGCTCCAACCCTTCTCTCCAGAAACGGAGAGAGGAGGCCTATGCCCAGCAGTGGGATTGTAACAGGCCGCTACTTTACTTTTACTTTACTATATATTATCACGTTACAGTAAGTATACCTATTTCTTTGAACTTTTCACGACTCAGGGGATGTTGTTCAACAGAACGATGATACAATTTTCCACAATGTGATTAAGGTATAAATAATATAAGTATATTGTATGAATACCTATGATAAGACATAAATGATAATTGAATTAGACAAAGGGCGCGCTATTTCTGGTTCCTGACCTTTAATATCGAGTCCAGATATTTATTAGATAGCTATTACCAATCCAAAATAGTATTTCTAAGGACTGTGACGCGGTAAAATATATTCTGTAGACTTGTGTATTTTTTTAAACGCTATATTAATGCATAACTTATTTGAACCCAATTTAGACCCTTTGAACGGTTGTGTTTATAAAGGAATGGCGATAAAACTATATAAATATAAAAAACTTGAAAAATATTTATTTAACCATCACGCTAAAATTGAAAGATAACTAAAAATATTACTTAATACCTTAATTCATTCATTTCATTCATTCTCCTGTCCTTATCCCACTCTAAGTGGGGGTCGGCACATGTTACAAACATGTTGTCACACGATTTGGCTGCGTATTTTACGATCGGCCGCGTGCCTGACGTTAACTTAACTTAATCGCCTTTTACAACACCTCGGTTAGAAATGAGAGTGGTCTATTCTATTCTGCCGGCTACCACACGACATGACTTTGCGGAATTCCATATTACAGGCACTATAACAGAACTACCTTGCTATAATCCGCACGGGTTAAGCGAATGTAATGTGTATGAAGCTGGCAAAATTCACGCACCTTACACATGCAGGACGAGTCACCACACGCACCCCAAGGCGCCTCCACCAGCAACAAAGCACACAAGCAGCACACACAACCACCACCACAATCTCGACGATCGTTTCGCTCCGAAACCGAAGCATCATCAGCAGGATCGCAATGCGATTTTGTCGTAGAGTCTGTCTTTGAGCTTTGCATGCATTCACTTAACCCGTGCGGATTATAGCAAGGTAGTTCTGTAATCTGTTATAGTGCCTACAAGAATCTTGGTTAGGAGTCAGATGTTCTCCCACTAATTGTTACTTTTTTTCTGGTACCATCTTGCAATAGCAATAAGAATAGGTAAATAAATAAATATCGTGCCGGCCATTCTTAGAGTAGGATAAGGGTAGGGAAATGATGAGACAAATTACCTGACCACGGTATGAACCTGAAGTCCGACGGTGAAAGTCACACATCACCAATCAACAATTGCCTACGCCATCGATAATCCAAAAACAATACCTAAAGCTTTGACGGTAATATATTTAAATTTACAATGCAATACATTTGACCCGTCGAACTCGGAACATTATTTACAAAGTGAAAAGTTTGTTAGGAAGTGGGACATCGAGGGATAACGGGAAGCAAGTACTATATACCTAAATGTAGACAAGATTTACCCGCGATTTCCTTCGCGTAAATGTATTGTTAAAATAATCAGTTTTTTCTAGTTTTTTAAGGAAAAACGGAAACTTTCTGCCGTCATAAAAGCCCGGTTGGTAAGCTTTCATTTCATTTCAATCAATCAATATTTTATTTGGAAAGATATTAACTAGTTGTTTTTGAAAACTTTCTTAGCAACGTTGTGCACTTTTTGTGATGGCTAAAATATATTGATCTCGCGTTCGGACACGTGATCTGCAGGCCTACCATGAACTCTTATTGCGACTCAATTGAAGACGTAAACGACGACCACGAACCGCTTTCTTTTCGTACCATGAAGTGTGAATTGCATTGGGGTCGTAATGTTTGAAAAGGATAACGTTGTATGAACTATAGATAACTCTGTCTTTTACTCTCATGTTCTTAGGACGAATTCCGAACGCTCATTCGGTAACGACTTTAAGTGTGCAATTTCCTTTACGTCTTCAATTGAGTCGCAATAAGGGTTCATGGTAGGCCTGCTAATCGAAAATTCGTAAGACAGAGGGAGAGTAGACCGCCGGAGTAGTGTAATAATTCTGAAGTATTAAATTTTTAATGTAATATAAATTGCTACTGTTATGAATTTTGAAATTCTTTTATTTTACAATGACAACAAAGCAAACGTACGGAGCCAAATCATGTGACAACATGTTTGTAACATGTTGAGCCGACCCTATTTAGAGTGGGATAAGGGCAGGAGGAACACTAACTAGCGCGAATGGAAGGGAAACGAGGAGAGGATATATAAGCAAAGCGGAGCGCTGGACGGCTCTCTTGGAATACCTGCGAAGTTCGTGAACAAGTGCTGAGCGTTATTGTGTTAATGTTTAAAGAGGTTATTATTAATATTTGTGTAACTAGTGGAAGAAAGGATAAGTTAACACTCCAGAACACTCCCAGAGTGTAACCCGAATTTTGAAGCAATATTTATCGTTTCCGACGCATAGTTAATATACTAGAGGAGGCCAACAAATGATTTATAGTTGTAATTAGATCAATTGAAATATTCTTTAACCAAATAGAAACAATTTTCTAATACATCATGCCCTTGAATTGTTAAAGTAAAGAGCGGGAAAAGGGCAGGAGAATGATGACTATCTGCACTTGTAATTTCGATAATATGCTTACGGTATTTAGTGTAGCTGAGGCTGTATGGTATCCGGCTGAGTAGAATAGACCACC
Organism: Morpho deidamia; assembly: GCA_947086505.1. Lineage (NCBI taxonomy): Eukaryota > Metazoa > Arthropoda > Insecta > Lepidoptera > Nymphalidae > Morpho > Morpho deidamia. The sequence goes on from CAMTZC010000008.1 coordinate 19,792,559, forward strand.
CTCCTTTTCTTACCGAGGTGTAGTAAAAGGCGCCTAAGGTAAGTTGACCCACCGTGTGGTATTCGGCTGAGTAGAATAGACCACCCTCATTTCTTACCGAGGTGTCGTAAAAGCCGACTAAGGTAAGTTGACCCACCGGGTGAAATCCGGTTGAGTAGAATAGACCACTCTTTTTCTTACTGAGGAGTCATAAAATACGACTAAGGTAAGTTGACCCGCTGTGTGGTATCTGGCTGAGTAGATTAGACCACCCTCATTTCTTACCGAGATGTCGTAAATGGCGACTAAGGTAAGTTGACGTCAGGCAGGCGGCCGGTCGTAAAATACATAGTCAAATCATGTGACAACATGTTTGTAACGTGTTGTGCCGACCTCACTTAGAGTGGGATAAGGGCAGGAGGATGATGGTATTTAGTGTAGCTGAGTGACCGGCCAGACGTCAATTAATGTAATTAACTTAGTCTAGAATTAAATTCGGAAGCAATTTGCTTCAGTCAGCTATAATGGCCGCTCCAACTTTAACATTCAACATCCGCCCACGCAGCAATTATAAACAACAATGGAGGAGAGCTAAGCAAGAATAAGATAAATTTATTGGGTCACAGGAAATTGTGATCGATCTGTTAGTTTCAGGAAAAAATAATATATGAAAGTAAACGAATTTTCAGTTGCTCTTTCAGCTGAAAAACGTGAAGTGATTGCGTCATTTAGATACTTAAAAATAATTGTAATGTGTAGACACAACAGTTCTAATTGTTGTTTCGGTTAACGGTCTGATTGCGAAGAGCCTCGACCAACATCTTCAGAGGCTTTCGCGTCGCGTGGATCAAGAGTCGGATGCAGAAGGCAGTATTGCTATGAACGGTACGTATTATGAGGAAGTTCCTCACTCTGGAGCCCTAATCACCGGTAGCTTGAACCTAGTAACTTGTTTTAAACGAGTTATAGTAACTTTATACTCGTACATAAAAAAAAATGTTTGCTTTAGACACACGGTCGTTCGACCCCAAAGTAAGTAAATAAACCTGCGTTATGGGTGACGGACAACTGGTAGATATACTACATGTATAAGTTTAAATATATATTTAAATACAAATTATTATTATTACTTATAGAATGAATAGTAAAAAAAAAATAGTATTAAAAGAGCTCTACGTGCCATCTACACTTTAAGTCCTCGTGATTCCCTGCGAGAGAAGTTTAAGAAAATAGGTATTCTTACATTTGCTACACAGTATATTTTAAGCAATGTAATTTTTGTACATAAAAATATAAAGAATTATAAAACGATATAATATATGATGTATATAATAGAGGTCATATATACAAAGTAGGAACCGACATAAGCTTGCGACTCCTGCTTTGCGCCTAGCAAAAGTACGAAAATCGTTTGTGGGCTTGAGTATAAGATTCTATATTAAAATTCCGAAATCAATTTTGGCCATGCCGTTACAGCAGTTTAAACACACTGTTAAAAGAGGCTGATACAGAAAGCCTACTATACTGTTGAAGATTACTTAGATGATAAGGATGTGTCTTCTACCCTGTACAAGACAGTAATAACTATATGTAACTAGTTTTAAGATTTATATTTTAAAAAAGCAACCGCCGTGTTTCTTGCTGGTTCTTCTCAGTAGAAACAGCTTTCCGAACCAGCAGTAGATGTTGACGATTTAAAAGCACTTGTTTACAAGTTTACTTGGACAAAGAATATTTTGAATCTTTTTTTTAAAGTTCATCCGTACGTACTCAGTGTGTAATTTATAGGTCACAACCCAGTGCTAAACTAATCAATAGTTCTAAGATTAATCTAGACATCTGGACTAAATAGATAATATCGAGCAGAGTTATCTTAATTAATGAAGATTTATCTGATTAATGGACCAGATGTATGATCTGGTCGTAGTTAAATACGAAATCGACTTACTGATTAAATGAGGTTTTTATTTTGAATTTGGTAGCTAATTGTTTTTTGTTATGTTATATTCGTTAAAATCTTTTATTTAACTTGCCTTGTGGTGGCGGTAGTGGAGGTTTGTGCGTGTGTTTTTTCGAATCCTTCATCTATACTTATTATAAAACAAAGTCCCAAAAAGCTATCTGTCTGTATGTAATCGATTTTCTCAAAATCTATGGTATGGTTTAGTTCAATAGTACATATCGGTATTATGTAAATTGTGTTGAAGAGATCGCGTAGTTGTTGAAAAACTTGCTAGCTGGGAGCTTTAGTCGCGTGCGCTGCGTAAACCAGCAGAGACACGCTAAAGTAATGTAGCAGAGAATTGTAGATCTATAAAAATATTACAAAAAAGTCTGTGATAGCATGTCTCTGTCTCTCACGGTTAACTTACAATAACTACTTTTATGTTCTAAATTTCGAAAATTCGTAAATCACGCGGGCGAAGCCGTTGTTGGTACAGCTACTTATATATATTTTCTATTTACTTTATCGCGGATTATAGCACAATAATTTTATTATTATTTTTGTAAAAGCTTGAAGTCTCCTCTATATTTCAACCGATCTTGACTTCAATCGGATCTTAAAGTTGTTACTAGATCACACTAGATCTTGACTGTATAGAAAGGGTTAACTACTGTAACAAGCACTATAACAGAACCTTGCTATAATCCGCACGGGTTAAGCGAATGCATGCAAAAAATCGCAATGCCGCGATTTTTGTCGTGGAGCCTATCCTCCTGATGATGCTTCGGTTTCGGAGCGAAACGATCGTCGAGATTGTGGTGGTGGTTGTATGTGCTGCTCTTGTGCATTGTTGCTGGTGAAGGCGCCTTGGGGTGCGTGTGGTGACTTGTACTGCATGTGTTAGGTGCGTAAATTTTGCCTGCTTCATACACATTGGCTTTGCATGCATCCGCTTAACCCGTGCGGATTATAGCAAGGTAGTTCTGTTATAGTGCTTGATATATGGAATTCCGCAAAGTAACGCCTGCTGTTATAAATCGGTTAACTACTGTGTTCGCATCTATAGTAAAACTTGTTTCTTGTACTAATCCCTTAACGATAGACGTGCCTATAAAAATCATCGACACGAGCCTCCAGTGGAAGATAAAAAGTCCCAGTCCTTAACCTCGGTTCGCAGACAACCTTGGAAGGCGCCGGGCGGTCTGGGGGTGGTGGGGGTGGGGTGTGCTGTTTGGGTTAGACACGGCTTGGACACGTTATGTATAGACAAATCTTGATTAGCGTGTTTTACGAGTTCTCAGTTGACTGGGATTCGATTTCCGGTTAGGTTCATTTTAAAAAATGTAGTAAGAAAAATGAACTTTTACAGCTGTAAAATAATAAAGTACGTATTGATCGATATATTTGGATGTCAGTATCTATACTTATTATAAAAAAAGTTCCCAAAAAGCTGTCTGTCTGTATGTAATCGATTTTCTCAAAATCTAATAAACGAATTTTTGTACGGTTTTCACCAAAAGATAATGCAATACTTACAGATGGTTCAAATAAATAATATATATTGGCATGGTGTAAATTGTGTTGAAGAGATTGCACAATTGTTAAAAAACTTGCTTGCTGGGAGCTTTGATGCGTGCGCTGCGTAAACTAGCAGAGATACGCTAAAGTACTATAGTAGAGAATTATAGATTTATGAAAACACTACAAAAAAGTCCGCGATAGCATGAGAGATATATCATGGTTAACTGACGATAACGATAATCTTCAATATTTCGAAAATTTTCGTAAATCAGTAAATTTCACGCGGGCGACGCCGTTGTTTGCACAGTTAGTAAGTATATATGTTTATTTTATACAAACTGTACCCATGACTACGTTTAAGAAAGTTTAAACGGTAATATAAAATTGGTATTTTTAATTAAATATATTAACTCCGTATACAAAACTTCATTTATTTTTCCCCTACGGCTTATTTAGCTTATTTACCTAGTTATTATATAGCCTGTTATTATGCCCACTGCTGAGCTAAGGCCTCCTCTCTCTGCTTTTGGAGAGAGCTAAGACCTACCACGCTGCTACAATGCGGATTGGTAGGTTACACATATCCCTAGAATTCTCTAGAGATATGCAGGTTTCCTCACGATATCTTCCTTCACCGAAAAGCGTGTGATAAATTGCAATTATCAATTAGACACATAAGTTTTTAATAGAAAAATTCATTGGTGCCTGCCCGGGGTTTAAACCCATGTCGTCTCTAGAAAGTCGCACGGTCTTACCGCTATACAGCTAAAAATCTACTTAACCGATTTTTGTACGGTTTTTATTAAAAGATAGTGTAATTTTTAACGAAGGTTTAAGTTAATAGCCTATTACGGTTTTATGTAAATTGACTAAAATATAATACATATTTGTGACACACTGATTTCCACGCGGGCGAAGCCGTGGACGCAGCCAGTATAATATAAGTATCCATATATATTTTGAATCAGAAACAACAAATATGATGACCTAGTGTATACACAATCATATCATTCCAAATAAAACATCGATCAATAGATTGATTTATTAGAACCTACAAATCGATACACGAACCAGTTATAGCTATCGTTATAATAGCCTCGTCATTAAATGATTTATATCGACATTCTAAATCCCAGACAACATAAAATGGGTCAGCAAATACCGTCCCGACGTCTAGATTAGCACAGTTTTATAGTCTAGATATTCTTTTTAGGCTAAAATAATGTATACACGAAATATTGGGACATGGTACATGAACCGTTTCCGCGAATGGATTCGCGAGTTTACAGTCAACATAGATGATTATCTTTGTCCGTTTATGGATGATTTTAAATAAATATATGGGACACCGGTCGTCTGTCCCCAAAGTAAGTAACTTAATGCTTGTGTTATGGGTGACGGACAACTGGTAGATATACTACATATATAATTTTAAATACATACTTAAATACAAATACCCAAGCTCGAAGAACCAACAAGTGTTTAAAGAAAAACTGGCCCTCAGCGGGAATTGAACCCGCGACCCACGGAGCTGAAGGCAAGGTCACTACCCACTGCGCCAACGGGCCAGTCAATTAAATTTCATCAAACTCAAACTCAAACTCAAAATATTCTTTATTTTACAGAGGCTAGCACTGATTCGAAGTTTGCTCCTAGAAGAACCAGCAAGAAACTCGGCGGCCATTTTTTTTTACAATTTGATTAATGGTTACAAATTAATCGTTGCAGCTTGGTGCGTTGCTGACTGCAGTTAAGATATGCTACTATCACTCAAATAAACTTCAATTGTATAGTAAGTTTTATGTAACAGCATTGTTTCAAAATAATTTCTAAACTTGTGTAAAGGCAAGTCTAGATAATGTTGAGGAATTTTATTATAAAAACGTGTACCGAGACCGACAAATGATTTTCGCACCTTTTGGAGGCGCAACCTTGGCGTCATTAGTTTATTTCGGTTTCTAGTGTGTCTGTTATATCTATCATTATTCATATTATATAAGTGAATATTTTTTCTTACTAATATATTGTGAAGCTACAGTCATGACGCCTATTTCTTTAAATTTCTCCCTCAGAGATTTCATATTATAAATACCACGAATAGCTCTTTTTTGTAAAACAAAGACCCTTTGAATATCCGTTGTACCCCATAGCATGATTCCATATGGTGTAATGCTATGAAAATAGGAAGATAAATATGTTTTGCTGTTTCAATATCAGCTAATTGTCTAATTTTTCTAACAGCGTAGGCAGCGGAACTAAGTTTTCCAAAAAGGTTTGATATATGGGGCCCCATTGGATCTTTGTATCAAAGGTCATTCCTAAAAACACAGTCGTATCTTCTTTTTTTATGTTTCATTATTTAACAAAACCTTTCTTGCCTCTCCGGTTTCAGTAAGCAATGAAAACTCTACGTATTTTGTCTTTATTGTGTTTAAAAATAGGTTATTTGTAGTAAGCCAGTGAGATATTTGAAACAAAGCATTATTCACATCGTCAAGATTATCCTTATCTGCGAATAATAAAATGTCACAAATGCTGTGAACAAAATTTGGCAAATCATTAATATAAACTAAAAACAAGAAAGGATCTAAAACAGAACCTTTAGGCACGCCCATAACTGTGACTGATCCGGATCAATAATGAATTTCCCTTAAACTTAACGGGAACATTTATAAAACGGTCACTAGACCTGTCGTGATGTATGGATCAGAATTTGGGAAATAAAACAAAAGAATGAAAGTTAAGTGCATGCAAATGAGATGAGAATGTTAAGTTGGATGTGTGATGGTACAAAATTTGATAGAATACAAAACTAACTAGTAACTATAAAAATAATTATGTTTTGAAAAGCACTTATTTACAAGTAAACTATATACAAAGAATAAAGAATATTGTTAATTTGAATTTGTATTCGTTGCGTTTATTGTAGAAAAGATGAGAAGTATGAGATCAGGTTGGTATGGGCGTATTAGGAGGGATGAAATTATGTGACTAAACGAGTGTTAAATATTAATGTTGATGGATATGTGTCTAGAGGAGGCCTTAAAAGAAGGATGGAGTGTGTGAGTTGATATGAATATAAAAGGAGTAGCGTTGGAGAATGGAAGATGAAGACATATTGTGCCGACAGCACTTAGAGTGGGACAAGGGTAGAAAAATGATGATTGCTCTAGAGAGTTAGCCATGAAAATGCAAGGTATAAGCCCGTTACCCATTGATTTATAGAAGCAGGCGTTACTTTGCGGAATTCCATATTACAGGCACTATTACAGAACTACCTAGCTATAATCCGCACGGATAGTATTGCTAAAGGTGCCCTGGGTAATGATGCCGAACAAAGAACACAAAATAGCGCAAAGAAAAAAGGGAAAGGTGACACTCCGGCAAAGTTCTGCCAGTGATACCACATACTGAGATTATTTACTCGGGCAAAACAAAGCAGACAATGTCACCAAAAGACAGTCCTTCTCCTGGAAACAGGATTTAGCAATAACATAACTGTAAATAAATACAATTAGCATTTAAGTAACAAAGCCAAAATAAGTAATCCCAAATTATAATGCTATACTTACCAGGGATTAGATAAAATATAACAATGCTAAATAATTATAATTAGTAAGTAGGTCTAAGATAGTTTGAAAATATTAGCAGTTAAACGTTATGTAAGTTAGTGTAATCAAAGTAGAATAAAATGTAAAATTCCTTCAGGGCCAAAATAACAAAAACAAATGTTACATATCAAAACGAAACATAGGTCTGATTATGTTAGAGGTGGCGGAAATTAAAAAAAAACCCTTCCGGGTTAAGCGAATGTCGTGGAGCCTATCCTCTGAAACCGAAGCATCATCATGACGATAGGCTCCACGACAAAATCGCAATGCCATTAAATTGCAATTAAATTTTGCCTGCTTCATACACATTAGCTTTGCATGCATTCGCTTAACCCGTGCGGATTGTATGAAGTTGAATGGATTTTCAAATCCAGGAACTTTTATCATCCAAATACTCTTCAGTTTTACAATATGCTTTACGTATAAGCATGTCTCTTACATTTATTTTAAACCTTTCTGTAGACTGGCCTAGAATGGTAAAGTATGAAGAATGTGTGTACTGCTAGTGGAGTAAAAGTTAATTTAATTAACGGGCTTTTCATATCTCACTGCTGGGCATTGGGCTATTCCCTCCATTTCTGGAGAGAAAGATTTGAGCTAAGACCTACCACGCTATTCCGATGCGGATGTTTAGGTTACACATATCCCTAGAATTCTCTAGATATATGCAGGTTTACTTACAATGTTTTCCTTTACCGAAAAGCGTGTGATAAATTACAAATATCAATTAGAATCATAACTTTAAATAGCAAACTCATAGGTGCCTGCCACGGGTTTGGACTCGCTGGGCTATCGCAGCTTAAAGTTGTATTCTATCTAGGAAATTTTATAAATTATTTACAGAATAATTTGTATCTTATGAATAAATAATGGCAACAAAGTCCTTTCAAACTAGGAACATTAAATAAACTTAGTTGTATTATAGAAAAACAAATAGTAAAGTCGTATGTATACTTAATGATGGAACTTTGTCACTGAGAGAGAGCTTTGTAGAACTTTTAGCTCTAGATTTTTATCTTAGCGTGACTTCTTAAGCTATTATCGTTAATTATTTTAAGAAAAATTCCCATTACAGTGGTAGTGAGACCGTGCGAATCTTTAGAGATGATCATGAGTTTAAACTTTGGGTAGGCACCATTAAGTTTATACTATTACTAGCAATGCCCCGCGGTTTCACCCGCGAACATACTAATCTTGTGGTAGTGGAAAGTCTACTGAGTCAGACCATAGATTTATTATTGTAAAGTAGATGTTTGGCTCTGAGTTTTACTAATAGTTAAGGCAAATGAAGTGTTAACAGTAAATTGAATACTTTTAAGAGGTATGGCTATATCCGTGGGTATCATTGGTATCCTATGAAAATAACTCATAATAACTCACCAAATGCATGCATGTAGTTAAAAAAAACTGTTTTTCGATCGAGAAGAAGATAAGAATAATCAGAATAATTGACCGTATTTTAACTTTTACATTTAACGGAACAAAATCGAAAAAATTTATAAAGATTTGAACAATTAAATTGCCGCAAAAAACTTTCGATACGTTCAAAAAAGCCGCATTAACAAAGAACTAAAAGCTTTATAAAAGCTTGTAATTTATCAGACGATATGCTGACCTACATTTATATCTAAGATGGGACCAGATCCAAACCGCTTAGTCATAAGTGAAAAAAGTTACTTCTTTATAGTAGGCGATGTATATAATAGACAAAGTACGAACCGACATATGCTTGCGGTGCCTGCGTTGCGCCTCGCTAAAGTAAATAAGTCATTTGTGGGTTTTGGTATAAGATTCTGTAATAAAATCCCGCAATCGATTTTATCTTTACCACTACAGCATTTTAAAAATCCTGTTAAAGAGAGGCTGATACAAAAAGCCTACTATACTATTGAGGATTATATAGATGATAAAAATGCGTGGATATAGCTACTCCTCTACCTTGTACAAGATAGTAATAACCAAATATAACTAGTTATAAGAATTTTATTTGAAAAGAACAACCGCCGAGTTTCTTGCTGGCTCCGGACCAGCAGTAGATTTTGACGATTCAAAGCACTTGTTTACAAGTTTACTTGATTAAAGAGTATTTTGAATTTGAATTTGAATATATAGAGACAAGAAAGCCTAAACAACATATACTATTAAGAAATAAAGATTATTAAAATAAATATATTATAGAAATAGGCGTTATTTTGCGGAGATGCGTAATACAAAAGTAGATTCAAATTCAAAATATTCTTTATTCAAGTAAACTTGTAAACAAGTCCTTTGAATCGAACTCTACTTCGGCGGTTGCTATTTTCAAAATATAATTCTTATTACTAGTTAGATTTAGTCTTTACAGTTTTGCACAGAGTCGAAGAGCTATACCACACATTTTTATCATCTATATAATCCTCAACAATATAGTAAGCTTTCTGTATCAGCCTCGTTTTAATAATGTTTTTAAACTGCTGTAATGGCAAGGCTAAAATTTATTATAGAATCTTATAACCAAACCCACAAACTACTTACGTACTTTTACAAGGCAGAAAGCAGGAGCCGCAAGCTTACAAGTTTACAATAAATAAATATAATATATGATTGAGGTTATTGCAACACTTAATTTCACGAAAACGAAGTGAGTTTAAAGTCATACATAACCATGTCATACGGACAAAGCCGTAATAATCATCTATGTTGACTGTAGACTCGCGAATCCATTCCCGGAAACGTTCATGTACCATGTCCCAATATTTCGTGTATACATTATTTTAGCCTAAAAAGAATATCTAGACTATAAAACTGTGCTAATCTAGACGTCGGGACGGTATTTGCTGACCCATTTTATGTTGTCTGGGATTTAGAATGTCGATATAAATCATTTAATGACGAGGCTATAACTGGTTCGTGTATCGATTCGTAGGTTCTAATAAATCAATTAATTTTTCAATATTTTATTTGGAATGATATGATAACAGTAGTGTTTATAAATTAGGTAATATTATTTATAATAATATTTAATATATAATAATATTTCTGAACCAAAATACATACGCATACTTATATAAATCGTTTAATGATGAGGCCGTTACAACGAAATCGTTATAGCTAGTTCGTGTATCGATTCGCAGCAATGGGACCAATCTCAAGCCAAAGTTCAATTCCAGATAGGGCAGACACTATGTATTTCTGTTAAAACTTATACGTCTAATTGATAATTTCAATTTATCACACGCATATCTCCTGGGATATCTGTTATATACTAATTGGAGCAGCGTGGTTGGTATCAGCTCCAATACTTTCCTCCTAGAGGAAACCTATGCTCAGCAGTCTGACAATCGATCATATCGATGTTTAATTTGGAAAGATATGGTTACAAAGGTGTTTTTATCATAGTTATTATACAAGAGTTATATGCAGGCCTGTAAGTGACGGTGTTGCATCAAATGATGAAAGAGAAGATGAAAGTCGTATACTTATCTTTGTCTTATAACACTAAAAAAAAGATATATACACCCTCATTTGCTTTCTCGCACATTTTAGGCTGGCGTAATTACTCTAGTATAATAACTTTATGGTTTTTTTTATATTACGAATAATGTTAATCTCAGTTCACTGTGAAAGCATAGCAGACAGATAGATGGATGCTCTCTTATTTGATAGGTTTTTTTTTTCGAATTTGTCTTATGCTGTTAGCCCGAATGGCTTATACACCATCACCGGTGGGATGGGCGAGCGCAGAAGCTTTACCGGGTAAAATTGATAAGTAGACGAGTGTTTTTAGGCACTCGCAACTTATTGGGAGCGTTGCCTTAAGGGTGTCTCCTGCGAGACCGAACCTTGGCTTAAAGCGGCGCGTTTTGGAGGACTGTATCTAACACATTGACTTTGAAAAAGTCTGATAGGTAGATTTTAGTTTATAGTATGAAAAGCTTGTATGCGAGGATGGTATCTTACAAGTTAAATTTGACCCACTATTCGAGGTCCGATTGAGATGAAATTTTACATAATGGTCACAGCCGGTGATGCATGTTTATGACAAGCATGACCTGATGCTGCCAGGATTAGCTCCAGACGATGGAACTCCTCAACGGTTAACAGTACGGACACAAAGTTTTTTTTAAAGTTTTTTAAACCTTTTTTTAACATGACTTATATAATATAGATACGCTGTTAATATCAAATAATTTATAGAATTAGGCGTTACTTTGCGGGGATCCATAATACAAAAGTAATAGTAAATTTTTTTGCTATAATCCGCGATAAAGCAAATAGAAAATATATATAATGCTATACATTTAGCAAAAAAAAGAAACTTTATTTGTAATCTAGCACTACTCTACAGGATATATAACACTATCATGCTATATTAACTACTTTAAACTAAATGAGCACCAGTTATTGGTTAGCACTATCTACTACATTTAGAGCTGTGATAGCCAGCGGTTAGACCTTGCGATTCATTCGAACGGGTATTGAGTTCAAACCTCGATAGGTACCAATGAGTTTTTCTATTAAAACTTATGTCTAGTTGATAATTGCAATTTATCACACGCTTTTCAGTGAAAATAAACATCGTGAGGAAACCTGCATATCTTTAGAGAATTCTAGGGATATGTGTAACCTACCAATCCGCATTGGAGCAGCGTGGTAGGTTTTAGCTCCAACCCTTCTCTCTCGAGAGAAGTGACTTATTCCCAGCAGTGGAATTGTAACAGGCCGCTATTTTACTTTTTTTTACTACTATACATTTAGCATTGTATATATTTTCTATTTACTTTGTCGCGGATTATAGCAAAATAATTTTATTATTACTTCTGTTAACATCACTTACAAATCGAATTCGCCAATCATACGGCAGCACAACAATTACTGCGATAGTCAAATATATAACGGTAAAATAACATCCCAAGTTGCCGCATCACCACGTATGGTGGTCATAAAGTAAAGTAAAAAAACCGTAAATCGGATCGTAAAAATATCCTCCGTTTTTCTTTAAATACCCCCAGGCCGTAAATGTTTACGGGGACAAAACGCAAGTAACAATAGGGGTGTGTTTATTATTTATCGATATCAGATTAGCGTTGTGCTAGGGGCGTCTCACTACCCCTATTTATCGGTAATTTTCCGGTTCACGAGCTTTACGATTCACGTAATAACCTTCGCTAAAGGTGGTTGATAGAATTTATAGAATTAGGCGTTACTTTGCGGAGATTGGATAATAAAATTGTTTTGTTATTATCCGCGTTAAAGTAAATAGAAAATATATTTAATCCTTAATCTAGAGTTGTAGCGACGCGTTTTACCGTCTATCTCCTGATGATGCTTCGGTTACGGGGCGAAACGATCGTTGAATTTGTGATAGTGAAAGTGTGTAGTGCTTGTGTATTGTGTTGGCGGTGGTGGAGGTGTGGTTGGAGGTGGCATTCATTTGTGTCTCGTTGACCTCTGCCGGCCGCAGTTTGGTTAATGAAAACTTCATCCTGTTCTATTTTCGAATTACACATTCATCATCATCATTCTTCTGCCCTTACCCCACTCTAAGTGGGGTCGACACATGTTACAAACATGTCGTCATATCATTTGGCTACGTATTTTAGGACCGGCCGCCTGCCTGATGTCATGACTATGACTTACCTTAGTCGCCTTTTACGACACCTCGGTAAGAAATGAGGATGGTCTATTCCACTCAGCCGGATACCACACGGCATTTACCTTAGTTGCCTCTTACGACACCTCGGTAAGAAATGAGGGTGGTCTATTATATTCTGCCGGACACCACACGGCTATTTCGAATTACACATTACCCGTTAAAAAAAATTGAAAACTTTTGCCGTGGAATATACACAGGTAACACAAGTCCAAAGTTCATTTATGAATATAGCATCTTTTAACTGCAGCGTGAAGCAAGCCCTTTTATGGCAGGGTCGCCATATAATGTTCCGGCTAGGAGCGAGTAAATCAAACCATCTCGAACTGTACTGATACTGTTTTATTTCGTCTTACCGATTAATATATATATCTTGGGTGACACATTATACGTTACAGTGCATGTGTTTAAAGAATCCTGCATCGGGTATAAAAAAATGGATAGTCCTCTTTACATTTAGCATTATATATATATTTCCTACTTTATCGCGGATTATAGCATTTTTTTATCAATACTTTTATTTATGAGTATTGTAGTTTGACCTAGAGCAACTTCTTATCACCGGAAAGGTTGAGGGCAAACGCTCTAGAGGCCGTAGTCCTATCAGATGGTCAGACCAGATCCGCTCTTCGTTGAATACTCATTTACACAATGCTCTCCACGATGCCAAAGACAGATCTAAATGGCGAACCATCGTCAAAGAGAATGTACTTCCTCAAATGGGGAATCACGACCCTCAGTAATGAGGATATCGACACGAGGAGGAGGATTGTAGTTTGAATACAAATAAAAAATAAATCTTTTCTATTCCAACTTGTACATTTATGTAAGTAGTCTGGTTGCGCACAATATTCAGTGAAATAAAAAGACAATGGCACGTGTCAACAGAGATAATAGTGCCAAGGAACGCTAATGATGCGTGGCGCTAAATTCAGGTTTTTAGGGCATCTTTAGCACAAACACTTAAAATTGCCACCAAATGACGTGATGTAAAGTATATATATTCTATTGAAACGATCCCATTTTATACTTATCTAGCAATCCCCCGCGGTTTCACCCGCGTACATACGATACATACGATCTCGTGGTAGTGAAAAGTCTAGTAAGTCGGACTACAGATTTATTTTTGTAAATTGATAGTTTGGCGTTGGAACTTATCAATAGGAAAAGGAAGTTGTTACTGTAAATTGAATTATTTTAAAAGGTATAGCTATATCCGTATCATTGATATCCGTGGAATAAGAGCTAACTCGCCAGTTACAGGGCCTGTTATAATGGTCGCTACAATGAATTTGTTATGGCATTATTTCTGTTAGATTGACAATTTTATTTTCGTTACATCTTTTGATTGGAACGTCCGATTATAATAATTACAAAAGTATTTCACAGCTATTGAAACAGTTTTTAATCTATACTTATTATAAAATAGTCCCAAAAAGCTGTCTGTCTGTATGTAATCGATTTTTTCAATATCTATGTAAGGGATGTGTGTACGGTTTTCACCAAAAGATAGTGCAATACTTTCGGATGGTTTAAGTAAATAGTACATATCGGTATTATGTAAATTGTGTTGAAGAGATCGCGCAATTGTTAAAAAACCTTCTTGCTGGGAGCTTTAGTCGCCTGCGCTGCGTAAACCAGCAGAGATATGCTAAAGTAATACACTAGAAAAGTGTAGATCTATAAAAATACTACAAAAAAGTCCGTGATAGTCTCTATCTCTTATGGTTAACTCACAATAACTACTTTTATGTTTAAAATTTGAATTCTAGAAAAAAATTGTGACACGATTGCCACGCGGGCGAAGCCGCTGGCACAGCTAGTAAAATATAATTTAATGTAAACCCACATCTACTTTTTCACTCGTATAATAAAGCTTTTATAAGTTATTTAGATAACCGTAATCGCAAACGCTAAATAACAAAAATGTGTGTACAATAGAAAATGAATTTGCATCGATTCACTCCAATGCTTCTTATCACGCTCGAGTACACTTCATTGCAAAATTCCATGGGTTGAATTACATGGAAGCCATAGACATCGACTCAGACCCCCAGTCAATCTAGCTCGCTCATGCATTACTAGGAAAGCGCATCAGATTAGCTCGTTGACAACGCTTGTTGACGTTTTGGGTTTGATTCCCAGTTGAGCGATTAACATTATTTTACGAGATTCTAAATTATGCCGTGTGGTTTCCGTTTAAGTAGAAGAGACCACCTTTTTCTTACCGAGGTGTTGTAAAAGGCGACTAAGGTAAGTCGACCCACCGTGTGATATCCGGTTGAGTAGAATAGACGTTCTTTCTTACCCAGGGGTCGTGAAAGGCAACTAAGGTAAGTTGAGGCAGGCAGGCGGCTGTTCATAAAATACGTAGCCAAATCATGTGACAACATAACATGCCGTACGTATGCCGTAACATGTTATGCCGACCCCACTTGGGATGGGATAAGGGCAGGAGGATGATGATTCAAGATTGAGTTAAAACAGTGTCACTGCTTTGCGCCTTGTCTTCATCCTCAAATCAAATCTTCTGTGGGTTTGGGTATAAGATTCTATGATAAAATTCCGCAATCAATTTTGGCCATGCCATTACAGCAGTTTAAAAGCACTGTTAAAAAGAGGCTCATACTAAAAGCCTTACTATACTGTTGAGGATTACTTAGATGATAAGAATTTGTGGATATAGCTACACTTCGACTGTAGAAGACAGTAATGACAATTTTGTAACTAGTTAGAAGAATTATATTTTAAAAAGAGCAACCGTCTAGTTCCTTGCTGGCTCTTCTCGGTAGGAGTAGCTTTCCGAAGTAGATTTGACGATTCAAAAGCACTTGTTTCCAAGTTTATTTGAATAAAGAATATTTTGAATTTGAATTTGAATTTGCTACAACAACTGTCAAATCACTACTATCTATTAAGTCACTAACGACCTGATAAACAAAGTAAAAGTAAAGTAACACCATGCTGCTATCCCATTAAACCTAAGCCCACTGCTGGGCATCGGTTTCCTCTCCTTTTTGTAAAGGAGACGCTACCCCAATGTGCGGATTGGTAGGTTACACAATTCCCCAAAATTTTTTAGAGATATACGCGATAATTTCCTTCACTGAAAAGCATGCAAATATCAATTAGGCAATTAAGTTTTAGCAAAAAAACTCAAGCCTGCCCGGTGTTTAAACCCGTGGCCCCCAGAAAGGCTTACTCAAATTACAAGCAATACAACAGAACTAACTACTTTGCTATAATCTCACAATCAGAGATTGTGGTGGTGGGTGTGTGTGCTGCTTTTGTGTGCGTTGTTGCTGGTGAATTGCGCCTTGGGGTGCATGTGGTGACTGGTCCTGCATGTATAAGGTGCGTAGATTTTGCCTGCTTCATACACATTGGCTTTGCATGCATTCACTTGACCCGTGCGGATTATATCAAAGTAGTTAGTTCTGTTGTATTGCTTGTAATATGGAATTCCGCAAAGTAACGCCTGCTTCTATAAATCGCTTACTCAAATCAAAAATAATCTTTATTCAAATAAACTCTTTCAAGCACTTTTGAATGGTAAAGGATCAATATGATTAATGAAGCTTCCACTGGTTCGGAATGTTGTTCTTACTAAGTAGAACCAGCAAGAAACTCTGCGGTCAATTTTTTTTAACTTTTTCAATTTTACATTATAAAATCACAGTCATGTATAAAACTCAAAGGATTTTCAAATCCAGACATTTTGTTCTTCAATTTTCAATTTCGTAATATGCTTTACGTATAAGCATATTTCTTACACTTAATTTAAACCTGTAGACTGGTCTAGTATGGATTGCGGAATTTTATTGTAGAAGCGGAGTTTTGGTATAATACGCGTTTGTTAAGACACCGTGTGTGTAAATGTCCCATATATTTATTTATTTATAATATTTATAATATTTATTTATATGTGATGCTAAAGTGTCGATTACGAATGTCGAGACCAACAAATGAGATACTAAGTGCACAGAGTTACCGTTTGGCTATGAGAACTAATAGTGGTCAAAATAGTATCATTATTTTCTACCACTTGAATTGTTTTTAGATAATACAAAAGTAATAATAAAATTATTTTGCTATAATCCGCTATACAGTAAATAGAAAATATATATAGTGCTAAATGTATAGTGGACTATCCGTTTTATCATACCCGATACATGCAGGATTAGTAAGCTTGTTGCACGTGTTCAGAGGTAAAATAAAATAAATCGTGGGGTTGAACCGATTACTATACAAAAATGCTTGTTTGGATAATGCTTCGCTTTGCGATTTTGTCGTGGAGTCTGTCTCTTGATGATGCTTCGGTTGCGGGGCGAAACGATTGAGTTTGTGATAGTGAACGTGTGTGGTGGTGGAGGTTTGTGCATGCGTTTTTACGAATCCTGCATGTAACAGGTATGAAAAACCGGATAGTCCACTATACATTTAGCACTATATATTTTTTCTATTTACTGTATAGCGGATTATAGCAAAATAATTTTATTTTTCCTTTTTTATTATGGATCTCCGCAAAGTAACGCCTAATTCTATAAAGTTTTTAGGTAACTCATAGTAAAGTTTTAAATAGGAAAGTTAAAATAGAATGTCATGAGAACTTGTAACGACCTTTTTAAGTGCGCCCTTAAAATGCAATTGCAGGTTCATAAATGCTATTTGGATAACAACCAAATACAGTTATACGAAACCCAAAAACATTGTTGTTAACTTGAATAGTTTATTTGAGATTACTTTAGAAAGTAAAGTTATAAATAATTTGTTTTAATTACTCTTAGTTCTACATCTTGTTTGTAATTCCACATATGTTTTTCTATTAAAACTTATGCAATTTATAAAGTTAGGCGTTACTTTGCGGAGATCCATAATACCATAGTAATAATAAAATTATTTTGCTATAATCCGCGATACAATAAATAGTGCTAAATGTATAGTGGACTATCCGTTTTTCATACCCGTTACATGCAGGATTCGTAAAAACACATGCACAAACCTCCACTACTGCCACCACAATACACAAGAACTACACACGTTCACTATCACAAACTCAGCAATCGTTTCGCCCCGCAGCCGAAGCATCATCAGAAGATAGATTCCACGACAAAATCGCAAAGCGAAGCATTATCCGGACAAGCATTGTTATATAGTAGTCGGTTCAACCCCACCTTTACCTCTGAACACGTGCAACAAGCTTGAACTTGAAACATTTAAATGATCGTTAATGAGGGTGCCATTGTTATGCTTAATGATTTCTCATTGTTCCAAAATACCATAAAAAAGATCCATAATACCTAAGTAGTAATAAAGCTATTTTGCTATGATCCGCAAAATATAAATCTGTACTTAATATATATAGGTGAAGAGTTTGTTTGTTTGTTTGTTTGTTTGTTTGTTTGTTTGTTTGTTTGTTTGTTTGTTTGTTTGTTTGAACGCGCTAATCTCAGGAACTACTGGACCGATTTGAAAAATTCTTTAAGTGTAAGACAGTCCGTTTATCGACAAAGGCTATAAACTATATAACATCACGCTGAAATGATTAGGAGAGGAGTAGCGATAAAAAATATTGCGGAAATGGCATAATTTAAAGCTTTCGTTGCGTGCGTTAAGCAAACGGTAAAAGTTATTTAAAAAACATGTACGACAAAATTGTTCCCCTCATAAAGTTCTAAATAAAAGTCAGCAAAAGCATATCTCTAGCTTTTAAGGTTAACTCAATTGAACCATGATTAATATAAGTATTACGGTTTACTCAAATAATAAGACTGCATTGACGCGAACGAAGCTGCGTTTAAAAGCTAGTAGGAAATATATATAATGCTTGATGTAGAATGGACTATTCGTTTTCATACCTGAAACATTCAGCATTCGTTGAAACAAACGCACAACCTCCACCAGCGCCAACACAATACACAAGCACTACACACGTTCACTATCACAAACTCGACAATCATTTGGCCCAGCAACCGAAGCATTATCAGGAGATAGACTCCACGATAACACCGCAAAATGAAGCATTACCCAAACAAGCATATTATTACATTCAACCCCCACCATTTATTTTATTTTGCCTCTGAACATTCCTTCTACATTCAGCATTATATATATTTCCTATTTACTTTATCGCGTTTTATAGCAAAATAATTTTACTATTACTTTTGTATTATTGATCTCCGTAAAGTATCGCTTAATTCGCGCTTAATTTAATAAATTACTTTGTACTATTTTAAAAACTGGTTAATTGCAATGCAGTTTAATTTTTAAGATCCTTCCCGAGGTTCCATTTAACTTGTTTATCGCTTTTAAGCCATTTTGGCATGAGATTTTAGATGCTGCAACAATAAATAACGGGTTTACGTACTGTTTATTTCTGAATGTAAAGTTAACGGTATAAAAATGCAAATTGACTTCCTATATCAAAAGCCGCATTAACTTGTCCACTTTATCTCTGAACTTATTACGTTTAACTTGTATCTTTAGTACCCGACTTTACTCGCATCGCCTTTAATGTTCAAATTAAATAACAAGGAAAAACTGTCATCATTAGGGTTTGGCGCAACATGTTCTAACCATTCTAACATGTTCTAACATGGTTACAAAAGTAATAATAAAATTATTTTTCTATAATCCGCGATAAAGTTAATAGAAAAAATATATATAAATGTATAGTGGACTACCCGTTTTTCATACCCGATTTCGTGCCCTTTGCGATATTGTCGTGGAGTCTATCTCTTGATGATGCTTCGGTTGCGGGGCGAAACGATTGTTGAGTTTGTGATAGTGAACCTGTGTAGTGCTTGTGTATTGTGGTGGCGGTGGTAAAAGTTTGTGCATGTGTTTTTGTGATAGTCCAATTATTTCTTTTGGATTGAGTATCTCCGCAAAGTAACGCCTAATTCTATAAACTATGATCTGGCTAGTTATTTTTTCCAACCTGCAGGCTACCTGACGTCAACTTACCTTAGTCGTATTTAACAACACCTCAGTAAGAAATAGGGTGGTCTATTCTACTCAGCCGGATGCCATACGGCAGGTCGGCTTACCTTAGTCGCCTTTTACGACACCTCGCTAAGGAACAGGGTGGTCTATTCTACTCAGCCGGATAACACACGGCGGGTCGACTTAACTTACTCGCCCTTTACAATACCTCGGTAATGAATTAGGGTGGTCTGTTCTACTCAGCCGAATACCACACAGCAAATTATATATCTAAATAAATATTACAAAAAAAGTCCGCGATTACATGTTTCTACCTCTTATGGTTAACTCACAACAGCTACTTTTAGGTTACTAATTTCAATTAAAAATATTACCTCATAAAAACGCAGGCACATCTAGAAGCAAAATAATTTTATTCTTAGCATTCTACTATGCTAGTATTTACCATACATCTAAGGTTATAAAACGTGACCTTAAGAATTCCAACTATATAAGAAAAAGCTTTGACCGTCGGGTCACCTTTTTGACATTGAGTTTTCCGACAAAAAATTTCGAATACGAATCACGTTTTACGAGACAATTCGTATCAAACCCAATTCACCCTAATATACAGTAATTGGACGATTGTGCTTTAAACAAAAACACATTTTATGGCCTGAGATGCAATACAGTAAAGTTTATGGCTTGGGTTATTTTTTCATATAGCTATTACTTTAAAGCCAGACTTCTAAATGCGTCACGCCCATTATAGAAAAGATTAGAAGTACGTGATTAAGTATGTATGTAATGAGGAGGCATGAAAATCATGTGACGAAAAGAGTGTTATATCCTATCCTACTAATATTGTAAATGCCAAAGTTTGTGAGTATGGATGGATGTTTGTTACTCTTTCACGAAAAAACTATTGAACGGATTTGGATGGAACTTGACAGTTATATAGTTTATACATCAGAATAACATATAGGCTACAATTTGTAATGATTTTATGTAATATAACGATACATGTCAAGAAAGTCGGAAAAAATCTGACCTCTGAGAGCTATCTTGGCGTACGCTGCTTAAACTATTGGAGTTACACAAAGATAATGTACAGTAGGATTGTTTGTCTTTAATAGTTCTAAATAAAAGTCTGCGACAGCACATATCTATCTTTTATGTGGAAGCCACTATGACCAAAATTGTGAATCGTAAATTGAATTAAATCAGATTCTGTGGCGGACCAAATTCCTCGCGAGCGAAGCCGCGGGCAAAAACTAGTATAAGATATGTGACTAGAGGGAGGCCGAAAACCGATGGTTAGATTGTGTAAAGTATGACATGCAAATAAAAGGTGTAGCGACATAGTTGACGAATGATAGGAGAGAATGGAAGATGACATTGTAGCGACCACATTTAGTGTGATTAACGATAAAAAAAAAATCTCTGATTATCTAATTGTGCACTGGTATGTGTAACAACTATTGTTAAAACCAGGAAATATAGTTTTAACTACGGCCTACACGTAATAATTAAAATCTACATGCTTCTCCCGCGTCGAAATCAGTTTAATTGAAATTTTGTAAAAGTAGTTATTGTGAGTTAACCATGAGAGATAGAGACGTGCTATCGTGGACTTTTTTGTAGTATTTTTATAGATGTACAATTATCTAGAACATGTTACGTACGTACTCAGCATTTGCTGCTTTCGCAGACTCTACTCCACACCTGAGGTGTCATGTTCCACGCCTGGGAAAGACACTTCGCGCCACCTCGCCTTTCCCTACCTAACTTCAGTGGGATCGGACGCCATTAACTGTAAATTGGATAGTTATTTTTGATTTATTTGGATAGTGAGTTTTGTGGACCCAAATGTTGCCACCCATAATATAATTTACATTACTTTAGTTTATCTCTGTTCGTATACGAGGTGCACGCGACTTAATGTCCCAGCAGGCGATATTTTACAACACGTGATCTCTTCAACACATTCCCTTTTTTAAGTTATGTTATATTAACATGAACCTTATTCGAGAACTTTACTACCTTTGAGTAAGAACCGAACCAACATCCAAAAACAACATTGAAAAAGTCCAACATTGAAAAAATCTATCACATACAAACAGATAGCTTTTGGGGACTATATTTTATTAAAATTTTATCTCGCCGTGTATGTTTGTGAAGGTGGAATGTTGCAAGATAAATTTAACCCACTTCCCGGTATCCGATTGAGCTGAAATTTTTCATATCGATTCAGTTCCGATGACAATGCATATTTATGATAAGTATGATTTGATGCTGTTGCCAGGTTTGACTCCAGATGAGGGAAATCCTCAATGGTTAACAGCATGGATTGGAAGCTTTCGTTAAAGCGTTCTTTAAATTAATTTATAATAAGTGTAGATAGATGTGTAAATAAGACGATAAATAATTGATATGTTCAAATTAACTAAATCATATAATATATTCATTGCGATCAATTTTGCACCAATTTAATTTCTCTAATATATATTACTATAGACTAAGGTAAGTCGACCCGCCGTGTGGTATCCGGCTGAGTAGAATAGACCACCCACATTTCTCACCGAGGTATCGTAAAAGGCGACTAAGGTAAGTTGACCCGCCGTTTGGTATCCGGCTGAGTAGAATAGACCACCCACATTTCTCACCGAGGTATCGTAAAAGGCGACTAAGGTAAGTTGACCCGCCGTTTGGTATCCGGCTGAGTAGAATAGACCACCCACATTTCTTACCGCGGTGTCGTAAAAGGCGATTAAGGTAAGTTGACCTACCGTGTGGTATCCGGCTGAGTAGAATAGACCACCCACATTTCTCACCGAGGGGTCGTAAAAGGCGACTAAGGTAAGTTGACCCGCCGTGTGGTATCCGGCTGAGTAGAATAGACCACCCACATTTCTCACCGAGGTGTCGTAAAAGGCGACTAAGGTAAGTTGACCTACCGTTTGGTATCCGGCTGAGTAGAATAGACCACCCACATTTCTTACCGCGGTGTCGTAAAAGGCGATTAAGGTAAGTTGACCTACCGTGTGGTATCCGGCTGAGTAGAATAGACCACCCACATTTCTCACCGAGGGGTCGTAAAAGGCGACTAAGGTAAGTTGACCCGCCGTGTGGTATCCGGCTGAGTAGAATAGACCACCCACATTTCTCACCGAGGTGTCGTAAAAGGCGACTAAGGTAAGTTGACCTACCGTTTGGTATCCGGCTGAGTAGAATAGACCACCCACATTTCTTACCGCGGTGTCGTAAAAGGCGATTAAGGTAAGTTGACCTACCGTGTGGTATCCGGCTGAGTAGAATAGACCACCCACATTTCTCACCGAGGGGTCGTAAAAGGCGACTAAGGTAAGTTGACCCGCCGTGTGGTATCCGGCTGAGTAGAATAGACCACCCACATTTCTCACCGAGGTGTCGTAAAAGGCGACTAAGGTAAGTTGACCTACCGTTTGGTATCCGGCTGAGTAGAATAGACCACCCACATTTCTTACCGCGGTGTCGTAAAAGGCGATTAAGGTAAGTTGACCTACCGTTTGGTATCCGGCTGAGTAGAATAGACCACCCACATTTCTTACCGCGGTGTCGTAAAAGGCGATTAAGGTAAGTTGACCTACCGTGTGGTATCCGGCTGAGTAGAATAGACCACCCACATTTCTCACCGAGGTGTCGTAAAAGGTGACTAAGGTAATTTGACCCGCCATGTGATATCCGGTTAAGTAGAATAGACCACCCTCTTTCTTATCGAGGCGTCGCAAAATACGACTGAGGTAAGTTGACGTCAGGCAGATGGCCGGTCGTAAAATACGTAGCCAAATCGTGTGACAACATGTTTTATAACATCTTGTGCCGACCCCACTTAGAATGGGATAAGTACAGGAGGATAGTGATGATATATTATTATAGATCTTGCATTTGTTAAAACTAATTACGGTTGCAACAGTGTCATTTGCAATTTGTAATTTAAATAATTTATAGAATTAGGCGTTACTTTGCGGAGATCCATAATACAAAAGTAATAATAAAATTATTTTGCTCTAATCCGCGGTACAGTAAATAGAAAATATATATAGTGCTAAATGTATGTATATCGGACTATCCGTTTTTTCCGCAAAGCTTTGCAATTCTGTCGTGGAGTCTATCTCCTGATGATGCTTCGGTTGCGGGGCGAAACGATTGTTGAGTTTGTGATAGTGAACGTGTGTAGTGCTTGTGTATTGTGGTGGAAGTGGTGGAGGTTTGTACATGTGTTTTTACGAATCCTGCATGTAACGGGTACGGAAAAAACGGATAGTCCTATACTTTTAGCACTATATATATTTTCTATTTACTGTATCGCGGATTATAGCAAAATAACTTTCTTATTACTTTTGTATTAGTAATTTAATATATTTGTTATGTTTTCTGTTATAACTGTTACTTGAGTCTTCATTATTCTTATTCTGGCCACGACATTGAACACATATTAGATTACGCTTTGCCTTCAGGACGGGAGAAAAGACAGCACATAAAATCTGTCTCAAAATTGGCTTTGGATGATCAACACTATTACTGAATATAGAATGAAAAAGGGCTATACTATTCTATTTTATCTCGCAAAATATAGTGCTAAATATAATATGAACTGGAGTGATACTTCGGAGGAATTATTCTTGCTGTAGCTTCACGAAACATCTAAAATATTATTCTGTTTTCGTGACATGTTTGTAATAACATACCAATTTACATAATAAGGATAATAACTAGTGATATTTACAGGGAAATGCGTGAATAGGATTATAAAACAAATTTAGAATTGACATTGAAACCATGTTTATATATTTACTAGCTGACTTCGTACTGCCTACCAGTCAATGATTATGAGACTAAATTAGGCTTTGATCGGAATATTTTTTAAACTGTATTTCGTACATCTTTGTTTTCAAAATTGCGAAGCGGTCTATATTACTATATAGTTTTGTATATTCAAATTTCAAATTCAAATTCAAAATATTATTTATTCAAGCAAACTTGTCAACAAGTGATTTTGAATCGTCAAAATCTACTGCTGGTTGGGAAAGCTGTACCTCCCGAGAAGAGCCAACAAGAAACTCGGTGGTTGCTTTTTTCATATAAAATTCTTATAACTAGTTACATTTGGTTATTACTATCTTGTACAGGGTAGAGGAGTAGCTATATCCACGCATTTTTATCATCTATATAATCCTCAATAGTATAGTAGGCTTTTTGTAACAGCGCTTTTAAACTGTTGTAGTGCAAATATAAAATCGATTGCGGGATTTTATTATAGAATCTTATACCCAAACCAACAAATTACTTATTTACTTTTGTAAGGCGAAAAGCAGGAACCGCAAGCTTGTCGGTTCCTACTTTGTCTATTATATACATCGCCAATCCTTTTATAATTATATATATTCTTATGTACAAACATTAGCTTGCTAAATATATACTGTGAAGCCAAAGTAAGAATACCTATTACCCTATTGTAGCATATTATAAAACAAAGTCATCTGTATGTCCCTCAAAAGAACCCGTGACCAGCGGAGCCGAAGGCGTCACTGTTAAATATGCCAACAGGATAGTCAAATTTATAATTTTATTATATATATGGGATATTTACACACACAGCTGTTCGTCTCTAAAGTTAGTAACTAAATACTTATGTTATGACAGACAACTGGTTAATATATACTCGTACATATATAATTTTAGATATATACTTAAATAAACACATATAGCCAAATAACCAATAATTAATATTTAATGTACAGACACCGGCTATACTCACTATTTATTTTATCAGCTTAGCTCTTGAGTTCTCGCTGCGATAACGTCACGTAAAGAGCTCATGAATAAGTGCCCTGCAAGGCCTCGAAACTAGTCGGGCTAAGCCGATAAAATAATACGTGAGTATAGCCGGTGTCTACACATTAACTATGAATACTTCTCACGATAGATTAATTTTTAAAATTAACAACTTTTTTCTTAGAAAATGTTGGGATTGATACAACGACCCGCGGAATTGAATAGGGCCTTTTTCAACTACTAAAGAAGGGTTTAAATTAAGTCTAAGAGATATGCTTACACGTAAAGCATAATACACAATTGATGATTATTTGGATGATAAGAAAGCCTGGATTTGGAAATCCTTTCAGCTTCATAAAGGACAACGGTTGAATAATGTATAATTGAAAATATTTAAAAGATTGACCGCCGAGTTTCTTGCTGGTTCTTCTCGGTAAGAGCAACATTCCGAACCAGTTGTAGATTCATTATTCATATTGATTCTTGTCGATTCAAAAGTGCTCGGAAGAACTATGAATAAAAATTATTTTAATTTTGATTTTTGCCAACGGTACTCTCAAATTCATATTGGTATAGTTAAAAGTAGCGGTCTGATATAATCGCACTGCTGGGAATAGGCCTCCTCTCTCCGTTTCTAGAGAGAAAGGTTAGAGCTAAGACCTACCACGCTGCTCCAATGCGGATTGGTAGGTTACACATATCCCCAGAATTCTCTAGAGATATGCAGGTTTCCTCACGATGTTTTCTTTCACCGAAAAGCGTGATTAATTGCGATTATCAATTAGACAAATGAGTTTTAATAGAAAAACTCATTGGTGACTGCCCGGACTTGATCTCGTGTTCCTCTCGAAAGAGTCGCACGGTCTCATCGCTGGGCTATCACAGCTTTTGGTATAACACATAAGTTTTATTTTGGTAGTAAGTTTAGTGGCAGAATAGGATAGACCACCCTCCTTTCTTACTGAGGTGTCATTAGAGGCGACTTGGGTAAATGACGTGTGGTATCCGGCTGCATAGAATAGACCACCCTCATTTCTTCCCAAGGTGTCGTTAGAGGCGACTTGGGTAAATGCCGTGTGGTATCCGGCTGCATAGAATATACCACCCTCATTTCTTACCGAGGTGTCGTAAAAGGCGACTTAGGTAAGTTGACGTCAGGCAGACGGCCGAACGTATCTTACGACATTTGTCACACGTTGTGCCGACTCCACTTAGAGTGGGATCGGGGCAGGAGAATGAGTTAGCTTGCTAATTGTATACGCATACATTTTAAAGTCATCCAAATTCTATATAGACTCAACTTTTTCAGAATCGTCAGACGGTACGGTTATATAACGCGCTCCATGTGACTATCATGCCTCCGAGGACCAAACAACATGCGAAGACGCGTCAGTCGCTATATCCGACGGGTCAAGGGGCTGCGGGGAGGGCGAGGCACGCAAATGATAAGGCGGCCGACGCTGGCATCGATCGCAGCCCGCATCCCACCCCGAAACCACCCCCTACCACCCGCGTGTACGCACACTACCACCATCTAATGTGTTCTGCCAAATGAGCCGGCCCGAATATTAAAGCCTCACAAGCAAAACCGACAGTCATGTCAAGCCTACGCAATACCAGAATCCTTATTAAAATATATCAAACAATACTATATACAATTAAAAGATAAATAATGAGATACGACGGGACACTAGTCCCCTTCCATATAGGGAGATTAATTACACCCCAAATCACGTGGCAACAATTATTTACCTTAACACAACCACGTGTATCTTACGCTTACTAAAATCATTACATTAGATCGTATATATAAGCGAAGCATTGCAGAGGAGTCAACTGAAATTGAAGAAATAAGACGAAAATTTTACAGACATTCAGGCTTTAATGTTCTCAAATAGAGGGTTATTGAAAATCGTCTCTAATACAAGCACATACGGTCCAAAATACATGGACAGTATTAACTTTCTTCAGACGCGACAGCAGACTATGTGGTTCCATTAAAACTTGCTATAGATTTTAAGGTTAAAAATGTCATCATGGAGGAAATAGCGATTGTATATGAATGACACATGAAAATTCGCATGCAAGTTGCGGTTAATGTTACATATAAACAGAAATTATTATAAAAACTATATAAATTAATAAGTGTAAATCTACAAATAAGCGTGGCAAATAGGAAAATATAGCTCGAACGATACGTCAGCGAGATATCGGACACGTGATTTGCAAACGCACGCTGCGAAATTCGACTCACATAAATCGCGAACTGGTGCAATCCTAGAGAGTCTTGTTAGTGTATTGCTAGTTATATTATTAACACTGAACGGTTAACGTAAAGCGGGATCGGTTTCACGAATACTGTGGTCGCGGAACACACCACGGTGGCCTCATTTGCACTGAACCATGAGTGCGTCCGACGCGAGTCTCTCGGCTACACTGAGCCGACGCGCTCTCACCCCCTCTACCCCCTCTCACCCCATGAGCCCAAACCCCACCCTAGCTGCATCCTTCAAACGCTCCCTGATAATCGGGAGAAAATACAACACAGAGTTGCAATTGGGACGCCGCATAGTGTTCTTTTTTGGCCATGATTCAGGCGGTAATTGCATGCCTCCTTATTGGCTGGTTCTTTGAACTCGCCTGATGCGGCCGAGGTGCAGTGTCCTTAGATTCAGTTATATTCATCGGAAGGCACCCTAAGTTAAAGGGCGTTACCGAGTGTATGCCATTTAATTGTGAAATAAAACAAAAGTAATCATAAAGTAATATTTATGATTACTTTATGATTACTTTATTGGTTCTCTTAATGACACCATCAAAAGAGCTCTTGCCACCATCGACATTCCTGCTCTTCTCGAGCCTTCCGGGATATGTCGGGATGATGGCAAGAGACCAGACGGTCTGACGCTGGTTCCTTGGGAACGGGGACGGGCCCTAATGTGGGACGCAACATGCGTTGATACGTTAGCCTCGTCCCATATCAGGGAAACGGCGTCCAGACCTGGAGCTGCGGCGGAAATGGCCGTATCCGGCAAGCGGCGATAGTATGCATCTCTCGTTGAGAGTTATATATTTGTGCCGTTTGCAGTTGAGACCCTAGGGCCATGGAGCCAAAGTGCAAAAAAATTTTTATCCGTTTTAACACCTCAGTTGATCGCCTCTTCAGGTGACAAGAGGGCTGGCTCCTTTTTCGCACAAAGAATCAGCTTAGCGATTCAACGCGGAAACGCTGCCAGCATTCTTGGGACCATTCCACGTGGACATAATTTGTATAGTAATATAAGATAGATATAAAGTAATCATTACCCGCCGTGTGGTATCCAGCTGAGTAGAATAGACCATCCTCATTTCTTATCAAGGAGTCGTAAAAGGCGACTAGGGTAAATTAACCCGTCGTGTGGTATCCGGCTGAGTAGAGTAGACCACTCTCATTTCTTACCGAGGTGTCGTAAAAGGCGACTAAGCTAAGTTGACCCGCCGTGTGGTATCCGGCTGGGTAGAGTAGACCACCCTCATTTCTTACCGAGGTGTCGTAAAAGGCGACTAAGGTAAGTTGACGTCAAGCAGGCGGCCGGTCGTAAAATTCTTAGCCAAACCAACAACATGTACATGTTGTGTCAACCCCGCTTAGACTGGGATAAGGGCAGGAGGATGATGATAAAGTAATCATTAAAGTATTTTGCTATAAACCGCGATTAAGTAAGTCGAAAATATATATGTTGATTAATGTGGAGACTTCGTTAAAACACATGCACAATCCTCCACCACCGCCACCAAACTACGAAGCACTACACACGTCCACTATCACAAACTCAACAATCATTTCGACCCTCAACCAAAACATCATCAGGAAACAGACTCCAAAAAAAAATCGCAAAGCTTTGCGAGCGGTATGAAAACGTATAGTCCACTCTACATTTAGCATTATATACTTCATCGTGGATCATAGCAAAATAATTTTACTATTATTTTTTTCCCATATAAATATATATTTAAACTTGTCAACGAAGCTTTTGATCTTTAGTTAATTGCCTTAAATAATTAACATCGCATAGGCGTTTTTACGAATCCTGCATGTATCCTGTATACTTAGAAAACAGATAGTCCACTCTACATTTAGCATTGTATATATTTTATATTTACTTTATCGCAGATTATAGCAACATAATTATATTATTACATTTGTATTATAGATCGCCGCAGAGTAATTTCTAATTCTTTAAATAACACACGATCGTCCGTCCCCAAAGTATAAATTAATACTTGTGTTATTGGTGACGGACAACTGGAATATTATGTATATTCCGGTTGTCCGTCCAATAATTTCGAACTAATACAAAAACACATAACACTCAGATTCGGAGAATCAATAAATTGCTTTTAAAAACTTGAGTCCACCTTTAGTCACCCTTGCCATAAGCATTAGAAGTTAAGAGATCCCAGTGGATAGAAAAAGTCCTCTACTCTAAGACAAGCCTCATTTGCCGCCTTATTATGTGGATCTGATTTCATGCTGTCTTATTCTATTTGTCGCTATTTACATGACATTAGGCATTAGACGGATATTGTGCTAGTTTCTTCGACTTATATTAAATTAGGGAAATAAGATAGACTCTTAGACAGACTGGATTTATATAATAACAAGCTTTTGCTGGTGGCTTCGGTCGCGTGGAATTTGATCTGCCACATTAAGTTTCGTGACAGATTATTATAGATTAAAAATTTTTTTTTATTCAAAAACATATATATAGTTACTCGTACATCCTAAATTTCAGACGGCTAACTTCAAAACTGACGAATTCCAAACAATCTTCGTTCGCCGCGCATAGTAGTTGGTACTCCATTGAAGGCAATCATATCGTGATAACTTTTTAATTATTCAGCCAAATTACTTGGTGTGAAGACAACGTTTATCTACATGAAATACTGAAAGCGATAAATGTATTAATTTTTATAAGAGTTTGATAAATATACTAAAATATGCATTGTAAAATAGTATCTAATTTAATTAACTCAATGATTACAATTTTGGTCACAATGGCTTCCACATAAAAGGTAGATATATACTGTCGCGGACTTTTATTTAGAAATATTCAAGACAAACAATACTGCGGTACATCATCTTTGTGTAACTTGAATGTTTTAGGCAGCGTTCGCCAAAATAGCACTCAGAGGCCAGTTTTTCCGACTTTAGTGACATGAATCGTTTTATTACATAAAATCATTACAAATTGTAGCCTATATGTTATTCTGATGTATATGTATATGCCTATATAACTATAAAGTTTTATCCAAATCCGTTCAGTAGTTTTTTCGTGAAAAAGTAACAAACATCCATCCATACTCACAAACTTTCGCATTTATAATATTAGTAAGATAGGATATAACTACGCATCTCGTAGCTCGGTTACGGCGAAGCGATTTGCTACGTTATAACTAAGCTACACATTTCTGTATACGACTTAGGAAGTTACTATTAAGAGAAACTTTTGTGTTTTATTATTCCTTCTTTTAAAAGCTACAATATAATTCTTTTAAAAGCTACGATAGAACGAGTTACTTTTCAAATTACAAAATAATTTTATGTTAATTTCTTAACAGACGGCTAAAGTAATTGTTAACAGAAACTTTTGTGCTTTATTATTCCTTCTTTTAAAAGCTACAGCAGAACGAGTTATTTTTGACAATTATAAAATAATATTTAAGTTAAATAATTTATAGAATTTGGCGTTACTTTGCGGAGATCCATAATACAAAAGTAATAATAAAATTATTTTGCTATAATCCGCGATACAGTAAATAGAAAATATATATGGTGTTTAATGTATAGTGGACTATCAGTATTTTCATACCCGATACGTGCAGGATTCGTAAAAACACATGCACAAACCTCCACCACTTCCACCACAATACACAAGCACTACACAGGTTCACTATCACAAACTCAACAATCGTTTCGCCCCGCAACCGAAGCATCATCAGGAGATAGACTCCACGACAAAATCGCAAAGTCGAAAATACTGATAGTCCACTATACATTAAACACTATATACATTTTCTATTTACTGTATCGCGGATTATAGCAAAATAATTTTATTATTACTTTTCAGAATTTCTTCATAGGCATCTCTCTGTTTTTGGAGAGAAGATTAGGAGCTAAGACTTACCACTTTATAATCATAGCCGAAAAGTCGATTAGCTCGATCCGTTTCAGTAGGTCACTGGTTCAAACTGCAAGGAGGCATTAGTTTTACGAATAAAAACATCATCATTCTCCTGCCCTTATCCCTCTCTAAGTGGGATCAGCGCAACATGTTTCGAACATGTCACATGATTTGGCTACTTATTTTACGAACGGCCGCCTGCTTGATGTCATCTTACCTTAGTTGTATTTACAACACCTCGGTATGAAATGAGGGTGGTCTATTTCCTCCAATACTCAGCCGGTTACTACACGGCAAAGTTTTACTAATAGAAACATTTAACCTAATTGACATAACAATAAAAGCTGTGAGATCAAACTGTGATCGTGAGATTTATGTCAGATGGTCATGGGTTCTAGCCCCGGGCAGGCACTAATGAGTTTTTCTGCTGAAACGTAAAACGTTAAAAAATTACCGTTTTTTCTTTCAGGAAAAGGGTCAAATTCATATAATGCATTATTAAAGGTGCTTAAACGCTTTAATTGGCGCAAACGAAGTCGAAGATTTTATAAGTGTATTTATAAATAAATGGGTTATCGAACCACTGCGCCCAAAAGGACAATGAACTTCACTCATTTATTTTATAATAGCTGCGTCGTAAACTGACCGGTCAAATAGCCCAAACGTCCAGAAACTTCTAGTTATTAATAAAAAAATATTGCAGTACAGAAGTAATATCTTCTGCAGTACTCTGTTATCTGATTTAATTTAACTACGGTTTGTAGGGATGCAATTTTGGCCCTTCCACTTTTATAATAGAGCTGTGAATGCGTTGATTTTGTTTAAAAAAAAACATAATTCATTTGAAGGGAGAGTCGTTACATTATATTTTGTGCATCCACTCTGGTGGTGACCCGACATTTACAAGCAGTTAGAAAAGTGCTACGTTTAATTAATTAATTAATTAATTAATTTATTAAAACAAACCAGCATTTTATATTAGCCAGCATATTAGCATTTTACAACCAACTCTGGCGCTTCTCCTTTTATTTGCATATCACTCCACACAATCTTTGCACACAATCCAACCATCTCTTAGGCCTCCCTCTAGTCATATATCCATCCACATTCATATTTAACACTCTTTTCGTCACGTGATTTTTATGCCTCCTACGCCATATGGTATCCGGCAGAATAGAACAGACCACCTTCCTTTCTCACCGAGGTGTCGTAAGAGGCGACTAAGGTATGTGCCGTATGGTATCCGGCTGCATAGAATAGACCACCCTCATTTCTTACCGAGGTGTCGTAAAAGGCGACTAAAGTAAGTTGACGTCAGGCAGGCGGCTTGTCGTAAAATACGTAGCCAAATCATGTGACAACATGTTTGTAACATGTTATACTAACCCCATTTAGAGTGGGATATGGGCAGGAGAATAATGATGATTAGCATTTTACAAAAACATTCTAACAAATACAGTTTTTCATAAATCTACATCTATGTAAAACACTTTTTTTTAAAGGCGAGTACAGCGTTATCGTTAGAAGTTAGATATAAAATAATTTATAATAATAAAAAGAGGAAGATTCAAAAATACTAACCGAATTTTTGTTGAAGCTAACTTCTACTTAAATATTTAAGTAGTAGGTTTCTTTAACTTTATAGTAACTATTATCTTAAAAACAACTTAAACCAGGCGAGCAAGTTTATTTTTGTATTTCAATAGAGGGTCATGGAAGATGTCTATATCGTGGAAGCTAAGGGCGTTATATGTGTTCATTAGCCTGTTAAATGGTCTATTTTACGATATTTTTATGATACTTTGATAATTATCATTTATATCAATATGTAATAAGACGTATTTAACAAAAATAACGTTAATTGAGATTACTGTCATCATACATAAGCCAGTACTGCTTGAGACGGCACGTATTTTAAGGAGGATCCTCTCTCGGTATTTCTAACTACCGAGAGATCGGATTCTTACTCCACTCTCCGTGGATTCCGATTTTTTAATATTTTTATATATAATATAAACCAGAAACTTTTGTCATTCACGACACCATTTATGATTGCGAGTTTCTTGACGACCACATACAAATATAAAATATTTTTTGATGATTTATTTATTAGTTAACAATATACATTTACATATACATATGAAAATATATAGTTTTAGAATTCGTTTTGAAACATACAAAAATCTGTCTGTCGGTGGAGATAGCTCAAAACCTCCAAAAAATGCGCGTGTCTAGACGCTGCAAGTCCACTGTATTCCGCTGTATTCTAGTGATGTTATAAAATGGTATATAAATATTTGACATTAAAATCTCTCGACCCCAGAATTTGAAAGAATGAGTGAAAAATACAGTAACGATAATAACCTTACATTTATAACAGTATTAACTACATTATCAATAATATCTTACATAAATTTGAAATATATTTTGTTACACTCGTCGCTGTAACAGTACTTGTATTTGCAAGGGATTTCAACCGAAGTTCCGGAGAGATGCGCCTTGAGACCGGCTAATATCTTGTATTACACAACACCATGTCAGTTTGTATGTTTTTTGCTATTAATATTCTATTTTTCTATGTAGATTGTGCAATTATTGTAATGAAGTTTTTTTTTTGATTTGATTGAATAATTTTTTCAACCAAAATCCAAATTGCAAATATTAATGAGGCAGATAAGTTTAAATATAAAAACTAACTGCCTGGAGATTCCTCTAATATATTTAATGCTGTAGTAATTTTATATAAATTCAAAATAACTCAAAAACTTGCAAACAAGTGCTTTTGAATCGTCAACTTTAGTGTAGGTTCGCAAAGCTGTTCCTACCGAGAAGAACAAGCAAGAAAGTCGGCGGTTGCTCTTTTTAAAATATAGTTCTTATAACAAGTTACATTTGGTCATTATTATCTTGTAGGAAGGTTAAAGGAGTAGCTATATCAACGCATTTTTATCATCCATATAATCCTCAGTAGTAATACTGTATTAGCCTCCCTTTAACAGTGTTTTAAACTGCTGTAATGGCAATCGATTTGTATTATTGAATTGTATTATAGAATCTTATATCCAAACCCACAAACGACTTACGTACTTTTGCTAGGCGCAAAGCAGGAGTCGCAAGCTTATGTCGGTTCCTACTTTGTCTATTATATACATCGCCAAATATTATTATATTGCATACTATATATAGTACAAGCTGTGCTCGCAGCTTTGCCAGCAGCTTTGCCCGCCTGGAAATCAGCGTGTTACAATTTATTTCTAGAATTCAAATTTTACATATTAAAGTAGCTATTGTGAGTTAACCATAAGAGATAGAGAGATGCTATTATAACTTTTTTGTAGTATTTTTATAGATCTACAATTCTTTAGCACATTGCTTTCGCGTATCTCTGCTGGTTTACGCAGTGCACGCGACTAAAGCTCCCAACAAGAAAGTTTTTTAACAACTGCGCGATCTCTTCAACACAATTTACATAATAAGGCGTAGTATATGTACTATTTATCTAAACCATCCGGAAGCATTGCACTATCTTTTGTTGGAAACCGTACAAAGATCCGTTCAGTAGATTCTGAGAAAGTCGATTACATACAGACAGCTTTTTGGGACTTTGTTTTATAATAAGTATAGATATTCTTACCATAACTTTAATGTGAGATAATGGTTATTTCATTACATATAAGTCTGCTCACGTGTCCGCCTTCGAAGGTCAGATGCCAGTACATGAAGTTGGAAACTTATCAAAAGTATATCGGCCAATATGGAGAAATGTTGCCAGCAAAAAAAGCACATCATTAAATTCTAATCGGTGATATATCCATATTTTTCAATTAGCTACAATTCTGGAATTTAATATAATTGGATTTACAGCTTTTAGGCTTCTATATGTTGTATCTAGTTTGATGGATACCACATTTTATTTTTTTTATTTTAATATTTTGGAACACTACATGTTTCTATTTAATTTTTATTAGTTAGATACAATAAAATGAACTTAAACCATTATCAGTTTCATATTCAAATTCAAAATATTCTTCATTCAAGTAAACTTGTAAGCAAGTGCTTTTGAATCGTCAACATCTACAGCTACGAAAACTGTTCCTACAGAGAAGATCAAGCAAGAAACTCGGCGGTTGCTCTTTTCAAAGGATAATTCTTATTATTTAATACTTACTTATAGTTATTAATGTCTTGTACAGGGTCAAGGAGTAGCTATATCCATGCATTCTAATCGTCTAAGTAATCCTTAATAGTATAGTAGGCTTTCTGAATTAGCCTTTTTTAATAGTATTTTTAAACTGCTGTTATGGTAAAGTTAAAGAAATTTGTGGAATTTTATTATATAAGCAAGCTTATGTTCCTACTTTTACTTATGTCTATTATATACACCGCCAATTTTTTTATAATTATGAAATATTATTATTTACAAAATTAAATTACTAAAAATATACTGCGAAGCCAATGTAAGAATACCTGTTTCCTTCAACATCTCTCCCAGGGAATCACGCGAATTTAAATTGTGAAGCATTTAATTAGATATACATACAAACTAGAGTATAGCAAAGTAGCGTATCTATACTTATTATAAAACAATGTCTCATAAAGCGGTCTGTTTGTATGTGGTCGACTTTCTGAAAATCTAATGAACCGATTTATATACCGTTTTACTAAAATATAGTGCGAGTCTTCCGAAAGTTTTGTGCAGTTTGGTGGAGGTTTGTGAATGTGTTTTTACGAATCTTGCATATATCGGGTATGAAAACGGATAGTCCACTCTACATTTAGAATTATAAAAGTAGCAGCCTGTTACAATCCCACTGCTGGGAATAGGCCTGCTCTCTCCGTTTCTGGAGGGAAGGGTTGGAGCTAAGACCTACCACGCTGTTCCAATGCGGATTGGTAGGTTACACATATCAACAGAATTCTCTAGAGATATGCAGGTTTCCTCACGATGTTTTCCTTCACCGAAAAATGTGTGATAAATTGCAATTATCAATTAGACACATGAGTTTTAATGGAAAAACTCATTGGTGCCTGCCCGGGTTTGAACTCATGTTCCCCTTGAAAGAGTCGCACGGTCTCACCGCTGGGCTATCACAGGTCAAGTGTTCAGAATTATATATATATCCTATTTACTTTATGGCGGATTATAGCAAAATAATTTTTACTTAAAAAAAATACTCTTGTAATTTTAAAGTAATACGGCACAGTGACGTAGCTTGAAGGAATTGGTACACGCTTCTTCCGTTTATGCAAGTTGTTTAAACACATATTTTTCCTACGTATATAAACTTTGACGTGTAATAACGTCGCTCCGTCCAAACTGTTAATACAAGAAAATTGCTATGTCCTTTATAACAAGTTTTATGCAACATTTAGGAGAATGTATGAAAGAATGTTTGAAAAAAACTTTTTAAATGTTTTTAATATATTGCATCATCTATTATCCGATAACGGTTTACTGGACGAGTTAAGTATGTCAGAGTAATAAAAACAGCGAATTAGACTGATGCAGTTTGAACCAATTGGGTAAAAAAAATATTTGGAGCGATGTCAAATTTTATTTAAGAGCTACTTAATAGACGACAAAATCTGTGACACCGTACGGTGAGACCGTATGCCTCTCTAGAGGGCTATTGGTTCAAATCCCGGAATGAGTTTTTGTATTAAAACCTATGACTGATATTTGTAATTTACCATATTCTTTTCGTTGAAGTAAAACATCGTTAGGAACTTGCATATAACTGGAGAATTGCGGCTATATATGTAACCTATTAACCCTTTGACCTTCATTTTTAGATCATGTTAATTCTTGATCTCTGCTATAAAAATCCCCATGGAATATAATAAATCATTTCGTAATACATTACATTAAATGATGGTCGCGAAAACATTTTGATTTTTCAAAATTGAAATGGGCACGTGGTGCTCACTAGACATTTGAAGGGTTAATCCACATTAGAGCATGGCGGGTTACATCTCCAAACCTTCTTTCCAATCAATAAACAGCAAGAAAGTCGAGGCCTATGCTGAGCAGTAGCATAGTTTAGGCCGATAACTTTCGTTTGCTCGGTCGGAAAATAGATACACTAAACCAATGTGCTATAAAATTGTAGATCTATAAAAAATACTATATAAAAGTCCGCGATAGCTGTCTCTAACTCTCATTTTTAACTCACACTATCATAACGTTGAAGAGTTCGCGGAGTTGCAAAAAAATTCGCCTGCTGGGAGCTTTAGTCGCGTGCGCCGCGTAATACAGCAGAGATACACTGAAGTAATGTACTAGAGAATTGTAGATCTACAAAAATACTACATAAAAGTCTGTAACTCTGTAACTCTAATGATATCTCACAATAACTACTTTTATGTTCAAATTTTCATTCCGGGATAAAATCAGTTTTTAAACTGCTGTAATGGCAAAGTTAAAATTGATAATTGATTGATTAAAACATATAATATTTAATATAATTTTATATATTTCTGTTTCTAAGGTAAATTTATATTATATATATTCTCTGAGAATCTTAACTCTCTATATAGGGTCCGCAAACCGTATCCAAACATTTTATAAGCATAGTTTACAGTATACCGATTTCTTCATACATTTTATATTACTTCCGTAATATAAAATGTATGAAGAAATCGGCTATCCAAGGCTATCCGCTATCCAAGTCTATAATGTGCCCAATATTCCCTCGGGCCCAAGCTGAACCTGTCAAAACTTCAACCGGCTGCGGTTTGACCTTGAATCTACCAAGAAACCGGGTGAATAATATCTCAGCCTCAAATTAAGAGAGTTTCGTTCAACTACCCGCGCCGTCGGGTCTCGGCGGGCTATATTTGATATCGACATAAGTACGGGAAACGAGTACGAC
Organism: Morpho deidamia; assembly: GCA_947086505.1. Lineage (NCBI taxonomy): Eukaryota > Metazoa > Arthropoda > Insecta > Lepidoptera > Nymphalidae > Morpho > Morpho deidamia. The sequence goes on from CAMTZC010000008.1 coordinate 19,831,024, forward strand.
AAATGTAGAAGCTATTACAATACATCAAGGTCGGTTTTTAAATGACCGTGGTGCAGTCCAAGGGGTGTGTGGCGGGCTCGGTCGAAACGTCCTCTAAGAAAATGGAGACAATACGATTATAGTAGGGTAGTATGTGGAAATGTTTAGATGCAACTACACATTTAAATCTAAGACTCAGTCTAAGTTTCTTAGACTTATTTTGGCGAAACCCTATTAAGAAATATCCCCTTGCGATCACGATATGATTTGAAATCAATATTTGCAATTCATCACACGCTTTCGGTATAAGAAAAAATTGTGAGGAAAGCTACATATTTAAAAATAAATCTAGGTGTACGCGCCTACTGCGTGCCCTTCGATAGCTACAGTTGGTGCGTAATTAGGATAGGCAGACAACCGGCAATTTCTCCACCCCGAATAATCAAAGGATACTGACCTTTCACTGGGAGGCTTCTCTGTAGGGTATGGTGTCCACGCCGCTCCGGCCGGAGTATAACAAAGTCACTTTTATTCGTGGAATCACTAATGTAATCGTTCTTTCATTTTAGTATTTTACACAGCCACCAATTTGTCTTTAATTTTCCGAGTATATTAATAATAAATGTCCACCGAACACCGATATTAACACTTCTTGACCGCGAGTACCGAATTCACCGTGTTGAGCCGCAGACCGATCTCTTTGTTCTCTTGTGTGACATTTTTATGCCACCTACCCGCACCGTCTCAGGTGCAGTAAGCCCCGATTACCCTCGGCGGAAAAAAATGCCCGAACACTAGGGATATGTATAACCTACGAATCCGCAACGTGGTGGTGGTGGTCTTAGCCCCATCCCTTCTATTCAATAATGCAGATAGGAGGCCTATACCCAACAGTGAAATAATAAGCATTTACTATAATACTCTACCATTCAATTTTTTTTATTACTCTTTCTAGTCGCGACTTCGTTTGTTTTAAGTGTTAAAATATATATATAATATATTAAAACGTAAAATATACATTATAAATTTAAATAAAGTCAAATAAAATGTTGGTTTTTTGTCCTGTCAATATTAAAATTATCATTTTTTTTTAATTTTTTTAAATTCATTTTTTGATATATAATTTCTATGACATATAATAAATGAATACATAAACACCTTTCGAAAACCACGCAGGGTTTATATGAACGTGTGGAGTTCGTTCTATTTCTGATAAATAAAATATGTTTTAAGTTTAATTTTTCAATGGGTTTTATACCTTAAGTTCATTTCAGTTTATTTTATTTAAGTTTTGTTTATATGAATTCCCAATATAACTGCTATAGTTGAATTTTTCAATGGTATTTTATACCTCTCAAGTTTATAAGTAATCCAAATACAATCAAACAATATTTATAGAATTAGGCGTTACTTTGCGGAGATCCATGATACAAAAGTAATAATAAAATTATTTTGCTATAATCCGCGATACAGTAAATAGAAAATATATATAGTGTTAAATGTATAGTGCACTATCCGTATTTTCATACCCGATACGTGCAGGATTCGTAAAAACACCTGCAAAAACCTCCACCACTTCCACCACAATACACAAGCACTACACACGTTCACTATCTGTAATTTTATTATTACTTTTGCAATCAATATTTGTTTGTATAATCTAATTCAATATCAATTCATTAGACATAGAAGAACAGATTAACTGCCACTATTATGGCTAGACTAACTAGACTAAACTGTATTTTTTTTGTTATCAACTATTAATGATAACAGTAGTTATAGTAGATTATAATTATTAATTTACTGCGGAACTCATACGAAAACAGGATACGCCTGTTTTATATTCAATGCGTTACTTCTTTTGCAATCAACCGGAACCGAACCCATAAAGGTTAAAAAAGGAAGACAGTTATATATCATCATTCAATGATTTCTTTTTTAAAGATTTATCTATACTAATATTATAAAGAGGAAAGATTTGTATGATTGTTTGTATGTATGTTTGTTACGTTTTCACGCAAAAACTACTGGACCGATTTCAAAAATTCTTTCACCATTGGAAAGCTGCTTTTTCACTGAGCAACATAGACTATATGTCATTTTCAAAAAAAATAGGGATCCCTAATAAAATTGTAATAACTTGATAAAAATTTAGTCGTAAACATCTATCATCGCGTGCGCTGCGGAAACTATTGATGATAGAACAAAAAAATGTTCTACAATATAATAGAACGTATCAATATCAACAAAAAAGTCCGCGATACCATATGTCTAACTATTATAGTTATGCCAATATAACTACCTTTTTACATTGTAAAAGTTGGTAAAAGTGCCGACAATAATCAAACCATTTTATTCATATCTCTGTATTAATCCTTATCCCATCAAATGATATTTTATGAATAACTGTTTCAATACCTGTAAAATACTTTTTAAATTATTAAAATGCGACATCCCAATCAAAAGATTTTACGTATTTAAGAATGTAAATCGAAATCAAATAATGCCATAACAAACCTAACCTACCGTTATAGCAGGGCCTGCACTTGGTGAGTTAAGTCTTATTCCAAGAATACTAATGATACCCATTTTTTATAATTAAATAATCTACAAAATAAATTTATAGTCCGATTTCGTAGACTTTCCACTACCACGAGATCTGTATGGACGCGGGTGAAACCGCGGGGCTTTGCTAGTAAATAAATAAATATATGGGACAAACAAACTCGTCCGTCCCCGATTAACACTTGTGTTATGGGTGACAGACAACTGGTTAATTTTATTTACTATGTAACTGTAAATAAATACTTCAATATATATATTACTAACTGTGCCAGCGGCTTCGCCCGCGTAGAAATCAGCGTGTCACAATTTTTTTCAAGAATTCAAATTTTAAACATAAAAGTAGTTATTGTGAGTAAACCATAAAAGATAGAGACATGCTATGGCGGACTTTTTTGTAGTATTTTTATGGATCTACAATTCTTTACTACATTGCTTTAGCGTATCTCTACTGGTTTACGCAGCAGATGCGACTAAAGCACCCAGAAGGTTTTTTAACAACCATCCGGAAGTATTGCACTACCTTTTAGTGAAAACCGTACAAAAATTCGTTAAGTAGATTTTGAGAAAATCGATTACATACAGACAACTTTTTGGGACTTTGTTTTATAATAAGTATAGATAAATCGAGACTCGAAGAACGAACAATTGTATATATTTTTATATTTTCTATTTACTGTATCGCGGATTATAGCATCGCGGAAATATTTTATTACTACTTTTAACTTCATACGGACAACCACTAACGTAAGTTAGTGATTGTCCTAGAACTGGTCTTGAATGTGGAAGCAGGGAGAAGCAGGGATCCCTAGCATAAGTAATATCCATTGCTTAAAAGGAGGTTACCAGGAGTAATTATGTAACTCTTAGAATTAAGTGAAAGCAATAAACACATTTTTTTAATTATTATTAATATCTAAATATTTTCCATATACTAAAATCCCACCCGAATATTATAATGTATAATATCTAGTATAATACAATATTTCAGACAATCATCTTATTTCTCGCTCACTCTAATGCATTTTTCATTTTGCATCTCTTTCTGACCAGTCTGCGCGGCTATCGCGAGCTTGTTTTAGGGTTCCGTAATGAAATGATAAAACCGTTTATACCCAGTTACAAACGGCCTAGTGGATGGAGTACAGTAAAAATGTAAGCTATTCCGAATTCACTTTAAAAATAGATGCGTTTAACGTAGACACAAGGAATTTAATTTTTTTTACCTGAAAAAAAAATTAAAAGGTCCCTTAAACTGGAGTATTATGAAGCTATGATGATAGCCTAGACGACATAGGTTCAAACCCCGGGCAGGCACCAATGAGTTTTTCTATTAAAAATACCCAAACCCACAAACGATTTACGTACTTTTGCTAGGCGCAAAGCAGGAGTCGCAAGCTTATGTCGGTTACTACTTTGTCTTATATACATCACCTATAGTTTTATCCTCCTCCTCGCGTCGTTTTCCTCAATTCTGAGGGTCGTAACCCCTTCTATGGATTAACTTGTCACGGACAATATTGCGCCAACGGTGTCGGTTCTTCGCAACGTGGATGGCTTCGTGCATCTGACTGTCGAGAGTGGTGCGGATTTGGTCTGCCCAGCGCATGGGACTTCTTCCTCGTGGTCTCTTCCCCTGGACCTTGCCGGTGATGACTATTTTTTCAAAATTGTCACCGTTCTTCCGGGCGATATGACCGAAATACTCAAGAACTCGTTGAAGGCAGATAGTTGATAGCCTAGTTGTAATTTTGAGTTCCTTGAGTATTGACATATTAGTCCTTTTAGCCGTCCAGGGAATGCGCAACATTCTCCTCCAGCACCACATTTCAAAAGCATCCACACGTTTGCGGTCATTTGCTCTGAGCGTCCATGTTTCGGCTCCGTAAAGGAATATGGAAAATACCAACACCCTGACAAGTTTTATAATTCTTTATATTTTTATGTAGAAAAATTACATTGTTTAAAATATACTGTGAAGCAAATGTAAGAATACCTATTTCCTTAAACTTCTCTCGCAGGGAACCACGCTGATTTAAATTGTAGATGCCACGTATGGCTCTTTTTTGTAATACAAAATTTTTTTCACTATCCGTAAAATTTTTAGTCGGTGTGAGTCCGACATAACCGCCGCTCGTCAAAATAGGGTTTCCTGACATAGATCACTATCACACAACTACGGCTATCACAGCTTTAAGAAAAAATAAAAGTACGGAACCATTGTGCTCAAATCGGGCTTAGCATTATTTTTTTTTTTCACATTTGCGCCACACTGATTGATAGCGGGGTGGTGGGCGCGAGTGCAGCATCCCACTAGATGTCGTTGGTGGTTTAAAGGAACCGGACTTAGGGCGAGACGATTTAGGGCCATTATTTAGTGGGTTAATGAGTTTACTGTGACTTCTGAAATGTACAGATAATTTTTAATAATATAGAATTAAAATTTTGTTTTTGTGTTTTGTTTGTATTATTCAAATTCAAATGCAAGATATTTTTATTTCAAGTAAACTTGTAAACAAGTGCTTTTGAATCGTCCACATCTACTGCTGGTTCGGAAAGCTGTTCCTACCGAGAAGAGCCAGCAAGAAACTCGGTCGATGCTCTTTTCAAATAAAATTCTTATAACTAGTTACATTTCGTTATTACTTTCTTGTACAGGGTAGAGGAGTAGCTATATTCACGAATTTTTATCATCAATATAATGCTCAATAGTATAGTAGGCTTTTTTGTATCAGCCTCCCTTTAGCAGCGATATATATTTTATAGCGATATAACTTCTGATAATCCAGCGGTATGACCGTGCGACTCTTTCAATGGGGTCACGTGTTCAAATCCCAGGCAGGCACCAATGCGTTTTTCTTTTAAAACTAATGTGTCCAATTAAAAGCTTTTATTTAATTTCTGTTTGTAAGTGAACATGGAATCTTGCAAGTTAAATTTGATCAACTTCCCGTGGTCTGATTGAGCTGAAATTTTATATGCTTCTTCAGTCATGACAATGCATGTTTATGTTATCATAAGGCAGCAGCATCAGGTCATGCTTATGCATGACCTGATGCTGCTGCCAGGATTGGCTCCAGACGAGGGAATTCCTCAACGGTTATCAGTAGGGACATGAAAGTTTGTTGAAATTTTGTTCTTTTTAACTTGATCTGTTGATATTGCAATTTATCACACGCTTTTCGGTAAAGGGAAACATCGTGTGGAAACCTGCGTATCTCTAGAGAATTTTAGGGATATGTGTAACCTACCAATCCGCATTGGAGCAGCGTGGTAGGTCTTAGCTCCAACCCTCCTTATTTATTTATTTTTATTTATTTATAATAGGATTACCACCAGGTTACATCAACTAGGATGTAGACCCACTTCTATCCTAAAACGGAGATACAAGGCCTATGCCCAGTAGTGGGATAGTATCAGGTAGTTACTTTTACACTTTTTGTGATACGAATTGCGTTTCAATCCACGTTATTATTACAAAAGTAATGCAAAAGTATGTCTGTCTGTTTGTTTGTCTGTTGTGATGTGATGAAATTTGGTGCAATTTTAGAGCGGAAAAAAAATCCGGTTGACTTTCGGGAACAGGACACACAACTTAGTCTTTAATTGCCAGTATTTGAACATTTACGTTGTGAACGAAGTCACGGGTTAATCTTGTACAAAATATTATATACTTTTTGTTGTGGCTTCATCCGCGTAGAAATCAGTGTGTCAGTTTTTTTCACCTCAATCTCGGTCCTGCGGGAATAACAATTTACAATCAAGTTAAACCCCCTGTTTGCGCTTGCGTTAAGCCTTTATAGGAGACTCCGTTTTGATAATAAAAAGGCCCTGTTGAACTGTTGAACTATATTGGTTGCAATTTAAAAAGGAGTGCATTGATAGCGTTACAAAATTTTAATAATAAGCTTCTGACCTGACCTGTGATAGCCTAGCGGTGAGACCGTGCGACTCTCTTGAGACGACATAGGTTCAAACCCCGGGCAGGCACCAATGAGTTTTTCTATTAAAAACTTATGTATCTAATTGATAATTACAACTTATCACACGCTTTTCGGTGAAGAAAAACATCGTGAGGAAACCTGCATATCTCTAGAGAATTATAGGGATATGTGTAACCTACCAATCCGCATTGGAGCAGCGTGGTAGGTCTTAGCTCCATTCCTTCTCTCAAAAAAAAACGGAGAGAGGAGGCCTTAGCCCAGCAGTGGGCATTGTAACAGGCTGTTGGTGCGTGTCATCCGTATGGCCACAGATGATTGACACCCTCCTCAAAAAAATTGCACTATATTTTTGTAAAAATCCTATTAGAAACCGTTTATACAGACAGACAGCTTTTGGGGACTTTGTTTTATAATAAGTATAGATTTTGGGTCACTAGATTAAATAATAAAATTGAGTTTCTAGTAAGGTGCCGAGTGGGTTACGAAAGCAAACAACCGTATGCTTTGAAGTCTCCCTTATAATAGGCGAAATACTTAATCTTATACTAGTTTACACTTAAGTAATGCATAATAAAATATAAGGCTCCCAACACACTACATCTAATTTAACACATACACACATAACATACTACAATAAATAAATAAATACTTCATACTTGATCAAGTCCTTTCGGTATCTTATAAGCCTTATTTTCCATAAAAATCAGCCATAAAGATATAACCAAGAAATCCTTAGACATAATTAGGTCTGGAATAAATTGAAAACTATATTACTTGTGACAGTTTACATTGCTGCCTGCTTACTCCGAGAGACGACAGAAATATATCATTTATAATTATAGCAGAAAAATTATTATACTTTCTTTTCCTTAAGTTGTAATATACTAAAATTGTAAATTTCTGTCAAAGAAAGTCTCTCTACCTCATCAGCTTTTACCAAAAATCTGGTAGATAAATATTGATAAAATTTTGATAAAATTGATGTTTATTTACAGGGCTACTATACATGATAAAAATCTGATCTAGTTTTCTTCTGAAGATAGAGTAAAATCTTATAGAACATAATGAAATTTTAATATAATATACAAATCCAAGCACACAAGGTCTATACAAGACATACAGCTTGTTATAAATAAGTATTTAATATATGCGTTAAGACTTTAATGTTTTGAAGAATTTCCTTTTTAAATGTGTAACAGTTTTGTTATTATTTCTATAACAAAAATAAAGTATTCATATAGTAATAAAGTGAGTTAAAGTACCTACACAAAATGATAAAAAACAGGATGGATGGTTTACCCTACTCAGGTAGTTTTACACCAGGAAGGCACTATTGAGCTTTCTAAACTTATTTCTTTATTTATTAATCCATTATTATTTAATGCTTGATTTAATTATTGCTTGATGAGATGTGAAATATAAAACAATATCTTTTTTCATACACGTGTTCCGGAATCTGCAGCGCTGGGGACGCTACAGAGTTGTTTCCGTCATCTCTCAGACTACGATTTGTCGCTCGATAGACGCATTAGCGAGTCGCCCAGTTAATTAACTCCGATGTTTTAAAACATGAAATATGGTGACATTATTACCACAATAAAACAGCTTATGTGACTTTATTATTTTCGAGGACGGATTTATTTAGTAGTTATTTAAGAGGAGGGTAATAGAGTCATCGTGGACCACATCAAAAAGGTCGCCGCTGGTTCCAAACGGCACAAGATTGGATGGTGTGGAAATCTAAGGATACAATAGAATAGAAGAAATAGGAATTATTACATAAACTTCACAGTATATTTTAAGCGATTTGATTTTTGTACATTAAAATAAAAAGAATTATAAAACAATAGGCGATGTATATAATAGACAAAGTAGGAACCGACTTGAGCTTGCGGCTCCTGCTTTGCAACTTGCAAAAGTACGTATGTCGTTTGTGGGTTTGGGTATAAGATTCTATAATATAATTCCGCAATCAACTTTAACTTTGCCATTGTAGCAGTTTAAATTACACTTAAAAAAAGGCCAATACAGAAAGCCTACTATACTATTGAGGATTATTTAGACGACAAGAATGTGTGGATATAGCTTCTCTTCGACCCTGTACAAGACATTAATAACTATATGTAACTAGTTATAAGAATTATTCTTTGAAAAGAGCAACCGCCGAGTTTCTCGCTGGTTCTTCTCGGTAGGAACCGCTTTCCGAACTAGCAGTAGATGTTGACGATTTAAAAGCACTTGTTTACAAGTTTACTTGAAGAAAGAATATTTTGAATTTGGATTTTGATACCGCGATGAGACCTATGTCCAGCGGTGGACATTCATCAGTTGTAAAAGAATAAGAGAAGAAGAATATAGTCAACAAACTTATCATATCAAATAAGATTACGTTGTGCTAGACTTTTTGAAAGTTATTCTCACCGTCTCATCAAACTTCTCTGAAATAGGCATGAACTAAATTTCTATGATTTTTTAAATTCAAATTAAAAACATTGTTTATTCAAGTAAACTTGTAAACAAGTGCTTTTGAATCGTTAACTCTACTTCAAGTTCGGAAAGCTGTTCCTACCGAGAAGAACCAGCAAGAAATTAGGTGGTTGCTCTTTTTAAATATAATTCTTATAACTAGTTATAAGAATTTATCTATTTAATCTATTTAGAAATTAATGTCTTATACAGGGTCGAAGAGTAGCTATATCCACGCATTCTTATCGTCTAAGTAATCCTCAATAGTATAGTAGGCTTTCTGTATTGGCCTTTTTTTAAGTGTAATTTAAACTGCTGCAATGGCAAAGTTAAAGATGATTGCGGAATTATATTATAGAATCTTATACCCAAACCCAAAAACGACATACGTACTTTTGCAAGTTGCAAAGCAGGAGCCGCAAGCTCAAGTGACTCCTACTTTTTAAAATTCAATTGCGTAAAATATCCTGTGAAACTAATGTAAAAATTTCCTTAAACTTCTCACGCAGGGAATGACGCGGACTTAAATTATAAACGTTATGTAAGGTTCTCTATTGTAATACTAACATTTTTTAATAAACCGTGCATTTAACCTATGGCAATATTCCATAAGACATAATGATATGGAAGTAAGCAAAATAAACGAGTTTTGCTGTTTCGACGTCTATAAATTCTCTTTCTTTCCAACAGCATAAACTGCTGAACTTAGCTTACCTGCAAGAGTTGTTATGTGTGTGCTTTCAATTCAAGTTCATGTTTAACTTTTGCATTTTTTTGTTCTAGCATCGCCATAAAAAAGTGCCATTAGCAGATTTGCGATTTTGTTGTGGATCCTATCTCATGGCAAAACGATCGTTGAGATTGTCGTAGTGAATGTTTGTAGTGCTTGTGTACACTACTACGAAACACCACCGTGTTTCGTGATACGTATAGTAAATAATCCTACATTATAAGGTATGAGAACGGTTTTGCTGCGGATTATAGCAAAATAATTCTATAATGACTTTTGTACTAAGGAATTCCAAAAAGTAACGACTATTACTATAAAATATTTGACTACATTGTATTACTGATGACACGCAATTATGAAGCTAGTTCATACTCAAACAGCTTTAACTAAATAAGTCACAAGATATGTGCGTAATTCCAATCCCCACATCACGTCTAGTAAAATAGTGATGACGTAATAAAACAAACCCTTCATTACATTAAAAAACCGTAGAACAAGCGTGAATTCATGTTTTTAATAACCAAATGCAGGTAAAAGTTCAACACGCTATATTTAATAGGACGCTTACACTGGAGGTGTTAACTAGGATTTGGTCATGCAATATTGCACTTTGCATATCGTAAGTTAATTTTGAAATCAGCTGTTAACTAGATCGCAATCTTAACACGTTTATTACACATAGACATCAAGGTAAATAATTGCTAGTATCTGCGATTACAGCAAATTCATTATTCTTTGTATTACTTTGTAGTAATATCTCCGAAAACAGTCTGACTGTCATCATACTCCTGCCCTTATCCCACTCTAAAAGGGGTTCGGCACAACATGTTACAAACATGTCGTCAAATGATTTGGCAACGTTTTTTACGACCGACCGCTTGCCTGACGTCAACTTAACTACCTAGTCGCCTTTTACGACACCTCTGTAACAAATGAGGGTGGTCTATTCTACTCAACCGGATACCACACGGCGGCTCAACTTACCTTAGTCGCCTTTTACAACCCCTCAGTAAGAAAGAGGGTGGTCTATTCTACTCATCCAGATGCCACACGGCGGGTCGACTTACCTTAGTCGCCTTTTACGACTCCTCGATAAGACAGAGGGTGTGTCTATTCTATTCAGCCGGATACCACACGGCGGGTCGACTTACATTAGTCGCCTTTTACGACACCTCGGTAAGAAAGAGGGTGGTCTATTTTACTCATCCGGATGCCACACGGCGGGTCGGCTTACCTTAGTCGTCTTTTACGACTCCTCGGTAAGACAGAGGGTGTGTCTATTCTATTCAGCCGGATACCACACGGCGGGTCGGCTTACCTTAGTCGCCTTTTACGACACCTCTGTAAGAAATGAGGGTGGTCTATTCTATTCAGCTGAATCCACACGGTGGGTCGACGTACCTTAGACGCCTTTTACGACACCTCTGTAAGAAATGAGGGTGGTCTATTCTATTCAGCTGAATCCACACGGTGGGTCGACGTACCTTAGACGCCTTTTACGACACCTCTGTAAGAAATGAGGGTGGTCTATTCTATTCAGCTGAATCCACACGGTGGGTCGACGTACCTTAGTCGCCTTTTACGACACCTCTGTAAGAAATGAGGGTGGTCTATTCTATTCAGCTGAATCCACACGGTGGGTCGACGTACCTTAGACGCCTTTTACGACACCTCTGTAAGAAATGAGGGTGGTCTATTCTATTCAGCTGAATCCACACGGTGGGTCGACGTACCTTAGTCGCCTTTTACGACACCTCTGTAAGAAATGAGGGTGGTCTATTCTATTCAGCTGAATCCACACGGTGGGTCGACGTACCTTAGACGCCTTTTACGACACCTCTGTAAGAAATGAGGGTGGTCTATTCTAATCAGCCGGATCCACACGGTAGGTCGACGTACCTTAGTCGCTTTTTACGACACCTCGGTAAGATATGAGGGGTGGTCTATTCTACTCAACCGGATACCACACGGCGGGTCGACTTACCTTAGTTGCCTTTTACGACACTTCGGTAAGAAAGAGGGTGGTCTATTCTACTCGTCCGGATGCCACACGGCGGGTCAACTTACCTTAGTCGTCTTTTACGACTCCTCGGTAAGACAGAGGGCGTGTCTATTCTATTCAGCCGGATACCACACGGCGGGTCGGCTTACCTTAGTCGCCTTTTACGACACCTCTGTAAGAAATCAGGGTGTGTCTATTCTATTCAGCCGGATCCACACGGTGGGTCGACGTACCTTAGTCGCCTTTTACGACACCTTGGTAAGATATGAGGGGTGGTCTATTCTACTCAACCGGATACCACACGGCGGGTCGACTTACCTTAATCGCCTTTTACGACACCTCTGTAAGAAATGAGGGTGTGTCTATTCTATTCAGCCGGATACCACACGGCATCAAAAGCTTTCTGTGTGTAATGTGATTAATTTTCTCAAAATCTACTTAACGGATTTTTTTACGGTTTTAACTTAAAGATGCGATTCTTCCGAAAGGTTTAGGTTAATTGTACATTACCGTTTAATAAATTGAGAAAAAGAGTTCGCGCGATTGTAAGAAAAACTCGCCTAAGGGAACTTTATTCGCGTGCGTCGCGTAAACCAACAGAGATACACTGAAGTAATGTACTAGAGAATTGTAGATCTACAAATATACTACGAAAAAGTCCAAGAAATATCCTTATATCTCTTATCGTTAACTCACAATAACTACTTTTATGTTTAAAAATTTCGACCCGGTATAAATTTTGTGGCACGTGATTTTCACGCGGGCGATGCCGCTGACACAATTATTCTATACCTATTGTACAACAGCTTATATAAAACAAAAAGTTCCCAAAAGCTGTCTGTGTGTGTGATCAATTTTCACAAAATCTACCGGACGGATTTTTGTAAGGATTTTATTAAATGATATTAAATTTTTTGAGGCAGGTTATAGTTAAATTCTGTTAAAATTCCCGCACGGTCTTGATTTATGGGGGAAAAACTTTGTGACACACTAATTTCCTCGCGGGCGAAGCTAGTCTCGTTATATACAAATTCAATACATTCTTTACTCAAGTAAACCTGTGAAGAAGTGCTTTTGAATCGTCAACATCTACTGTTGGTTCGGAAAGCTGTTTCTACCGAGAAGAGCCAGCAAGAAACTCGGCGGTTGCTCTTTTCAAAGAATAATTTTTATTACTAGTTACATATAGTTATTATTGTCTTGTACAGGGTCGAAGAGAAGCTATATCCACGCATTCTTACCGTCTAAGTAATCCTCAATAGTATAGTACGATTTCTGTATTAGTCTCTTGTTAATAGTGTTTTTAAACTGATGTAATTGCAAAGTTTAAATCGATTGCGGAATTTTATTATAGAATCTTATACCCAAACCCACAAAACGACTTATGTACTTTTGCAATGTACTTATCAATCAATTGATTATTTGCTTTTTGCAAATCATGAACATACAAATAAGGATGTATCGAAATAAAAGACAGTATTTTATTACATTATTTTATTATACACGACTTATTATCTAATTATTAATTATTGCTTCAATAATTATTGTACTTACTTTAGTTATAGGGAAAAGTTTTACGGAACACCTGTATGTAATAAGAATAATGAAAAATAAATTAGGCGGTGGGTACAATTAGAAAAGTGAAAAACAAACTTAAATTGCTGTATAACATAGATACAAGGTTTATAGAAACAGGCGTTACATTGCGGAATTCCATAGTACAGAAGGTATGATCGAATTATTTTTTTAATCAATCAAAATAATATCTAGTAAGCTTTTTCAAGCACTTTTGAATCGTCAAGGATCCTATGTGATCAATGAAGCTACAACTGGTTCGGAATATTGCTTTTACCGAGAAGAACCAGCAAGAAACTCGGCGGTCAAACTTTTAAATATTTTCAATTTTAAATTATTCGACCGCATTCTTGTATGAAGTTGAAAGGATTTTCAAATCCAGGCGTTTTTATCATCCAAATAATCTTCAATTTTGTAATATGCTTTACGTAGAAGCATATCTCTTACATTTGATTTAAACCTTTCTGTAGACTGGTCTAGTATGGATTGCGGAATTTTATTGTAAAGGCGAAGTTTAGGTTTAATATGCGTTTGTTAAAAAAAATCTATGTAATGCTAGATATCGTATCGTATCAAAATTGTAATCTCATTACGATTTTGTCGTGGAGACTATCTTCCTGATGCTTTGGTTACCGGGCGAAATAATCGTATAGATTGTCGTAGTAAGTGTGTGTAGTGCTTGTGTAGTGTGTTGCGGGTGGCGTTTTGTGATACGTGTAATGATGTTCTGCATGTATAAGGTATGTGAATGTTACCTGCTTCATAACATTAGCATTACATAGATTCTTTTAACAAACGCGGATTATGGCTACATAATTCTATCAAAACTTCTATAGGTACAGGATGTTTGGTTACTTTTAAATTACAAAAAAAAAGTGTTATACCAATTGGTTAATATATAATGTTTTTGTCCAAAGATCGGATTCAAGAAGGAACATAGGTACATAGAAATTGAAAATAGTGAGCCGGTCTAAAATACAAAGTACCCACATATTGATACCCAATGGTAAGCTTACGCTTATATTTGTCAAAAATAAATTTTTCATCATATTCATGAAATATTTTTTTATCCCAAAATTTCCAATCTTGTTTGAAATCTTGTTCCAAAGTTTGAAACTACGATAGAACCCTAAAGTAACATAAACCTTTCTATATATTTTATATGCATATACAGGATGGTACCAATGATACAACATTAAATGAATCTACTGATCATTTGTAATAGATAACTTTATTTACTAAACTAGCATAATTCAATCTTCTTAAATATAGTTTACAAAAAGTGTATTTTCGAAGAAAACAAAAAATTTAAGTGAGATCTGGCTTTGTTAGTAATTGTTGACTGACCTGGTGCGGCGTGCTATTAAAAAAACATGAGAAAACAATAACATTGTCGTTTTCTCTCCCTCGCACCAGACCATTCGTTTTTGGGTCAAGGTTTTTTTCGTTACGTATCTCATAATAGGGTAAGGTCATTGATTTTTATAAATCATGTTAATTTTTTAGAAACTTAAAACAAATCCTGTGCTTAAAATACTTAACTGAATTAACTGATATTTTATGTAGGGTGCTGAGGTGTGTAGGTAACTGAAATTAAATTGTCATACGGTCAGTACCACTCTGTATACGTATATTACTATATTGGCATTTTGGTAAGCGATTGCAAAACACTTCAAGCATATTAGCAAATGATATCGATTTTTTAAAATTTTTGTACGTATCTTTATCAACTAGGTTTTTAGTGTGATGAGTTATTATCTATGCTGCCACAACTGATCTTAAACTGGCATTAGATAGCACAAAAATTTAGGCATTGCTATCAATAGGAATAAAGTCATTAATGACAATAAAAGAAGATGCAGCGTGCTCCGAGTGTGGAGAGGAAGACACGAGCCTTCACCTTATGGCTACTCAGCCATTCTCCCATATCTATCTCCCATATTACTAGCGAGTACGAGCACTCGCTCGTACTCGCTAGTAATATGGGAGATAGGTAAGAATGAAATTAAAGTTGAGGACCTAAAAATATCTTCTTCAGGGATATAATCAGGTTTGTAGAGCAGGTGACACTGTCGGAACAGGAGAGAAACCCTTGTCCCAACGTCGGAAAATGAAAACGAAAAAATGGAATAATCCGAAATGGGGACTGACCACCCGTCCTGTAGAGGCGTCTCCGAGATTAGATAGATAGATAGATCGGTGGTAATTAACTTTCTTAACTGTAAACGAATGTTGGTAAAAAAATCATAGGCAACACTCTCATTAAAAGAATGTGCAGGTGTATAAAGGGGCAGTTGTTTCAATAGCAGATCTTTCTTTATTGAAACTAGATTCTGAACGGGGACTCAATACAAGTATTAGATATTTCTATTTATTTGTTAATTGTAAGTCTCTACGGTGTCTTCGTAACGGATGTAAAAAGATGCATGCAAATGAGACGCGAATGTTAAGGTGGATGTGTGGTGTGACGAGACTATAAAATACCAAAGGATTGTATATATGTATTATAGAAAAGACGAGAGGTGCAAGATTAGGATGATATGGACATACAATGAGAAGGGATGAAAATCATGTGACCAAACGAGTCTTAAATATGAATGTGGATGGATATATAACTAGAGGGAGGACTAAGAGATGGTTGGATTGATGAATGACATGCGTATACAAGGAGTAGCGCCAGAGTTGACGAATTATAGGAGAGAATGGAAGAGGAGAACATGTTGTGACGACGACACTTAGAATGCGATGAGAAGAAGGACAGTGATGACGTCTTCGCACTTTATTATTATGAGTGTGATGTGTATAGTATTGTGTCTGTAAAGTGTTTAGTGTAGTAGACATCTTTTAGTGCACCGTCAATTGTTCTACGTTATTGTGATTTGAATCCAGTGTGTGTATCCAGTTTAGTTTCCACTGCTTTGTCATACATATTGTTACAGCTTGAAAAGTTTACACTCCCATACCAAACACCTTAAACGCATATTACGCACTAATAACATATCCTATACCTGCACATCACACAAAACCTTAAAATATTTACTTAACTATGTAGTACACTTAGGAATTATCCTATTACATAAAAGTCAACAAGTCGAATATAGAAGATATTAAGTTAGCGTTTAAAATATCTATTATTCGAATAACAATATCACATACATAGTGTTATTTTAAAATTACCAGCATAACCTTTTATTTATATCATTGTAACTACATTAATACTGTGAACGACATTTGTTGATCGCTATTATAGCCACTAATTTATGGGAGAGGGGTGAAATTGTTAATAATAATAATAAAAATTTGTTAAAAATACCAACACTTCAGTAGTCACTAAAGTTCTTAACAATGTTATTATAGATCTTAAGAATTCAGTAACTATTACAGATATAGGCGATGATTTTTAAATTTTAAGACATTGTATTATTCATCTTGGAGCCTTACAAGTAAACGAAAGCAGTGAAAAAGCTGGATTGGATGAAAAAAAACAAAAGTAATGGTGATTTCTAGAAATCCAGACTTGAATGTCAATATCTGTGTCGCTGGCAAAAGACTTGAGCAAGTACAACAACACAAATATCTTGGTGCTTGGGTGAATAAAAACATAGGACTCAGATAACCGAGCTGCATTTAACAAAATGAGAAAAATTTTGTATTGTTGATGAATAGTTGCACTTAAGAGTTAGGATTCTTGTCTGCTATATCTGGCCTGTCGACATGTAAGGTTGCGTAGCATGGACCTTAAAAGAGGACATCCGAAAACGTTTGGAGGCGTTTGAAATGTGGTGCTACCGTCACATGCTTCGCATAAGTTGGATGGATAGGGTAACAAATGAAACCGTACTACTGCGCGTCAAGATGACCCGAAAGTTGTTAGCAACCATAAAGAAACGAAAAATGGAGTACCTCGGTCACGTTCTTAGACACGAAAGATACAGGTTGCTTTAACTTATAATAATGGGCAACATAGAATCCCTTCTATGAAGGGAATTCTAGAATCCTCTTCCCAGAGGCGCACTGGACGTCGGAAAAAATCGTGGTTGCGAAACATAAGAGAATGGACCGGAATTGCTTCCGTTGAAGAATTGTTTCGTCTTGCGAAGGACAGAGTGGCTTACAGTCTGCTAACGGCTAACCTTCAGTAGTGAAAAGGCACGAGAAGAAGAAGATGATGATTTTTAAAATTTATCTATAAGACATTGTATTCATATTGGAGCCTCGCAAATTAAAAAGTTAAATGTGTATTCAGGAAAATCCAAAACGCAGAATCCAAATGCGGTAGATTTCTCTATAAACTCTGCAATAAGATCATGCCGGTAGTTCTAAAATAAGCATATAACTAGACAATATTTAATTATATTACTATAACAATCAACAATCATCTACGTACATTCGATGATACGACAGCTTAATTAGATAATAGCTTAATTCGTAATAAAAATGTGCGTAATGAATATGATCACGATATTGCTAGAGAATATTGAAGACGTTTCGGTACTACAGATCTTAACATTGATGAACAAAATAGAAAAAAAAACATTAGTAAGTCCCACAGTGAAATAAAACTGACGAAGATGCAGCAAGAATTGAAGCTAAAATTATTAGTAAAATAAAAGATCAAAGGTACACGAGAGATTAAAAAGAGTTACTTTATGTACATTTTTAACACTCAAAAAATACTAAAGCCGATAAACAAATAGAAATAGGGGAAATAAGGAGAAATTTAAAATCGAAAATAATTAGCTTTGTAGAAATAGCTTCAAAAACAAATACAACAAAGAAAGCTAGAAAAATATACAATGAAAAGAATTGATATTAATTATTAAGATTGGTAAGAATTTGATGTGATGATTGAACGCAATAATATGTATAGAAACCAGCCAGTATCATCAATTTTTTGAATAATTACGTGGCTTTGATTCTGAAAGAAAATGTTAGAATTGTAATTATGAAATTGTCCTAATTCTACCTGAATTAGTGAGATTAACTTACATTGCTGCAAGGTCTAAAAATTTTGCTTTTGATTATTATATCTCTAGTTGGATGGTGTTAGAATGAAGCACAGTATCGATCTTTCGATCTCAGTCTCGGGTATCAGCAATGTATCTCGGTATCTCTTGCACATTTCCACGTGGGAAATATTAATCAAGAAATATTCTTAACCCAAACGTGATTCGATTGTGCCTGTGATTTTTCCTCTGATTCTAATTTAAAAGTTTGAAATGTTCCGACTAAAACCACCTTTACGCTTACTACTACTTTATCTATAATATATTTAATAGATTAATGCTGTTAATTATCTATAATACACACAGACAAATATTATGGAATATATTCTCTTATCTTTCCTAATTCTCGTAGATTCTAAAACACGTACATAGTTTCACTAATAGGAGAAAGTTTACGTATATAACTTAGAATTTACCACACAATAATAAATATTTTTTAAATTTAAGATGTCTAATTAAGCCGACATAAGCGGAATATTTTGTCAATATCAAAGATTTCTATTTATAGCGTTACGATAATTGAAACACTGCATTAAATAAGTTATATTGATGTGTATCTTATTTATACATATAACAATAACAACTTGTGGTATACAAAATATTCGTATATATCTGTCACTCAGATGTATTTGAAAATATGCTCTTAGTCCACTTAAAAACGTTCTATGCCTACTTAATTTAGGAAATCACCTAAATCCATTCGATTTTATTGAATCACGTTAAGTCTTTATCGTTTCTAAAGATGAATGTTTAACTTTTAATAACAATTGACAGAAGCAACACTTAGTTAATTCAATAAAGTGACAAAGATGCCAAAATTTAAATTTCTGTCAAATTTGTAAAATATAAGCTTCAATGTAGACACAACATTTGTACAAAAAGTAAATCGATACTTGTTATTTAATTTCAGTGATATAAGTTTTGGATGTTTAGAAACAATCCTTGAAATTGGATTCGAGGAAACAGCGTCAAGAGCAGAAGTGACAGTAAGCTGTATATAGGATAACATTTCTTTTACTTGGAGTCTAATTTTATTACCCCTAGTTCAAAATCTTTTTATAAAAGTCATTATTAAACAATATTTTCTGTTCCTGATAAAAATAGGATCACTGCTTTAAAGTTGTGCAAATCAACGCCAAAACGAACTCAGTTTTGTTTTATTAACTCCATTTGGACGTCATTTTTAATGTAAATGCTTATAATTTTTTAATTGAAAGTAATTGTATCATGCTTAACTTGATCAATTTAAAACATTTTACAAATTTCGCCTACATACCAAATTTGAGGAAGAGTAGATAAAAGACGCTGAATGTTTATATACTAACATTCACTCGATCCGGCATTTACACCAGAATTATAGGAGCTTTAAGAAATCTTAAAAGTAGTCAACATTTAAAGGAGTAAAAGGGATATACATCTACAACAACAGAATAACTTGCGTTACAAATACAACGTCTAAAAGGATAAAGACAATGGATTCGGAATATAAATATGTAAAGTTGTCAAAAACGTCACTAACTTACTGGAAAGTAGGTCATCTAACAAGCCTTTTAAGAAGTATTTTTGAAAATTCATCACGTTTAAAATGTTCAACCGTTATGACTGTTCTTATTACAGTATTAACTTCGTTTTATTCTACTTTTAATTTTATACTATATGTGTTATGCTTTAAACAAATCAGTTTATGGCAGTTATGGTAAACAGTTATTAAAGAGATGATGGTTATAAAAATTAAATAAATGCCACCTTCTTAGCATCATTAGTATAAAATACTGGAAAATCAACACGAGAAAAACATAAATTTTATGCCATTAAATTAAATTTATTAAACGTAAAAAGCAGATTGTCCAGTTTCTTTAACAATCTACAGAACTTTCACTAACTTGACGATATTGTCTTAGTCCCTGTACATTATATTTTCTGATTTCGACGGATATTTAACGTCGTATTTAATGCATCCCATTGTTTCAACGATTTCATGCAAAAAAAGGACGGCACCTATCCCATTTCGTTCTGTTATTTTGCATAACATTTAATATAATTGTATTCGCTAAATCTCATATTCTGTCTTTTCTCTATAGGTTCTATTTCGTCTTTTACATTTATAACATTCTATTCTAAATTCTAGGTTGAAAATATATTACTTTCAAGGATGTCAACGAGTTAAAGATTAATATGTTCGCAAATATCCCAGAACAATATTTTAATATTGTTCCTTGGTTCTTAATTTGCAAATCAAAAATATAGGAAACTGTACAAATTATTGATGGTATTTGATTTGTATTATTGACTTGAACAAAGTTATATCTGACCTAATAATAAAATTAAGGGACATAGGGTACCATTACGTACTTTAAAATATTACTGAAATAACATCAATAGCTCATAAAATATCAATTAGGAGTACAATTTTTTGATAATGGAATCAAAATTTCAATATTTATTCTTACAGACCTTTATACACAAAAATAGAAGTTTAATTAGGAAAAATGACGAACGTATATTGATTGGAATCAGACAAATGATTACACGTTAAGCACATGAAAATACATCTTCATACTTTAACTTTATACTATGTTTAGGGTAATATTGTCTAAATTACATCATTTAATACTCACAAATACGCTTAGCAAGATACAAGTTACGAAAAATAATTAGCGTCCTAATCTTCATTTTATTCGATATGTCAGGCAGTAAAGTTTCTAGGCCACATAATGATGATAGATTACATTGCGATAAAAATTTAAGACTCAGTGATAACACTAAGAAAAATACTATAGCAATTAGTAACATGGTGTATGATAATAAAGCAATAATTAAAGACGTATTTGCAACAAAAATTTTCATTATATCAAGATTACTTTGTTTGAGTTAGGTGCTAATAAATGCACCGAGATAGCTCTAACAGATGAAATTAAATACCACTGAGTCCTTAATATGTACGATAATATTTTTATAAGCAATGATACATTATTATAATTCTATACCTGCACTTTAAATAACAATTGCATAGGCGATTTCTCCTGCATTGATAATTTCATTCTAAACAAAGCATAAAGAATATACAAAAGCCTTTTATCAAATGGCAAACTAGGCTTTGCATAATATTATTCGATACATGGGGAACATAAATTTAGCTTAACATAATTAGGAATCAAAAATAATCTTTTTTAGCAAATAACCAAAATATGGCCTCTCACTTACATTCTAATATATAGTCATATATGATTTAAGATAATAAATTGACAGCGTTTTCACGTTAAAAGTTAGTTAGTATAGACAACAATTCCTCAACGTATCAAATATGTAATGTCATTATTAAAATTAAGATGTTTAATTATCATTGATACCATTTATTCGGACTAAACAAAGGAATGGGTGTAGTATATTGCAGAATTCGAAAATCAGTATGGTGTTGAAGATTCACACGAAATTAATATATTAATTTCGTTTTTCAAATTTGGTCTATCATTGTTTCTATTAGACAGTTATCTCATATATATTATTTTTATTTTTTTAATTATTTATATTGTGCAAGGCAAACATAGATAACCAGCGTTATCGAAAAATTAATTATAGATAATACACATTGGAGTTTTAATATATGAACACTTCAATCAAGTAATTGTTAAACAGTAATGATAGTGATTACCAGGTATCAATGATATTATTTAAAAATATTTAATCAATGACACAAAATGTTGAGATCAAGCTTATACATTCAAAGACATAGAATTTTAAAAGTGTTACGCCATTTATTGTTATATTTCACACTAAATTTACTAATTCATGTAGATATACGTTTGCAACATCAATACAACAGGAATTATCCGAGACGTTAATAGTAGATTTTGCGTGAAACTAGACTAACGGAGTATTAGACCAAGCGAAATATTTGAAACTAAATTATTTTAACTTGAGTCCACTGTTAGCGTCATCGGATAATAAATATATTTAAAAATTGATTTTAGAATATAAATGTATTCTATAACAATTATCAATTTCTCGAAAGGACGTGAATTAAGTATATTTTCTAACGTATTGATTTTATTATTAATAATGAATAACGTCTGTCCGAGACGAATACTCGGGAATTCGATTAAATCTATATAATAATCTATCTTTTTATTACAATTTTTTATTACTCTACATTTAGTTATTTAAGAAATAGTGAAATATTTAGTCTTTTATAGTTTATAGCTTTCATAGTTACACATTTAGCAGGCTTTAGACTTTAGTAGCACACGGAAGAGTTACAACAATGAATTACACTAAGAATATAGTATCTTATGCAAAAAACGATATAAAATATACTGCTATAATATGCCCTAAATTAATGATTCGAAATGTGTCACGAATTTAAATTTAACAAAATATTAACAACCTCGAACAGGGCAATCTATGTAATTGCGTTTCTTATTGGTCCTATTTTATTGTAATTATGATTTTTAATGGCGTACCTATTATATTTTTAAAATAAACATATATCTAGATTTTAAAAAGACTACAATAATCATATCCTATCACATTTTTGACAATTGTTTTATGTTTCATTGTATTAAACTTCTCTCTAATTAAGGTAAACAACAGGTTCGTTTGATCGATGAAAAAACTAAAAGGGATTCTACAAAAACACAATTCAATGCTTAATACGAAATCTTGGTTCACTTCATGAAATTCGTTTCACATGAAACGATGGTGCATTTAAAATTGTCTGAGGTGAATCACTCACTATAATCCTCTGCCAAGAAACAGTTAATAACGATTATGAACACTTTAATTTTGAAATCTCACAAAACTCCAGAATGTTCTTGGGTATGTGACAAACTTTCAAATTTCAAGTGTCTTATCACATCTTGGACCCCAGATATATTATTATATCGTCAATAGCAATCATAACTAAACTTTTAAAAAATAGATTATCTTCTCTGATCTAAATCTTAGGGCAACAAAGCAACCTTACTCTATGGATGAACAAAACTCCTTTTTAAGGATAACAAGCGATATCAACAAATGTCTTTTTTGAGGTAATAATATGTTCTAACGACTAGCAACTTATCAGTTTCGTGCTATAATTCGTTGTGTGTCAGCACACTGTTTTATGTATATTTATATTAAATTATATGAATATCACAACGCGTTATGTTTAATAGCCGTATTAAAACTTTCTTTGACATAAATTGCATTGGTTAAAAATTAAGTTGCATCACTACACATCCAGAGAATATGTTTTCCTTTTAAATAATTTTATGCAAAACTCTAACAATTTCAATTGATGATACACCTAAATCATAACACGTTATGATAAATCCAATACAGGTACTTAATTTAATGATAGCACGTGAGTTCTAAAATTATATTTCTTATAAGTAATACTTTGAAGCTTATAACAGTATATTATATTTATCTAAGATATAGGTACAACCAGATATAGACAAAATTGTCAAAAACACACCCAAATAGACGAGAGTCTAATAACTTGAACACTTCTTTTGCATCACTTTATGAGCCTCGACCAACGCCTTTTCCGACATTCCAACAGACATGATAATTATGGAGTTAACAGAGAAATCGATTGAGCAGAATAAGTATTGGAAGACTCGAGCAAAAGGAATGGTTTCGCAAATTCTGGAAAATATTTCTTAAAAGCAAATCACTATACAAATATTGATATGACCAATCAATATCTACTGGAAGAATTTGATACAAATGAATCGATTTTTGAAACATTCTAAATTGATGACCATGATGAGAACGAAATATCACAAAGGAATTTATTTACTCAATAAATTTGATGCATATAATCGTTGCTTACGAAAATCTTAAAGTAATACACACTTAATAGTAATAAGTTAAATCGAAGCTATCATATATGATCGTGACAAAACTAAAAATCTTAACCTAATTGAAGTAGATCTTGATTTTTTATGTATCGTCAAAACAATCGGGGTTAATAAATAAAAGCTGGATGAAGTGGCGCCGCTGGGATACGAGGTTGCTTGTCCAGAGGAGCGCAGCAAGTTGGCTCACAACAAGCTGTGCTGTAGGGCGCAGGTAACAGCGCATACTGTGTAGGTGGAGCGTATATTGCTGGTGCAGCTAAAATATATAAAATAAGAATAACGATTAAATCATCAGAATGAATGAAATAAAAATTCAGCTTCAATATGTAGTTGAAAAATTAACTATCTGTTGCAAAATTTATAAAAAATAGATCATCAAAACGAATAGAACATCAAAACAAATCAAAACGAATTATTTTAGGTTCAGTCTGCAGTTGAAAATCTTACTTACTATTGAAACATAATAAAAATTAACTTATCAAAACGAATGCAATAATTTAGTTTAAATCTGCAATTGAAAAACTAACTATCTATTGCAAAAATCATTAAGATTATCAAAACGAAAGGAATAAAAATTTTGCATTTATCGGCAGTTGAAAACTTGTTATGTACGGTGAATATACTCGTAAAAAGATTAATAAAGTCAAATTTTACTTCAATTATTTTTTTTTCACTTTAAAACCAAATTTTGACTGTGATTAATATTACATGAGTGCTTGACTGAATTGAAGTTGGAGAGGGCTTGTCTACATGATGCCTAATGACTCTTGCTTTAAAAATATTTATTTAATAGTTGACAGGAAAGGCAAAAAGACAATGTCCTAGCACTACGATAGAAAGGCAAGGTACGAAGGACATGAAGTACCTCACAATGAGCACACTCTCCAAAATCAGATTCTGTAGAGGACCAATACACAAGGAAGATGTTATAGCCGGGTAGGCGAACCAGTGGTATCCGACACAATATTTGGGCACGTCACTGATTACTTAATAAACTCATTTCAAATGTGCTTTTTAGTATTAAAAAAAGGGTTTCAAGTTTGCCCAATAATCACAAAGTACGAAAATTTTAGATGGCAGGCCTATGACCGCATTTAACATTTGTTTATCAAAATGGCACATTGATGCATAAAGATGCACTTACCTTGGTATGGTGTCTCCATCATCTTGGCTAGTTATTTTATGACCAGTTGCCTGCCTGACGTCTACTTAACTTGGTAAGAAATGAGGATGGTTTATTCTACTCAACCGGATACCACACGGCGGCTACCTTCTTATGGTATCTTGTCATCTTTTATAGAGATACTTACTGTCAAATGGCAATTGGTACACAGCATATGGTGGTGGCGGTGGTATCTCACAGGGCGCGCACGTCAATGGTGGCGCCAGGGGAGGGCAGATAAGCTGGTAGCAGAGTGGTGCTTGGAGAGGGGCAGCTTCCGACGTCAGCACTGGGATCTGGCTTATCTGAAATTGTAATCAGATGCTTTTAACTGTTACTTATCAATGTGGATAAATATGTGACTAGAGAGTAGCGCCAGAGTTGGCGTTAAGTTGAAGGTAAGGGAAAATTTCATACAACGGCTATAAGACCTACTGTATTGTATGGATCAGAATGTTGGGCAATGACAAAGACAGATGAAGGAAGAGTGCATGCAAATGAGATGAGAATGTTAAGGTGGATGTGTGGTGTG
Source organism: Morpho deidamia (assembly GCA_947086505.1). Classification (NCBI taxonomy): domain Eukaryota; kingdom Metazoa; phylum Arthropoda; class Insecta; order Lepidoptera; family Nymphalidae; genus Morpho; species Morpho deidamia. Next base: position 19,856,825 of record CAMTZC010000008.1, read on the forward strand.
AAAAAATTGGATAAAATACGAAACGAGTATATAAGAGGAGTTTGAAAGTTGCGCCCATTATGGAAACGACGAGAAGTTCAAAATTTTCGTTCTTCCATGATATATTCATACGAAAATCATTTGACGAAACGAATATCGAATATGAATGTGGATTGATATGTGACTAGAGGGAGGCCAAATAAAATATGGGATTTTGTGGAGACATGCACATAAAAGGAGGAAAGCCGGAGTTGAATGATAGGCGATAATGGAAGAGAAAAACATATTGTGCCGAGTACACTTAGAGTGGGATAAAGAGCAGAAGAATAATGATGCTTTTAATTGTTATTACCAATATATATAATTGCCCTTCAAGACATGGTGTCAGGGCGTAACCTAAACCTGTTGGTTAATCGCTTCAAGCCCCGGTTAGATTTAAATTTATTTATTCGTAGCATAAACTAAAATAATAATGATATGATACCTGCTTCCTCACAGCTTGAGCGACTCGCAGACGTCCCAGCGGCGAAAACATCACACCACCACTCTGAAAACAAAATATATCAAAGATATAGATGCACAGTAACTTAAATTTTGTATCCTATCCTATATAACTCGGTATATAATCATCTATTGTACTGAATTTGAAGTACATCGATCCACCGAATCAAACTTGAAAGCGTGAAACATTTATGATCTAACTAGTTGTGTCTTTTGAGTCTAGATCATAATCCGACTTTGTTAAAAAGACTCAAGGCTTTCATTTAAATACGATTGTTTTGAATAAAATGACTCGCCCGCCGGCGACCGGCGAAATCAAGGACGTTTAGGCATCCGATTGCTACGAGAGCGGCCCCCAGTTAGTGACTTTTAAAACACGATAGGGACAGGCCGCGTGCGCCTGTACACGGCATTCCTTTATAACGCACACGTGTAATTTTGCGTTTCGGGTGTTATTCTCAGATTTAGTGACGCGTTTAACCAGTGAAGTGTTTGATAAGACGCGACCGTCCACGGTTTTGGTGCGCGTTGGGTATTATTCCCCGATATAGGGACGACTTAATAACGTGTGACCTTACGAAGGTTGTGTGCACACCGGGTGTTATTCAGCCGATAAAGTGAAGTGTATACTCAGGGAGAAACAGACATTACGTGTCCGTGGAAGAGTGCAGAGGCGAGTCAACGGTTTCTGGAATCGGCCAAGTACATACAAGCACACACACACGTACACATATACACGCAGTGACTCACGAGACCGGACCACATACAGCTAACGGCCGCATAAGGTAGGTTGAAGCGCCGGGACCTCGGACCCAGGTCCCGGAGATTGTTTCATCCGTCCGCACGTTTGCGCGGAACAACGATAGTATAGTTAGAGTTCTCTGGTTTAGTTTTCTTATTCATATTTGTTCTTATGAGTCCTTTGTTTACTAAATACTAGCTGTGGCCGATGCTTCTTCTGCGTCACTCGGTGTTTCAAAAAATTGTTTTCGTATAAATCCTACCGAATTATAGGATAAGAAGTAGCCTATATAATGCTCCTCTATCTTTCAGTAAAATTTCCATCGAAATCAGTTTAGGCGTTTAGTTCCGGAGAATATATAATTAACATAAACCTAATGGCAGTATATTTTAATAAAAACCGTACAAAAATCCATTTGATATATTTTCAGTAAATCGATCACATGCCGACAAACAGCTTTTAAGGGCTTTGTTTTACAATATGTATAGTTTTAGTATGATTGATTATTATATAAATTATATATTTTAACCGCCGTGTGGTATCTAGCTGCGTAGAATAGACCAACGTCATTTCTTACCGAGGTGTCGTAAAAGGCGACTAAGGTAAGTTGACTTCAGGCAGGCGGTCGGGCGTAAAATACGTAGCCGAATCATGTGACACCATGTTTGTAACATGCTGTGCCGACCCCGCTCAGAGTGGGATAAGGGCAAAAGGATGATGATAAAAATTATATATTGTAAATATATATAATATTTAAGATTCTTAATTTCTTCTTCTAAAAAAAATCTTAGCGAAAGAAACAATTGATCCTTACAAAATTATTTACAATTTAATAAGTGTAACAAACAAATATACTAACTAAAAACATATTTCCAGTAAATATTAAAGAAAGGTTTAAAAATAGGAAAGATTAGTGAAACAATGGTCGCTCTCAAAGGCGTGGAAAGGAAGGCGTTCACAAAGGCGGCTGAGAGTCTTCTTGGCTTTTGGGCTTTGTTGTGTCGAGTGCGACTGAGCACACATACACTTGTTGTGAGATGCGTTAGACTCTTCTGTTTTAGTGATGATACTAGTTGTATCACCGGGATTCTCGCAAAAAAGTTAAATCATGATGACACTACAATTTTTCATAAGGGTATACATATCTACATATATTATAAGACAAAGTTCTCTAAAGCTGTCTGTATGTAATTGATTTTCCCAAAATCTACTGAACGGATTTTTGTGCGGTTTTCACCAAAAGATAGTGCAACACTTCCGAATGGTTTAGGTAAATAGTACATATCGGTATTATGTAAAAGGTGATGAAGAGATCGAGCAGTTGTTAAAAAACTTGCCTGCTGGAAGCTTTAGTCGCGTGCGCTGCGTAAACCAGCAGTGATACGCTAAAGTACTACTAGAGAATTGTTGATCTATAAAAATAATACAAAAAAGTCCGCGCTAGCATGTCTCTTTCTCTCACGGTTGACTCACAATAACTACTTTTATGTTGAAAATTTCAAAAATTTCACGCGGACGAAGCCGTTGTTAGCTAGTACGATAAGACAATGTTCTCAAAAGCAGTCTGTCTGTATGTAATCGATTTTTCAAAAATCTACTGAACAGATTTTAATACCGTTTTTACTCAAAGATAGTGTTATTCTTGAGAAGAATTTACATTTACAGTACATTAGAATTCCTGCGTGGTCAAGATTTCGGAAACAAGAACTTTGTGCCTCACTGAAATCTACGCTGGTGAAACCGCAACCACAGTTAGTATTTTATAAGATACACTGATTATGAAATAGAAGAATACGATAGAAGGAGGATACTGTCCACGACTAAATCGTAATGAATCATAAAGTCGCAATTACGATTTTATCGTGGAGCCTATCCTCCTGATAGAAGATTCTGAAGATCCTGAGGATGCTTCGGTTTTGGAGTGAAATGATCGTAGAAGTTTCGGTGGTGGTTGTTTGTATTGCTTGTGTGCTACTACTAGCAACAATTTGCTGGTGGAGGCATTCTGGGATCCGTGTGGTGACTTGTCCTGCATGTGTAATGTGAATTTGCCTGCTTCATGCACTTAGAATTACATACATTCGCTTAACCCACGCGGATTATAGCAAAGTAGTTCTGTTATAGTTTCTGTAATATGGAATTCCGCAAAGGCACGCCTGCTTCTATAAATCATTTATAATTCTATCCCTTTTTTTATGCTGGCTTCGTGTTATTTATAAACAACACTTCGGATAATGAATTAGAAAACTCAAAAGAGCTCATATGAATAAAACAACTAAACCACGGAACTCAAACTATCGTATCCTTTTTAGAAAAAATCCTTGAGTTCTTGTTAAACAAAGTCGAATTATGATCTAGACTCAAAAGAACTTAAAAGAACAACAAAACCAGAGCCTTGAAAATGTATTAGACAGTTGCGCGTGACATCACGATGCGAACTGTCAAAAAATCGTGGTTCTATTTGTACCAAATTTTATCAATATGGTTTCAGCGAATTACTTGAAAGCGTAACAAATTGAGAGACTTCTACGGTAAATAATAGTAAGAATTCATCCAGTCTGTTGCGAATAAATAGGCAAGATAAAGATAGGGTGGATTTAAGTAAGTGATTTGGACTTTATCGGCAATGTAGGAACACTTTACCCAACATTGATCCCGGAAATCTTCCCATTTACAAGCGCTCTTCGTCCCTTCCCCTCATTTAGTAGCTTCAGAAGTGTTTATTCCAAGTCTGTTTATAATTTTATCAAGCACTAGCTTTCAAACGCAACTTCGTTCACGTGGACTGAAGTCTTATTATTTGAGTAAACCGTAATACTTATATTAATTATGGTAAAAGTGGGTTAGCCTTAAAAGCTAGATACATGCTGTCGCGGACTTTTATTTAGAACTTTTAGAGGGGAACAATTTTGTGGTACATGATTTTTGAATAACTTTCACTGTTTACTTAGCGCACCCAAGGAAAACTTTAAATTTTGCTGTTTTCCCAATATTTTTTATTGCTGCTCCTCTTCTATTCATCTTAGCGTGATGGTCCAGTAGTTCGTGAGATATATATAAAATTCGCGTGTCGTAATGTTAGTTACCATTCACATCCGAAACGGCATGACTGATTTTTATATGTATATTCAGTAGGTCTGAGAATCGATAATTTTTATTTCTGTATAATGTACTCTAAAAATTCCCTAGAAATAATTTTATGGCTAAAGAACGTTTACCCGGTCAGCTAGAATTAAAATATAAAAATGAATGTTTTTATGCTTGTCCCATTGTTTTTTTCTGGCTGGACCGATTTTAATAAAATTTTCGGACAATTTAATAATGGCCCAGCAGATGATTTTGTGAAGTTACGTGGCGATACGAGCATTTTTTTAAATGTTGAGTTCTGTGTCGAGGGGAATCTGAAATCAGACTATGCCACAGCAACGCGTGATCTGGCAGCTTATTTATAAAAGACAGCAGGTTTAAAAAAAACAGTACGCATTAACCGTATTAATTACTTCATCGTTTACTAATCGACTCAATAATCAATTCGTTGAGTCTTTAAGAGGTAAACACGTAAACAAACACGAACTTTTGGCTCCACATTATGCGTAGAAAAATACTAATTTTTACAAAAAATATCTTTGTTTTTGCTTGAGATAAAAATAAATCTAACATGATTAACCAGGATATTGACGAGTCAGCGTTCTTCAGACATGGTGGTCCCGATATCTGAATCCCCATTGTAATGTCACAAGTAGGCCACAATACGATGATATATGGTTTGCTGTATGGTTAGTCAGCAGTTTAATAGATAATATCCTAGTAAAATACACCAACACCACATTCATGCGAAAATGATTTTTATACGGTGAATCATACAGTTTATATTCGCTTGCACAACTCCACAACTCCAGGTTGATCGAGAAATGGAAGGTTCTGGCTCGATCGGACTGCTATATAAACGGCTGTATAAGTCGCTCCGGAGATTCAGTATTCGAATAGCGATCAGTGAACTCGGAAGCGAAACTTAAGTATAATATAATAATTCACATGTCACTATGTTCGCTACCATACCCCTCCGAAACAGCTTGACCGATATTTATGAAATTTTATATGCATATTTAGTAGGTGTGCGAATCGGGTACTATCTATTTTTCATACCCCTAAGTGATAAGGGTTGTCCACCCCTATAATTTTTTTTGGACAATTTTTATATTTTTTACAATGTACTTTACTTACTTGTACTTTAAAACTTGAGCCGTGATAGTCCAGCGATGAGACCGTGCGACTCTTTCGAGGGGAACACGAGTACAAACCCGGACAAGCTCCAATGAGTTTTTCTATTAAAACTCACGTGTCTAATTGATAAATGCAATTAATCACACGCTTTTCGGTGAAGGAAAACATCGTGAGGAAACCTCCATAGCTCTAGAGATTTCTGAAGATATGTGCAACCTACCATTCCGCATTGGAGCAGCGTGGTAGGTCTTAGCTCCAACCCTTCTCACCAGAAACGGAGAGAGGAGACCTATTCCCAGCAGTGGGATTGTAACAGGCCGCTATTTTATTTTACTACTTTACTCTAGGCCATAAATAATTTATATGGCAAAACAATGTATGACCGGTCAGCTAGTAATTTATCGAATTATGACTTTGCGAAGTTTAATAAAACATTGCTTATTAAAACGTTGTTTGGCGATGGTGGAGGTTTGTGCAAGGTTTTTACGAACCCTGCATGTATCGGGGATGAAAAACGGACTGCCCACTCTACATTTAATATTGTATATATTTCCTGTAAACTTTATCTAGGATGATAGCAAAATAATTTAAATATTACTTTTGAAAACCTTTGAGTCAAAAGATAGCTGCCGAGAGAACCAGCGAAAAACTTGGCGGACTCTTGTTCAAAAAAATAGTTTCATATACATATTTTTATTTTAAAACTAGAAATAAGTGCGTCTTCGCCCGCGTGAAATTCAGTGTTTAGCATGTTATAGTCGCTCGAGTCTTGGCACGAGACTGGCTCTCTGGTACCCTACACCGCTTTTTATACCTACCCCCCTACACTACAATAGACACCGGTTTGTTACTGCTCCACTAAAAATTGTTGTAAAACGAGCTTTTTAACTCAATTCATATGAAACCGTTCTGTGCTAACCTTAACCTTCCGGAGGAATTGCACTAACTTAGTAAAAACTGTACTAAAATCCCTTCAGGAGATTTTGAGAAAACCGATTACACACAGACAGACAGCTTTGGGGACTTTATTTTATAATAAATTTAAGCTATCTGTTATAGATACCCTAAAAATGTATTTACTATACAACCAGAGAAGATAAGTTAATAACTTTTATATAAGATAAGTGTCATCGGAAACTTTGAGGAGTTAAGATTTAGTTACATAGGAAATTCGAGATTGTTCTACGAAGAGAAATAACAGGTCGTATACAGTTAAAAACTTTTAACTACGAAGCGAGACTTTATCAAAAGGTATTTCTATCTATCATCTCAATGTAAAATTACCATAATATTATAAATTAAAAGGTCTGTCTGTTACGCTTTTTCGGCAAATCTAAAGCAATAATAATGAAAAATTTCAAAAATGTTGAAAAGATTGACCGCCGATTTACTTACTGGTTTTTCTCAGTAAGAGATCCAAACTAGAGGTAAATTTATTAATCTGATTGATCCATGACGATTCAAATTTCAATTCAAAATATTCTTTATTCAAGTAAACTTGTAAAATAGGTGCTTTTGAATCGTCAACTCTACTGCTGGTGCGCAAAGCTGTTCCCACCGAGAAGAGCCAGCAAAAAACTCGGTGGTTGTTCTTTTCAAATACTATACTAATAAGTTACATTTGGTCATTACTATCTTGTACAGGGTAAAGGAGTAGATCACGCATTTTTATCATCTATATAATCCTCAATGGTATAATAGGGTTTTTGTATCAGCCTCCCTTTAACCGTGTTTTTAAACTGCTATAGTGGCAAAGATAAAAGGTAAAGATTCAAAAGTGCTTTCAAAAGTTTATTTTAATCAAGATTATTTGAATTTCGAATAGATTTAAACTTTGCCTAAATGAAACTTCAGACTTAGAAAAAACTTATAAATCCGTTAATATGTGTGTCGGCTATGATACCCGATTGAAAGAATGTGTAACCCTAACTTAGTCACAGGTTCGAACCCTCGGGCAGGGGTTGAGGACCAATTAGCTTTTCTATTAAAACTTATATGCTTAATTTGAATTTTTATTTAGCATGCTCTTAACGGTTAAGAAATTTATATGATAAAGTAGTAGTAAAAAATGGAAACTTGACAAAAGATCAATCAGCATATAATACTTTATAAAACCCCTTCAGGGTTAAAATAATAATATAAATGTTAAAATAAAAAAGACAAATATCTGATAATATCTGATAATCTGATAATATTAGAGGTGGCGGAATAAAAAAAAACGGTTAAGAAAAGCATCGTAGGGAGAGCAACCCACCTATTTAAAACTTGTTTTACCAACCCCACTTAGAGCGGGATACGGGCAGGAGAATGATGATATGTGATTAACCAATCTGCATTTGGGTTACAACTCTCAAAACAGGTAGTGCCCAGCAGTGGTATAGTAGAAACCTATCGTTGAAGTTCTTATTACCTGTAGATATATTCTTTAAGGACCACTGTCCAGAAGTCGTCTTCCAATTAAAAAGAAGGTCACATTACCATATAATTCAACCCCAACTAACCCAGGTCATTTGCAACAACTTTGACCTTCACGTATAAAGGCTATAATTGACCTTTACACTATAAATAGTGCTTTAAAAGCTTTTGTCGCGATACTCCAGTAAAAAACGACGGAGGCGTTGTGGCCTAAAAGGCAAAAAGCGCATAAATTAAGAGAACTTTTTATCTTTTTCACAGTTCTCGTATTTACACTCTGAAACTATTTTTATTCACTATGCAGTTATGAAAGTGATGGAAATCGAATACGTTTTTGAATGCGATTCTTTGAAAGAAAAGTTTAATGTATTCTTAAATATGCTTCACAGTATATTTTGCGCAGTTTAATTTTTGTACATAAAAATATAAAGAATTATAAACGATAGGTGATGTATATAATAGACAAAGTAGGAACCGACATAAGCTTGCGACTCCTGCTTTGCGCCTAGCAAAAGTACGTAAATCGTTTGTGGGTTTGGGTATAAGATTCTATAATAAAATTCCGTCATCAATTTTAGCTTTGCCATTAGAGCAGTTTAAAAGGAGGCTGATACAGAAAGCCTACTATACGGTCGAGGATTACATAGATGATAAGAATGCGTGGATATATGAACTATTCGACCCTGTACAATATAGTAATGACTAAATGTAACTAATCATAAGATTTATTTTCAAAAGAGCAACCGCGCATTTTCTTGCTGGCTCTTCTCGGTAGGAACAGCTTTCTGAACTAGCAAACGATTGATTGACGATTCAAAAGCATTTGTTCAAAAGTTTACTGGAATAAAAAATAATTTGAATAGTTGCCAAGCTCAGTTGGCCGCGATAAAAACTAACTAATAAGGCTTTGGTAACAGACTACGGAAATAAAGGGAATGCTGAAAATATGTATAAATTGAAAGAAACTATTCACCTATACGGGACATACATTATTTGCGTATGAAGTAAGCATATCTAAGTTAAGCGTCTAACTACCCTCAATAATGCAATAAGTATGTTTCCGGTGTTTTTTGAAATCAAAGACAATTTTTAAAGAAAATATTAATTTATAGACTTAACATAAAAAAAGTGCGTAAATCAGCAGAGATACGCTAAAGTAATGTACTAGAGAATTGTAGACCTCTCTCTCCCTAATTTTACAAGCTTTAAAGAATAATATTAAAAGTAATAAAGAATGAAATAACTCCTATTAATATTTAAGTATATTATTTTAAGGATCTTATTGTTATTATTATTATTATTTTTATTAAATTCTTCCCTTTTGCGTGTTAAATTATATGTTCGATTTATTATTTGGAAACTGTTTTTGGTTTGTGTTTGGCTTATTTGTTTACGATGTTAATTATTGTTATAGTACTGTTTGTTTCCATAATATAAAATAAATAAATAAAAATACTACAAAAAGTCCAGTAGCTTGTCTCTTTCTCTCATAGCTATCCTTAACTACTTTTATGTTCAAAATTTCGAAAATTAGGGAAAAGTTTTGTAAATCACTGAACGTTGGCACAGCTAGTTTATAGAATAAGTATTTATTTTAGAGATCTATAATACAAAAGTAATGATTAATTTGATATACTTCATGATTACTTTTACGACGTAAATGTATCAACTTTCTTTGGTTTACCAGTTAACATAATAAACTTGAGAACTTGCCAAATTAATTAAACACATCTGAAATATTAGAGATATTTCAGATGTGTTGTGAACTAACATGTGAACCACAAGATTTTAGAGGAAATTTGATTATTGTAGCGTATTTAGGTGTTCGCTGCAAAATATGTGGCACCTTACACATATTAAATACAAACTGTTGCCGGAATTTTGATCGTATCAACTTAAACGATAGCTTACTGTAGTCATAGTATTAAGAATCCGATTCGGACACATTCCACTTTATTTAAAAATAGGTATCCTTATATTTGCCTCACAGTATATTTTAAGCAATTTTAGTTTTGCACATAAGTATGTAAAGAATTGTAAAACAATAGGTGATGTATATTACAGACAATAGTAGTAACCGACATAAGCTTGCGGCTCCTGCTTTGCGACTTGCAACAGAACGTAAGTCGTTTGTGGGTTTGGGTATAAAATTCTATAATAAAATTCCAAAATCAATTTTAGCTTTGCCATTACAGCAGTTTAAAAACACTGTTGAAAAGAGGCTGATACAGAAAGTCTACTATGCTGTTGAAGATTACTTAGATGATAAGACTGCGTGGTTATAGCTACTCTCCGACCCTGTACAAGACGTAAAAGACGACTTAGATAAGATGACCCACCGTGTGGAAACCGGTTGAGTAGAATAGACCACCCTCTTTCTTACCGAGGTGTAAAATACGACTAAGGTAAGTTGACGCCAGGCAGGCGGCCGGTCTTGAGATACGTAGCCGAATGATATGATAACGTGTTTATAACATGTGCCGACCCCACTTAGAGTGGGATAAGGGTAGGAGGATGATGTACTTGAACTTTTCATGAACTATGAAAGCACATCGCAGCCAATATCCGATGATAATGTGTCCTTTGGCTTTTGGCTTGTCCCTGACAAGAGGGCTGGCTCCTGTTTCTCACAAAGAATCAGCTTAGCGATTCAACGCGGAAACGCTGCCAGCATTCTTGGGACCATTCCACGTGGGCCTGATTTGTATAGTAGTAGCGTGTAAGTAATTTAAGATAGATATAACTTGTACATTTTTGTTATAAAAAAAGTTAATATTGGGGTATTTGTCCCAATTTCGTTCTTGCCAACTTGGTCTTAAAGAACGGACAAGGAATGCCAGGTTTTCAAGTTGAGAATGAAATCTTTTCCGCACAAAGAATCACCTCAACGATTTAACGCAGCCAGCATTCCTTGTAACATTCCACGTGGGCATGATTTGATTACTGATTTTACATGATTTGATTACTGACACCTCGGTAAGAAATGAGGTTGATCTCTTCTACTCAGCCAGATATCACACGAAGGATTAACTTACCTTAGTCGCCTTTTACGACACCTCGGTATTAGCGTGTAGGTACTTTAATAGTTTAGCAGAGATAAAAAAAGCTAATGACCCTATTATTTTGTATATAGTGACGTTTAATTACTTTTTACTATCAGATTAATGACTTCGTAAAAGAACAATTTGAGAGTAATTAAGTAAAATGTCCAACAAAGGCATTTAATGTTTCAAATAGGTTTCATAGAAATATATATTCTAGTAACTAATTAAAACTTCCTAACGCATTTTTACACGCTTTATATTAGTTATTTTTCATTTTTCATTCATAAGTTAGAAAGTGTTTTTAAACTCTATGTATTCTACTGTTAAGTTGTAAAATTGCTTATTAGTTAACAGAAAGCCTTGCCTTTTATACTCGTAATATAAGTAGACTGGCCCGTTGGCGCAGTCATGCCTTCAGCTCCGCGGGTCGCGGGTTCGATTCCCGCCGAGGATCAACATTTTCTATAAACAATTTGTTAGTTCATCGAGCCTAGGTTATTATTTGTATTTAAGTATGTATTTAAACTTATATATGTAGTATATCTACCAGGTGTCCGTCACCCATAACACAAGCATTAAGTTACTTACTTTGGGGACGGACGACCGTGTGTAAGTGACCCATATATTTATTTATTATTATGGATTTTGTTGTGTATACATAAAACCGATATTGCTTACGTCAAGAGATGACCCTTGTATATTACATATAAATTGAGTCCCCGTCTGTCCGTCTTTGAAAATGATATTTTATAGACGGTTGCGTCTTTTGAAGCCTTTTCGACGATATCTCTTTGTAAGTGAATACTTTTATTAGAACGCAGATTTTGTATGCCATCTTGAGTGAAAGAAACAAAATTAATATCGAAGCTAAAGAAATCATACGCATTCCTCCCCACGATGGGGAGATAAGGTTTTAACTTTCACGGTTTTCCAGCTGGAAAATTACGAAATTTTCCAACTGGGAAATAACAAATGATATTTCCGTCATAAGTCATAAGCATTGAGAGGTAATGTACAATACAGTTAAAAAAATACTTAAATCTATAATTGAATTTTAAATTTGTAAAGTCAGTGAGTCATATGCATTTTTACGAATCCCGCATGTATAGGGTATGATAACGGATAGTAAACTCTACATTTAGCATTATATATATATTCTATTTTATTTATCGTGGATTAGAGCAAAATGATTCCTACTTTTGAGTAAATCGAATGATCCAGGCGTCAACTAGTTTCATAACCCTGTCATGATGAATTCAGAAGTTCATTTGACTGTAATAACGTGGGAAATGTCACAAATTTAATAAGAACGTGATATTTGTGAGTTCAGGGTATTCGTATTTGATTTATTCTCGGAAATCTAAATAATCTTGAATCATACAACTTTACGGACAAACTTTGGAAGTATCTGTCAAATGTTAGATAAGTTAGGAAGGGCTTGTTCACGTTTACTGTTCATATTTTTATTTTGACAATTCTTATTATATTTATGTTATCAACTATACTGTACCACACATCATCATCATTCTCCTGCCCTTATCCCACTCTAAGCGGGGTCGGCACATGTTACAAATATGTTGTCAAATGATTTGGCTACCTGACGACCGGCCGGACAGACAGATATGGTAACGATAAAAACGAAATAATGGTGTTAATAGATCATGCAGTATTTCTTTTTGGACGTCGAAAGATGCTTAAATATAGCGGGAAATCAATCAGTACGGAAGATAATCGATATAAATTCGATCATAAAACCGATATAAAAAGGGTCACAGAAACGTTCAGCGTATACAAAAAAGTATTCTGATTGTGACTTCATTACGCAATCCACCTTACGTCTGAAAAATGGATATTTCAGTCCAATATTTCTTGTTGAAGAGCAGTTGACAGAAATGCTGAAATGGATTTTGGCCCACAGTCAAAGTACTAACTTAGGTTTATCGATTCGTTTATACTTTTAACATACTTTTTTTAGAGTTTACAAATATTGTGGCATATTGTCGTGTGGTATCCGGCTGAGTAGAATAGACCACCCTCATTTCTTACCGAGGTGCTGTAAAAGGTGACTAAGGTAAGTTGACCCACCGTGTGATATCCGGCTGCATAGAATAGACCACCCTCATTTCTTACCGAGGTGTCATAAAAGGCGACCAAGGTAAATTGACCCGCCGTGTGATATCCGGCTGAGTGGGGTAGACCATCCCCATTTTCTACGGAGGTGTCATAAAAGGCGACTAAGGTAAGTTAACAGGCAGGCAGCCGGTAGTAAAATTACTAACCAAAACATCTAACAACATGTTCATAACGCATTGTACCGACCCCACTTAGAGTAGGATAAGGGCAGGAGAATAATGACGGGGTGCCAATGTCGGCCGGCCTCCTCGTGGCGCACCCTGGGCAGGTCCTTGGAATGTTGCGGATTACATTCCTTGGGCTTGGCGAACGAACTGGCGAAGCCCGTAAACCCGGCAACGGGTGTGGGGGCCTTCGGGCTGCGAGGAAGACAACCTCTATAAAAAATAACCCGGTGGGTTGGGGTCCCTACCTTCCACCTGACACGTGTGCTTTCCGGACGTGTTGTAGTTCGGGGGGTGTCTGGGGACGGTGGCCCGGCGTGAGTGCCCGGCTGGTGGCCCGATGCGAGCGTCCGGTGAGTGTCGCGAATGTGGTGCCGAGGTGTAGGCGCTGCCTCTGCTAGCGGACGGACTATCCTACTTGGACGGTCCAGCAGACGGAGCTCGTGACACAGGTGGGGAGCGGTCTCTCCTCGTCGGCCGTACGATTCCAGGCACGGTGGGCAGGGAGCGATCGCGGGCAGCGATGGCCTCCTTCTGCTCTGACTGGCGGAGGGAGGCCGCGGAGCGGTTCCGGGACCTCGTTTTCTGGACCAATCTGCTGCTGCGAGTCCGGGTGTAGCGACTTGCCTAAGCCCATCGTCTGCCGCCCTAACAGGGGACCTTTCGGCCGCTTCGAACGGGGTTAATCGGACGCCTGGCCTACAGGTCTCCGAGGCGGTCGGTGCATCTGGTGCTCCAGATGCACCGGTTAGCGGAGGGAGACTTCTCTTTTGAGGGGTCGCCACCCAGAGGAGGTGTCTCTGGGATCAGAGTTGCTGTCTCTGGGATCAGAGTTGCTGCTGGTGGGGATGAGGTCAAATAAAGTACCCTGCCCTTGCCGTCAGTAGCGTGGTGGAGCATACAGGTCGTTTTAGTCGGTGCGAGTCCGACATAACCACCGCCTGTCCCGGTCGGGCGGTGGTACCCATCAGGGGTTTTTTTGCTGTTAAGAAAAAAAAAGGAGAATAATGACGATAGTATGGATATACATTACACACACAAAAAGCTGTGATAGCCCAGCGGTGAGATCGTGTATCTCCCTAGAGAGGATCATGGATTCAAAGCCCGGGCAGGCACCAATGAGATGTGTCTCATTGTAGTTTCAATTTGTCACTCGCTTTTCGCTGAAGGTAAACATCGTGAGGAAACCTGCATATTTCTAGAGAATTCAGGGGATACGTGTAACCTACCAATTCGCATTGGAGCAGCGGGGTAGGTCTAAGCTCCAACTCTTCTTTCCAAAAAACGGAGATATTAGGCCTATGCCCAGCAGTGGGTTAGTAACAGACCTTTACTTTACTTTTTTATGGATATACGTTAAAGAAATGTGAGAATAATATTTGATTTAAAATGTCTTCTTAAAAATCTGAATGACGGTAGTTAGAGGCATTGAAGGAAATTCAAAACGTTGAAATCTCAACGAGATGTTTTCTGGTCCACGAAACACGCTCGCTTGGAGAGGCGCTCTCATCGTTTTGAATGTATTTTATTTTGATGCAAACGTTTTAAATGATTAAACTTTACTCGCTCTTAAGACTTCGCCGAAGCATGAATTATAGGCCTGAATCATGCATGAATTATAGGAAATATAGGCATGAATTATATATATATATATATATATGTACATATAATTTATAACTTACCAGTTGTCTGTTACCCATAATACAAGTATGTAACTAGGCAGACGGACGACTGTGTGAGATTGTCTCATATAGATATTTATTTGTGATTAGCGATTCAACGCGGAAACGCTGCCAGCATTCTTGGGACCATCCCACGTGGGCATGATTTGTATAGTAGTAGCGTGTAAGTAATTTAAATTAAACATAGCTCCTACATTTTTGTTCTAAATAAAAAAATTATATAAAAATAGTCGTACAGAATTGTGCAAAGTAAAGCATCCTTTTTTAAATTTGAAAATTTGAAAAAGATTCATCAAAGAACTTCACCCGATTAAATAAGACGTGAGTATAGCCAGTTTCTATACATTAACTATAAAGCCTCCTTCTATAAATTAGTTCAATTTGGGCTGGAAACGTGCAAATCGATAAGTCAGTTATTTTCGGACGCTCCGATTCTGGTGCAGACGTCTGAATTTAAAGCATCAGTAATTTTGGGGATTTTAGCTCTAATGCAAGCTGTGACAAGGTAACGAGCATTTTTTATCCCATATATATATATAATCCCGGTTTAATTAACCTTAAAGCTTGGCTTAGCTTTGCCCTTGCAGCAATTTAATAGCACTATAAAAAAAAGGCTGATACAGAAGGCCTACTATATATACTGTTGAGGCTTACTTAGACGAAAAATGCGTGAACACAGCTACTTTTCGACCCTGTACAAAACATTAATAACTATATGTAACTAGTGACAAGAATTATTTTTTGAAAAGAGCAACTGCCGAGTTTCTTGCTGGTTCATCTCGGTAGGAACAGCTTACCGAACCAGCAGTAAAGTTGACGATTCAAAAGCACTTGTTTACAAGTTTACTTGGACAAAGAATATTTTGAATTTGCATCTTTTTATCTTTTGAGTAAGGTGTGTAAATATCTATGTATGTAGTTTTTCGTTATTTTTCTTTTTCTTCCTTTCTATATTACCGTATTCCACTTTTTGTCTTTTTCATTCTGTGACTCAAAGGTTAACGGGAAATGATCGCCCTTAGGTATAAGTTCGCCATTGTAAATGTGCAATTTTTTTGTCTCTTACTCTTTTGTAAAAATATATATGTGCAATTAAGAAATAAGCTTTGGGCAGCAAGTAATACATATCCTAATAATCAAAGTACAAGAGTAAAAGATAGTTTATAAGTAAAACAGTTATCACAATATAAGATAGTAGCATATCGTTGCAGCAGTTATCGCTGATAACAAAATTGTTGATTAGATATGAAGAGATGGAAACGGGACGTTCCTAAGAAATATTACAAGTTCAATGTCAATTAAATTTAAAATCAAAATTACCTTTATCCCAATAAAACTCTGCAAGCGCTTTTGAATCACACAAAATAAATAAATATATGTGACACTTACACACACGGTCGTCCGGCCCCAAAGTAAATAACTTCATAGGTGTGTAATGGGTGACGGACAACTAGTAAATATATACATATATTAGATATACTAATAATAATAATAAATAATAATAAATATATGGGACATTTACACACACGGTCGTCCATCCCCAAAGTAAGTAACTTAATACTTGTGTTATGGGTGAGAGACAACTGGTAAATATATACATATATAGTTTTAAATACATACTTAAATACATATATACACCCAGACTCGAAGAACCAAGAAATTCTAAATAGAAAATGTTGGTTCTCGGCGGGAATCGAACCCGCGACCCGCGGAGCCGAAGACAGGGTCACTGCCAACTGCGTCATCGGGCCAGTCAATACATAAATAAATAAATATATAGATTTTAAAAAAGATGTTGCTCTTAGCGAAAAAAAATACCTAAATCCCTCCTCCATACTAAGAATAAATCCTTTTACTAAAGGAAAAACAAGGGAAAAGGATTTATCCTTAGAAGGAAAAACAAAACTACACACGTTCACTATGACAGTCTCTACGATCCTTTCGCCCCGTAACTGTAGTCGGGGAGCGTATTCTCCTGATGATGCTTCGGTTACGGGTTGAAACGATCTTAAAGATTGTCATAGTGCATGTGTGGAGTGCTTGTTTAGTGTGTTATTGGTGGTAGCGTTTTGTGATACTTGTGGTATCTGGTTCTAGCATTTAGCATTATATAGTTTATCTTAAGAAACGCGGATTACAGAAAAGTAATTCTGTCATAACTTCTTTAATAGACTGACAGAGAGACTTTCTCACTTATAATATTAGTATGTATAGTGGTAATATATGAGCCAGATAGTTCAAATAGTAATACTAATATTCATTGATCGTCACGCCCTTGCCATTTCGCCAAAAGCCCATTTCGCGGACAGGTGAATGGTGATCATTAAAGTTTAATGCCAGGGCGTCCATTTTTAATATTATTAAATAATTAAAATTGTTTCGAAACAGCGTATTTGCAGTAACAAAGAGAAAGACAAATTAGAAAATACATGACATAAATAATACAAAACAATAATCATAAGTTAATGTATAGGATATATTAAAGTTCTTTTAGACATCCAAAAAAATGTCCATTTTGTATTGCTTGTTAAATTTTGGCAGTCCATGAACGTAGTCACTTTAAAATAACAAAGGAAAGGACAACAAACATATTTAACATTAGGTGTTTTGATTCACAAAACCAATTCATAATTTAAGTTTAAACTATTAGGTTGTATGAGGTAATATCGCAGCCAGACTTTCATAAAAAAAACAAAGGATTCGCTTAATGTATGACTAACCTGTTTCACTATCAACCTCGCAACCCGGGGACTCGCGAAGGTCACAAAGCCGTAGCACTTGGAAACACCGGCTCTATCATAGATGACCCTGGCCGCCGTCACTGTCGCGAAACCGGAGAAGAACTTCCACAGGTCCTCATCAGAGGTGGTCAGAGAGAAACCACCGACGAATATCCTGTTGTGGATCACGGTGCCGAATTTCGGTGCGTCCGACGGTGGTAGCGAATCATCCGTATCCTCTTCCGGCGAATTCAGAAGCGCCTTCAGCTTCTCGTGTGGATCTGAACTCTTTTTATTGCTCACCGTAGTTTCCTCGACCATGTGCGCGCAACTCGCCGAATCGCTCCTTATGTATCGCTTAACACTGCCTTCCATGACTTCACTCTTCAACAGTTTAACTTAAAACATGTTCCCTTGTTTACTACACTAAAAAAATGTCTAGCGGCAACTAATTCGGCAGTAATCCTCGCGGAAAATCAACGTGTACTGCCACTGTGAGATATCGATTCGCCGTCAGTTATATCTAGGTTCCCGTGCGTTGCGCGGTACGCGAACTGTCTGCCTTTTTTTTCGGCTAATGTTAAGACAACTGTGCAAGAGATAAGGTTGTGTGGACACTGATATTGGTGATACGCACTAAAAATAGTGTTTGAGCTATTGTACGTCGCTATTTTTAATAGTGGAGCGAACTAGGTCATCAATCTCTTTGCCTTTGAGTTCTTATCTCGGTGCAATGTTTATCGTTTAGTTGCTCGCTTAATTAGAAGATGGCGGTATATATACCGCCCTTTTTTTTCAGAAATACCCTCAATTACCGTACAAAGATAAATAATATGATATTTTTTTATACTTTATTAATGAAAAAAATATACTGTAAATAAAAATAAAAATATTTAATTACTTTAAGCGTAGGTAGTTTTTATGTTAACGATACTTCAAATTAATGATGTTTTATAGATAATCATAATTATTTTAAATTTTAAACTGATAATACAAAATACAAATAATTGAGCCACTATATAATATAAAAGTTTCTAAATTAAATATCTATTTTACATAAATTCAGGTGAAAAATTTATTATAGCATTATTTAAACGTTTGAATGACATATGAATTTAGGTTACAGAACTAAAAATATTATCGATGAATGTTGTTATAATTTTTCATGCATGTAATTGATATGTAATGTTATGGCTGCTTAAAGAAAAACAAAGTTTTATGTGGGTACTAGTTACAGAAACATATAAATACAAAATGTGGATTATTTTTCCGGGATAATTTCGGTTGTCTATTTTATGTACTCTATAGAGTTGTCTATCGTCATTATTTTTATTGTTATTGTCTATGGCTCCTATGAGCCTCTCTTTTTAATTATTAGTCGGAGTATTATTTACGTAGTATATTTACCAATTTAGTTAGTCTGTGATTTAATTTGATAGCAGTGTTTGTGTAAGCAAAGTTTTCTGTTGATAGAATCTGGAAAATAAAATAAAGATTATTAATTTCGTCTAGTGTAAGAATAAAACTACTAAGATATAAATGTTCTCGTTCCTGTGGACCACGTGAAGTTGTAAAGTGATAGAAAGTAGTGTAACTTTAACAGGGCTTCAGTAAGTATTATATTTGTATTATATATACAATTTTATCACTACTGAGCGTCAAAGAAATTCGTTTCGTGCTATACACCTTCTAACAACATTTTGTGCGTTCTGGAGCGTGTCCTTGTTTCGTATTTTTCTTTATTTACCTCCCACTGTTGCACAATATAATTTAAATTTTGTTTCGAGGACTTATTATGTATAGTCTGATTTTCGGTATCTTGACCTGTTTAAATAAAACGTGTTGTTTGTTTTTGATTTATGTTCAAGCGATTTACTCACATATAAATATTGTATCATTTTCTTAATTTTCTATGAAATTGGAAGATTTATAAAATCTTTGCCATTATTATCAACATAAAGTGGATCGAATTGAATTTTATTTTTAATTTTAATTTTATTTTGTTATACTAACATAGTCTTTACGTTTCTATATTTTATTTCTTTACTAAGACAATGGATGAGATGTCTGATGTCAATAAAAAATATTATTATATTGTTATTAAAACAGTAAATAGAAAAACTTACAATTTGTTGTTATATTACTACAAGGTTGTTCAGACAACAAGTTATTTATTAATTAATTTTATTCTTTAAGATCAATATTTTGAGATTTTTCTGATTTTTAGGTTTACAATAATATATTTTATTGATATTCTTATGCTTTACATTTTTACTAACATTATTGCACTATTAAAGTATACATATACATTAATGAAATTCTATCTAACACCACACCTTTAATGAGAATCATTTTTGTCTCTTACACACTTTACATTACATTGATCTTCTTAACAAATGTGGATTGTAGCAAAATAATTAAGTATATTAGTTCTATTAGGAGGACCTTTTTTAAAAAAAACTGATAATTACAAGTAAAAGTTCTCTGGTATTGGATGCCAAGAATCTTAAAACAAAACTGTCACAGTTAAGAAAAAATACTCTGATCATTACTTGTGTAGTATGGAATCCTGCAAAATTGCCTCGCAAGATGTTAATAGCTTCCACTATGGATATGTCCTCCACCAGCATCCCACCTAACTGTGAATAAATTTGCTGTGGTATACGTTGAGTAGTACCTTGGTCTACTGAGACATTACTATATAGATGATATATTATTTTTGGCACAATAAAAGCTCATGAACCAGGCTAACACATATAAAACCTGTTTTTCTTTTGGGGACAGAAAAAAGTAACCACAAAGCATTTCTAAAGTTATTTATTTATTATTAGTAATTGAAATTGAGTCATAATACTAATTAGGATGTACATTAATTAATTATAACTTAATTATAATTAGTGATAGGTATTATAAGAAAAATGTTGTAATACATATTGTATTTGTATAGGAAAAGTCTGTCATTATATAACTTTTAAGTCATACTGTACTAATATACATATAAAAGGCTGAGCTATTTGAAAATGATGTCATTAGAAAAATAGGAGATTTATTAGATCTTATGTTTCTGCACAAACTACTTGGAAATGAACTTGATTCTCCTAAAATACATAAAATACAGATTGTCCTAAGTATTAGTTAATTCAAACTTCTCTCTCAAAAATTTATCTCCAGAAACGGAGAGAGCATAAGCCTGCCCAGTATTGGGATTGTAAAAGACTGTGACGTTTATATTAAGTCACTTACTTTTGGGATGGACCTCTTGTGTATAAATGTCCCATATATTTAATTAGACGTCTTTCACATTAATAATATTATGGACATATAAAATGTCATTGATTAATATTAGTTTAACAGCAGATAAGTTTAAACTGACACAGTGTTTATTAAGAGTATTCTTAGGATATTTTCAACCTGTCTATACATTTAAATTCAAATTCCAATTCAAAATATTCTTTATTCAAGTAAACTTGTAAACAAGTGCTTTTGAATCGTCAACATCTACTGCTCAAGAAACTTGGCGGTTGCTCTTTTCAAACAATAATTCTTATCACTTACATATAGTTATTAATGTTCTAAAACAGTAAGCCATTACACCATAAAATACAGACCATATATGATTTATAGAAGCAGGTTTTAATTTGCGAAATTCCATATTACAGAATACTTCTGTTATAGTTTTTGACAGATTATATATATTATTAGTAAGGATGATGTCATGGCCTAAATATAATAGTAATTAATTCACTTGCGATAGACATTAGAAGGGATTTCCCCGACCCGATTATTTAGATTATTCACCATTGTTACAGGTTCTTTAATGATTCAGGTCCTAGGCGATCCAAGTTCTAGTGTGCAAATTCATACAGGACTTATTTCATGTTTTCGAAAATTGCATTTTTAGAGCATTGCTTCCTATAATAGGGGTAACATTGCTTTTCTTCACAAAGGAGGAGTATGGCAAAACACTTTTATCCTTACTTTTTGTTGTTTTGACTAACTCGTTGACACAGTTGGCAGTAACCCCTTCCTGCAGCTCTGGGGGTGGTAGGTTCAATTCCGGCCAAGGACCAATATCTCTATGTCTAAAACAAATTGTGTTTATATATTTAAGTATTTATTTAAAATTAAATATCTATACTATTATTATAAATGTATAAGTTTTACTTTCTGTCTATTACGTTTTAACAGTTAATCCCCTGGAGCAATATTGATGAAATTTGGCACATATAAAAACACACACTAGTGTAACGTACAGGAGAAAAAAAACATTTTCTTTTGGAACAGTGAAAAAACATATTACATTACTGAGGGTACTTCAGCGTTAAGGTTGGTGAACGAAGTAGTAGGCACTGCTAGTATAAATATTACTAGTGTTATTATTACTTTTGTCAATTTTTTTTAATTTCTTATCTCAATATGATCTACTACTACTAATCTACGTTTAATTTTTATGTAATTTATTTTTATGTTTATATCTTTAATAATTTTTTGGTGCATGCTGTGACACCTTCATAAGTTGTACTTTTTCAACTATTTTTTGCTTCTATTATTTTTTATATGTAAGTTTTATATGTAACAACTACTGGATGTCCAAATAAATAAATATCGCCATTTTTTACGAACTGACTATATGCTGTTAGCCCTAACGGCTTTTACAGCGTCACCGGGCGGGACGGGCGAGCGCAGAAGCATCATGGAAGTTGCGAAATACAGAGAGTAGAGCTCAGAAGCTGTACTAGCGTCGGGGATCGTCGTCCTAAGGGTGCTTCTGTGACGCCGGACCACGGCTTAGGGCGATTTGTAGTGGAGGGCTGATGGTATTACTTTGACTAGTCATTGCGACGTCGGAAGGTTGGCGAGAAGTGACGACCGACGTCAGAAAACTTGGACTGTCAGACCTAACTGGGATATAGGTGCAATATCGCCAAGAATGATAGATTATGATAGAGTATACAAGATTTGCTACGTACAACGTCCAGATAAAAACTACCGTGTTATCGAAAGAACAAATGTTGACTCTAGTTTTATCTCCACGTACAATGTATTTCTATAAACCTTGTCGCTATCATATGCCTGTAATATAATATATTGACATTTGATCTTTAAGCACCTATAACGGAGTAGTTATAGAGTCAGTTATTTCAGGGGGGGCATATCTATGTTCCCCTTTTTTATTTATAATAAGTAAGTATAGTTTTGAACTGTCACGATAATGTTGTTTCGAGGGAAGTTGAACCTAGACCGAGTCACAGCAACGGCTGGCCAAATAACTCCTCAATAGGAGTTATTTGACCAGCCGTTGCTATGACTCGGTATGGGTTCGACTTCTCTCGAATAAACTCAGACAACCTTTCTATTTATTGAAATAGAAAGGTTTTCTGAGTTTATTTCAAAGTTTTTGGAAAAAAGCTATACAACAATATATACTAGTATATAAGAGTAGAAAAGCCCTAACGTGTTATAATAGTAACAATGGTGCTCTATAGTGGTGTTATAATAAATAATGGGTCCACGTCGGATATTTACAGCGTCGGCGTAACTGGACCATAGGACACCGTCGCCGTGCGGCAAATCATTGTAATCAGATATGTTGCCCTTAGGAATAGTTATTTAATTTGAAGTTGAACATTCTTTCCTTAGCATCGAGCTAGGATAGAGATAGACGCTTTTTGGTTTGTAATTTTTATATAGAAATATATTGGTTTTAGTAATTTTGGGTTTTCTTGAGTCCTCCGACAGCGACTTCTGTAACATAACTAATGTAACTAATGTAACGTAACTAATCTAGCCGATGTTTACCAAATAAATAAACAACTCAAATTTGTTTAGTATAATACAAACGATTTGTTGGTGTAGGTCACTATCTACCTACATTAAAATATATTATCGGCAGACCTGGGTCTATATATATTTTAATATATTTTAATGTGTACTATTTTTATCCTACATGTTAGCCTGGTACAACCTTCATGGATTCAAATTCAAATGATTGTAATTCAAATTGGCCTTCACAGGCACTTCTGAATCATCAAATTAACATTAAAATTAGGCTACGACTGGTTCGGAAAGGTGCTCTAACCGAAAACAACCAGCAAGAAACTCGGCGGTCACTCTTTTCGATAATTAATAGTACTATATTGTATTTGTAATGATAATAAGCAAAAATTACAATTATTATCGCTGACACGTTTAAACCTAACTTTGTCTTAACTTCTTATGCCTTTCACTGGTGAACACTAAATACCGTTCCACTCATCTCGACTACACCGCGAAGAATCCAAAATGGCGCGAGTCAAGATGGCGCCGCCTTCAGCGTTACCAGTATTTTATCCAAAATACACCAGCAAAATGTTGCCAGGGACAACACAATATAATCTAGTGCGTAGCTGGTCGCAATTTATTTCTAAGCTTTCTTGTCATTAACATTGTCCTCAAGAGTCTAATCAGGAACGTAACCCATAGATCTCCAATTGCTCTTCAATTAGCTTAGATGAAAAAATTTTGCCGGTCTCCTATTATTTTCGGTACTTCGCTTCTGCAGTATTTCGCTCGCTTTTTCAGAACAACGATGAAAAAGATCGAGACGTGGATAAAAGAGTGAATGTAGGATAAATGAAGTGACATCTCAGGAACTATATGTGATCTCTGCATTGATCCTGTAAAGATTGCTTGTAGAAAGCTATCTATCTATCTATCGAGTGGTGAACTCCTGTGTCGGTTTGTTCCACCAAGTTCCCCATGCTGGGGGTTTCACTGCTGTCCCGGCAGTGTCACCTGTTGTAATCTACTAGTCGCATTAGCAAGTGAAATACTTCCGGGTAGTTTTGATAAATAGTACATATTGGTATTATGTAAATTGTGTTGAAGAGATCGAGTAGTTGTTGCTTGCTGGGAGCTTTATTCACGTGCGCTGCGTAAACCAGCAGAGATACACTAAAGAAATGTACTAGAGAATTGTAGATCTATAAAAATACTACAAAAAAGTCCGCGATAGCATGTCTCTATCTCTTATGGTAAACTCACAATAACTATTTTTATGTTTACAATTTGAATTGTAGAAAAGAAAAGACACGCTGATTTCCACGCGGGCGAAGCCACTGGCACAGCTAGTTATATAGAGGTCGGAAAAGAGATGGTTGGATTGTGTGACATATGACATGCATATAACGTGGGTAGCGCCAGAGTTGAATGATAGGAGAGAGTGGAAGCGAAAAACATGTGTTAACCATATTTAGAGTGGGCTAAGAATAGGAGTATCATGTTTTTTTAAATAATTTACTTTGATAATTGAACCTATCGTTTGTAAGTTAAGGAACAGTGCACATCAACGATAGTAAACAAGGTCGTAAATATAGTATTTTATTGTCCTGAGGTTATCACTACGGACCTAAGTTCAATTTGCCCTTAAAGACCCCCGCACACTGCATGCGCACGGACCGCTATGAATACAAGTAAATTCGCCTTAGCATATAAGTAGCGGCCTGTTACAATCCCACTGCTGGGCATAGGCCTCCTCTCTCCGTTTCTGGAGAGAAGGCTTGGAGCTAAGACCTACCACGCTGCCCCGATGCGGAATGGTACACCTGCGGTTGGTTGCACATATCTCCAGAATTTTATAGAGATATGCAGGTTTCCTCACGATGTTTTCCTTCACCGAAAAGCATATGATTAATTGCAATTATCAATTAGACACTTGAGTGTTAATAGAAAAACTCGTTGGTGCCTGCCCGGGTTTGAACTCGTTTTCCCTCCTAAAGCGTCGCACGGTCTTACCGCTGGGATATCACAGCCTTCTCCTTAACATATATTCGATTTAAATTTATTATTATCCTTTATTGTCCATAATCCTAACTTTTTACATTTTTAAATATTTTAATTGAAAAAAAAACAAAATTATTAAAAAATTTAAAGATTAAATTCTAGTAGATTTTGGGAAAATCGATTACATACAGACAGACGGCTTTTTGGGACTTTGTTTTATGATAAGTATAGATATGCTATTTGAACTGGTCATCATTCATCCATTCTAAGCAGACTCGGCACAATGTTTTAAATATGTTGTAACATGTTTTAGTTATTTTATAAACTCCTACCTGACTGACGTTAACTTACCCTAGTCGCCTTTAACGACACCTTGGTAGGAAATGAGGGTGGTCTATTCTACTCAGCCGGATATCACGGTACACGGCGAACTATTTGAACTGCTACAAAATTTAAAAAATTGCCTAGAAATATGCCGTTTGCGCTCTGGTGTACGCCTGTCCTTATGTCTGTTACACAATTATAATAAGTTGACATCCGTTTAAAAAGGGCAATGCCTTTACTTTTAACAGTTCAGAAATCAAACCTTAACTCTTACGCACGAGAAGTTTTTTTACCATGCATTAAAAATAGGAAATGAAACAAATGGATATCCAGCAGGCCAACCATGAACTCTTATTGCGACTCAATAGAAAACGTAAAGGAAATTGTTTTACTTTTTCATACAATGACGTCTTAAAGACGCACACTTTAAGTCGTTGCCGAATGAGCGTTCGGAATTCGCCCTAAGAATATGTGAGTAAAAGAGACAGAGTTATATATAGTTCAAATAACGTTATCCTTGTCAAACATTACGACCCCAATACAATTCACACTTCATGGTGAAAAGAAAGCGGTTCGCGGGCATCGTTTACGTCTTCAATTCAGTCGCAATAAGAGTTCATAGTAGGCCAGCAGGTATCTGTTCACACGACAGCGCTTTTAAAACGCGACGTATTTTTATCGAGCAGTGTTTGATTTTAGGCGTTAGATGTAATTTGTTAAGGCGAATATACCATACGAAACTTCTTATAACGCCTATTGCGGAGTTTTATTTACGCCCGTGCGTACGAGACGTAACACTAATTGTAGGCAAGTATGAAGCGCAGGTTAGTTAAATATCTTATCTCTTAGCTGGAACTTACTACAAAAGGAGCGAGGAGGTGTTTGTAATCAGAGGGATAGCAAAAGGCTGCTTTATTACCCCTTTACTTTAAGACTTTACCTCTCTTTCATTTTTTAAAAATTTAGTAGTCACATGGGCACTCATGGCGAGCGGCGTATGGCGGCGAGCGGCGACTCGCGCGCGTACCCTCAGGAGCCTGCTACGTGACACTGCGAGAGCTCTCCAGGACGTCCAGGATATCCTGCCCTTCGGTAAGCCCACATTGAAGTTACACTCGGCATGAAACGGAAAAGAATCTTGTATTATATGAGTTTAACATAGGCTCAAGCACGCGCCAATAGTATGTCACTACACGTCCAGTCTCGTCTACAGTTCATGTGTTACTGACGTGGTGCGCTGGAGACAGTGTATGAATATTGATGCATGTATAATATTGTTATGAACATTCAAAAAGAGTTCGTAATGCGTATGTCATAGAATTCGAATTGGACGCTGGCAGTGGTATGAACAAGAGTTCGTAATGCATATTGCATAAAGTTCAAATTAGACTGGGACAGTTTACGAATATGCAAAAAGATTTCGTAAACTATATGCCATAGGGTTCAAATTCGCTTGACGCTAATTCTCTGGAACATTCAGAGTTTTTACGGATAAGCTTGTTTACAAAGTTTGTTTACGGTCTCCCCAAGGTCTCGCGAACGTTCTCGAACATCGGTTCGTTCGTTATATAAACAGACGTATCGTGCGCCTCGACATTCAGTTTGCGTCAGTCGTTTCGGGAATTCACAGTTTTTAAATTTATATATATTTAAAAACAGTTTTTAATAATTGCGCTTAGGTAATAGTCTTTTACACTCGCATCGGTGATAAATTCAAATTCAAATTCAAAATATTCCTTATTAAAATAAACTAGTGCGAGTGCTTTTGTTTTCTTCAACTCTACCGCTAGTTCGGAAAGCTGTTCCTACCGAGAAAAGCCAGCAAGAAACTCAGCGGTTATTCTTTTGAAAATGTAATTCTCATTCATTATCGATCATTACTGTCTTGTAAATTGTTCAAGGTATATCCTATATCCACGCATTGTTATCATCTCAGTAATCCTCGATATTATAGTAGGCTTTCTGTATCAGCCTTTTTTTAACAGAGTTTTTAAATTGCTGTTATGGCAAAGCTAAAATTAATTGTGGAATTTTATTATATACTAGCTGTGCCAACAACGGCTTCGCCCGCGTGGAATTCAGTGATTTACGAAACTTTTCCCGAATTTTCGAAATTTTAAACATAAAAGTAGTTGTTGTGAGTTAACCGTGAGAGATAGAGACATGCTATCGCGGACTTTTTTGTAATTTTTTATATATTCTCTATTACATTATACAATTTTCTACTTCATTACTTTAGCGTATCTCTGCTGGTTTACGCAGCGCACGCGACTAAAGCTCCCAGCAAGCAAGTTCTTTAACAACTGCGCGATCTCTTCAAAACAATTTATATAATACCGATATATAATATTTACTACCATCCGGAAGTATCGCACTATCTTTTGGTGAAAACCGTACAAAGATCCGTTCAGTAGATTTTGACAAAATCGATTACATACAGACAGACAAGTTTTTGGGACTTTGTTTTATAATAAGTATAGAATCTTATACTCAAACCCACAAACAACTTACGTACTGTTGCAAGGCGCAAAGCGAGAAAAACAAGCTTATGTCGGTTCCTACTTTGTCTTTTACATACATCACCAAATTTTTTTTATTATTATAGGTATTCTTCTGCACAACTATACTATGAAGCAAATGTAAGAATACCTAATAATACATCTCTTGTTTAAAGATCCTGAAGTACCCTCTGTTGTGCAAGAGCTGAGCACCGATTCCGCGAGACCCACAGCCTTCGTCATCCTCGGAAGCTCTCCATCCGCCAGGGCCCGCCTGGTCAACTGCTTGGTGGGCAGGAAGCTCCTACCAAAAACCTTGCCCAGAGGGTGCAAATGGGTGAGTTCAAATTCAACTTCAAAATATTCTTTTTTAGAACTGTTAAAGTAACGGTCTCTTACTGTCCCACTGCTGGACTGAGGCCTCCTCTCTTCGTTTTTGGAGAGAAGGGTCGGAGCTATCACGCTGCTCATTAGAGCGGATTGGTAGTTTACACGTATCCCCAGAACTGTCTAGAGATATGCAGGTTTCCTCACGATGTTTTCCTTCACCGAAAAGCGTGTGATAAATTGCAATTATCAATTAGACACATAAGTTTTTACAGAAACATTCATTAGTGCCTGCCCGGGGTTTGAATCCTTGACCACTTAAAATAGTCCTACGGTCTCACCGCTGGGTTATCATAGCTTATATATTACACAGCTGTTAACTTAAAAATAATCTAATGATGTTTCGTTAAAGATTGTTTTGATTGTCGTAGTGAATGTGTGCAGTGCCAGTGTATCGCATTGTTGGCGTTGGTGGTTTATAGAGCATATGGTTTACGAATCTTATGCGTAAAGTATGAACACGATAGTACACTCTACTTTTAGCATTACACCGCTCGCTTAGTAATAAAGTGACCTAATTAATAATTAGGTTTAATTGAGTAAGATACATTGTAATCCTTATTCCAATGCCATAAATGACATCGCGCTATGAAACTATAAAAAAACTAGTGTTTTCTTGCTCGTCACTTGGATGATATGTGTAGGCGATAAATTATGCTTTATTGCAGTTTGCGACAAAACAACTTTTTTGAATTCCCTTTCATACTCAGTGTAATATTCACTCCATTCGCGGATCATAGCAGAATTATTAATTATTTTTTCTAACGGAATATGTATCTATACAAGCCAGTAGCGAGTAGTCGATATGGGTTATATAACTGAAATTTTGAGTTGAACCCAAAAAATCCTTCCAGCTTCGTATCCAATACGGCGCTACCACCCAAGTGCAGCTGACGGTCGGCAACTCGGAGTTCGAGCTGGTTGAGGAGTTGAAATGTAACCAGGCGTCATGGGACACCTTGCCTATACAGGTAATCCATAATCCATAAGCCATACCTATATTATAAATGCGATGTCTGGTCTAGGGTGTAACCTGCACCATCAATATGAGCGCTGAATCATTCTAAAACCATGGGACCACCATAATCCTATCAGTCCTTTATCGTCCTGCCCTTTGCAACTTTTTCTTTAAGACTTTCTTGGCTGAATAGGTAATTCTGATCCCTAAATAGGACAGTCTGATTCTTCTACAGAATCACATTATTTAATCTATACTTATTATAAAACAAGGTCTCTAAGTTAACTATAAGAGCCAGAGATGCTATGTCGCGGACTTTTTTGTAGTATTTTTATAGTACTACAATTCTCTAGTACATTATTTTAGTTTATCTCTACTGGTTTACGTGAAACGCGCGAGTAAAGTTCCCAGTAGGCGAGCTTTTTTACCTTCAACACGATACAAAACGGTAATGTGTTATTAACCTAAACATTTCAGAAGAATTGCACTATGTTTTTATAAAAACCGTACAAAAATCCGTTCAGTAGATTTTGAGAAAATCGATCACAAACAGACAGACAGCTTTTGGAGACTTTTCATAATATAGATATTCCAAAACCTCTTAAGGCATATACAGGGTTTCCAAGGATTTTTCTTCAGCTTAAGGGGACAACAACTGAAGGGGAAAGTATGTCAGATTTAACTTTTTATAAATAAAATAAATAAATATGGGACACTTATGCATAAGTAACTTAATTGTGTGGGTGACGGACAACTGGTAGATATGCATAATTAATATTAAATACATAAGCATTATAACAGAACTAACTTCTTTGCTATAATCCGCACGGGTGGACGCCTGCTTCTATAAATCAGTTAAATACATAATTAAATACAAATATACACCCAGGCTCGAAGAACCAACAATTTTTTTTTATAGAAAATTGGCCCTCGACGATCTTTAATGGTTGATAAATATTTATATTTGCCAATAATAGACTCAAAGGCAATATTTCCTATCTTAGGACCTTCTCCGCCAGAAGAATGCGGATTTAGGGACCATGCTGGAGGTCGAGTTGAATAATTCCTTCTTGAAGGAAGGATTGCGTATCATCGTGCCTCCAGACATCGACTTGGAGCCAGGACATGAAGACTATAAATCTCTGAAGCAGAAATATTCGAATCTGTACCATAAAAGGCAGTTAGTTCTAAAGTCCTACACTCCGGTATACCTCTACGCTATGGACAAATATGAAAGGAATATGTTTACCGATCACGTTGGCAATAAAATGACTGCATCCAGATGTGAGGAAGACTTCTGGTCGACCTTCAACCTGCACTATATGACTAGAGTGGGCAATGGGGAGAAGGTACAGGAGAAGTTGCAACAACGGGCTGAAGATGCTTGGGATGTTGGCGATTCTGTCTTTAGTGCGGAGGTAAGATAAGTCCCCTAACTTCTATTTCCTACAATCGTAATGGAAATATAATTTTTGCTATAATTTGCAATAAGAAAATATATTTAACGCTAAATGGAGACTTTACATGTTGAATTCGTAAAAATGAAACACAAATCGCCGCCACAAATTGCAAAGCCTTTTACCATTTTGTCGTGGAGTCTATCAATTGACGATGCTTCGGTTACGGAGTGAAATGATTGTTGTGTTTGTGGCAGTGAATGTATGCAGTGTTTGTGTATCGTTGTGTTATTGATGGTGGGTAGTGCATGAGTTTGCTAATTCTGCTTTTATCAGATATGAGAACGGATTGGCTCCAGATGAGGGAACTCCTCAACGGTTAACAATAGGGACATGAAATTTTGTTCAACCTTTTTCTACTTGATACCTTATCTTTTTACTATCTTAGAAATTATTTCCAGAATTTCCTAGATCTCCACCAAATCAAGGAGATAGATGCCAACGCTCAGGTGTTCTTCATTCTCTTCTCGAACAGCAGAGCGGAGGAAAAAAGGTGGAACCCGTTGTACAATGCCCCCGAGTTCACTGAGTCGGCGCTGTACTGCAGCGAGGAGTTACCAGAGTCTGACCAGGGAATCGACCAGGTGTTCAGGTAACTGCTAACTCAAATGACTCCACAGGTGTAGGACACAATATCAATCAGACAGTCTGCTTTGTACGATAGGGATTTAGTCGTCAGAATAGGTAGGATCGTATAACTCAATGGTAGGTGGAAGACACCGATATGAACGAATTTCAATTTATACAATTTCGAGCGTTCAAACCCCGGGCATCGATGAGATATCCTGCCTTGATTTATGCTTTACCAAATTCATATTATAATTTGTGTATAATTCATATTTTCATCCTAACACACGCTTTTCGGGTTAGGAAAACATCCTAAGGAAATCTGCTTATCTTTAGAGAATTTTAGGGATTAGTCACCAATATGCATTGGCGGCATATGCCCAGCGGTGGGATAGTAACAGGCCGTTACATTACAGACAGACGGCACAGTGCCCGCAGCACAGGACCAACCGGAGGCTGCAAGAGGAGCAGGTTGCGTTCATGAACGAGCTATTGGACCACTGGAAGATTATATGTATGCTATGATCATTTATCTAGAATATAAGTAAAGTAATTGTCTGTTAATATTTCCTTGCCACGCACACGTACACGTACATTCACGTTTACACACATCGATGCACTTAGTCACGCACACGCACTTTGACACGCACACATGTTATTATACACGCACTCATTCTCATATACACGCATTTACACACACACACAAGCACAAACGTGATTACACGTACACTTTACAACGTACTCATTCGCATACACACGCACTTATTCGCATATACACACTTTTACACGCGTTACAAACACTTTTACACGCACTAACACAAACTTTTACACGGACTTACACAAACACGCACTTTAACATATACCAATGCATTTGTATCATACACACACCCATACACAATCACGCACACGCACTCACATTCAGACACGTTAACCCACTAACGACATAGAGGAGACCTTTTCCTACCTGTGGAGACCTTCATATCCTGTAAGATTCCTTGTCACATTCCAGCGACCCCGCCACCAAAACACCACGTGAAGAGCCAGTGGGTGATCGTGGATGAAGCGGAGCTGCTGAAGAACTCGGCCAAGTCGGAGGAGCACGGCAAGAAGAAGAAGGACGGTGACGGTGACAGGACCCTGAGGAGTCGCAGCGGGCTGCTGAGCGCCGTGCTGAAGTTCGCCACGGACTGCTCGCAGACCTACCTGCTGGACCAGAGCACCAGGCTCAGCGAGGTCAGTGTCTCATTCCCAGTCAGTAAACCTGTAAACAAGTGCTTTTGAATCATCAACTCTACTGCTGGTTCGGAAGCTGTTCTTTTCACAATATATTTTCTATTTCTAATTTGTTGGTTCTTCGAGCCCGGGGGTGTATTTGTATGTAAATATGTATTTAAAATTATATATGTATATCAACCAGTTCACCCATAACACAAGTATTTAGTTACTTACTTTGGGGACGGACGACTGTGTATGTAAGTGTCCCATATATTTATTTATTTATTTATTTAAAAGTAAAAGTAAAGTAACAGCCTGATACTATCCCACTGCTGGACATAGGCAGAGGAGGCCTCTGTATTTTGGAGAGAAGCATTGAAACTAAGACCTATCACGCTGTTCCAATGTGGATTGGTAGGTTACACATATCCCTAAAATTCTCTAGAGATATGCAGTTATCCTCACGATGTTTTCTTTCACCGAAAAGCGTGTGATAAATTGCAATTATCAATTAGACACATAATTTATAATAATAAAACTCATTTGTGCCTGCCCAGGATTTGAACCCGTGATCATCCCTAGGGAGTCACACGTCTCATTGCTAGGCTATCACGGCTGTTTGATTATAATGATCCAATGGTAATTCCAGATCCATGTGAAGTTGCTGCAGCAGTTCATCCTGTCTTCCTTCGACCTGGCTCGAGAGCTGCAGGTGGTGCCCCTGAAGATAAAGTACGTGGCTCGGCAGGAGCAGCAGCTGTACGAGGTAAAATGGCTCCAGGGCTAAAGATAGCTAGACTTGAATAAATCATACACACTCCCTTCTCAACTTATAGACTTCTAGCGGTCCAAGTATCTATACTTATTATAAGACAAAGTCCCAAAAAGCTGTCTGTCTGTATGTAATCGATTTTCTCAAAATCTACTACAAATCTACGGTTTCACCAATAGATAGTGCAATACTTCCGGATGGTGTAGGTAAATAGTACATATTATGTAAATTGTAAGCAGAGATAATCTACAGTAATGTACTAGAGTACTAAAATAAAGTTCCCAAAAGCGATCTGTTTGCATGGAATCGATTCTTTTAAAATCTACTGAACGGATTTTTGTATGGTTTTTACTCGTGTCTATTATTGCAATTTATCACACGCTTTTCGGTGAAGGAAAACATCGTGAGGAAACCTGCATATCTCTAGAGAATTCTAGGGATATGTGTAACCTACCAATCATTGGAGCAGCGTGGTAGGTCTTAGCTCCAATCCTTCTCTTCATAAACGGCGAGAGGACGCCTTAGCCCAGCAGTGGGCATAGTAACAAGCTGTTACTTTACTTTATTTTTTTTACTCCAAATAATTTTTTCAGACCCTCAACAAGAAGTTCTCAGAAGGTGACAATAAGCAAGAACTGTTGCAAATAATGCAAGAAGTATTACAAGAAATGCGTTCCGAGATTAATAACATGGATTGGAGTGTTGATGGTAAGTGATACCGAGCTCGAAACTAAAAATATACTTGCAAGTAGATTTTACTATGCCCATATCGGGGGAAATTTGTCTGATTTGATATGTAAATAGATATGTGACTACACGGAGGCTGAAAAAGAGATGGTTGGATTGTGTGAAGTTACTTTGCGGAATTCCATATTACAGGTAATATAACAAAACTACTTCGCTATAATCCGCACGGGTTAAGCGAATGCATGCAAAGCTAATGTGTATAAAGCAGGCAAAATCTACGAACATATACATGCAGGACAAGCCACAACACACACCCCAAGGCTCCTCCACCAGGAACAAAGCACACAAGCAGCACACACACCCACCACCACATCGATCTCGTCGTTTCGCTTGTGATAAGGGACTCCGACCCAATATGTTAGAGCAACTTGAGATAATAAAAAATAACAATGGCCACTTAATTAACGAGCAAGTAAAAGTCTCCAATTCCGTTTTGCTACATGTGTTCGGAGGGGAGGGTAGTGGTGGGGGTTGAACTATTTAAAACTGCTTGTATGGGATAAATAGATTCGCGATGTATTTAATAGACAACGTAGGAACCGACATAAGCTTGCGGTTGCTTTGCGCCTTGCTAAAGTACGTAAGTCGTTCGCGGGTTTCGGTATAAGATTCTATAATAAAATTCCACAATCTATGTTAACTTTACCATTACAGCTGTTAAAAAATACTATTAAAAAAGGCTAATTCAGAAAGCCTGAGGATTACTTAGACGATAAGAAGGCGTGGATATAACTACTCTTCGACCCTGTACAAGACATTAGTAGTTATTGAACAACATACCATTACCTTAACAGCTAGTCAATGCGATAACGGAGTACAAAAAATTGTTTTAACTTAAAATCTATAACCAATTGATCAAATTGATCAAATTTAGCTTGTATATGTAACTAGTAATAAGAATTATTATTTGAAAAGAGCAACCGCCGAGTTTCTTGCTGGTTCTTCTCGGTAGGAACAGCTTTCCGAACCAGCAGTAGAGTTGATGATTCAAAAGCACTCGTTTACGAGTTTACTTGAATAAATATTTACAATTTGAATGTGAAAAATCTTAGAATGTTGCTTCCTATTTATACATAGCTATCGTTCAAAGCCATACAAGATAGTAATGACTCAATATAATTAGTAATTAGAATCATATAAAAAGCACAATAGCCGAGTTCTTGCTGCCGAAACCAGCAGTAGAGTTGACGATTTGAAAACAGTATTTCAAGAGTATGGGAGATGAAATATATAAAACCACAAAAGTAATAATAAAATTATTTTGCTATAATCCGCGATACAGTAAATAGAAAATATATATATAGTGCTAAATGTATAGTGGAGTTACATGCAGGATTCGTAAAAACACATGCACAAACCTCCTCCACTGCCACCACAATACACAAGCACTACACTCGTTCACTATCACACACTCAACAATCGTTTCGCCCTGCAGCCGAAGCATCATCAGGAGATAGACTCTACGACAAAATCGCAAAGCGAAGCATTATCCAAACAAACATTGTTATATAGTAGTCGGTTCAACTCTACCTTTACCTCTGAACACGTGCAACAAGCTTGAACTTGAAACATTTATCTGATCGTTAATGAGGGTGCCATTGTTATGCTTAAATATAAAAAATTATAATTAAATATAAAAATATAAAAAAAAACGGATAGTCCACTATAAATTTAGCACTATATATATTTTCTATTTACTGTATCGCAGATTATAGCAAAATAATTTTATTATTACTTTTGTAATATGGTTCTCCGCAAAGTAATGCCTAATTCTATCTATACTAATATTATAAAGAGGAAAGATTTGTATGTTTGTTTGTATGTATGTTTGTTACGTTTTCACGCAAAAACTACTGGACCGATTTCAAAAATTCTTTCACCATTGGAAAGCTGCTTTTTCACTGAGCAACATAGGCTATATGTCATTTAAAAAAAAATAGGGATCCCTAATAAAATTGTAATAACTTGGTAAAAATTTAGTCGTAAACATCTATCATCGCGTGCGCTGCGGAAACTATTGATGATAGAACAAAAAAATGTTCTACAGTATTATAGAACGTATCAATATCCACAAAAAAGTCCGCGATACCATATGTCTAACTATTATAGTTATGCCAATATAACTACTTTTTTACATTGTAAAAGTTGGTAAAAGTGCCGACAATAATCAAACCATTTTATTCATATCTCTGTATTAATCCTTATCCCATTAAATGATATTTTATGAAAAACTGTCTCAATACCTGTAAAATACTTTTTAAATTATTAAAATCCGACATCCCAATCAAAAGATTTTACGAATTTAAGAATGTAAATCGAAATCAAATAATGCCATAACAAACCTAACCTACCGTAATAGTAGGGCCTGCACTTGGTGAGTTAAGTCTTATTCCAAGAATACTAATGATACCCATTTTTTATAATTAAATAATCTACTTCGATTTCGTAGACTTTCCACTACCACGAGATCTGTATGGACGCGGGTGAAACCGCGGGGCTTTGCTAGTAAATTATAAAACCACACTTAGAGTGGGATATTGGTAGAATGATGGTGTCATTGAAAATCCCATTGGATTTTTCCCAGATCTCCCCTGCCACCAAGATAAGCGTTACGCGATGTCCAATTCCTTATTCTACTCGTCCCGGAGCAGCCCGTCGGTGTCCATGCGGACGTCCAGTCCTGAGATGGACGACGATTTGGACGTCGATGACGTGGAGGAGGCCATCTCCTACGACAGCTACTACTTCGAGGACTACGAGATCATCAACTCCAACGATGACAGCATTCGCTTCAGCGACGTGTTCGGCAGCATGAGCGTGAGATTGATTATAAATCCCGTCTGTATGTTTGTTTGCGATAAACTCAAAAACTACTGAACAGATTTTCATGCGGTTGTCACCGTTATACAGAGTCATTCACGAGAAAGGTTTAACTATATTATTTGTTAAAGTTTAGTGTAAATTACTTAATCTTTGTAAAATTAAGTTCAAAAAAGTCGCTAACATAAAACTAATGAATATTAGTTAGCCATTGCAGCAGTTTAAAAACACTGCTAAAAGAAGGCCTACTATACTGTTGAGGCAAAAGTAATTTGCTATAATCCGCGCGGGTTACCACACACACAACACACATAAGACGCGGATTATAGCAAAGTAGTTGTTGTTTTTGTATATCTTTATTGTACACAATTTTACAAACAATTATTACACAGTAGAAAAGAAATAAAAAAAAACAATATTACAAGTATATAAAAAGCAGTTCTAGTTTCTGTATGTTAGATATTGTCAGATATCATACGGTGACTCGGTATAACGTGTATAATTGTTAGACATAATTATAATAATCAGATATAAATTATATATTGACTGGCCCGTTGGCGTTGTGGGTAGTGACCCTGCATTCAACTCTGCGGGTCGCGGGTTCGATTCCCGCCGAGGCCCAACATTTTCTATAAACAAAATTGTTGGTTCTTCGAGCCTGGGTGTGTATTTGTATTTAAGTATGTATTTAAATTTACATATGTAGTATATCTACCAGTTGTCCGTCACCCATAACACAAGTATCAAGTTACTTTGGGGACGGACGACCGTGTGTGTAAATGTCCCGTATATTTATTTATTTATTTATTTATATTATAAATAAATACATTAATATGCATAGAATAATAATGAGGAAGTATTTTGTCTACAATATTATGTTATCTGTATATTATGTATTCCTCATCCCACCAAATGGTGGGTAGAGGAATAAAACCGAATGAATGAAGGTAAAATATTGTGACGTTCAACAGTTTAGTCAGTCCAATACCACCTCTCGAGGTGTCCATATGTTTTAAAGTGCTGTGACGTCGTGTGTTGATTTGGTTACCGATATTAAGTATTTCGTGTTGTTAGAATCTAACGTCAAATAGTTAATATTCGCGATAAGAGCAACCATTGAGTTTCTTGCCAGTTCTTCTCAGTGGAGGTCAGCGTTCCGAACTGGTGGTAGAATCGACCTGGCTTAATGATTCCAAATTATTATTAAATTAACCTGTCAATACTTGTTTAGCGTCCAATATGTTATAGTTGTACGGTTATCTGTTGGTGATGTATTATTTGGTAACATTTTCTATGAGAGAACGTTAGAATTATGAGTAGAATCCCGGCCGTAGCTAACATGTATTACAAACAAAATATGACTAGATGTATGGTCGAAATAAATGTTTTTTTATTTATTTATCACTATGTATATGTTTCTATTTAATTTTTATTAGTTAGATACAATAAAATGAACTTAAACCATTCGAGTAAACTTGTAAACAAGTGCTTTTGAATCGTCAACTTACTGCTGGTTCGGAAAGCTGTTCCTACCGAGAAGGACCAGCAAGAAACTCGGCGGTTGCTCTTTTTAATATATAATTCTTAGAACTAGTTACATTTATTTATTACTGTCTTGTACAGGGTAGAAGTGCACTTATATCCACACATTCTTATCATCTAAGTAATCTTCAACAGTATAGTAAGCTTTCTGTATCAGTCTCTTTTTAACAGTGTTTTTAAACTGCTGTAATGGTAGGGCCAAAATGTGATGCTGGCAAAGTCTAGCTAATTTGTACGGTCGTGTGCAGTCCAAGCTGGAGTCGCCCACGTCGCTGGGCTCCATCCCCGTAGAGAATGAGACGGAGCTGCAGTCGCTGTCCCACGCGTGGGTCGGCGTCACCAGCAGCAGCGCGTGCACCAACACCAACGTGTCCAGCAAGCAGGCCTCGCTGGACGTGCAGCGGACAGGTAAGCATATAGCAGGCGAAAAGCAGCCGTATTGCTTTTAATGTTTTCTTTCTCCTATATTTTTCCCTCTTTCTCTTTTACTGTCTCTATTTATTCATTATGTTTTCCTTTTTTCCATTTCTTCATATATTTTTCTTTATAGCGCTCTTTTTCGTCTTTCGCTTTCCTCTTTCTTCTTGTCTCTATTACTTCTCATTTTTCTTTATCCTTTCTTCCCTTTCTCTCTTCCTTCCTATATTAATTTATGGTTTTTATTTTTTCTGCGTCTTTCTCTTCCTTTTTTATGTCTCTTTTCCCTTTCTCTCTTCCCACTTCCTATTTTATTTCTCTTTCTGAACTCACTCTTCTTATTTTTCTCTCTCCCATTAATTCATCCAAACTCAAGTTAGTCTTTGTGTATTTGTTTCCAGTTCTGTCGAAATTGAGCCGAAAGATCAGCCTTAAAATAGTCAAGTTCCTGGACTGCTTGAAGGACTCGTACTTTGGGACGTTGCAGAGGTAAGAAATAGTCAAATTTGTAAAAAAAAGCATCATCGTCATCATCCTCCTGCCCTTATCCCACTCTAAGTGTGGTCGGCACAACATGTCACAAACATGTTGTCACATGATTCGACTACGTATTTTACAACTGGCCGCTTGCCTGACGTCAACTTACCTTAGTCGCCTTTTAGGACACCTCGGTAAGAAATGAGAGTGGTCTATTCTACTCAGTGTAACGTTTCCCCCCCTCATTCATTCTATACTTCTATAAATCTGTACACTTCTCTATATACTCTATACTTATACGTGGATACCACACGTAGATTGGTAAAAAAATAATAATTTAATAATGTCCAATTAGTTATATTATATATAGCTTTAAGAAAACTCCAGTCCAGTTCTAATAGAATGACCGAATAATTTATAGAATTAGGCGTTACTTTGCGGAGATCCATAATACAAAAGTAATAATAAAATTATTTTGCTATAATCCGCGATACATCGATGTATCGCGGATTATAGCAAAATAATTTTATTATTACTTTTGTAGAATGACCGAATATATCATTAATTTTATATTATTATAAGGATGGTATCCTATAACATAATTTCATTTTAAAAAAACAAAAAACGCATTTTTGTCGGATTCATACGTCTCTAGGATTTGGATATGTATAGATTTATTTTTGTATACACGTTCCTAGGTTGGATATGGATTTGTAAGTAAGAAGCTGTTGTCTCCAGATGCCTTCAATCCTTGGAGTGCTCCTGCCGCCAGGAGTTGGGCGGGAGGCCGGCCAGCGAGGCGATGCGCCAGCTGCTGTCGGTGGCCAGGCAGGTGGACCTCACCCCCTGCGCCTCCTTCTCCACGCTGAGAGGAGTCATCGACTCCTTTCGAAGACTCTTCTATAGGTATATCTTTTCTTCTTCGATAGACGTCTGCATGACATAATTCAAATTCAAATGAGTCTATATTCAAATTGAAATTTTATTTTGATTACTATATTGAAATTGAAATTGAGAAATTGATTGATTGATTTTAAAAATAAATATTATAGTACAAAGGTAATAATAAAATTATTTTGCTATAATCCGCGATACAGTAAATAGAAAATATATATAGTGTTAAATGTATAGTGGACTATACGTATTTTCATACCCGATACGTGCAGGATTCGTAAAAACACATGCACAAACCTCCACCACTTCCACCACAATACACGAGCACTACACAGGTTCACTATCACAAACTCAACAATCGTTTCGACTCGACGACAAAATCGCAAAGCTTTGCGATTTTGCACGTACCGGGTATGAAAATACGGATTATATACACTATACATTTAACACTATATATATTTTCTTACTGTATCGCGGATTAGAGCAAAATAATTTTATTATTACTTTAGTATTATGGATCTCCGCAAAGTTACGCCTAATTCTATAAAATATTACGGTATATTGTATTGAAATTGTTAACAAACTGATTTCAATATCATCCAGTGCGTAGCCGGTCGCAATTTAATTTGAAGCTTTCTTATCATTAACATAGTCCTCAACAGTATAATAAGCTTTATTAATTAATGAGTCTCTTTAATTGCTTTTTTTGAACTTGTGTGTGGTCTTCACGGGATCTCCACACCCCAGTTAGATATGCGGGAATAGGAAATAGTCAAATGTTATTTGCTGCATCTTAGTTATTGTTCAATAGCGGAAGTGGTGTTTGCAATTGAGTAAGATAGTATCGAAGCTACAATAGAATTATTAATCGGCGTTTGTACAAACAAAATCGTATTCGCAAAAATATTCCCACACAAGATATATTTTACGTACTTACTGCTTGTCCTTTTGCTGCAACAGGGCCTGCAACCTTCTAAAAGAATTCTATTTCCAGTTAAAACTTCCTTTGCCTTAACCAATTAATAAGTCGGGCCAAATCTTTAACTCACAACAAGTAAATCTTTAGTCCAACTTCAGTAGCCTTTCCACTAGGTCGGTATTAACGCAAGTGAAACCGCGGGGCGTTGCTAGTTAACATTAGATATACCAGCGATTTAAATATACCTATTTCTACCAAACCAGTCAAAATGACTGGTGCATAAAAAACAGGCTTCTTGTGGTTACTAGTCTATATTTACTCTTAAAATTGACAAAGAAAAGAACAATATTAATTAAGTTCATAAAACGTACTCACTAATTATAGCTACAAAAGTCATAACATCATTTCTGAAAAAAAATGTGTAATATAGTAGGAATTTTGAATTGAAATTGCACGACCAGTATAATTGACTGGTCTGGTAAATCTAGTGTTAAAAATGAAAACAATCAATATTTTTATTAGTCTAAAAGTGCTAATGTTCCGTTGCTCTGGGTCACTGAGATGAAAATGCTACGGTGGATGTGCGGTGTCACGAAAAGTGATCGACTACGCAATGACTACATCCACAGTAGGCTCAGTGTCCGTGACATCAGAGATAAAATGATGCAGGAAGCCCGCCTCCGTTGGTACGGTCATGTAGCACGTAAGCCGCAAAGTTACTTCGGGCAGAGGTGTCTCAGTTCAGTAGTCTCTGGATCCAGATCCCGCGGCCGTCCAAAAAATCATTATCTTCAAATTGTGGATGCCGACATGAGAGCAAACTACACAGGTCGGACGTTGAAGATCGGGCAAAGTGGAGGCAACGTAGTAGGAAAGCGGAAAGTGAAATGGTTTTTGGTGGATTGAATAGACGGATTGGCTTGGAATGTAATATTTTATTATTATAAGTATGAGACGCCGACGACATGATATAAGATATGATATAAGGACCATTGACAACAAGTATATCATTAATGACAATTATGCCACTGACTATATATAACACCCGGGTCTTAGCCGGGATAACAAGTAGACGAAGAAGAAGACTTATGCTACTGTTCTGACGGTCCAGGTTGAGGATGGTGGGCTGTGAGGAGGAGGACGCGTGCTGCGTGCTGAGCCCCGCGTGGAGGCGCCGCGCCGCGCTGCACACCGCCCACCGGCTCACCCCGCAACGGCTGGCTCGGCTCATCTCCATGCAGGTAGCTCAGTATGCATCAGCATGCATAACTGGTGGGTGATCTATTGTGAATTTCACTCTTAAGGTTACCACCTCGTTTTCACGGCTGTGTTTGAAATATTGCGAGTATCTTGTGTCGTGATTTGTGCACCAGCGGGAGACCGGGGTTCGATTCCCGCCTTCTGGGAGACCCGGCCATTCCGGCATCATACATACAAGCGAGTACACACGGCCACGCTAACACACACACATACAATAAATAATACATCGAGGATGCCTCGGCTCCCGATCAAGGACAAACAATATGGCGGCACGGATGACGTCACGTTCTTCAAGGTAAGCTAACGACGGGGAATTGGGCCCGCCTCGATTGGAGGTTAGCACGTGATAGCGTGATGGTACTCACAATCATACA
The DNA here is from genome assembly GCA_947086505.1 of Morpho deidamia. Lineage (NCBI taxonomy): Eukaryota > Metazoa > Arthropoda > Insecta > Lepidoptera > Nymphalidae > Morpho > Morpho deidamia. The sequence goes on from CAMTZC010000008.1 coordinate 19,899,818, forward strand.
AACAGCCCTTGATACGTCGCAATAAGCCGTGGGTGGCCCTCACAGAATCTTAACATGCCTATCCGTTAGCTAATCCTAGACAAACGAGGTGATGGTGGACGTATGCCATCGCGGAAGCCATCATCCCAGGCTGGGTTGAATTTGACCCAAGTTGAAGTGTTTCTCAACCAGTGTCCAAAAGATACAACCCATTAAAAAAAAGTAAAGTAACAGCCTGTTACTATTCCCTTACTGGGTATAGACCTCCTCTCTATTTATTTGGAAAGGAGAAATGGAGGAAAGACCACCCACGCTGCTCCAATGCGGATTGGTAGGTTACATATATCTCCAGAATTCTCCAAAAATGCCTTGTTTCCTAATGTTTGCTATCAACAAAAAGCGTGTGATAAATTTTCATATATCAATTCTCATTGGTCGGGATTCGAACCCCTCGAGAGACGGTCTCACCGGGGCTATTCAACATACCGGAATTTTAAAAATAGGAAACAAAAATTATGGTAACGTTCGGCGAAGTCAGTAGAGCTCTAACGCTTTACCGTCCATGATTCGCAACCTCGGTCACGCCATGGCGACGCTATAAAAACTGTCATATTGTCATTTGCAATAAAGACCCCTGTGTCTTTTAGAGACAGATCAGCTGTTCTGGTTCTGATTACCTTTACTCTGTTTAGCTTCATATTCAAAATTTTCTTCATTAAAATTAGATATATCGAATCGTCGAATTATAATGAAAGATATCAATGGTCCGGAAAATTACTTCATGAAAAAGATCGTTTAAATGGAGGTATCTCTTCAGATCCTGGAGCGGCTTGGAGTGGCGCACGAGCGGTACCAGTCGGCGCTGGCGATCATGGAGGCAGCCTTGGCCAACCGGCTGCATCACACCAAGGACGTCAAGCTGGCCATCAGGAAGAAGTTAGTGGGAATGTCGACAGTTTTTTTCTTGTTCGACCGATCGACGACCACTGCTGGACATAGGTCTCTTCACGGGATCTCCACAACATACGATCTTATGCTGATTGGATCCAGCAGCTCCCGGGACTTTTTTGAGGTCATTTGTCCACCTCGTAGGGTCTGCTGACGCTGCGTTTTTCGATGCAGTAATTCTTACAGCTGAGGTCTCCTGTACTACGTACTATGCGACTATTGCTGCTTCAGATGCGATGTACTATATTGATTTTACTAGATCTCCTTATTTCTGGTTTGATCTCGTAACATATCTCGCTCCATCGCCCGATGAGTGACAGAGATTACTTATGAGGCCCATAGTCATCGACCATGGTCATGTTAGAGATATATCATAGGAAAACAACCAAAAAAAGCGTACTATTTATAAAAAGAAGTAAATTTTACACGTTGTTGATCACTTTTACTCTGTCCAATACTGTTTTCATGCCTAACGTTGCAGATACGCTCCTTCGTTCGCCCGCCTGTGCTTAGAGAGCACGTCGATGTGTGACCTGCTGATGTACGGCACGCCGGAGCTGGGAAGAGAAATTGGTAAGAATACGGACCACTAAGTGCTTCTGTATAAACACAGTGCTAATTAAAAACATTTATCGCCATCTATCGGACTGCAAGAGTTTCATTTCAGATAAGACAGAAAAGTTTAAATTAAGTGTACGAACTATGCTTATACGTAAGGCATATTACGCAATTGAAGATTATTTGAATGATATAAATGCTTGGATTTGAAAATCCTTTCAGCTTCATACAAGACTGCAGTTAAATAAAAATTAAAATGTTTAAAATATTGACCGCCGAGTTTCTTGCTGATTCTTCTCGGTAAGAGCAACATTCCTAACCAGATGTACAGAAAGAAAATGACAAGAAGTGAAATATGGATAATGAAAAAAGGAAGGAAGAAAAAGAAAAATGACGAAACACTATATACATAGATTAATGTTGAAAAATGATGCAATATAGATAATAGTGATTGATTTATAGAAGCAGGCGTTACTTTGCGGAATTCCATATTACAGGCACTACAACAGAACTACCTTGCTATAATGCGCACGGGTTAAGCGAATGCATGCGAAGCTAATGTGTATGAAGCAGGCAAAATTTACGCACCTTATACTGTGCAGGACAAGCCACCACATACACCCCAAGGTTCCTCCACCAGCAACAAAGCACACAAGCAGCACACACAACCATCGTCGTATGGTTGGTCTATCCTCCTGATGATGCTTCGGTCTCGGAGCGAAACAATCGTCAAGATTGTGGTGATGGTTGCGTGTGCTGCTTGTGTGCATTGTTGCTGGTGGATGCGGCTTGGGGTGCATGTGGTGACTTGTCCTACATGTATAAGGTGCGTAAATTGTACCTGCTTTCATACACATTAGCTTGCATGCATTCGCTTAACCCGTGCGGATTATAGCGAGGTAGTTCTGTTATAGTTTCTGTAATATAGAATTCCGCAAAGTAACGCCTGCTATAAATCAATCACTATTATGTTCCGCACAAACGTGCGGGCGGATGAAACAACCTCCGAGACCTGGGCCCGCCGTCTCGGCGTCTCAACCTACATTATGCGGCCGTCAGCGGTATGCGGTCCGGCCTCATGAATAACTGCGTGTATATGTATACGTGTGTGTGTGCGCTTGTATGTACTCGGCCGATTCCCGAACCCGTTGGCTCGCCTCTGCAGTCTTCCACTGACACGTACTGTCTATTTCTCCCGGAGTATACACTTCACCAACGCGGTTAAACAACACAAATAACACGCGGTGTACACACAACCTTCGTAAGGTCACACGTTATCGAATCGTCCCTATATGGGGGAACCGTAACCCCAGCGTCAACTCAAGCCGCGTACGGTCGCGCCTTGTCACGCGTTTCACTGATTAAGAACGCGTCACTAAATACTTATATCAATATCAAAAGTCAATACAGTCGTGGCACTACGAGCGTAACACCCGAATAACACAAAATCTAAAAAACCACACCCAAAAAACGCATAATTACACGTGCGTGCTGTAACTGAATGCCGTATATGGGCACGCGCCGCCTGTACTATCGTAATACCGAGCGTAACTGACTGGCGTACGTGACTTGCTGCAATAGAATGTACAAAGGTCGTTGATCCGGTCGGCCGCGTGACAATTTTTACAAAACAATTATCTATATTGCATCATTTTTCATCATTATATGTATATAGTGTTTCGTTATTTTTCTTTTTCTTCCTTCCTTTTTTCATTATCACCAGTTCAATTGTTGTCATTTTCTTTCTGTTACTCAAAGGTTGGCCGGTAGAGATCCCTTTTAGGGACAAGTCCGCCTTTGTACGTGTGGTTTTTCTTTGTTATCTTTCTATTTTAATGTTTGTACAATAACTAAATAAACAAACAGGCCGCGGGCAGTACGGCGTGGTGTACTTGGCGCGCGGGCCGTGGGGCGGCCGCGCGCCCGCCTGCGTGAAGTCCGTGCTGCCGGCCGACGAGCGCCACTACCGCGAGCTGGCCATGGAGTTCTTCTACGCCAGGTACACGACAGCTTCCTTCCTCTTCTTCCTCTTCTTCTTCTACTTTTGGCTAGCTGTTTTCCGCACTCAGTCCGGTATTCCTATGTCCTCGTAACCGAGCAGCGAGGTGGAACATCGGGAGTGTTCGAGTCGAATAATTAATACTTATTTTATATTTTGTCTTTAAATATTTCTTACTACATCGTAATGTATAGACTGTAATGTCAAACGTCAATAAAGAAAGTGTCTGTGAAACCGAACAATACGCGTATTAATTTTTGCCTGATAAAAACTTTAAATTGATAGTCTGCTCGTGTAAAATAGACCTGGTGCTAGGTAGATCAATAAAGTTTTAGCCGGTAGGAGTCCGGAATGATTGCTTTCACTCCTGCGGAAAGCAGTACCCATGAAGGGTCTCCTCATTTAAAAAAGGCATTAAGTTCAAATTAAAAATATTCTTTGTTCAAGTAAACTTGTAAACAAGTGCTTTTGAATCGTCAACTTTACTGCTGGTTCGGAAAGCTGTTCCTACCGAGAAGAACCAGGAAGAAACTCTGTAGTTGCTCTTATTAAAATATAAATCTTAAAACTAGTTACATTTAGTTATTTCTGTCTTGTACAGGGTAGAAGAACATCTATTAGGTCCTTACATATGAAATTGGTGTTTTCTATGGGAGGAACATAAAGTCGTTTTTTTTTATATGAAATATATTTTATTAATCAAAGTATGTACCATTGCTATGTATGCACTTTTGCCATCTTATAGGTAGTTCATTGATCCCCTTACTAAAAAAACCATTCGGGCGGGAATCAATAAAATCTTAGAAGGCGGTTTGGACTGCTCCATCGGAGTTGTATTTTTTTCCTTGCAAGTAGTTATCCAAATTGCGAAAAAAATGGTAATTTGTTGGAGCAAGGTCCGGAGAGTACGGTGGATGTCTAAGACATTCTAATTGAAGCTCCTCTGATTTGGTAGCCGTCTGTTGTGCAGTGAGTGGTCTAGCGTTGTGCTGAAGCAGCAGTGGCCTAGAGCGATTGACCAGCCTCGGTTGTTTAGCAGCTAGCTTTTCCATCATGGTTTGCAGTTGCTAACAATAGATATCTGCCGTAATCGTCTGGCCAGATTTAAGAAAGCTGTAGTGAACGACACCGGCACTAGTCCACCAAACACTTACAAGCAACTTTTTTTTAGTCAATTTTCGCTTAGGGCAGGATTTGGCTGTTTCGCCAGGGTCCAGCCATTGCGATGAGCGCTTCCGATTATCGTAGAGGATCCACTTTTCATCACAGGTAATGATTCGTTTTAAAATTCCTTCATTATTGTGCCGGTTGAGTAACGTAACGCAGCAGTCGACGCGCGTTTGTCGGTTTGCTTCACTCAATTCATGAGGTACCCACCTTTCAAGCTTTTTCACCTTCCCAATTTGCTTCAAGTGGATTAGAATAGTTTTATCACTAACACCGGAGCCTGCAGCTAACTCGGACGTGGTTTGCGATGGATCCGCTTCCACAATAGCCTTCAATTCTTCATTATCAACTTTGGTCTCCGGCCGTCCACGAGGCTTGTTCTGCAGGTCGAAATTTCCAGAACGAAAACGTTCGAACCAAAAACGCACTGTGTTTTCTTTTGCGACACCGTCACCATACACATAATTAATCCTTCGAGCCGTTTCTGCAGCACTGGTGCCACGGTGGAACTCATACTCGTAAATAACGCGATATTTCATGTTTTCCATTTTGTAAACAGAGTGACACAAAGAAAAAAACAAAAGAAGAAAAAACAAATGAAATAGGGGGTTTGAAACACAAATGCATGAGTAAATAGCTGTATGAATTTGAATTTGGAATTCCTGACCATAAAGGTAATATTTGAGATCAAAGTGGCCAGTACGACAAAACGCCAATTTCATATGTAAGGACCTAATATATCCACACATCCTTATCATCTAAGTAATCTTCAACAGTGTAGTAGGCTTTCTGTATCAGCCTCTTTTTAACAGTGTTTTTAAACTGCTGTAACGGCATGGCCAAAATTATTTCGGAATTCGGAATCCGTTCCTACTTTGTCTATTATATACATCACCTATCGTTTTATAATTCATTATATTTTTATGTACAAAAATCACATTGTTTAAAATATACTGTGAAGCAAATGTAAGAATACCTATTTCCTTAATCTCGCAGGGAATCACGCGGACTTAAATTGTAGATGCAACGTATGGCTCTTTTTTGTAATATGACAAATTCGCGGATTTACCCCAGAGCAATATTCCATAAGACATAATGCTATGGAAGTAAGCAAAATAAACAAGTTTTGCTGTTTCGACATCTGTAAATTGTCTTACCTTTCGAACGGCGTAGGCTGCTGGACTAAGTTTCCCTGCAAGAGTTGTTATGTGTGTGCTCCATTGGAGTTTGAATCCAAGGTCCCTCCCAAAATTACATTTGTGTTTTCTGTTTCCAGTGGTACATTATTTATGGAATTTGCTATTTGCGGTTTTTGCAGCATTGGGTAATGCAAATTCAATACTTTTTGTTTTCTTCGAGTTCAGTACCAATCTTGCGTTTGAGATATAAGAAAACAATGTATTGTGGGATTATTCTTCATTTGTATGTCTAAAAAAAGGAATAGTTTGTATTTGAATAAGATGTGCTACTGACAGGAGTATCCCCGCCCACCCGCGCATCGTCCGCCTGCTGGGCTCGCTGGTGCAGCGCGGTGCGGGGGGCGCGGCGCCGTGCGTGCTGCTCGTGTCCCAGCGGTACAGCCGCGACCTGCACGCAGCCGTGCGGGCCGGCCTCACCTTCCCGCTGCGCCTGCGCATCGCGGGCGACATCGTTGAAGGTGAGTGCGTCAACAGCGTAGCCAGAATTCTATATGTTTTGAATAGAATGACGCGCGCGACGCGACGCGAACGCAAGCTAGGCCGTTTTATGCATTCGTTCACGACCAGAGCGGCCCCCCGCCAGACACGATACAGAGAGGCCGCGCGCGGCTTGGACGCGGCATCTCTTTTATAACGCACGTGTATAATTTCGCGTTTTGGGTGTTATTCTAAGATTTAGTGACGCGTTTAATCAGTGAAGCGTTTGAGAAGACGCGACCGTCCACGGTTTTAGTGCGCGTTGGGTTACTGTTCCCCGATATAGGGACGATTCAATAACGTGTGACCTTACGAAGGTTGTGTGCACACCGGGTGTTATTTAACCGATATAGTGAAGTGTATACTCCGGGAGAAACAGACATTACGTGTCCGTGGAAGACTGCAGAGGCGAGCCAACGTACATACGTACATACAAGCACACACATACACGTACACATATACACGCAGTGACTCATGAGGCCGGACCGCATACAGCTGACGGCCGCATAAGGTAGGTTGAGACGCCGAGACGACGGGCCCAGGTCCCGGAGGTTGTTTCATCCGTCCGCACGTTTGCGCGGAACAATATACTTGGGTCAAAATTGTCTCAGAAAATCAAGACCATTTCTTTTCATTATTTTCGGTATTCAAAATATTAGTTCACGTTTGTAATAAAGATGAGGTACATTATAGAACTCATGCAAGCCTTTTATAGTCAGTCAGTGTCCCAACGTTACAATTTTCAGTGTAAGGGGGCAGCTGTCCCACCCGTACCACTGCCCGTACGTCACTACGCCCATGGTTTGCGTGACAATCGAATGCGTGCGTGTCGATTGCAGGCAAGTGTGCGTACGTGTCATTTAAATACAAAAATGCGTGCTGTTACAACCCTACACAACATGGGCATATATTGCTGATTTATTGTTTCCCACTTGTGGGTCGACATAAAGTGTCGAACAGCAATATAGGCCCATAAAATCCATACATTTTTCCAAATTATATACGTAACGACTAATTGCGAATGCGTACGCGACGACTGAGTGTAAGCGCTCGAGCTTGCGTATTAGTATAAGGAACAGGTTCGGAAACTTTAAAAAAAGGGTTGAGATTAATACAAATATTGATTGAAATTAAGGATTTACTATATAAATTTAATAATAAATAATAATATGGGCTACGGCAGGGGATCGAGCTACGGAAAGAACTCTCACCAGTATATTTATCTAAACTCCAACCTTTCATACGAAATGAGAGTGAACTAAGCTCAGCAGTGGGATCGGCAGATGGGTTGATGTCAGGCCTTTGTTTCGCAATCCGCTGGTTACGATCTTAGGTCAAAATCAAATCAAATCAAAATAATCTTTATTCAAATAAACCATTTCAGGTACTTTTGAATCGTCAAGCATCAATATGATTAATGAAGCTACAACTGGTTCGGAATGTTGCTCTTACCGAGAAGAACCAGCAGGAAACTCGGCGGTCAATCTTTTAAATATTTCCAATTATACATTATTAAACCGCTGTCTTGTAAAAAGCTGAAGGGATTCTCAAATCCAGGCTTTCTTATCATCCAAATAATCTTCAATTTTGTACGAAATGTAAAAATATGCTTTACGTATAAGCATATTTTTTACACTTAATTGAAATCTTTCTGTACACTGGTCTAGAATCTGAGGTCTGAGCTTACATCCGAACCCTGGCAGGTATCCGCTACCTGCACTCGCTGGGGCTGGTGCACCGCGACGTAAAGCTGAAGAACGTGCTGCTGGACGAGCGCGGGCGCGCGGCGCTGGCCGACCTGGGCTTCTGCGCGTCCGAGTCGCTCATCTCGGGGTCGGTGGTGGGCACGCCGGTGCACATGGCGCCCGAGCTGCTGGCCGGCCGCTACCAGGCCTCCGTCGACGTGTACGCCTTCGGGATACTGTTCTGGTGACTCATTCGCTAGCCCCACTACGTTGATACGCCGTGCCTACAACGGCTTCACTGATTTACGAAACTTTTCGCGAATTTTCAACATTTTTAACATAAGTTATTGTGAGTTAACCGTGAGAGATAGAGACATGCTATCGCGGACTTTTTGTAGTATTTTATAGATCTACAATTCTCTAACACATTATATATTGCATTATATTGCAATTATCAATAATTGCAATATATCACACGCTTTTCGGTGAAGGAAAACATCGTGAGGAAACCTGCATATCTCTAGAGAATTCTGGGGATATGTGTAACCTACCAATCCGCATTGGAGCAGCGTGGTAGGTCTTAGCTCCAACCCTTCCCTCCAGAAACGGAGAGAGGAGGCCTATTTCCAGCAACGGGATTGTAACAGGCCGCTACTTTACTACTTTTATACTTGGAATATTAAATTTTATTTTCTCACCAGGTACCTGTGTGCCGGGGTCATCAAACTGCCTGCCGCCTTCGAAACATTCCAGAATAAAGAACAGCTGTGGAGTAAAGTTAAGAGAGGTAACACTACCTCTAATAGCAGATATGCATGGAGAGATCGAAATCTCTAATACAATTTTTCAGAGTTGTACACACGAATTTACGATAGAGCAATCGATTCTGGTATTCATAAAACAATTTCTAATACACAATTAAATCTATTTCTATTTGATCGATCAAATTCTAGTAGATAAATCAATATTAAATTCAAATCAAATTAACACTCGATCAATTCTTATGATCGATAAATCAACTTCTGGTAGATCAGTCAATTTTTGGAACATTAATCAATATCCGATAGATCAATTAATTCTGTTAGATTTATCCATTTGTGATAGATTTGTTGCCTTTTGTGTTACAATTCAGAAACGTTAACGAAGAAAATAATCGTTCCCATCCAGGTCTCCGTCCAGAACGTCTGCCCAGTTTTACGGACGAATGCTGGGACATCATGGAGTCATGTTGGGCCTCGGAACCCTCGCAGAGAGCTCTCCTCGGCGACGTACAGACCAAATTAGAAGCAATACTGCAGCAGGCCCTGAAAGATGACCAGGGACCTGTGGCCTATGATCTAAACGCATGCCACTCTGATGATAGTCTTGAAATGACCGGACTGTACAAAGATGGCAGGGGGAATATAAGTTAATATCGACCTTCAAAAATATATTAACCCATAAAAATAAAAAGCATGGTCTGTACAGAGGAAATATGTTAATATCCTCTACATTACTTGGCCTTTAAATTGGATTGGCAAAGTTGGTATGAACCTTGGTCTTAAATTAGATTATAGGGAAAGAAAGGCAGGGAGAGATGTAGTAGAACGAGCTTTCTTTTATCATATCGAAATCCTGTAGGTCGGAAATTCAAATCCAAGCAAGTCCTCTGAGACGTTACATCGTAATGGGCTAACAAGACAAAATAAGTATATATATAAAATTGTATAGAAGGCGCGGTGATAGACATCTGAAGAAGGACAAGTTGTCTAAGAATTAATGTGTTAGAGAAATGAAGATATCTGAAGAAGGACAAGTTGTCTAAGAATTAATGTGTTAGAGAAATGAAGATATCTGAAGAAGGACAAGTTGTCTAAGAATTAATGGGTTAGAGAAATGAAGATATCTGAAGAAGGACAAGTTGTCTAAGAATTAATGGGTTAGAGAAATGAAGATATCTGAAGAAGGACAAGTTGTCTAAGAATTAATGTGTTAGAGAAATGAAGATATCTGAAGAAGGACAAGTTGTCTAAGAATTAATGGGTTAGAGAAATGAAGATATCTGAAGAAGGACAAGTTGTCTAAGAATTAATGTGTTAGAGAAATGAAGATATCTGAAGAAGGACAAGTTTTATAGAAGCAGGCGTTACTTTGCGGAATTCCATATTACAAGTAATATAACAGAAACAACTACTTTGCTATAATCCGCACGGGTTAACCCGTGCGGATTATAGCAAAGTAGTTGTTTCTGTTATATTACTTGTAAGGACAAGTTGTCTAAGAATTAATGTGTTAGAGAAATGAAGATATCTGAAGAAGGACAAGTTGTCTAAGAATTAATGGGTTAGAGAAATGAAGATATCTGAAGAAGGACAAGTTGTCTAAGAATTAATGTGTTAGAGAAATGAAGATATCTGAAGAAGGACAAGTTGTCTAAGAATTAATGTGTTAGAGAAATGAAGATATCTGAAGAAGGACAAGTTGTCTAAAAATTAATGTGTTAGAGAAATGAAGATATCTGAAGAAGGACAAGTTGTCTAAGAATTAATGTGTTAGAGAAATGAAGATATCTGAAGAAGGACAAGTTGTCTAAGAATAAATGTGTTAGAGAAATGAAGATATCTGAAGAAGGACAAGTTGTCTAAGAATTAATGTGTTAGAGAAATGAAGATATCTGAAGAAGGACAAGTTGTCTAAGAATTAATGGGTTAGAGAAATGAAGATATCTGAAGAAGGACAAGTTGTCTAAGAATTAATGTGTTAGAGAAATGAAGATATCTGAAGAAGGAAAAGTTGTCTAAGAATTAATGGGTTAGAGAATGGAAAATATTTCAAGATGAATTGAGTATTATTGATTAAAAGCAACAGCCTACTAGTAAACTGAAGTATAGTAGATAGTAGACCGGAGTTTTACAATAAAAGTACAGATTTGAGATTACTGATAGTAGATCGCTACACAATTGCCAAATTGAGTGATTGAGAATGGAATCCTGAAGACATATTATAAAAAATGCGATATATTCTGTCTTAGTAATAAAATATATAATGTTATAGTCTATTACAATCGCAAAGCTGGATAAATATTTCCTCCCTTCTGGTGTAAATATTTTGGGGCATAAACCCACCACGTTTTACCAGGTTCGAGGGAAAAACATCTGATATCTGTATATTATTTTAGAGATACGTGGATTTCCTCACATTAATGCAGCAGTCCTAGTTCTCCGAACTGGGACTTTGTCCAGCTGTGGGATAGCAGTGGGCAGATACTTTTATTTAGATATAATTGGTGTCGGATTTGATATAAAATACTGTGATTTAATATATATGTTATATTAAATGGTTAGTTTTTAAGTGCGTATATAGTGTCGATTAGTGTAGACCTGTGGTTTAACCTGAACGGGAATCGAACTGACAAATATTAATAATATATTTAAGCTGTTGATAAGTCTAATAACATAAATTCTAATACTGTTTGTATGCAAAAAAAACTTCGAATATTATTCGTTATGACGATTTTTTTCATTGCCCGTTTCTTGTCTAATAAGAAAATAGTTATGTCTATCCATATTGTTTTTTTTGAATTTTGAAAAGTCCATTTTCTTTTGTTTCGAGAAAATTAAAGAAAGAATTCTTCTCAGTGGATGACAGCGTTCGGAACTGTACGTTTATCTTTGTTGAGTACGTGGGAAGCTGAAATATTTAAGTGAAATTCCTGCCATTTCTAAAACTACAACAATAGAGGTTCTATTGTATACTACACACGGTACAATTGTAGGTGCGAGCGAGACAAAAGAAGAAAATCTCAATTTTTAGGTCAAGGTTATGTGTCGTATATTATTTGTAATGGCGTGTCAGGATACGGTCATTGATCTCCAAAACCGTGTTTCTTTCTTAAAGAACGTAAATTTATTCTACCCTACCTCACTGAATTAAGTGATTTTTTATGTGTAGTTTTTGCGGGTATCTTAAATTAAAATTAATGTTGCATGGTTGGTATCACCTGCATAACTTGTCAAGCTGTTATTAACAAATTTTTTAGTCATCATCCTCCTGCCCTTATTCCACTCAAAGTGGGGTCGGCACAACATGTTACAATTATGTTGTCACATGATTTGGTCGCGTATTTTACGACTGGCCGCCTGCCTGACGCCAACTTACCTTAGTCGCCTTTTACGACATCTCTGTAAGAAATGAGGATGGTATATTCTATTCAGCCGGATACCACAGGAATTGATTGCTTGTTCACCACAACGATGTTTCCGCGCTCGCTCGTGCTATCAGCTAACAGCAAATTGGCAGAAATAAAACGGAAACAGTGCCAAAACCCCGAAAACGATTGGATTCATCGTTTTCGGGGTTAATCTACCTAATGGTAAATTTCGGGAGGTGAATTTTGTTTTAAAGTGAATCTAGGATTAACTATCCATTCAAATTAAGCTCGTTGAAAGTTTTAAAAGTATAAATGTTGTATCTCCTGTTTTGGTATTGTGATGAATATATTTATTATTGATCTGATCGTTTTATTTCATTTTTTAACTTGCCATCGTAAATTTTAAACTTTCGCGATTCATACTTATTATTATATAAATAAACGGGTCACAATGCAACAAAATCGAGTTACCTTTATACAAGGTTCGACGTTTCGGCAGAGTTGCATCCGCCTGACTGGAGCCCCGCGGCGTCTTCGTTCCCGAGTACTAGTCATTATTTTCGCCAACTACCCTCATTTGAACTGCACAATCCACGTAAGGTCTCTTACACACCACACTGATATCCGCACGCGATATAGCCTGCAACGATTTCTTTCGCGAGTTGTATTTATTGATTACTGGAACCCAAGTCAGTGCCGTGTGGTATCCGGCTGCATAGAATAGACCACCCTCCTTTCTTACCGAGGTGTCGTAAGAGGCGACTAAGGTAAGTGCCGTGTGGTATCCGGCTGCATAGAATAGACCACCCTCCTTTCTTACCGAGGTGTCATAAGAGGCGACTACGGTAAGTGCCGTGTGGTATCCGGCTGCATAGAATAGACCAACCTCCTTTCTTACCGAGGTGTCGTAAAAGGCGACTAAGGTAAGTGCCGTATGGTATCCGGCTGCATAGAATAGACCACCCTCCTTTCTTACCGAGGTGTCGTAAGAGGCGACTAAGGTAAGTGCCGTGTGGTATCCGGCTGCATAAAATAGACCACCCTCATTCTTACCGAGGTGTCGTAAGAGGCGACTAAGGTAAGTTAACGTCAGGCAGGCGGCCGGTCGTTAAATACGTAGCCAAATCATGTGACAACATGTATGTAACATGTTATGCCGACCCCATTTAGAGTGGGATAAGGGCAGGAAAATGATGAAATGATGATCACTGGATCCCAAGTCGTCGGCAATCTGAAACCCTCTTCTCTGTTGAACGTATAATGCTTTTTGATTTCAACAGCTTCACGCACCACTCTTGCATAATAGTGGGCATCAATTGACAGGACTTTGGGATCATATATCGCTTATGGGCTGCAATGGTGGCACAACTCAATCATGTTTTGCAATAAATTAGGTTTAAAGTTTTCATTACTAAGGAAAATTTTATAACGACGATATTTTTCATTTACTTATTCAATAAATCAAAAGCGATTTTCACAAAAGTCTGCTTATTTAATCTCTTTCAACAACACCTTGTAGTCTTTGAACAACTCTACACGTACTGACAGCGACAATGGTTTTTTTTTAATATTATTGGCGTAACTATTTGAAAGAGGTTTTATTTGGAACATGTAACGAAATACTCGAGTTGGCTCAAACGAACAGCCTTATATTGTGTAATAAGTTCTGCCGATATTGTAGCTGAAAGAAGTGTATTTTAAATAATTTATAGAATTAGGCATTACTTTGCGGAGATCCATAATTCAAAAGTAATAATAAAATTATTTTACTATAATCCGCGATACAGTAAATAGAAAATATAGTGTTAAATGTATAGTGGATTATCCATATTTTCATGCCCGATACGTGCAGGATTCGTAAAAACACATGCACAAACCTCCACCACAGCCACCACAATACACAAATACTACACACGTTCACTATCACAAACTCAACAATCGTTTCGCCCCGCAACCGAAGCATCATCAGGAGATAGACTCCACGACAAAATCGCAAAGCTTTGCGATTTTGTCGAACGAAACGATTGTTGAGTTAGTGATAGTGAACGTGTGTAGTGCTTGTGTATTGTGGTGGAAGTGGTGGAGGATTGTGCATGTGTTTTTACGAATCCTGCACGTATCGAGTATGAAAAATACGGATAGTCCACTATACATTTAACACTATATATATTTTCTATTTACTGTATCGCGGATTATAGCAAAATAATTTAATTATTACTTTTGAAGTGTATTTTAACATAAGTACCTATTAAAGTCACCTTATTAAAACACTGGGTTTGTTGCAAACTGCAGTTATTCTTTATAGCGCCTACAAAACTCGAATGTTTCAGAGACCCACAACTTGATAGAACAAGAAAACAAGGTTTTTTTACATAGATTGCATTGAAATAAGGATTACAATGTATCCGACTCAATTAAGTCTAATTTTGAATTAGGTCAGTTTCACACTAAACATCCGATATGCTTACTTATGTATATTATATGTTAGTATGTATTCTACGTGACCGTTGAGACCATTTCAAGACAGTAATACTATTAAATCAAGCTATATCTGCATAAAGCTATAAAGTGTGACGTCACATTTCCATAATTATTACTTTCAGGCAGTTACATTTAATACGGACATCCAAAAGCAGTCGACCGTCTATAAACGAGTATTATGCTAATTTACCCTCGAGGGTATCGCTAGCTGGAAACGCACCCTAACTCTATAAGATAAGGCTCCTTTTCCCAGTCCCAGTTAGATATAAACAGATCTTAAGTCCCGAGGGACTCGCTTAGGGTGGCCCTTTTGCGTTTTGTCACTCATTTTAATAAATAAATTTGACGGTCGATTTATTTACTTGGTCTGTACTTACTGATAGAAATTTAATGAAATCTAGTCACAAACTTAGGATCATGGACGACTTAACCTATAGTGCAGGGTTTGCAATGCACACGGAGCGTCGTCTTATACCGTCATCCCGATGAAAAATGAATATATATGATTGTATATAATAGTATAAAAGTACAGGTTGTATACAAGTGGGTAGAAGTTGTTTATAATTGAATAAAATGTATATACAATTGTATATAAGTTGCAGACCAAAAATTATCAAATTCTAATTAATTGTATATATACATATATAAATTCTATGTAAGTATATTCAAGTATTTAATCATATACAACTGTATACAATTATACATAATTATATAGAAATATACTTTAAGATTTCTATAATATAATTGTATATTATCAAATACATTTGTAAATATTATATTAAAACTGCACGAAAAAATTATAGATGTGAGATGCTCGAAAAAGTATTTGCATTTATATACAACTTTCAATAAGGTTTGAATAATTTTAAATTAATTGTTGATTGTAACACAGTTTACGTATGTTGCGAGCCTCGCTCGAGACTCGCTCTCCCAGTTTACACCCCCGGCGATGCTTCCGCGTTCGCCCACTCTCTCGGTGACGCTGTAAGAGCTATTAAGGCTAACATAATGCTGTTAGCTGTTAGTGTTCGAAAAAAAAATGACCATTGGAATGACATCGCCTAACAATTGCTTTGGTTCAGAATGCATCCTACTGGAACATTAAGTATAGGCGACAATGAGTTTTTTGATTTTTCCCCTTCCGATTCGACGCGTTACAACTTACAATGCATAATATAATTTAAAGTTAATACAATAAATTGTATTACTCTAAATAGTATTAAAAATTACAGTTATAACATTGCTAATTCTAATGTCAATCTAATAGCAAAGTTATAATAGATTTCGTAAAAGTGAGGTAACGAACTTTAAATAATTATATATCAGATACAATTGGATCGGACCATTTTTTCTATCCAATTTGTATATATTTTTATACAATTATATATAATCTTTTTTCATCGGGATTTTTTTTAGTCTTTCATTTTGTCCCTCGAAAATAGAGCTCAATCTAATAAACGGGGTTTGTGAGTGATCCGTACACTTAAAGTTTCTAGACGTTATATACCAGTAGACACCACAAGTTACATTTATCAAGAGATTTGCATACGTTATGAACGCTTACGAGTGAATCTGAATGCAAATATTATGCTAATTGCGCCCTTTCAGGGACACATTCCGGCGAGGCGTCATTTGTCACGGATTACCCTGTATAAGCTGGACTAGCCAAACTGGGACATAGTGTGACTTACATAGAGTTCGTGGGTTCAAACCCGGCACCGATGAGTTTTTATTACGCATTACATTACAAAATCGTGTAAAGTCCGTTACAGGAATAAATATCAATTATCAACCCCAAACAATTTGAAGACTTGAACCATTAAAGTCCGCATAGTAGATACCATGCCGTCAGCGAAATGTGTAACGCACGTTCAAACATGATTACTGCGTTTGAGCAATTAAGTAGTTTAAATCAAATATCACATTTAGCTAACTGCGTAGACAGACTGTGCGAATATTTGAGCAAAAACTTGGGGATACTATACTGGGCAGTTAAAGCGGACATTCCAGTTTCACTTACGAGGCGACTGAAGGAAAATCGAATCGCCTTGTGCGTACTCTCTAGTCGCTTAGACGTAAATTTCTTGATATACTTATGAGTTATAAGACTTATCTGTTGATTAAAATAGTGTTCGCTCGCCTAGCGGTGAGACCGTGCGACTCTCTAGAGGCGACATAGGTTCAAACCCCGGCCAGGCACCAATGAGTTTTTCTATTAAAACTTATGTATCCAATTGATAATTGCAATTCATCACACGCTTTTCGGTGAAGGAAAACATCGTGAGGATCCCACATATCTGTAGAGAATTCTGGGGATATGTTTAACCTACCAATCCGCATTGGAGCAGCGTGGTAGGTCTTAGCTCCAACCCTTCTCTCCAAAAACGGAGAGAGGAGGCCTTAGCTCAGCAGTGGGCATAGTAGCAGGCCGCTACTTTTATAATAGTGTTAGTGGCAGTGGAATAGGTAACAAATTACTATATTAGGATGAACAAGATTTCATTTGATATAACACAGTCTTACAGCCATTACACATAGAAGCGCTACAACAGGAAGGCATAGCAGGAAAAATACAAGTGGTAGTACTTGAGGTATAGGCACAGTTCAAAAACAGAGTTTGGCATATTACAGACCATAATACAGCAGTTAGAAATTAATAATTTATTGGCCTAAATATGTAATTAATGATAAGAGAAAATTACGGTAACAAATTACTATTTTTTTTTACAGTTTTACTTGTACTTAACTATAGAAAATCACTATCTATCTATGAAGGGTATATCAAACTATGAACGGTAGAGCGGCGCTTCCGCACAGCTCGGACTCCAGGAACAAAGAGAGCGACTCTATCGCCGACGCCGGCTTATATAGAAGCCGATGGATATTTAACTTTACTCCTAACAATAGATTATAATTATTTATTTATATATGTACCATAATTTAAAAAAATACGTAAGAATAACATTGTCAATAAAAAAACAGAATACAACGGCCAACTTATCCCTTTGACAGAGATCTCTACCAGCTAACCTACGAAGTGAGACAATTTACAGTTAAACAGCTATGGTACTAATATCCTAACTTATACACTAATAAATATTTATAATTATATTAATAATATATTGTAAATATAAATCATAAATATATTATATACATGGTAAATAAAATAACAATTATATATACATAAATGTCAACAAATACATTATGGGAGTAAAGATATAATTTTTCTTCAATCTAAGTTTAAAAGCACTGGGAGAAAGGTTAAAAATATAAAGGTTATAAATCCAAAAATGTGTCTGACTGTCTCACTGTTACGCTTTCATGGTTAATTCAATGAATATCAACGAGCCACCGCGTTTGAGCAATCAAGTACAACTCAAATCAAATATTGCATTTAGCCAATTGTATTGAGCGAACATTTGGTGATGCCATACTGAGTAGTTTGACCAAACTTTCTTACATCATAAACGAATCCAAGCAATTTGAGTGAGGAGTATCTAAAAGAGATCTAATTGCACTATAACAGAACTACCTCGCTATAATCCGCACGGGTTAAGCAAATGCATGCAAAGCTAATGTGTATGAAGTAGGAAAAATTTACGAACCTTATACATGCAGGACAAGCCACCACATGCACTTCATGGCTCCTCCACCAGCAACAAAGCACACAAGCAGCACACACACCCACCACCACAACAATCTCGACGATCGTTTCGCCCCGAAACCGAATCATCATCAGGAGGATAGGCTCCACTGGCTCCATAGGCTGTTTGTTTGCTTTGTTGCTGGTGGAGGAGCCTTGGGGTGCGTGTGGTGGCTTGTCCTGCATGTGTAAGGTTCGTAAATTTTGCCTGCTTCATACACATTAGCTTTGCATGCATTCGCTTAACCCGTGCGGATTATAGCAAGGCAGTTCTGTTATAGTACCTGTAATATGGAATTCCGCAAAGTAACGCCTGCTTTCATAAATCAGAGATCTAATTCAAAACGATCCAAAATTACTATCAGTAATGTGTGTTAAAACTACAATGGTAATGGATGGGCGTGGCATATAATGTAAAGAACCTTGGAATCTTATATTATTGAAGTTGTAAACCGATAGTATAAACGTAGCAGATTCCTCTCCTGTTACAGTTTCACGAAGTTTATTAGGAGCCGCTGTAAATATTTTAAAGGTAGGGTTGGTACAACATGTTATAAACACGTGATTCGGCCACGTATTTTACGACCGGCCGCCTGCCTAACCTCAACTTACCTTAGTCGTGTTTTACATTTGGGTATGAAAGAGTGTGGTTTATTTTACTCAACCGGATACCACACAATTGGTCAACTTACTTTAGTCGCCTTTTACTACACCTTGGTAAGAAATGAGGATGATCTATTCTACTCAGCCGGATACCAAATTTTGTGTCCCATATATTTATTATTATTATTGTTAAATTCGCGAAAGCTGTGTGTTCCATCATTATTCTGCCGATATACCAATAGAGTGTAGCCAACTGAAAACAATGATTTACGCCAAACGATTCGACCACAAATGTAAATGATTAAATCCTAAGTATTGTGCGATCAAACGTACAAATATATACACAAATGGTTAATATACATTACAATAATATAATCCGCATGCTTGTATTGACCAGTATTGGCTGAAATACAAATAAAATAGTTTTGTGGCAAATTGCACAGCGTAGTGTAGTGCTTTGAAAACTCGTGAGTGATAAAGAGACTTCTTTTAAACGTCAAAAGTAATAATCAAATTATTTTGCTATAATCCGCGATGCCGTAAATAGAAAATAAATATAGAGTTAAATGTATAGTGGACTATCCGTTTTTTCATACCCGATACATGCAGGATTCGTAAAAACACATGCACAAACCTCAACCACCGCCACCACAATACATAACCACTACACACGATTTTGTCGTGGAGTCTATCTCCTGATGATGTTTCGGTTGGTGATGGAGGTTTGTGCACGTGTTTTTATGAATCCTACAAGTAAGTAACAGCCTGTTACTATGCCCACTGCTGGGCTAAGGCCTCCTCTCTCCGTTATTGGAGACAAGGATCGGAGCTAAGACCTACTTACTACAAGTAACGGGTAATGAAAAACGGATAGTCCACTATACATTTAGCACTATATATATTTTCTATTTACTGCATCGCGGATTATAGCAAAATAGTTTTATTATTACTTTTGTATTATGGATCTCCGCAAAGTAACGCCTAATTCTATAAATTATGCATAAACGTCATTGGTCTGATAACGCCGCTCCACGTTAATGTTTTGTAAACGTGTACTAACTAAAGACAGAACGTCATTGATCATAATATATTAAAACAACGAAATGTTTCCTTTACATTCAATAAAAAGGAAACAATTTTCTTAATATAATCCATTTAATATCTTTCGACAACTCAATGACACTAACAGTGACAATTTTTATATATTATTGACCCACTATATGAAAGGTTTTATTTAACACATGGAACAAAGACTTGAGAGTCTTAGACTCCAAGTGTTAACTTAACGTTAGATACGATTTTGTATCCACATTGTGTAACGATTGCTCTTTTCTACATTTTAAATTTAAGTCAGTCACAAATACAAAGTCTTTTTTACCTCGATACCGCAAAATTTAAAAATTTTCACAAAATTATTTTCACATATTTCCCCGACTCTAAGCTCGGATTACGCGCCGTTTCGTTTTAATTATGAAACCCTTTCGCTGCCCTCCACGATATAATTGCGAGCGGCCCTCAGAGCTACCTGTTTTCTCGTGGGAATAGCACCCGGTCACCTTTTTATGATATCAAATAAATAGGTATATAAGGGGAAGTATAAAAGTTGCGCCCATTATAGAATTAACGAGTAGTAAGATTAAGATGTTCTGGACATGTAATGAAAAGGGATGAAAATCATGTGATTAAACGAGTATTAAATATTAATGTAGATGTGTGACTAGAGGGAGGTCTAAAAGAGATGGTTGTATTGTGTGAGGTATGACATGCATATAACGGGGTTTATTGGATGCTCGCTAGAATTAGGTCCCTGGGGCAGTCGATGCATCTGGTGATCCCGATGCATCGATTAGAGGAGGAAGGGGCCCCGACCCACAGATGGCGCACTCTGGGTTTCTAGGTGGGGATTAGGGAAATGTGTCCAACGGTACCCTATCCCCGCCACCAGCAGCGTGGTGGAGCACTATCTGATTTTTAGTCGGTGAGAGTTCGACATACCCACCGCTCATCCCTGTCGAGCGGTGACGACCCATAATGGGTGTTCCTGAGACAAAAAAGGATTTGACAAATCATAGGAAAGAATTAAAGAGAAAAACATACTGTGCCGACAACATTTAGAGCGGGATAAGGGCATGATAATGATGGTGAATAACTGGATATCATTAGAATACGTAAATGTCACCGCTGTTTACAAGGTTATTATAAATTTACAATACCAAACTCAGTTGAAAATCGGTTGATTTCGAAACAAGAAGACTTCTATTCAAGTCCTGCAGGCCTACCATGAACTCTTATTGCGACTCAATTGAAGAGGTAAAAGAAATTGTTTTGCTTTTTCATACCATGGCGTCTTAAAGACGCACACTTTAAGTCGTTGCCGAATGATCGTTCGGAATTCGTCCTAAAACATGTGAGTAAAAGATATTGAGTTATCTATAGTTCATATAACGTTATCCTTTTCAAACATTACGACCCCAGTGCAATTCACACTTCATGGTACGAAAAGAAAGCGGTTCGCGGTCGTCGTTTCCATCTTCAATTGAGTCGCAATAAGAGTTCATGGTAGGCCTGCAGATGCCTCAAGTCCCATTATTTTTTCCCATTTTATCCAAGTACCATCTTTAATGAGAGAATATTTATTGGGAGCCTTTTATCAACGCATCTAATTTGTATCGCGACATTTTCCTCCTTCGGTCGTTTGCTCACTGCTGAGCATCGTGATGGTCCAGATCCCTTCTATTATGAATAAGCTGATGCCACTTTTCCCGTTTAGCAGCACTGCGTACAGTAACGGTCAGTATGATGTCCAGATGTTCAGAAACCTGGTCCGTCCATCTTTTCGAGCTCCCACCCCTGGTTCTCTTGCCGTCTACCTTCGCAGTGACCATGAGTTCCTCAAGGTCATCGCTGGGTTTTCTAATATATCTTTCCTATCTAGGCATATCTTCCAAAAATATATCGAGAAAAGCTGAGTCATCTAGGTACTTTTTATTAAACGCATATTTGTTTTACAAAATTGATACTTTCCAAATACCTCACAGTGGAGGAGAAAGTCTCGGTCTACTATATCCAGAGTAACGACTGTACCCTATCCCTTGAATCCCAAACATAATTGCGAACAACCCTACAAAGGGTAAATGGAGTAAGTCACGCTCTCACATTTACAGCTATTAATTTCTTTATCCGCCGTTTCGATGGTGTTCTTATTTTTGTTTTCCTCAGTTAACGTATTTTTTAATTTTAATGATTCACTGATTCTGGTTTTTTCAATTTTATTAAACACGTTTCTATATTGTGTATTTTTTCTATATCGTGTATTGTTTCTGTACCTGTTGTACATGTTGGAGTTGTTTTAATCAAGCCTAGATGGCAGCACCAGACGATTATTTCACGCTAATGCTTGTAGTTTTCAATTAAAATAAGCACGGGCTTACCACAACTGTGGTGACAGAGAGTAATGCTGAATGCACCTTTACCGCGCTCGCACGTCAGATGAAATATAACATATCGGATGGAGTATATTCATCGCATTTCATCATATTCATCATATTTCATCCCATTCAACATCCCTTTCATTCGCGCTAGTTAGTGTTGTCATTGTAAAAAATTAGAATTTCAAAATTCATTGTAGAAGCAACGCTAATAAAACAAAGTCCCCCAAAGCTGTTTGTATGTGATCGGTTTTCTCAAAATTTACTCAACGGATATTGGTATGATTTTTACTAAACGATAGTGTAAATCTTGAGAAAGGTTCATGTTAATATAACAATACAATAGAATTTTCGCTGGTACGGCCATGGTGAGGACAAAAAATTATCATGTAATTTTTTACACTAAAGTTACAATGTAAAAGTACAATGGCGCGGCTAAAACTAGTTTTTTGATAATTCTAATCTAACTAATGGTTTGTTGAATACTACAAGTAAATTGCAACGGTAAATACTGGTGTGTGCTAAAGACCTAATCCCGCGGGAATACGGGATCGGATTGAAATTGTTGAACTGTTTGAACGATGCTCGTAATGAGCTTCAACGAAATTGAGTGCCGTTGAAATTTGTACGGGGAAATTTGTATGAAAATTATATTCAGGTTTTTAATAAATAGAAAAACGGTGAATTGAAATGCATTTTGATTTAAATTGAAATGTAAAATATACTTTAAATAATATATAGAAGTAGGCAGCTTTAAAATAAATAATTAAATTAAATAATAATCCGCCTAATCTATACTTATTATGAAACAAAATCCCAAAAATCTTTCTACCTGTATGTGATCGATTTTCACAAATTGTAAAAACGATTTTATGTAAATTGTATTGAGGAGGTTGCGCGGTTATGACAAAAAATTCACCTGAGGGGAACTTTAGTCGCTTGCGTCGCGTAAACCGACAGAGATATAGCAAAATAATGTTCTAGAGAATTATAGATCTATAAAAATACTACAAAAAAGCCACGGCAGTATGTCTCTATCTCCTATAGTTAATTCACAATAACTTCAATTAAATACACTGATTTCTATGCGGATACTATTGATAAATAAAAACCTTAATAAAAGCTTTGATAGCCCAGCTTTGAGACCATGCTACTTTCTCTGAAGGGTCACGTAATCTTTACTCTAGCAGTCCACTTGTATTAATATTCAAGTGGCAGTCCACTTAAGACTATTTAATCGAATACTTAATCCACTAAGAATAAAAAAGAAGCACTATAACAGAACTAACTACTTTGCTATAATCCGCACGGGTTAAGTGAATGCATGCAAAGCCAATGTGTATGAAGCAGGCAAAATCTACGCACCTTATACATGCAGGACCAGCCACCACATGCACCCCAAGGCGCAATTCACCAGCAGCAACGCACACAAAAGTAGCACATTCACCCACCACCACAATCTCGACGATCGTTTCGCCCCGAAACCGAAACATCATCAGGAGGATAGGCTCCACGACAAAAATCGTACTGTAGTACTGCAGTACGATTTTTGCCGAGATTGTGGTGGTGCGTGTGTGTGCTGCTTTTGTGTGCGTTGTTGCTGGTGAATTGCGCCTTGGGGTGCATGTGGTGGCTGGTCCTGCATGTATAAGGTGCGTAGATTTTGCC
Source organism: Morpho deidamia (assembly GCA_947086505.1). NCBI lineage: Eukaryota > Metazoa > Arthropoda > Insecta > Lepidoptera > Nymphalidae > Morpho > Morpho deidamia. The sequence continues at coordinate 19,923,782 of CAMTZC010000008.1, forward strand.
TGCTTCATACACATTGGCTTTGCATGCATTCACTTAACCCGTGCGGATTATAGCAAAGTAGTTAGTTCTGTTATATTGCTTGTAATATGGAATTCCGCAAAGTAACGCCTGCTTCTATAAATCATTTAATAAAAAAGAACACAGATGCGCTGTTTTCATAATTCAATAGGTTGTTGTAGTGAATGTGTGCGGTGCTAGTAGTGTAATGCGGTGGTGTTGGTATATAGTGCATGAAATTTACGAATGTCATGCGTAAAGTATGAATAAGACTAGGAAAATCTAGTTTTACCATTACATCGCTCGCTTAGTATTAAAGTGACCGAATTCAAAACTAGCTGTGATAGCCCAGCGCTGAGACCGTGCGACTCTTTCGAGGGAAACACGAGTTCAAACCCGGGCAGGCACCAATGAGTTTTTCTATTAAAACTAATGTGTCTAATTGGTAATTGCAATTTATCACACGCTTTTCGGCGAAGGAAAACATCGTGAGGGAACCTGCATATCTCCAGAGAATTCTGGAGATATGTGTAACCTACCAATCCGCATTGGAGCAGCGTTGTAGGTCTTAGCTCCAACCCTTCTCTCCAAAAACAGGGATAGCAACAGGCTGTTACTTTACTTATTGCTAGGCTACTTTTTGTCTCAATTGTGTATTTCATGCAAATTAGATCGCAGACAGAAGTTAATTTATTTAATTTATTTAAGTAAACTTGTAAACTTGTTCTTTTATCAACTCTACTGCTGTTTCGGAAAGCTGTTCCTACCGAGGAGAGCACGCAAGACACTCGGCGGTTACTCTTTCGAAAACATAATTCATATAACTAAATACATTTAGTCATTACTGTCTTATACAGGGTCGAAGAGTAGCTATATCCACGTATTCTTATCATATATTTAATCCTAGACAGTATAGTAGGCTTTCTATATCAGCGTTGCTTTAACATTTATTTTTAAACTAATGTAATGGCAAAGCTAAAATAGATTGCGGAATTTATTTATAGAAATTACCTAATTTCGGTTAATGTACGAGATATGAATAATTTATAGAATTAGGCGTTACTTTGCGGAGATCCATAATACTAAAGTAATAATAGAATTATTTTGTCGTCTTTTGGAGTCTATCTCCTGATGATGCTTCGGTTGCGGGCCGAAACGATTGTTGAGTTTGTGATAGTGAACGAGTGTAGTGCTTGTGTATTGTGGTGGTAGTGGTGGAGGTTTGTGCATGTGTTTTTACGAATCCTGCATGTAACGGGTATGAAAAAACGTATAGTCCACTATACATTTAGCAATATATATATTTTCTATTTACTGTATCGCGGATTATAGCAAAATAATTTTATTATTACTTTTGTACGAGATATGACGTATTTTTATTTTTACATTAACGTAATACGTTACGTCAGTTTATATTATAATTATAATTTACACCGTCCCTAATTTCGGTTACGGTGCCGAAGCAAATCTCGTGCGGAAATAATTGTATAGAATTTATGTTTCACTAGATGTTTGCCGCATTTTCGCACGGATTGCAAAGCATATTATCACGTCATTAACACACGAATAATAAATTTTGCACAGTAACTCAGTTCAGCGGTCTACGATGTCCGAAAGATAAGACAGATTATAAAATCTTGAAAAATTTAACCTTTTTTATTTTACTAACTTTTATAGCTTTACTAGATTCAAACCCGCGAATTCATTCGCTTGGACTAAACAGGAATAAACAGCTTCTGTCCCATTCCAACCCTTCCAATATCTCCATCACAAAAATCAGATTGATCCGGGGGGATAAATTGCAGTTCCTATTGCAATGATTCCGCTACTCGAAACATCAACGTTAAATTTCGTTTCTTTCATGGTATTACTGTTAATAAGAAAAAGATATATCATTTGGTACGAAAAACATTTAAACAAATTTATAAAAAAATTGGGATAGCTAAGTTAAAATTATCCAGTAAACAGAAACCAAAATATGATAACTATTCTAAAAAACTCATTCGACGTAAGCCAACAAACAACGTAAACTCTGAAATGGAACCTCTTTTAAATAACAAATTTGACTTGATTTTAAAGAACTCGATTCCAGCCCGTTAATAAACTTTGACATTGAGATTAAAATAAACTTATTATGTTGATAATAGATGGATAATAGTTATGTTGATTTTAATGTAATTCTATTCCTGTTGAATTTACAGGATAACTAACTATGCGTTACCCCGCTGTAAAAGGAATAATTGTTTCATCGATATTGGTTCAGCGGATTGGCTGTGAAAACGTTACAAACAGACGGACAAACAGACAGACTTTCGCATTAGTAAAGATGTCTTATAAAATGCCGTTATAGAGAAATTGCTCGGTTATTGTGAAAATTCAATCAAAAAGATAAAGCAGAAACCGACAAAAGCTTCCGACTCTTGCTTTACTTGGTAAAACAGTACGTAAAACATTTGTGAATTATTGTACACGATTCTATAATAAAATTCCGCAATCAATTCTAGCTTTGCCATTACAGCACTTTAAAATAACGATTCGACGAAAAGCTTGATACAGAAAGCTTATTTTAATTCGGATAATTATTAAATTGACAAAAATAATCGTAATCAACTTCGAGGTTTTACAAGAAGTCAATGACTACATGAGTTATAAAAATTATATCCTGAAAAGTATCAAAAGCACTTGTTTATTGTTTATTTCAATAAAAAATAGACCACCTTCATTTCACACCGAGGTGTAAAAGGCGACTAAGGTAAGTTGACCCACCGTGTGGTATCCGGCTGACTAGAATAGATCACCCTCTTTCCTACCGAGGGGTTGTAAAATACGACTAAGGTAAGTTGTGAGGCAGGCGGCCGGTAATAAAATACGTAGTCGATGTGACAATATGTTTATAGCATATTGTGCCGGCCCCACTTAGAGTGGGATAAGGGCAGGAAGATGATAAGTAAAAAAAGTAGCGGCCTGTTAATATCCCACTGCTGGGAATAGGCCTCCTCTCTCCGTTTCTGGAGAGAAGGGTTGGAGCTAAGACCTACCACGCTGCTCCAATGCGGATTGGTAGGTTACACATATCAACAGAATTCTCTAGTGATATGCAGGTTTCCTCACGATGTTTTCCTTCACCGAAAAGCGTGTGATAAATTGCAATTATGAATTAGACACATGAGTTTTAATAGAAAAACTCATTGGTGCCTGCCCGGGTTTGAACCTATGTTCGTCTCTAGAGAGTCGCACGGTCTCACCATTGGGCTATCACAGGAAGATGATGATTCAATAAAAATATTTTGTATTTGAATCTGAATACACTTAAATCGAAGACGATCATTGAAGTGTGGTGATACTGTGGTACTATAATAAAGCTAAATGTTTGAATTTTTTCAACAAAGCTATGACATTGAGAGAAATTCAGCAAGATCCGTGGCCCTGAGAGGCGCAACATTTACATAATATTCGCGTTTAGATTTACTTGGGTGGCGCCTTTGTGAATATTACACGCGAAGCGCTCGCAGTTTGATCGAAATCTCTGCTTAGATCAGAGACACATACATACTAGAGTAGCAGTACTTTAGATTATAACGAAATATTTAGAATCTTCTAGAATACCCGGGTCACGAATTAAACCGGACTTTGCTTGCAAATAGTAAAAGCTTTCCATATAAGACTTACGTACAGAAAAGTTTAAATTAAGTGTACGAACTATGCTTATACGAAATTTGATGTATATCATAGACATACTAGAGGTCATAAGCTTGTGATTCCCTTTTACAATAAAATTCCGTCAAACCATACTAGACCAGTCTACAGAAAGGGGTAAACTAAGTGTAAGAAATATGCTTATACATAAAGCATATTACACAATTGAAGATTATTTGAATGATAAAAATGCTTGGATTTGAAAATCCTTTCGGCTTCAAACAAGACTGCAGTTAAATAATGTAAATTTAAATGTTTAAAACATTGACCGGCCAATTCCTTGCTGGTTTTTCTCAGTGTAGTTCATTAACTCTAATTGATCCTTAACGATTCAAAAGTGCTTGTAAAGAGCCTACTTGATAAAGATTGTTTTGATTTTATTTGATTTGATGCGTACATATATGACCACGGTTTTGAAAAGCGCGTAGGCGCGTATTATGACCAGACCTAGAGTGTTTCCCTAATTTCATTAGATTTTATTTAAAAGACAGACAGACTTTTGAGAGTTTAATAGTTGGATCAATAGTTGGATGCAGAAGGCAGTATTACTTGAAACGGTAGATATTGTGACGAAGTACCTCACCCTGGAGCCGTATCCACCGGCGGCTCGGGATATCACCCCGCTTTCAGAGGACGACGATTTTTTTACATTTTTAATATTTGTTATCCTTTCACCTCTTCGGGTGACAAAAGGGCTGGCTCCTTCTTCGTACAAAGAATCAGCTTAGCGATTCAACGCGGAAACGCTGCCAGCATTCTTGGGACCATTCCACGTGGGCATGATTTGTATAGTAGTAGCGTGTAAGTAATTTAAGATATGTGTATTTCGTGTATGTCTTGTATATTTTTGTTATAAATAAAATAAATCTTTTTATTTTTTTTTAATTAAAAATATTTAAATTGTTAAAAGTTAATTTTGGGCAAATAAAACCTTTTCCATCTAATATTACTGATTAATATTCTCATTAATGTGGAAGAGTAATTTACTTACTTCTGGGTTATTGACACGTTAAATTCACTCTCAATTTTTACAACATAATAGGTCTCCAAAGTCAGAATCCCTCGCTACGCCCTTAGCGCTGATATTACAAGATTTATCAAAGTCAACCCGACCCTCAGCGACTGTCGTGTGAACACCCTTGGGACCTAACTGATACTGCGGTGGTATTGTTTTAAACCACCCCTAAAGTTTTTAGCAAAACAAAAGTGTCTATACTACTATAAGTCTCGATTCTATAAAAAAATGTTTGCTTTTTAATTTTAAAATTATTTATACAAGTAAATGAAAACAGAATTCGTAACTTACGTTTCTTACGTAAGTTACGAATTCAACGTATCTTACGTTTTTTTCCAAAAACGTAGATTTAGGTAATCTGCGTTTTATGAATGTATTCAAAATTCATAATATTCTTTATTCAAGTAAATTGTAAACAAGTGCTTTTGAATCGTCAAAATCTACCGCTGGCTTGCAAAGCTGTTCCTACCGAGAAGAGCCAGCAAGAAACGCGGTGGTGGCTCTTTTCAAATAAAATTCTTCTAACTAGTTACATTTAGGTAAACTATCTTGTACAGGATAGAGTAGTAGCTGTATCCACGCATTTTTATCATCTATATAATCCTCAATAGTATAGTAGACTTTCTGTATCAGCCTCCCTTTAACAGCGCCTTTAAACTGCTGCAGTGGCTAAGATAAAATCGATTGCGGGATTTTGAATGTATACATTTAAAGCAGAAAACTTTATATTTATTAAATTGTATCATAATAGTTTTTTTAATAAGCTCTACGTTTATGTCGTGGAGTTAATTGTTGAGATTGTTTTAGTGAATGTGTGCTTATGTATTTTTGCGTTATTGGTTTTACGAATTATGTATGTGTTAGGTATGAGAACGGATAGTACACTCTACATTTAGCATTACATATATTTTCGTTTATCGCGATTTATAGCAAAGTAATATTTTCATTACTTTTTTATAGTGGACACCGTAACGTCTTATTCTATAAATTTACCAAACCTTTTTTTAACTCTTAAGATATCAAGGTTTTGTCATTACGTCATCAGCTCCAAAACAAAACGGTCCAAGTAAAATATCTTTAGTTTTTTCCATCTAATTCAATTCCATACTTTTAGCTTTCTTTTCACCTTTTAACGGAATTAAGCCCATTTTTCTCGTTAACGAGGCCCCTTTCAAGACTTTCTCGAGTATTTCGAGTTTGCATTTAATTTAACGAAAAAGTTAACTCATAAGTTCATCGTATTTATTCTTCGGGCAAACTTTTCTCAGTATTATTTGTTTTACATATCACATTCAAGACACAAATTTTGTAATAAAACTAGTATCAAGTAACTGCTCATATAGTCTCGATTCCGTAATATTTTGTTTCTTAATGTGTGTTTTCTATTCCCTAAGAAAAAAACAGGAATGTTACGCATGATTTTGCACGTTAAACCCGTATTAATTCAATTCATTCAAAATTCAAAATATTCTTTATTCAAGTAAACTTTTAAACAAGTGCCTTTGAATCGTCAACATCTACTGATGGTTCGGAAAGCTGTTCCTACCGAGAAGAACCAGCAATAAACTCGGCGGTTGCTATTTTCAAAGAATAATTCTTATTACTAGTTACATATAGCTATTAATGTCTTGTACAGGGTCTCTCCAAATATGTCAAGATTGACCATCTTATTAAGTTCAAATGGCGATATCAATTTCTCAAAGGTAACGCCTATATCATAAATAATATAAAACTTAGAAGTATTATTTTGTTTGAACTACAGCTATTGGATCATGAATCTGCAAATATCAAGACAATTACTTCAATAATCGAGTCAAATCCAATTTACATTAACAAAGATCTCTAATTGCAGATTTGGTTTCCCATAACCGCTGTTCAGTTATTCATAAGATCGAAACAGATTTAATGTAATGTATTACGTAAATAATATAGTCTGCTGCCTTCGGTTTACACAGTTCTATCGTTAATTTGAAATCGCGCGATAAGCTTGATCTCAAACCCGTATTGTGATTTCTCGAACGCACTTCGTTTTTAATCTATTCAAGACAATTTGTAAACAAGTGCTTTTGAATCGTCAACTCTACTGCTGGTTCGGAAGCCAGCAAGAAACTTTAGGATTGCTCTTTTCGTTTATTATTCTTATAACTAGTTACAGTTAATCATTACTGTCTTGTATAAGGTAGAGGAGTATAACCACGCATCTATGTAATCCTCAATAGTATAGTAGTCTTTATGTATAAGCCTCCTTTAAACTGCTGTAAACAAAACTAAATTGATTGCGGAATTTTATTATAGAATTTTATACCCAAACCCACAAACGACTTACGTACTTATGTAAGGTGCAAAGCAGGAGCCGCAAACTTGTCGTCTTATGTTGTCTATTATATACATCACCATTTTTTTATGTAAATTTTTAAATGTTTATCTACAAAAATGTTTTTCCCCTAAGTTACCGAAGAAAAAGGGAACTTTATACTATAATTTGTCTCCGTATATAAGCCTTAATTGTACTAATTTTTAGCAATATTACAACACCAGATTAGTCATGGAAGCGTAAAAAATAGACAGATCGACAAATTTCACATTTATAATATTAGTACGGATATTTTTGAACAAATGCAAGCACGAAGTTTAAATTCACACAAACTTTATCAGTTCTTTTTTAGAAGAAGTTCTTTTTTGTTATTTATCTTTCCATATTATTTAACATTTTCTGTTATTCACAAAGTATAGCAGCTCTACAGTCCCAAAATCCATTCAATTACGGTCAATATTTCATGCCGAGCCACCCGCCCTTCATCCAAGCATTTTTCCCATTTTCATTAGTTGCAGAAACTCAAAATCTAGCGCCTCAATACGTGATTGATGTATGCCACTTTCCTTATCATAATATTCTTTAAAAGTCCACGTTTCATGTCCACAAATCATATTCCTTTCTAATTAGAGACTAGCTAGTGAATAAAGCTGTCCAGCGTGTGATAGCTCAGCGGTGACATCGTGCGACTCCTTTGAGGAAATTACAGGTTCAAACCTCGCGCGCGCTGCATAAGTTTTTCATAAAGTTACACGTTCCACGTATGTATAAAAATGTAACTTTATTCCTCGGATAAGAGGAACTGAAAATTGCAATTTATTGGCGGGACGGGCGAGCGCAGAAGCATCGTCGAGGTTGCGAAATGCAGAGAGTAGAGCGCAGAATTTATTTAAGTCGGGGAACGTCGTCGTCAACGTTCAACATGAACCACGGACAACCAGTGGCTGTCCGCATAAATCGGTTCCGAACGAATACCTCTAGCTAATAAGAATATTTGCCGTTCCCAGTTTTTTCAATTTACGATTAATGTTGGAAATAGTTTTATTACTAACATAGTTTTTACTTTAGTTTAAAAAGAAATGTTGTAAATTGATTTTTGTGTAAAATAGAAATAATACGATAACAATACCTTTCTACCAAACTCATGGTAGTGGTAACGAATCACTCTAATCGTAAGATTTTTGTGACATTAAAACGAGTTTTTTGTAAATAAACGAAGGGATTTACGTAAAAGATGTCTCATTTTCGTCTCGCGACGACAGTGTCAGATTGAGGCCTTTTATTCTAAAACGCGCCGAGTTTCCGTTTTAATTGACTTTTGGGGCTTAGCTTTATGGCGGCTTTTATTTTAAAAGATATTTTGAGTGCGGTTAATGGAAAATACAAGTTTTGAAGTTATGGGGTTCAAGGAGGACATCCGAATTTTGTATTTTTTCTTACTTACCATCAAAAATTCTTCCTCGTGCGAGCCTTTACCTTACTTAGTCACAGTTAGGTGGGCATTAGGCTTACGCGTGAAGGTACTGTTAAATCATCCAAGCTCGTTTGAGAATCTGAGAACCCTGCCGGTGTTTCTCAAGGCTTCTTCTAACCTACTTGTCTAGCAAAAAAAAAATTGCCCAATCTTTTGCCAGCTTCGCGCCATGCAATATGACTTGAGATGGCATTTCTGATATTTAGATATTTGGCTGCCAGTTGCACCTATAAGGAACAGGTGTTTACTAAGGAGGCACTGATCATCGTAAATATAGGCATCCAAAAAGCGTCCTGTATGACCCCGACGATCAAATAACGATCGCCAACACAGAAACACGTAATACACACACACAGCGTCTTCGCCGGCGAAGACGAGGTCCCAGTTTTCTGACGTCGGTCGGTCGTGGCTTCTCGCCACCCTTCCGACGCCGCAATGACTAAGTCATACCATCAGCCCTCCACTACGCGTCGCCCTAAGTCTTGGTCCGGCCTCACAGGAGGCCCTTAGGACGACGTTCCCCGATTTAAGTAGAGTTTCCTACGCGCTATACTCTCTGCATTCCGCAACCTCGGCGATGCTTCTGTGCTCGCCCGTTCCGCCCGGTGACGCTGTAAATGCCATTAGGGCTAACAGCATACAGTCAGTTCGAAAAAAATACTAAGCAGGCAGCTTTCAGTAATGAAATTTACCATTCTTCGCTAGTTCAGTCTGATTATGCGAAGTTGTCAATTGATCAAACGATGTTTCAAGGAAGGGTACGACCTCCCTTGTCACCTGCAGTCAGTTTGGCTTGCCCAGTATATATTTAGCAACATAAACTAGAAACTATAACAGAATTACTTTGCTATAATTCGCGCGGGTTAAGCAAATGCATGCAAAGATAATGTGTATGAAGCAGGCAAAATTCACGTAGCTTACACAAGCAGCAACAATGCACACAAGCAATACACACAACCACCACCAAAATCTCTACGATCGTTTCGTCCCAAAACCGAAGCATCATCAGGAGGATATGCTCCACGACACAATCGTACTGATTGCGCCAAAATTGGGGAGCCTATTACTAACAAAGTCAGATCTCGATTAAATTATATTTATTTTCTTCGATAATACCCTTTTTAAAACGATATAAGAAGATTGAATTATGCCGAAGTTATCTTTTACGCACAAATGATCAGTGGATTCATTTAACGTCGTATCATACAACTGTATATAATTACAATATATGGGATTATATATCACTAGACTTTGCTTGCGGCTTCGCTCGCATGGAATTTGGTTTGCCACAGTAACTAATTAAATTAAATTTATGATTCACAATTTCGGTCATAGTGGCTTGCACATAAAAGGTAGATGTATGCTGTCGCGGAATTTTATTTAGAACTATTCAAGACAAACAATACTATGGTATATCATATTTTTGTATCTCCAATGGTTTAGGCAGCGTACACCGAGACAGCTCTCAGAGGCCAGATTTATTCCGACTTTATTGACATGTATTATATCATCGTATCGTATCATATATAAAATCGTTACAAATTGTAGCATATATGTTATTCCGATGTATTACCTATATAACTGTAAAGTTTCATCCAAATCCGTCTTATAGTTTTTTCGTGAAAGAGTAACAAACATCCATCCATACTCACAAACTTTCGCATTTATAATATTAGTAAGAAAGACTAGAGAAATTACAATTAGAAAAAATATATACCCGGTTCATATGTATTAGAAATTGTATAATATTGCTATCAACTATAATCTGTTTCAGAATTGCAAACAAAACCACACAGTTTTCAATTACGCACAGTAATTCATTAGTGATTGTAAAGTTCAATAGTTGATTAGGATTGGTTCGATGGCAGAGTCTGTTTCCGTTTTATTAAATACAAACGCAGTATAGTGCCTTTTGCCAAAATGATTTTACCACACAGTTACTAAATCTTCCAAGATTTTCACCTAATACATTAAACCGACCTTGGCGTTCAACTCTTGTCTTCTTCTTCTTCTTCTTCATCGTTCCCTCACTGCTGAGGATCGTGACTCCAGTTCACCTCGGCTACCAGCTGCTTCCAAACCTTCCGCTCAGCTGCCTGGTGAAATGCGCAACTGATTGGCACCTTAAGCTGTTCCGTAACCTGGTCTGACCATCTTTTAGGACTACGTCCTCGAGGCCTTTTTCCCTCAATCTTCCCGGTAATCATCAGGCGTTCCAGGTTATCGGTACCTCTGCGTGCAACGTGACCAAAGTATCGAATAACACGTTGCAAGCAGGTGGAAGACAGGCGCTGTGCATTGTCTAGTTTCAATTGCTTTAAAATTGAGACATTGGTGCGGTGGGCTGTCCATGGGATCCTAAGCATACGACGCCAACACCACATTTCAAAGGCGTCAATTCTGTGCCTATCAGCGGCTTTAACTCTTGTACATGCTACGTATATCGTAATAATCTGACCGCGGCCTTGAAAAGCGCGCGCAGCTGTTAACTTGAGCTTGAATGCTTTCCACAAATTCGTCCATATTTTGTATTAAAGGTGAGTGGTTTCTAGCTTGAACATTCAGTCAGTCAAAACTATACCGAAGAAATGAGAATATTACAGGCAAATATGGAATTTCGGATGTTAGCGTACGGGAAGATTATTTCTGATAATTATTTGTATCCTTTTTATTATTATAGTTGTCGCTTTCAATGAGCTCCTGCTCAACCATGTTTTAAAATTCTTTTTTATAGTAATATCCACTGATAGGAGCCGGTGGAGACAAGAAATCCACTCGAGGATAGAATCAAGCCAGGACCACGACCGTCAGCAATGAAGTAACGGCTGGATAGAGAGAGAGAGATAGTAATATACTACATCTTTGACTTTATATTCAATAATTACTATACAAAGATTAACTTTTTTTGTTTGAAGCATTACATTTTCCTTTTGTATCAAATCAATCGTCTCCAAATCAACCTTTCAGACAGACAGATTTTTTTCTATATTGATATCTTAGGTAATTTTTTTTGTATATTTGTGGTAAAGTCCCTGAATACTTAAGAAATCAAAGACAGGCACTATATATCCGCGAAGGGTCATGGAATTCTTTGGTGTGTCCAAAAATGGCCACAATCTCTTGTAAATGGGGCAGCTCTTGATCACCGGTAAGGTGGATGCGAAACGGCCAAGAGGCCGCAGCCCAATCAGATAGTCTGACCAGATCCGCGCCACACTGAACCCTGTACGACGCACTCTTGGTCAAGTTTTACGTGAAAGTCTGCTTCCTAATCGTAGGGATCACGATCTTCAGTAATGGGGAATGCGACGCGACGAGGAGGAGTTCAAATAAATAGTTTTACAAATAAATAGCTCCTAAAAATGCACCACCTTTTAACTAACCAAATCAAATCAAAATAATCTTTATTCAAATAATTAATACTTACATTACAGGTACTTTTGAATCGTCAAGAATTAATATGATTAATGAAGCTACAATTGGTTCGGAATGTTGCTCCTACCGAGAAGAACCAGCGAGAAACTCGGCGGTCAATCTTTTAAATATTTTCAATTATACATTTTTAAACCGCTGTTTTGGATGGAGCTGAAAAGGTTTTCAAATCCAGGCAATTGTGTCATTCAAATAATCTTCAATCATGTAATATGCTTTACGTATAAGCATAATTTTTACACTTAGTTGTACTGTACACTGGTCTAGAATGGATTGAGGAATTTTATTATAGAAGCGAATAGCGAGACCAACAAAATAAGTTGCTTACTCTGCTGAGTCGTGACGCAGGTATCACAAGCTTTTTGTGGCCTCTCGTATGTCTATGATATACATCAAATTTTGTTTTATAAATACCTTTATTTTTCCGTACAAATAACAATACTAGTATTTGTATATAGGTAATATAGGTTATATAACTTTGAAAGATCGTGTCGTCCCTAACAATGCGAGCGGTTTAATATTAGCATATTATGATAGTTTTTCGTCGTTCTATTGAAAACCTTTTCATTTTACGAGGGTTTCGAACAAAACGCTCCTTATCAGTATATAAATGATAGAGCCCAGCGAGCTGCGTTTACATTGCGACAATTTGATGCTAAAAATAATATATACACCCATATTAAAGCACAGATCTAAGAATACATTGATTGAGTAAATTTAACCATAATATGAAACTTTTCAGCTTAGTATTTCAAAGTCAAATTTAAGTAAACTTGTAAACAAGTGCTTTTGAGTAGTAAAATCTTTTGCTGGTTCGAAAAGCTAATCCTACTGAGAAGAGCCAGCAAGAAAGGCGGTTGCTCTTTCCAAATTATAATTCTTATTACTAGTTACATCTAGTCAATAGTATCTTATACAAGGTCGATGAGTATATGAGCTATATTCACGTATTTTTATCATCAATATAATCCTCGGCGATATAGTTTCATTCATTCCTTCGTGTATCAGCCTCCCTTGAACGGTTTTTTTAAATAAATTAAAAAATTAATTAGCTAAATTTATTTAATTGCGGATTTTTATTATAGAATCTTATACCCTTATGCAAGGCGCAAAGCAGGAGCTGAGCTTATGTTGGTTCCAACTTTGTCTTTTATATATATCACCTATTGTTTTATATAATAATTTATTATCCTCCTGCCCTTATCCCACTCTAAGTGGGGTCGGCACAACACGGCAAATATGTTGTCACATGATTTGGCTATGTATTTTACGACCGGCTGCCTGCCTGACGTCAACTTACCTTAGTCTTATTTAACGACCCCTGGGTAATAAAGAGGGTGGTCTACTCAACCTGATACTACACGGTGGGTCAACTTAGCTTAGTCGCCTTTTACGACACCTCGGTAAGAAATGAGGGTGGTCTATTCTACTCAGCCGGACACCATACGGCATTAATTTATATAATAATTATAATTCTTTATATTTTTATGTACAAAAATTAAATTGCTAAAAATTTACTGTGAAGCTAATGTAAGTTTATTTATTTCAAACGCAGTGGCTCAATTAGTCGTGTTGTAAACGGTCTCCTGTAAGTAATTGATTTTCGCCGTTTTGTACAACACCGAATACGGCCGGGGGCGACGGTTATGGTTCTGTGGAAGATTTATGGGTCGGGAGCGAGCTGGATGGGTTTATGGGATTAGTGACTAACTGCCATGGGATTAGTGATTCAGGGGAACAAAGAAGTCTCCTTTACTTATCCTCCAAAGCTTTGCGCTTTGCTACTACTTTGACAAAATAGCAAAGCGATTATATCGTGCAGTCTTTCTGATGATGCTTCGGTTGCGGGGCGAAACGATTGCTAAGATTGTACTAGTGAATGTATGCAGTGCTTAAGTATTGTGGTGCGGTGGTGGAAGTTTGTGTATGTGTTTTTGCAAATCTTGCGTATGTCAGGTATGAAAACGGATAGTCGACTCAACATGTAGCATTATATATATTCTATATACTTAATCGCGGATTATAGGAAAATAATTTTATTATTACTTTTGTATTGTAAATATCTTTTAAATTACAAAGTATTTGTGTTAGTTGCTGTGCGTGCGTGTGTGTGAGTGTGTGTAATTCTATGTATTTAAGATATCATCATCCTATTGCCCTTACCCCATTCTAAGTGGGGTCGGCACAACATGTTATAAACATGTTGATTTTGCGACCAGCCGCCTGTCTGACGTCAACTAACCTTAGTCGCCTTTTACGACACCTCGGTAAGAAATGAGGGTGGTCTATTCTAGATAACGGCATTATGTATTTAAGATGTATATAGTAATTAAATTGCCGTATCTTCATAAATTTTATCTTTAAACAGTGTTATCAACACGTAATATAATAAATAATTTACTTTCGCCACGTTTCCACGGTGTTTGCATTGTAATCAGCCCAGCTAATAAATACAAGATGCGAATTAACAAAACGTTTCAAATATTTACGGAAATTAATCACTTAATTTCATTAGCGCCGTTTGGCTTCTTTAAGTAATCTTCTCACAGTATATAACAAATATTTATAGGAGTAAAATGATAATATTTAATACTAATAACACGCATTTAATCTTATGAAATCAAATCAGTATTTATTCAAGTAAACTTTAAAACAAGTGCTTTTGCATCGTTGACCCTACTGCTGGTTCGGAAAGCTGTTCCTACCGAGAAGAGCCAGCAAGAAACTCGGCGGTTGCCCTTCTCAAAACAATTCCTGTAACTAGTTACATTTATCAACCTTCTTTTAAAAAAACGTACGTAAGTCGTTTGTGGGTTTGGGTATAAGATTCTATAATAAAATTCCGCAATCTACTTTAACTTTACCATTACAGCAGATTAAAATTACTATTAAAAAAAAGCTAATACAGAAAGCGTGGATATAGCTACTCTTCGACCCTGTACAAGACAGTAATAACTACATGTAATTAGTTATAAGAATTATTCTTTGTAAAGAGCAAATGCCGAGTTTCTTGCTGGCTCTTCTCGGTAGAAACAGCTTTCCAAACCAGCAGTAGATGTTGACGATTCAAAAGCACTTGTTTACAAGTTTACTTGAATAAAGAAAATTTTGGATTCCAATTTAAATAGTTTTGTTCAACTGCTGTAATGGTAAAGCTAAAATAAGCATTATTCAAGTAAACTTGTTAATAAATGGTTTTGAATCTAATTACTAATACATTTATAAAACATTTAAAAATACATTTAGTAGTTTTCAGTTTATCGCAATGTGCAATATTTACAAGCTTTAATTATACTTAATCCCATCAATTATAGCTAATCCAGTAAATCAGCAGTGAAACCGCTAAGAGACAGACAGACAAATATTAAGGCAGACTTCGCATTTACAATATTAATAAATGGATAAAATCAAAACACAAATGCAATTTGTTTTGTTCCCAGTAATCAATTTAGAGAAATTGTAATCAGTACTAATGAATAGTGAGGTAATACAAAGTACAAACACTGTAAGAACACCCATTAGTCACCCATATTGAAGCCATGAAGATGGGATTAGAGACGCACCATTTGATGGAACCAACTTTACATACAGTCCTTATCCATTATTGCGCGGTGAGAGATGTGTAAGGAATTATTTGTGTTTCATATCGTTATAAGATTGTTCTGCGTCGTTTCAAATAATGATGGTATGTAATATATTTATAATATGTAAACATCATCATCATTCTCCTGCCTGGGGTCGGCACAACATGTTAAAAACATGTTGTCACACGATTTGGCTGCATATTTTACGACCGGCCGCCTGCCTGACGTCAACTTACCTTAGTCGTACTTAACGACCCCTCGGTAAGAAAGAGGGTGGTCTATTCTACTCAACCGGATACCACACGGCGGGTCGACTTACCTTAGTCGCCTTTTACGACACCTCGGTAAGAAAATGAGGGTGGTATATTCTATTCAGCCGGATACCACACGGCTGATTTATAATATGCAAACAATAATCGTAATTTATTTTGCTATTTTCAGTGACTTATTTCATATAATTGAAAATTTATTAATTACTAACTGTACTTGCAACTTCGCCCGCATGAAAATCAGTGTTTTCTATTATTTTACTTATTTTTCCGTGTGGTATCCGGCTGAGTAGAATAGACCACCCTAATTTTTTACTAAGGTGTCGTAAAAGGCGACTAAGGTAAGTGTCGCGTGTTATCCAGCTGAGTAGAATAGACCATCCTCATTTCTTACCGAGGTGTCGTAAAACGCGACTAAGGTAAGTTTACGTCAGGCAGGCGGCCGGTCGTAAAACACCTAGCCAAATCATATCACAACATGGTTAAAACGTGTTGTGCTGACCCAATTTAGATTGGAATAAGGACAAGAGAATGATGATGATGTACTATTTTACTATATACATATACTACTTTTATGTTGAAAATTTTAATTTGGGAAAAAAATTGTTTAACAAGGGCGAAGGTCAGCAACTAGTCGATTAAAATTATTAATCGATTTTTACATTCGTAACCCCGGACAGGTCAGCCGGTATTAAATAAATGATATACAGCATTAAATACACCAGCTCTTACATAAACGTTGTTCAAACGATGAAATATCGCCTCTCGATGAGTATCCCTCAAATCGCAAAACAACAGTCATCAATAACTGTATTCCCATCAAATAAATATTCCCCTCAAACGGATATTATTTCTAATAACTTCGGGGTTTTTATCGAAACGTTTTACTCGAACACTTTTTATTAGCTTTTCACTTCACAATCTTTGGAATCGATTTAGTTAACAGATTCTTGGTTTGTTTATTGTTGAGCTAGCTTTTGTTGGCGACTTCTTTTGCCGATATAACGCCAATGGCACTTTCCATTATCAAGCATTGCCCTAATAAATGATTATCGATAAAGCAATTGGGAAAGTATGGTAATTAGGGATAAAAATCATGTGAACTAACGAGTGTTTAATATGAATACAATAAAATTTCGCAATCCATACTAGACCAGTCTACAGAAAGGTGTAAATTAAGTGTAAGAGATATGCTTATACGTAAAGCATATTACAAAATTGAAGACTATTTGGATGATAAAAATGACTGGATTTGAAAATCCTTTCAGCTTCACACAAGACAACGTTTTAATAATGTATATTTGAAAATATTTGAACTCCCTAATACCCTGAAATACTCTCCCTCCGTCTTACGAATTTTCAATTAGGTCACGTGTCCAGACGGGAGTTTAACATTTTTTACCCGAAACAAAAAAGGGCACAATGAGGCTAAAGAAGTTTTCACTTTAAAAATTAGGAAATAGAAAAAAATACACAATTGACAACAACACAGTACATAAATGAGGAAATTTAAACTGACGATAAAATTACGATTTCAATTTGTTCATTGTACTATTAAGCATTTGTGAACTCTTTTTGATCCAATCCTGTTACCCAAAACAATATTCGGAGTTACCCAACTAACAAATGTGTATGTATTGATCGAACAATAGACAATTTGTCAAATCTCTCGCACTTACTTTTACAAACAATCGGCTCGCTCCGAGCATCGATCAGCCACTGAACAACAAAGTCATCAATAACATTTCCATCGCATAAATATTCGTCAACTCTACGAAATTGATATTGCTTTTGATACTTTCAAATTTTTGATTACGATTTTTCGAGGTGGCTTAGTTATAGCATAGCTAAGTATAAATTTATAGCATGTAGCATGAATTATAGCATAGCTAGCTAAGTATTTAAGTGGTCTAATTAAAAAAAAGTTCTTTTGTTGTAATTTAAAATTTTGTGGGTGTTTAAAAACTCTGTTAAAAAGAGGCCGATACAGAGAGTCTACTATATTCGGTCAAAATAAGCTAATGATTTAGCAGAGTTAGCAACTCATTAGTTAGTCTCGGTATTCGCTTCTACAATAAAATTCCGCAATCCATACTAAAGCAGTCTACAGAAAGGTTTAAATGAAATGTATGGGATATGCTAATAAGAAAATTAAAAATATTTGAATGATAAAAACATACAAGACTACGGTTTAATTATGTGAAATTGAAAATGTTTATAAGATTGACCGCCGAGTTTCTTGCTGCTTCTTCTCGGTAAGAGAAACATTCCGAACCAGTTGTAGCTTTTTTAATCATATTGATCTTTGACGATTCAAAAGTGCTCGAAACAGCTTACTTGAATAAAGAATATTTTGATTTGGTTTGATTTTGTTGAGGATTACGTAGATGATAAGAATGCGTGGATAAAGCTTTTCTTCAACCCTGGATAAGACAGTTATGACTAAATGTAAATAGTAATAAGAATTATATTCGGAAAAGAGCTACTGCCGAGTTAATTAAGCACATAAGTTTTAATAGAAAATCTCAATGGTTCAATCTATTCAAATATATAATTCAAAATAAAGCTTAAATATGTAAGACACATTGTAATCTTTGTTTCAATTCCATCTAAGAAATCACGCTACGAACTATGAAAAAGTTAATTTTATTGCTCTTCCACGTTATGTGACTCTTTAATACACAGGAGTTTTGTAGGCGCTACGCAACGCTTTATTGCAAGTTACCGTAAACATATTTTTTGAATTAGGTCACTTTAATAGTAAGGGTGCGATATATCTTTTTATGTACATATATACAATAAGTATATATATTTGTATTAAACCGTATTTTTAGGAAATATGAACTAGAATAGTCACACTAGCGTCTAGTATGACGGCTTGACATTGTATTTTATAATAAGCCTTTGATAGATTTCTCTGTTACATTTTAGTCACAATGAAGTCGAAAGATTAACATAATAATTTCCTTTCCAGTTAAATCTCCCAAAGGTCTTTTAACATCAGGATGTTTGGAAAACTACCACCGGATATTTGTTTTAAAAACTGTGCCACCTCGTCACTACCATTACCATCATGAGATCCTTGCTGGCGAAGAAAATACCTCTACGAAAGGGGTTGATGTAAGATTTATCATGCTCTCAAAGATTTGAACTCAGTTTGTTTACTTTTACCGCTCTGTCGTCACTAATTGCATCATCCTAATTTACTCGAGCAATTATAGAACTTAACTCTTGATAAGTTATTGAGATATAGTTTAAACAAACTCGTTTTAATTAATCAGATTCCTTATTCTAGCTTAGACTCGCCACATTGTTCCAATGCGGTTCGTTAGATTACATGTCCTATAAATTCCTTAGATAAATTTGTTTCCCACAATATTTTGACCAAGGGTGCTTAATAATTTGTTATTAGTTGACGTTAAGTTTATTTATACCTTCATCTTGATGTATTTCTCTATCCAGTTCCGTTGGAGGATCGTGGGTGGCCAGAAGATCTCCATTGAAGACGCGCCTTACCAGGTCATGTATGGTAAATACTGTGGTGGTGCGCTCATCGCTCCAAACTGGGTCATCACTGCAGCCCACTGTAAGTAAGTAACAGTCAAGTGTATTTTACAATTCAACGTAATATTTAAAAGTAATGCCAAGGCGACTTGGTTGTGATTTTTATTATATAATCTTTCCATAATCCGTAATATTTAAACTAATAAAGGATTCATTTTGATCCCGTGGAACAGGTTTGTCCTTTATAGATGTTGAGATTAGGCGTATTGGCATGACGTGTTGGGCTTTAATCATTTACAAACATTTTGGGTAATAGCCCAAAATTTATTAGGACACTGTTTCCAACCTTATGTATTTTAGGACCCTCAGTAGATTCTATGGTTGTCACGGACTTCTAGAGTCATAAAACTTATTGACCTTATACTCTCGTAAATAGAAAACCTACATTTGTACGCAGTCTCTAGGCTCCGACAACTGGGCAGCAGGAATTCCAAAGAATTATCATGCTGAATATAACATTTGACTGTATTAGTGGCTATGCAGGGAAACTTCTTGATGAAGCATGTATATATCTCAGAAATTTCTGTTATACGTGAAGGTAACCTACAAA
The DNA here is from genome assembly GCA_947086505.1 of Morpho deidamia. NCBI lineage: Eukaryota > Metazoa > Arthropoda > Insecta > Lepidoptera > Nymphalidae > Morpho > Morpho deidamia. The sequence continues at coordinate 19,943,677 of CAMTZC010000008.1, forward strand.
TCCGCGTTGGAGCAGGTAAAATCTTCTCTCAAAAAGAAGACAGGACACTTTTGCCCAGCTACTTACCATCACTTTAAGTTTCTATGGTTTGTTCGTAAATGAACAATATATTTTCAGAGAAAAGGAGCCATTTGTTTATGCTCGCTCAACGCTTCGTAGTGAGACGGAGCCCTACACCATCTGCGCCCACTTCACCCATCCTGCTTGGAACACGTCAAAGACTCATTCCCATGATTTTGACTACCAGCTTTTATTATTGGAGAAGCCAATTCCGGTCAGCAGTATCTCAAGACCTATTGCTATCGGAAGCAAAAGTGATATCCAGCCAGGGGTTATGGTGTCTATAAGTGGATGGGGACATCTAGAGTATAAAGTAAGAGATTCGAATACTACTAAGATTAAAATACGCAGAAATGACTAAATGTTAAATGCGGAAAGACAAATTAATAGTAAAATAATAATTGTTAATAAATTAAACATTCTTCTAAGTTAATTTCTTTTTCAGAAGAGCAGAATGCAAGAGCTTCTGAGTCGTGTCTTCGTACCTATAATGTCAACCAGTTTATGCAAGGAGATGCCAGAAGGGAATTATGATAAAATTACTCCGAGAATGTTCTGCGCAGGCTATCTTAATGGGACTAAAGATTCTTGTCAGGTAATATTCTTAAAATTATTAGTTTTATATTTAAGATTGCGTCTATCAAACCTGACTTTGGGAGAAGTTAAACTTTGTTAGGAAGATATATTAATTATGCTTGATTAATTGATCGATGGTACCGTTAGATATCAAAACTTGACATTGAGATGCTCTAGTAAATTCAGGCAACATTCTTCGTATTGTTGCCCTCGAACTTTAGACATTTATAGTTTTAATAATTTTTATTTTATTTTATAAATCGTAAGTCATTTCGTATTCAATTTCTTAATTGAAGGCAATTTTATCGAAATGTTTCATAACTAAAATCTTTATATAAGTAATAATAATGTTGAATTTTTTTATATATTTACAGTAATTTCTATCAGTAATATCATTTATTTTTCATTAATTTTCTTCGTAAATAATTTTCAGACAGTCGTTACAGCAATAATAATCAATAAATTCATCTAAATCATAAAGTCTTAAATAAAAAGTGAGGACTGACTAAAAATACAATATAATCAATTTATCTTTAAAAAACACGTTTACTAAAAATAACAATATGAGAGAATGAATAACTACGTAACAACATTAAGTAACAGAGCTTACTAAGTGAATTAAAGATAGTAAAAAACTGTTTAAAAAAGTGATATATATATGTCTATTATTTATTGTAACTATAATTTCTACTTTTAGGGTGATTCAGGAGGACCAGTGGTGCTCAACGGTAAACTAGTAGGTTTGGTATCTTATGGTGTTGGATGTGCTGCGCCTAGACGCCCTGGCGTCTACTCCAACGTCCCTATGATTAGAGATTGGGTTAGAACAGTAACTGGCCTTCCTCTCTAACAGCATTTACAAGAAGCTAACTTATATGCGTATATTGTGATGTATCTTTAAGTTGTAATATATTTGAAATTGAATAACGTGGTAAGTCTACGTTATTTTAAAGTGAATTTTAAAGTCAATCAAATTATACTGTTTTCAATTTTTTAAGCTGTAACTTTAAAAACATCAGTTATATATAAAAAGAAGAATAGTGGACTAAATATTCACCTTGTGGTAATCAAGAAGAAATCAAAATGTTAAGTTTAGATGTACAGTAAAGCATTAAAATTATTATCATATTATAGGAATAAATTACAATTACCAAAAAGGAATTTTATTCGATACGTCATTTAAAAATTAAAGTATGGATTTTTTTAAATATTTTTTTGGCAATTGTCCAAATCCAAATTATTTGTAGGTTGTATTGACCGGTATTTATAAAAAAATATATTTATTATTAGACATTAAAGTCAAAATTTAAAAAGATACTGCATTATTTGTCAGTTGACCGGGTTGACAGCTGAGTAGGGGGCGACAATTTCCCAATTATCCTATGAAAGAAATCGTAACAAACACGGGACATTTAAATAAAATACAAATATTATCTACATTATGATGATTGAGTAAAATGCGTAAATAGTTATATATAAAGACGATATTAAGACTCCAAATATTAGACCTTGTTTGTTCATCATGCCGATTCTAGTGAAATGAACCGAACACAGAATATAATATGACTTACCAATAATTTCCCCAAACCAATTCCCCTCATACATCACTCTCCATAAGACCCGCTAGCACCTCGCCCGAGGACATCAAACTCTCGGCGTGTTAGCAAAAATCGTTTTTCGACGGACGATATTTCATTCGTATTGTCGAATCACAATCGTGCAGATAAATAAACGTGCAGAGAGAGACGTCAGCCCACTCTCCGCACTCTCTGTAAATAAATCATGGTCACGTCCCCGCATACGAAGTGGTGTTCGCGGCGAAAACGCTCGGAAAACACTCGCGCGGAGACGAGCTGAATGCAGATTGAAGATTGGGTACACACAGGAAGTAGTTGCACTGAAAAACGCCTGTTGTCAGTGTAAATAAAACGCAGGACTGCAGAGCTTGAAAGACCAATTTTAAATGATTTATAGAAGCAGGCGTTACTTTGCGGAATTCCATATTACAGGCACTATAACAAAACTGCCTTGCTATAATCCGCACGGGTTAAGCGAATGCATGCAAAGCTAATGTGTATGAAGCAGGCAAAATCTACGAACCTTATACATGCAGGACAAGCCACCACACGCACCTCAAGGCTCCTCCACCAGCAACAAAGCACACAAGCAGCACACACACCCACCACCACAACAATCTCGACGATCGTTTAGCTCCGAAACCGAAGCATCATCAGGAGGATAGGCTCCACGACAAAATCGCAATGCATTGCGGACCACGATAAATAACAATCTACATAACATAGCAGCAATGTCCTTCGTCAGTGTAATGATGGAATTTAGACTACGTTTAGAATAAATAATGAAAAGTCCTATAGTAAACGCTGTCCATTTTCATATAAAACGCATGCGCTACAAAAAAATTGCAATTTTATCGTGCAGTTTATGTCCTGACGATGCCATGGTTACAGGGCAAAATAGTTATAGAGATGACGGTTTTGAATGCGTGCTGGTGTTGTGTGATGGTCGATAGTGCATGGGTTTCATATAACATTCACACCTTTAGCGTAACTAAGTCATCATTACTTTAGCTTTGCCATTACAAAAGTAATAATACTAATTACTTTTGTATTATGGACCTCCGCAAAGTAACGCTTAATTCTATAAATTATTTTCCATTACAGCTGTTTAAAACAAATATTAAAAGGAGGGTGATATAGAAAGCCTTTACTGTTGAGGTTTACATAGATGTTAAGACTCCGTGGATATAGCTACTCTTCGATCCTATACAAGATAGTAATGACTAAATGTAACTAATTATAAGAATTATGTTTTGAAAAGAGCAAACGCCTATCTTCTTTCTGGTTCCTTTAAGTAGGAACAGCTTTCCGAACCAGCAGTAGATGATGACGATTCAAAATCACTTGTTAACAATTTTATTTGAATGAAGAATATATTGAACTTGAATTTGCGACACCTCGTGTTTCATTATATTATTATAGTAGTACTGTAGTTCCGAATCACATGAGAAATGTTAATACACGGTCCAGTGCAAAATTTCAATACGTGTGCTAACGACGTGTTGGCAAGGACGCGGCAAGGCCTGAATATGTGAATCAAGGGTATGTAATACGAAAAACCAACTTTTGATCTTCGCATTGAGCGGAAAGCGAAATTGAGTTACTTATCTGTAAATAAACATAAACAGTAATATGTATTCATGTGGATATATCTATAAGTTTGCATATTTCCTTCAAGCTTGATAGCGATTTTTGCAAATGGTGCAGTTGATGTTTATTAACAAAACTACTTGCAACCACTATACAGAGTGGTGCCGACCATAGAACATTAGGCTAGATTCACACTATAATGCCGTTCTCGGTTCGATCTCGCTCCATTCCCGGTTCGCTCAAATCCCGCAATGTCTACACTAGTCGTACCGTTCTCGGCTCGGTCTTGATCCATGGTCGACATAGGTCATAAATAGACGATAATTTAAGTAAAATTAAATTTTTTAATAGAAGAATTATCAAAAATAGCTATCATTTTGAATGAAGAAGTTACAAGTAGACGAAATACAAAAGTAATATCCGCGATCCGATTTGTCGCTAATTAAAGCAAAATAATTTTACTATTTTGTATTATGGATCTTTGCAAAGTAACGCCTAATTCTATAAATTATTTAAATAGAAAAAAATTACAACAAAAACAGTAAAGGAAATGGGGGAGGGGGAAATAAAATATGGGTGCATCCCAATTTCCAACCCCAACGAGAAAAGAGAAAGGCGAATATTATACTTTCTATCGCCATTTGGTAAACGACGAAGAAAAGTGTTCACAATAGTGACGAATGGATTGAGGAACATTTGAAATTATTAAACAAATCATCATCATCTTCCTGCCCTTATCCCACTCTAAGTGGGGTCAGAACAACACGTTACAAACATGTATATCACATGATTTGGCTACGTATTTTACAACCGGAAGAAAGAGGGTGGTCTGTTCTACTCAACAGGATTCCACACGGTGGGTCAACTTACGTTACCTTAGTCGCCTTTTACATACGACACCTCGGTAAGAAATGAATGTGGTCTGTTCTACTCAGCCGGATGGTGGATATGCTACCACAAGGCGGGAAATTATTTAAAAAATAATTATAATTATTAAAAATTCGCAATTCGCAATTCGTGAGTCAATTTCTCAAGAGGAAAACTGATCGTTGGTCTGAGGTTAAGTAATAAAATATTATATTCTAAAAAATTTATGATTATAGATTTCCTCATTTATGATTTGATCACCTAGAGATCATAATATGTATGTGGTAGGAAATGTTTTAAGTGCCAGAGATTAATGGAAATTATCCATATGGTATGATGTAAGTTCTCTTTAATAATTCTGTAAAGTAGACAAAAAAAAATTTAATAATTCCACGATTTATTACCAGCCATAATTTTTTATTCAATTTATGTAATATAAATACGATACACTCGCGGCGCGACTGATGAGTGAGGTTGAAACAGAAGCGTGTCTGAACTCTGAACACACATGTACCGACTGTCGGTACATGTCGAGACAGGTCCGATCTTTGTCCAGTCAAATTTCTTTTCGACGAATTTGTGCTGGAGCCATATTGGATCGGGACCAGAGTGATACGATAGTGTGAATACTCTGATTGATTGTTGTTTAAGAATATTCTTTACCGGACCGAGATCGAACCGGGAATGGTATCATCAAAATAACTAGCCAAATCATATAATATCATGTTTAAAACATGTTGTTCCGACCCCACTTAGAGTAGGATAAGGGCAGAAGAATGATGATAAGTTTAATCCTTTCTGAATGTTTAGTTATACCATAAAAAATAGAAATAAATTACTTTCTATTGCCGTCAAAGGTGACCTTAACTTTATAAAAAGTAAAAACCATTCCCCTTAATAAGATTTTTCTTCAAGTAAAATTAATACATCATCTCAGAAGCTCGGCCATCTTTATTAACTGTAAAAGCCTATTAGCATTTTTTAAAAATTCCCCAAGAATTGCGATAAGCTCTTTGGAGGGAATTTCTTAATGTAAACATAGGGTTTCTCTTTTAATTGCGAAGATCTTCAAATTATTTTAGCGAAAGTAAACGGATACTTAAGTTGTGATAGCCCAGCGGTGAGACCGTGTGACTCTCTAGAGACGATCGTGGGTTAAAACCCCGGGCAGGCACCAATGAGTTTTTCTATTCAACCTCATTTGTCTAACTGATAATTGCAATTTATTACACGCTTTTCGATAAAGGAAAACATTTTGAGGAAGCCTGCATATCTCCAGAGAATTCTGGAGTATATGTAAAGCATAGCATATATATAGCGCAAAGTAACGCCTAAATCCCAGTTTTACCTTTCATTTGAAAGGTAAAACTGGGATTTATAAATATTTCCCTAATCGCAGATTATAGCAAAGTCATCACTTGTCAAATGTCATTACTTCTGCATCATACAGGCATAATTTGATGAATACAAGAGTAAGGGATAGGATACCGCCGTGTGGTATCCGATTGAGTAGAATTGACCACCCTCTTTGTTACCGAGGGATCGTAAAATGCGACTAAGCTAAGTTGACGTCAGGCAGGCGGCCGGTAGTAAAAACGTAGCCAAACAACAACAACATGTTGTAACATGTTGTGCGGACCCCACTTAGAGTGGGATAAGGGTGGCATGATAATCAAGAGTAAGGGATAGGTAAGCCTATAAGGTAGGTAGGGGATAGGTATAAGTGAGATGGGAGATCAAACTCTTATACATCATCTTCGTCTAATAAATAACACATAAAAAGGGAGACAGATAGTGGGGGTTTCTCTATATTGTAGTATGTCTCATTTTAGGCTTCCTTCTAGTACAATACAATAACTCTGTGTCGTGACATATTACGAATTGTAGGTAAAATTAACCTTATGAAACAAAATATTACAAGTACTTGCGGGTAGAAAAATAGTAAAATAAAATGTTTATAATAAAGAGGGTAGGAGTCGTAAAAGTACAAAGCGGCGGGCGCCATTTGACACAAACCGAGTACCGCGTTAGTGAACACCGTTGTGTGATCGTGAGAGAATTTAGGTGAGTACTTTGAACTACTATTATCATAAGCAGTGTATGTCAGTTACAGCATCTCACCTTTGGTGTATATCGTAAAATACTGTCTTAGAGAATAGAGAGGTATTCTGCACTGAGGCTTAAAAGAGGGGTCAGATCAGTGTCAGAGAAGAGAGAGAGAGAGAGATATTCCTCACTGGGACTCAAGAGAAGAGTCAGATCAGTGTCCGATTAGAGAGAGATATTCTGCACTGAGGCTCAAGAGAGGAGTCAGATCAGTGATAGAACTGTGAGTGGAAAGGGGTGGCTATAAGGGGAGGTTGGAGGCCACTCCCAGGGTGTTTACCCTGGCTAAGAGAATTACTTAGAGCGCAGAGTACGCTGGGTTTAGCCCAGGTCGCGCTGTACAGGTCATTAGTAAACAAGATAGGATGTGCATAGAGAGTGACGTCACTGCGGTGACGTCATGAACCCCGCAATAAGAGTTTGCTATGAGTTGTCGTTTCGCCCCTTATTGATTACATTGTATATTAGAGAATTTAATTTTCCGTGGCAACACTATGCGTATAGGTCGCTTAGAAACATTACTAATATTGCCTTGTTTACGAGAAAGTTTTCGTAGAATATTTTTATATTGTCTTATTTAAGTCGCAAGGGTTCTCCCGCAGGCCATTACAATGTTTGCCAAAAAGACATATCTTTGGATATTCGTACATTTTATATTACTACGTTATCACATAATTCTACCTAATATCCTCAGGACTTATATAATTACATATTATAAAAATAAACCACGCGCAATATAAGAAAGATGCGATGTACGAGATTAAGTTAGTGTTGTGTATATATTCACTTGTATCGTATTAATCCTACTATCCTACTATATATATATAATATTATAAATGCGAAAGTTTGTGAGTATGGATGGATGTTTGTTACTCTTTCACGAAAAAACTACGGAACGGATTTGAGTGAAACTTTACAGTTATATCGGTTATACATCAGAATAACATATAGGCTACAATATGTAATGATTTTATGTAATTATAGCGATACATATCAATAAAGTCGAAAAAAATCTGGCTTCTGAGAGTTATCTTGGCGTACGCTGCTTAAACTATAGGAGTTACACAAAGATGATGTAGGATAGTATTATTTGTCTTGAATAGTTCTAAATAAAAGTCCGCCACAACATATATCTACCTTTTATATGGAAGCCACTATGACCAAAATTGTGAATGATAAATTTTAATTAAATAAGATCTTTATCAAACTCTTATCAAAATCAATACATTTGTTGCTTTCGGTATTTCATTTAGTAGGAATTTTATTTCAAATGACTCTTCACGAAACATAATGTAACAGAACAAATTCCACGCGAGCGAAGCCGCAGGCAAAAACTAGTATAGGATATACTTTTGGGAATTATTTGTTAGTGCGTGGTTGAGCACAGGCTCAAACACGCACTAACAAATAATTCCCTCTCCTACGAGGGTAGTTTAAGGAGTTTATTTTTTTTTCCTTTATTTAAAAATTTAAACAATTTATTAACGAACGTTAAAAAACCACAGAGGTTTGTGCTTAGTGCTAATGTCGTCTCTATTACATCATAATATATACTACAGTATGTACACAGTTGTATGTATTTTTTATTTACTTTTTTATTTTTAAAGGAAATAGGAATTGACGTCCCGTATATTTTAATAACCGATTGATATGAATTTTAGTCATTTTAATGTTTTAAGAAAGTAATTTATAGACTTAGGCGTTACTTTGCGGAGATCCATAATAGAAAAGTAATAATAAAATTATTTTGCTATAATCCGCGTTACAGTAAATAGAAAATATATATAGTGCTAAATGTATAGTGGACTATCCGTTTTTTCATAACCGTTACGTGCAGGATTCGTAAAAACACATGCATAAAATTGAAAATGTTTAAAAGATCGACCGCCGAGTTTCTTGCCGGTTCTTCTCGGTAAGAACAACATTCCGAACCAGTTGCAGCTTCATTAATCATATTGATCCGTGACGATTTAACACTGCTTGAAAGAGCTTAATTGAATAAAGATTAATTTGATTTATTAGGACGTTTGATAGTCCAGCGGTGAGACGTGCGAATCTCTAGAAACGATCATGGGTTTAAACCGTGGGTAGGCACCAATGAGTTTTTCTATTAAAACTAATTAAAACTTATGTGTCTAATTAATATTTGCAATTTATCACACGCTTTTCGTTAAAGGAAAGGTAAATTAAGAGCTTTATTATTAGTTTTTGTTCTTCTACAGAACTCTCTATTTCTGATTTTATTACGGAGAGATATTTCAGAGCATAATTAGCTTCAAAGTGGAATACATGATCTTGCGTTGAATTTAGCCATACTTTGCACCCATATGCCTTTATTCTCATATCTATGGCTAATTTCGTTCTATAAAAGTCCATGGTGTTATAACTTAATATCACGAACGGGTCTGCGGCGAGGGTCATTATTAAAAACGGAGAAGTTTTTAATTTATCCGCATCCAGACCTCTGGGGAAATTTTCGCTTCGTATTACGGACTTTTATTTATAGATTTATGTCGCAGGTAGAATTAAATTACCGACGTAAATGAATATCACACCATCGTGTGTGAATCCGGCTGAGTGGAATTGACCACCCTCATTTCTTACCGGCGTATCAATATTCATTTCTTTTTATCTTCTGTTCTAGAAGTTTCTCAATATAAAACACTGAAGACTTTAATGCTCCTCTTAATATGGGAGCATTTTCTAATCGTTAAGGCATTACGGCTTACAAAAGTAATAATAAAATTACTTTGTTATAATCCGCGATAGAGTAAATAGAAAATATATATAATGCTAAATGTATAGTGGACTATCCGTTTTTTCCATACCCGTTACATGTAGGATTCGTAAAAACACATGCACAAACCTTCACCACTGCCACCACAATACACAAGCACTACACACGTTCACTATCACAAACTCCGCAACCGAAGCATCATCAGGAGATAGACTCCATGACAAAATCGCAAAGCATTACGGCTTAGCATAACGGATTACTAAATTATGTCAGAAAGTACGAATCCTGAATTATGTTAGAATCTTTTAAATATGACCTTCAAATATGTACATGATTGCTTCAATAAATTAATATTATTTTAAGTATATTATGTATTTCTTCTTTTTGTAAATTATAATTGTTGTAAACGTAAATAAAATCAACTGCATTTATGTTATTATTTCATGCTTTAGCTGACTTAGAAAGTCAGATTCAGTATTTCTAAAAAAAGGCCCGATAAATATTAGGACTTCATAATGACTGCAACATTGTTTGAAAGCAAAAAAGCAATATTTCAAGATTGATGATCGCATTCTTTCTATTCAAGTGCTTTAGCTTTAAGGACTGATGATATATTTAACGTCACTTTATCCTTAAGTACATAATGTTAGGATTTTGACTATAGTTAGCGTTTAAACGTAGAAAATATTAACAAAAATACATCAACGAAATATAAACGTACGGCTATAACATATGGAATAGGCAGAACAAGTCTTGACATGGTTAAGTTAATATTAATTTAGAATTATAGCCAGATTTAATAAGAATATAGATAATTATAAAAAGTTTATAGAATTAGGCGTTACTTTGCGGAGATCCATAATACAAAAGTAATAATAAAATTATTTTGCTATAATCCGCGATACAGTAAATAGAAAATATATATAGTGTTTAATGTATAGTGGACTATCAGTATTTTCATACCCGATACGTGCAGGATTCGTAAAAGCACATGCACAAACCTCCACCACTTCCACCAAAATACACAAGCACTACACAGTTTCACTATCACAAACTCAACAATCGTTTCGCCCCGCAACCGAGGCATCATCAGGAGATAGACTCCACGACAAAATCGCAAAGCGAAGCGTTATGCAAACAAGCATTGTTATATAGTAATCGGTTCATCCCCACCTTTACCTCTGAACACGTGCAACAAGCTTGAACTTAAAACATTTATCTGCTCGTTAATGAGGGTGCCATTGTTATGCTTAATGATTTGTAATTGTTCCAAAATATTCAATTTTAAGCTTTTTTCGCAGGTGTGCAGTATTTCGAAACAATGGTCATTAGGAACTTTATGACCGCTTTCTAACAAATGTTTCGCGAAATGTGAATTTTGTGGCTTATTATTCCTGAAAGCGACCATATGTTCTTTAAAACGGGTTTCAAAATTACGACCAGTCTGACCCACATATGTATCATTGCATTCAGGACATTTTATTTTGTAAATACCACTCTTTTTCGGGCTTTCTAATTTGTCTTTATTATTGCATAATATCTTTTTTAAGCAGTTATTACTTTTAAAACCTAATTTTATATTTGACTTTGTTTTAAATATAGTTGAAATTCGTTCTGACAATGTTCCAAAATAGGTCAAACTGGCTTTGTATTTATTATCTTTGTAATGTGGCACCGCATAGAAGTGTTTTGTCAATTGCAACTTCTGTTTATTTTTTAATATATTTATTAAAAAACACATTACAAAGATAATAAATACAAAGCCAGTTTGACCTATTTTGGAACATTGTCAGAACGAATTTCAACTATATTTAAAACAAAGTCAAATATAAAATTAGGTTTTAAAAGTAATAACTGCTTAAAAAAGATATTATGCAATAATAAAGACAAATTAGAAAGCCCGAAAAAGAGTGGTATTTACAAAATAAAATGTCCTGAATGCAATGATACATATGTGGGTCAGACTGGTCGTAATTTTGAAACCCGTTTTAAAGAACATATGGTCGCTTTCAGGAATAATAAGCCACAAAATTCACATTTCGCGAAACATTTGTTAGAAAGCGGTCATAAAGTTCCTAATGACCATTGTTTCGAAATACTGCACACCTGCGAAAAAAGCTTAAAATTGAATATTTTGGAACAATTACAAATCATTAAGCATAACAATGGCACCCTCATCAACGAGCAGATAAATGTTTCAAGTTCAAGCTTGTTGCACGTGTTCAGAGGTAAAGGTGGGGATGAACCGATTACTATATAACAATGCTTGTTTGCATAACGCTTCGCTTTGCGATTTTGTCGTGGAGTCTATCTCCTGATGATGCCTCGGTTGCGGGGCGAAACGATTGTTGAGTTTGTGATAGTGAAACTGTGTAGTGCTTGTGTATTTTGGTGGAAGTGGTGGAGGTTTGTGCATGTGCTTTTACGAATCCTGCACGTATCGGGTATGAAAATACTGATAATCCACTATACATTAAACACTATATATATTTTCTATTTACTGTATCGCGGATTATAGCAAAATAATTTTATTATTCCTTTTTAACTGGTAGCGGTTCTTTTAACATCTACATTTTTATATTACCATTACAATGAACTTACATACATGGTTACTACGATTTAAAGAATAATTCATGATTGGAAATGGCATTTAACATTTGTCATTACTAAAATTATTAATTTTAATATCGATCTGGCATCTGAGTAAGATTAAGATAACTATGAAGAAGATGAGTTCATTGAAATATCAATGGTGCCAAAAACTTTCACGAGTTAAGGATGACACTGGTTGATGTTGTAACTTTTTAAAAGTAAATCATTATAAAACATGACAAAATAACTTCGGATTGCTACTGACTCCACGATGTCGTCAAACGTGGTCTGTGTATATTTTTTCATTGTAATTTTGATAGCTGCGTAAACTTGTGTCTACCAAAATTAAGTGCTTAGTATCCTTTTCGTACAATTACTTAATATTTACGCAATTTTTTTCAAATAAAACATTATTATCAAATATGTTAAGTGAAAATCATGTCCCGAAAGCGATCCCTGAAGCAGTCCAATTAAGTTCTAGCTCACAAATTTATTTGAGGCTACAATAATCTCTAGTTATTTGACTGTAAAGTCCGCGCTATGATCCCTTTATTGGACTATTAGGGCTTAGGACAACTTACGTCATTGTTGGTCAATAGTTTGTAATGAATGGTATTTAGAGTTACCGACAATTTAATAGAACTTATTAAACACATTAAATAGATTGTTTTTGTTATTAAAAATAAGTTCTCCTTATTTTTAGCGTTTATCCAGAGTCTGTTTTTCTATCAAAACTTCTTTCACTTACATGTAATCATATAATATAGCACTTTTTCTTTGATAAATTCCAAAATTTTTATATACAGGATTTATAATACATACTACAAATAAAATAAAATATAAATTCTTTATAAAGTCACTCTGTGATAATTTAGTATTATATTTTCCTTCGTTTTCTAGAAAAGTTTTAAAATATCTCTGTGTTTGGGTAGTTAAGGCGGACAGATTAGAATAAATAATATATTGTTAGGAATGAAAGTTGGCAACACCACAATCACGTGGCCGATAGCAAGAAGGAAACGAAAATTGGAGCGAAAATTAGTTATAAAAGACTGAGTCCGCCATATTGAAGTCAGTCTTGTTGTAATATTCGAATCTTACGATTATTAGCTTGCGCTTAAGCGGCTAGACGGTTCTCTTGGAGTTTCGTTGTAAACGAGACTTGTACGATTATTATACGCTCACCCGTTTCTATCGTGTTACAACCTGTCTTTGTTAAACAAGGAGGTGTAATTATTACCGTGTCGTTTTAATGTTGGTTAGATAGATCCGCGAGTACCTAAATAAAGTGTTATTTGTTATTAGAATCTACCCTCATGTTCGATGTTCATTCGATGTTCGGGCAGATCCGTACCTACCTACGTTACGTTCCGTGTTATTAGAATCTAACCTCGAATAGTTAATATTCGTGATAAGAGTAATCACTGAGTCTCTTGGCAGTTCTTCTCAGTGAATGGTAGCGTTCCGAACTGGTGGTAGAATCGTCCTGCCATAATAATTCCATATTATATGAAACTTTACCTGTCAATACTTGTTTGACCTCTTCCATATGTTGTAGCTGTACGTTAGTTGACTATGTGACAAAGCTGAAATATTTAAGTGAAATTCCTGCTATTTCTGATAATATATATTCATTTGTTTTAATGTTTTTGAAATTATTAATAGCAAGCGTGCCATAATAAAATGGTGCAAATACAATGAATAATTTTAGATGCTTTGATGAAAATATCATTTTAAGGGTAATGTAATGTGTTATAGCTGCCTACTAAAAGGAATATTTTTTTGCCATTTTTGTCATCTTGTGAGGAATTGTTATGTTTATCTGAGAAAGTAGATCAACTGTTGCTGTTGATTGGTGAGCTATTGGCTTTAAAACGTTGGTCAAAATTAGGGATTTTAAAATGAGCAAGTCTGGCCTCACACGTTGCGCGGTATAGACATATAAATTCTACTAACTTATAAATACGAAAGTCCGTCTTTCTGTTACGTTTCATAACCACGCTGCTGGATATATGAAAAATTTGCTACAATATTAGCTGATACATCGGGCTAACATATGTGATATAAAAGTTAAGGATGTTCATTCAATATGGAAAATACAGTATAGTACATAATGGAGGGCAAGTCTAAAATCGACGTATTCGATCGTTACCAATAGTATTTCATATATTTTAGCATAGTTTATTAATTATTTGCGGAAATTAGTTAAAACACATTGTACCTAGCGGCTGCAAGGTCAATAAATTGTTTAATAAGTCAAACCAATCCAGAATATATTTCGATACGTCCAGATCTGTATCTGGTGTGACGCTCTACTAACGCAATGCGAATATGCAAATCAGGTGACCGGAATACGATTTTCCAGGCAGCAGAATTGCGAGATTATCAGGCGAATGATTACAAACAACGGTGGCTTGATTTTGGGTTAGACTGGCAGAATCGCGATGATATGATTGATAAATACATACCTTGTATATGTTAGAAATAACATTGTTTATAGTTTAAGAATATTATGTCTGTTGCAATGAAGTTTTCTTCACCTTTGCTTAAACAAGCAAACTGAGATATAACCATTGCCAGTGTATGAGAGTGATGCTTCACATAAATAAGAATCTATATTAATTAGTCTCTTTTTTATTCTTTTTTACCCCCTTTTTTCGTCTTTTAAGATAAGATAGCGTCGTTGGATCAACATTTTAATCGAATTTTGCACACAAGCCTTCTGTTATATTTTATTCGTAATTGTCCAGTTTAATTGGTACTTATTCTAATTAATTATTAAAATAAAATATCAAACCTTTTAATAGAAAAATAATCGATTATTTATTAATCGATTTTTCACTCCTTCCGTCCTTACCGTAGACTAACGACGACGAGACCAATATTATCAATCTCCACGTTAAATAATCACACAACGCGCATTATGACAATTTACGACGTGTGACCAATAAACTCGAAGTATAGTTAGCTAATACTTTAGTAAATGTCCAAATTAAGTAACTTAATAATTAATATATTTCCCAAAATTGCTTGCGGTAGTCAATCTAAAGTTTAATTAAGCCAGCACTTTCCGAGCGCTGCGTTATTGCGCGTGCGGACTACGTTATATATACTCGTATTATAAATGCAAAAATCTGCGAGGGCGTGTGTAACTTTGCCGATAGAACCGTGCAAAATTAATCTAAACCTGGAATCAATAGACTATAAAAGTAATAATAAAATTATATGCCTATTTTTTTATTCATTTGAAAAGAGTAGCAAGGACTCATAATTGATTATTAGTTACATAAAATAAACTTCTCTACAAAAACGGAGGGAGGCCTATGCCCAGTGGGATAGTAACAGGCCGTTACTTAACTTTTTAACTTAACATAAAATGAAAAAAACGTAAAATAACGTCAGTTTTAACCTGCACCTATCTATTCTAAAAAGTAGTTAGTTATACGAGTTATGTCTTACATATATGCAGTCCAGTCTCAGCCATGTGTGGTGTGGTGATAGCGAGTATCTTGGCGACCCAAAATAGTTACAACATAATGTTTATCGTGCGTTATCAAGTTTTAGACTCGATGTATTAACGGGGGTTCAAATGGGCCCCTAAATCAAATTTCCAGCGGTCATCAATAGGAGTCGATCATAAAATTAAGCGGACCCGCCGTTACAGTAACTTTAACTGCAATAATATCATTAATCTAAAATCCATAAATAGTAAAAAGCTTTTTGCCAGAAAGTTAACGTAATAATAACAATTTCAATTTACACTGGATAGCATTTATACATTAGTTATTGTTTCTAATATCGCTTTGCTATTTTGTCGTGGAATTTCTCTTGATGATGTTTCCTTTGCGGGGCGAAACGATTGTTGAGTTTGTGATAGTGAACGTGTTATGATTTATAGAATTAGGCGTTACTTTTCGGAGATCCATAATAAAATTATTTTATCGCAAAGGGTTTGCGATTTTGTCGTGGAGTATATATCTTGATGATGCTTCGGTTGCGGATTGAAAAGATTATTGAGAGTGTGAACGTGAACGTGTGTAGTGCTTGTGTATTATGGTGGAAGTGGTGGAGGTTTGTCCATGTGTTTTTACGAATCCTGCATGTATCGGTATGAAAAAACGAATAGTCCACTATACATTTAACACTATATATATTTTCTATTCACTGTATCGCGGATTATAGCAAAATAATTTTATTATTACTTTTGTATTTTTCTATACTAAATGTTTCCGAAACCCTCACCGAATTTGGATGTGGTTTTAATGCTGTTCGCTTGTCGCGTGGCCCGAAGAGCCGCTCGTTTATTAATTGCTGGTTCTTGGACAACGTCGTGATGTGAATTAAAACACTATATTTCCGTTTTACATGCTTTGAGCCTTGTTAGTGTATAACAAGTAGAATAGAGCAAATTTTAATTAGTTCTTTAAGTAAGATCGATCTGTCTTTTATGCTTACATACGCATAAACATTGGAGTAATATTGATTAATTTTGGTGCGATTAAAACTAATATACCTGGCTAAGATAAATGATAAAATTCCAGATATTCCTTCAGGGATAGGTGGATCTTTTGACTACACTTCATCCATACTACATCTATACTTATTATGAAATAAAGTCCCCAAAGCTGTCTGTCTGTATACAATCGATTTTCTCAAAATCTACTCAACGGATTTTAGTACGGTTTTTACTAAAAGGTGGTGTAATTGAGGAATTGCACTACCTTTTAGTAAAAACCAAAAGGTTTAGGTTAATAGCACATAACCGTTTTATGTAAATTGAGTTGAAGAGGTCGTTTTACAACAATTTTTAGTGAGGCTAGTAACAAACCGGTGTCTATTGTAGTTTAGAGGGGGCAGTAGGTATAAAAATCGGTGTAGGGTATCAGAGAACCAGTCTCATGCCGAGACTCGAGCGACTATAACATGCTAAACACTAAATTTCACGCGAGCGAAGCCGCACGTATTTATAGTTCATTATATTTCTCACATCGCAATCAATTTTACCGTCCTCCTAGAAAAGCGAACGAACGTAGCGGATATCGGAACAGACTGCTAAAATAACACTATTTCATTAATTGGGGAAAATAATGATTATTCACCAACTGGTATAAATCAATCAGAAGAGAGTGCTTTAAAATTGCACACAATACAATCATGTTATTTGCCCGGACAAACGGATATCCGGGATGTTTCAATCAGTAAAAACAAAACGAACGTGCAATGATCTTAATGTACCACCTCCCGGGGGGTAAGCCGTTTGTTTTAGGATTCCGCGGGGAAATATTGTAATTCGGGCTCCTTCATACGGAAACGTTCTTACACAAGTTTGCATTGTATCGTGACAAATTGCAATTTGTAAAGAGAGTTTTGAGATTATAATATTACTGGATTGTAGTTTCACACGCGAATCATAGGTTAAGTAAGTTAAAATTACAAAAGTAATAATAAAAATTATTTTGCTATAATCCGCGATACAGTAAACAGAAAATATATATAGTGCTAAAAGTATAGTGGACTACCCATATTTTCATACCCGATACATGCAGGATTCGTAAAAACACGTGCACAAACCTCCACCGCTGCCACCACAATCCGGAAATCCTGCCACCAGATCGAAATCTATACATATTATAAAACAAGGTACCCAAAAGCTGTTTGTATGTAATCGATTTTCTCAAAATCTACTGAACAGAGTTTTGTGCGGTTTTTACTACGAGATATTGAATTTTTGAGGAAGGTTGACATCAATATTTTACGTAAATTGACGGAAATACATGTTTGAGACAGACTGATTTTCACACGGGCACTGGTAGTTATAAATATGAGAGAAAAATCTGCAAATTCACTCCAATCTATACTAAGCGTTATAAAGTAGTCTTCAATTAACGCAACAACAGTAATTTTAAACAATTAAAGCTCCGCGCTGATTACACGGGGTTCAATCCAACGCGGAAACAATTCGGAATACGCTAATGAATTCGCAGATTTCCATCAATTCTGCAAATCCTTCATTTGAGGGGTCGCTGATTGAGGGCGTTTATCGTTTTATTAATTCACTTTTGTTATTTCGATTACGAACCAAAAGTGAACCTTTATAATATAATAGTCTTAAAGAATAATCAAAATAATCTTTTTTCAAATAAGTAGATTTTTCCAAATAGCAGCATCGAAAGGTTTGAAGAAAATGTATTTTCAGTTTTAATTTATTTAAAATTAAAGTTGTAATTAAAACTTAGTCTACTTAAACTATTTTTTCAGTCGAAGCTAAATCTAATAATGATCGATTATCTCCAATTAATCAATGAGGTTTCCACGGCTGATGCGTTCTCACATCAGATTTACCCTTTTTCATTAAAATTCTAGGCTGCGACCGCGAACACAGGATCGCTAACTCAGCAACTTACGTAACTTTCGCCAAGGATCAATAAGTTAAATACCACTGGTTGGGAATGGTGCTCCTACCAAGAAAATCAGCAAGAAACTCAATGGTCAATCTTTGATCAAAATTGCCCCAGCAAGTTAAACAAAATCAAAGTTAATCAAAACCAAAACTTTCAAATATCAAGTAATTTATTTTATTTTATTGTATTGATGTCGATATGTACAAAGTTTGAATTGGTTAAAAGAGTCTGTTACAAACACACAGTATAAAGCGTGCAAAAAGCGGTAAAAAGCCAATAATGCCAGTTTGACGTCATTTAGACCTTCCGAGGCTGTGCTCTAACGTTAATTAGAGGAGAACGTTGCTACCTACATCACTCGCCAAGTTCCTTCGCTGACACCTGTCGATTAAGGCTAGAATATTGAGTTTTCTTTTAAATATATTAATCAAAGTTTTGAGCTTGACTGCCAATTTACTAGTAAGTAAACATATTCTACGCATGCGGCATGCGGGATGGTGATCGCAGTGCTGATCATATTGCACCGATAGCTCTGATTCCCACTATTGGTCAGTAGGACTTTTATTATACATAGAATGCCGCTATTAGTCTGTCAGAGTCTCGTTGATAGCCTGCAGGGTGTGCCGCTTGCAGTGAGAAGGATGACTGGGACGAGTCTTCCGCTTACACAAAGTAAAGATCAAAAAGGTCATAAGCGCTGAATTCAGGCGGAGCGAGATGTTGACGCATGTCTCTCATGCATCGATTAGAGGAGGGAGAGGCCACTTTTCAAAGGGTCTTCAAATCAGATGGCCCCCCGGGGCTTAAAGCCACTGCTGGCATTGAAGGCAATGTGCACAACGTTACCCTATCCCTGTCACTGCCCTGTCATACTTAGTGCGAATCAGATATACCCTCCGTCTTCTCAGTCAAATAGCGGCACCGATCTGGGGTTTTCCTGATAAAAAAAGCATAACCAGATGATGGGATCCTGTGACCGACAATTTCAATATATCACCAAATTTTTAACATCGTGAGGAAATCTGAGTATCTCAAGAAATTACTTGGGATATGTGTCTACGAATCTGAAGAACAACATCTAAGCTATACCCTTTGTAGTAAGAGGATAAAAGATATCGTGGGACGTGAAACGCTCGTCATTTCTTAGTATAGCTCATCATTCTCCGGCCCTTATCTCAGCTTAAAATAGGTTGGCACAACATGTGTTAAACATGTTGTTACAGATTTTGCCCAGTTATTTTACGGAGAGCTCCCTGCCTTTTACGAAACTTCGGTAAGAAATAAGGGGAGTCTATTCTACTCAGCCGGATACTAAAGAGCGTATCATTTCTTAGTGCAATATACCTCGCCTATTGCCTCTTAAGTTTCGCGAAACGCTGAATATCAGTAATTTTAGTTTTTAACGGGTCTCCTCATTCCTGATTTGATCACGTAGTTATCACGATCACGATATTCCAAATATATCGCACTACTCGTCGCTCAGAGACTAAGTATCGAATTCAAATCACAGACCGCACGGACTGTTCGAAGACTGCCTTCAGTCTTTTCAATTAATTTGATATCTTATTAAGATATCAAATAAATACAAGTTGCTGGCATTTAGCCAACTCCTTTGTTTACCAGATACTCGGTATTGAACGGGCGAGAAAATGTTATCTTTAGGGCCATATTTGTACTGATATCATTTCCTTATTTGATATAGCTTCTAAGAATAAAACGGTAAACATTTACTTTAAGCCTTACAAAGGAAACAAAGGTAGTTAGTTATATATGGACTTAGTAATAATATTAATATGAGATCAGTTAAATGAAATTAAATAAAAATAAAATTATGTACAGAGTTTGTGGATTTGGAGTAAAAAATTCGCGACTCGTTCCGAACCTTTTATTTCAGTTTTTATTTCAGTTGTGTAATATGTAAACATATTACACACCTAAAGAGGATTTGTAATATGTTTAAGGGATTGACACATCGCGACTAAAAACCTTAATACTTATATTGATAAGCTATTCCAGCGGCTTCGCTTGCGTAGAAGTCGGTATTTCGAAAAGTTTTTTCCGCATTTAAATTTTAAATATAAAAGTAGTTATTCTGAGTTATAAGAGATAGAGACATGCTATCTCGGACTTTATTCTAGTATTTTCGTAGGTCTACAATTCTTTAGTGTATCTCTGTTGGTTTACGCGGCACATGTGATTAAAGTTCAGCAAGCGAGTTTTTTCACAACCTCGTGACTTCTTCTAAATAATGTCCATAAAACCGTTATGTACTATTAACTTAAACCTTCCGGAAGAGTTGCAAAAACTGTACGAGGATTCGTTCAGTAGATTTTGAGCAATATTGATTATATACAGACAGACAGCTTTTAGGGACTTTGTTTTATAATAAGTATTGATATACATAGATAGATGGCGTTTCTTAACCTCTGCTGCTCTTCCTTTTAAACAGACGGGATGATAAGGGATAAAAAATTTAAGTTGAAGAAGATATAAGCCCTATGTTGAGGACCTTTGACCTTTGTTGAGGACTCAACCTTAAAATGAAATTGAGTGTAATTATGGAACTAACAGTGATATTTATCGAAATCTTATAGTACTTTGAAGTAAATTAGAGAATTTAAGCACAAAAACTTTAAATTGTCATATTGGATTACTTCTGCCCGTATCCCACTTAGAGTGGGATCGACACATGTTTTAAACATATTGTTACATGTTTTGGCTAGTTATTTGTCTGTCTAACGTCAACTCACCTGAGTTGCTTCTTACGACAGCTCGGTAAGAGATGAGGTTGGTTTTTACTCAGCCGGATACCAGATAATATGACGCGAATAAGGCTTATAAAATTTTTTCTCTTAAACAATGGAGAATTTATTAAAGTGGAAAGCCTTATACTTAGAGATTAAAAGGAGGATATGGCGGGTGGTAAATATAAACAGATACACACTTTGTCAGCATCATCCCACTAAGCTCGCTGGCACCTCGCCAGCCACAACACACAGACGTATCGGGAGCTGTTTATTTATTAGATGGGCTCCAACATTACGCCTACATGATATTTGGGTTGATTAAATTTTTCCCGACAACCGATTTGTAAATATCGTTGTTCTTACTAAGAGTATTGAGGTCAGACATATTTATTATTGTCTAGCCTGGCTGTCGATTTTGTTTGCTTAAGCTTCATTATCAGAACTTATAGAAGTATTATTCTCCAGCTTTAAAACATGACGCATATGGTCAGTTATTCAATTTACAAAAATTTTAATTTTGTTAATTCAAAAATATTTCTTTCCATCTATCTGTAAGCCACTAAACCAAATTTCATGAGACTTAATATAATCTAGGCTTACATAACAGAGTAATAAAACCTTGGTTTTCCTTAAGGCACAGGGAAATAACTTTATTTATTTTTGAGGTTTAAATTTTTTAATTACTTGAATGCATTTGGGGGTAGAGCTTGACCTTAATATTTTTCAATATCAAAATCTACCTTTACTACCCTTTTGCTTTATACACGCAGAAAAAATAGCATCTCTACAAACCACCACCACCATAGCACTAATAGAACTGTATACTACCAGAATGTGGTAACTGAATTATCATCAGGAGACAAATCAAAAACCTCTTCTCTAACCTCGTAATATGACGGTAATAAATTTTCGAATGTTGCGCAGTTTTGATCAGCATATAACTCTCTGCAATTAATTAACACTAAAAAATAACCAGAAGACATTCATGTGATGGTAGAAGAGTAAAACTTGTCCAATTTTGAATAGAAAATTAATTGATTGACCAGATAAGCACTAGATAAGCTGGTTTTACAAAATTCCGGCAGCTTTGGTATCAGTCATAGCTATCAGATTATCTCTAGGACCATCACGACATTTTGGCTGTTCGCCAGTTTCCTTCATAGCTTAAGGATTTATATGGTGCATACTACGCTTAGTTATTCGGATAATTAAATATATCCCAGTTTGTCACCTCAATTATAACAGAGAAGGTGCCAGCGATTTTGCAACCAGTGTATTCTGTCCAAATACACTCTGACAATCATCAAATGATCTGACTGTAATCTGTGTTATACTTCCGTTAGTAGCATTTTTGAGATATTTTTTTAAATTTATCTTTTACCCTGTCATCGTTATTCAAACGATGCCTTTCGGTTTCTGTTCTATCAAAACTTCAAAAAAGTTCTGTTTCTATTAAATCCATTCTAAATAAATTTAGAAGAACAATTGGAAAAGGTTCTCCTGAGCAGGGGAATCAATGAATTTTTCAGTAAAGGAAAATGTCATAAGAAAACCTGCATTTCTGTACAAAATATTATGAGATTCGAGATCTTCTAATACTTTTTCTTCTTCGTCAACCGATAGATGTCCATTGGTGTATTTAGGTCTCTTCATTGGATATCCATACCACTTTCATCTTTGACAAAAGTTCTTGTTTGTAAAATGATTATTATAAGGTCATGAATCTCATTTTTTCAATGCATTTGTAATTTTACTTTGGGGATATGTGTAACCTAACAGCGTCACTCGTAGACCTAATTGGATCAGCGTGGTCGTTTTTCAAACTAAACTTCCCAAAACCGAAACAAAGGAGCCTGTGCTTAGCAGTGCCGTCTCTATTTAGGTTATTCTAAGAGGAAGTCCTAACGTTACTATTTAAGCTTTGATTTCTTCTTCTCCAGTCACAAACAATAGTTACTCCCTAAAAATGATCTGTGGAATTGCAAGTGTAAGCTAATCATAAAATAATTTTAAATTTCAAGATTGTTATTAGCAGTTTGATATTCTATAACATAATCGACGAGATCTTGAAGTGTGAAAATTAAGTATAAGTCATCACCTCACAAAATCCTTGTACGTTATGTAAGAGATCTGGCCTTTAATGTCTAAGAAAACATTTAAATAGATACTGGTACATTCGCTGAATTATTTAAATAGATTCTTTACAGACCATATGAGCTGTTGGCTGTTCGCCAGACTATTTGTGGGTGTTTGCCATAGAATATTGGATTGACCGGCGAACGAAGGAAGTCTTGGTGGATTTATTTGTTTCCTATTTCCTTATACGTTTAATATGTCCTGAACGAGGCATGAAAAGTGAGACATATCTTTTATCCTAATAGACATAATGTGTTGACAATACATCATGTCTATGACATACATTGAGATGTTTCGATACATCGAGTTAGGATTAGTGTTAACTTTTTGATTTGTTCCAAATTATATATTATTCCAACAATTATTTTTAAAGTGACCGTCGACTTTCATGCTGGTTTTAAGCAGTAAGAGCAATTTTCCTTTTTTCTGGTAGGCGAAATCTGAGTTAAACTGTTAGCCAATATTTTATATTATTCAGTTCAATATCTGTTTTGAATTTAATTAAAAAATACTTATGATTTAGGGATTATTTTTTATCTTGAATGCTTTGCCTTTGGGTCCCCCAAAAAGAAATTTGATGAATGGAAAAATTAGTGCGATTAAGAGTTTGTGATAAGTAGTAGTTGTAATAGCAAAACATCACGAATTTAAACTACCCAAAAGTGGGCGTTTTTTAATAATGTAGGGGTAAAGGTTGTGTTTCGAGGGGGTCGCGAGTTCAAACACCGGACAGGCACCGATGAGTTTTGTTTGTTAAAAATCTATGTGTGTAATTGATAATCGCAATAGCACACTCTTTTCGGTGAAGAAAAAATCGTGAGGAAACCTGAATATCTCTAGAGAATTCTAGGGATATGTGTAACCTACGAGATTCTGTGATTCTGAGAATAACTCATATAAAAGTAACTTAAACCCCCCCTCCCCCTGTTGAAAGTCAGGAATTGTGTATTTTCATTAATTCAATCCACTCACTTGATACAACCCAGAAGGTCCCGTGATGGCCGAACTGTCTGCGCCATTGGCCGCCTGCCAGACGCCCTGAGGGTATTTGATGGCAAATATTGGATTGACCGGCGAGCACAGGAAGCCTTGGCTGAATTATTTGTGTACTATTTCCTTATACGTTTAATGGGGTTTGAATGGGGCATAAAAAGCCAGGACGTTTATATGCCTTCATTCAAATAGACGAAATAAATGTAATGTAAATCTATGGCTATGTTTTGGTGAAAATGCCAAGTTTGGTTTGTTTATTTATTATTTGTATATCGTTAATGTAATTTTAAATACATCGATTGTTTAAATACATTATGTAAATTATCATCAAGAGCTTTCTTGAGATATTTTGAATTTTAAATAGGTAAAGAGAATTGTATTATTCAGATTAATTTCTTTTTACTATAATGTGGCAGTAAAAAAAAGTAAAGTAGCGGCCTATTACAATCCCACTGCTGGGAATAGGCCTCCTCTCTCCGTTTCTGGAGAGAAGGGTTGGAGCTAAGACCTACCACGCTGCTCCAATGCGGATTGGTAGGTTACACATATCTCCAGAATTCTCTAGAGATATGCAGGTTTCCTCACGATGTTTTCCTTCACCGAAAAGCGTGTGATAAATTGCAATTATCAATTAGACACATGAGTTTTAATAGAAAAATTCATTGGTGCCTGCCTGGGTTTGAATTCGTGTTCCCCTCGAAAGGGTTGCACGGTCTCACCGCTTGGCTATCGCAGCTCAGGCAGTAACTAAACGAGATTTCTTCTTCTTCTTCTTTATTTCCTTAACAAGTCGTTGGTTTTATTCGGTTTAAGACTAAACAATATTCAAGGAAAAAGCTTGCTAAATTTAACAAATAACTATAACATGTTTCGAATTTTATGCAACTGATTAAGTACTGTAAGGAAAGCAAGTTTTAAAAAACTAGCAAATTTCGTTTACTCAGTTTTGAAGTGTTCAGTTTTAATTAAGCGATATTTTTTGCACTAAGCCATGTTTTTTGCAGTTAGCAATCAGTCTAGTTCATTCCAGAAGCCGAGAACCCTGTGATTTATTTTATTTATTTATTTATTTACCATAAAAAAACCCCAGAAAAACATTATTAACAAAAAAAGTGTACAAAGGTTAAATTATCTTTTTGACAGTGATCTCCGCAACCTAACCTACGAAGTGAGTCAATTTATAGGCTTGATTTAAGGCTATCTGCAACATTTTCTGCAAGCCGAGAATGGTGGTCCGATTTTCTGCCACCTCAGTGCATGAAACCGTCATAAACACCATCTCCCTTGACAAACAATATCTCCGATTGCTACCGAAATTTACGTGAACATCCGCTGGAACATCCGGCGTCAATGTAAAGATTGTCTGAAAATTTCATTAAAAGCTGTCTAGCCGTTTCGGAATCTATTAAAGACATACAGACAAACAATTCATTTTTTTATATAAAAAGATGTAGAGTACATAGTTCTTATAGAACGAAAAATTACAGATATCTGTTTGACTTCACAATTTTCTTGGAAGTTAGTTAGTTATTCAAGACCACCATATACACATATTTTAGCTTATAATAAATTCAAATTCAAAATTCAAAATATTCTTTATTCGAGTAAACTTGTAAACAAGTGCTTTTGAATCATCATCATCTACTGCTGGTTCGGAAAGCTGTTCCTACCGATAAGAACCAGCAAGAAACTCGGCGGTTGCTCTTTTCAAACAATAATTCTTATCACTAGTTACATATAGTTATTAATGTCTTGTACAGGGTTGAAGAGAAGCTATATCCACGCATTCTTATCGTCTAGGTAATCTTCAGTAGTATAAAAGGCTTTCTGAATTAGCCTTTTTTTAAATAGTATTTTTAAACTGCTGTAATGGTAAAGTTAATGTAGATTGTGGAATTTTATTATAGAATCTTATACCCAAACCCACAAACGAATTACGAACTTTTGCAAGGCGCAAAGCAGGAACCGCAAGCTTATGTCGCTTCCTACTTTGACTATTATATACATCGCCAATCCTTTTATAATTATTTATATTCATATGTACAAAAATTAAATTACTAAAAATATAAATAATAAAGCTGGATCAGTATATGTTTATGTTCAAAAAAGAATTGCCGATTATAACCCAGTAGTCAAACTAAATGATTGCAGTCCGCACTTGGCTTCTGTAAAAATATACCGTCATGCATTATGCAGGACGCCTGCGCGGCATGACGCCACGCTCCACCGCTCACACCGACCATCGGATCAGCATTTTCATCGTTTTTGCAGTCCAATTCTAAATATAGATATTTATCAACTTTTTCAAGTGCCTG
Organism: Morpho deidamia; assembly: GCA_947086505.1. Classification (NCBI taxonomy): domain Eukaryota; kingdom Metazoa; phylum Arthropoda; class Insecta; order Lepidoptera; family Nymphalidae; genus Morpho; species Morpho deidamia. Next base: position 19,970,374 of record CAMTZC010000008.1, read on the forward strand.
ATGGTAGATATTATTATTCTGAGCTGAAGTTTTGAACAGTTTGTAACACAAAAACCTGCCTTAGTGCCCCACTTTCATAAAATTAACATGATTTTCATAAAAAATGATTGTTTTGACTTAACTAATTTTTGCAACAATCGGGGTTGTAATTCACCATTTATTCACATCAATTGTCACATCGAAAAGTTAAAACAGATCTATTATTCTTCACAGAGGCGCTAATCTCTTTTTCTAAATCATACCAGTCATATATATCATATATTTTATAAGATTAAAGTACTGAAATACGGAACTACGTATTTTGAAGAAGAGATTTTGATTTGTTAGCATGTAGCTATTATAGGCATTAAAGCTTCAATCTGTATATAATCCAATTAATACCTTTGCTTATTTCAAGAAAAAGGAAACTTTTACTAACTGTGTGGAATGAAGTATCCTCGAACTTTGAGGATGTTAATATTTCCACGAAAAAGCGCTCTCAAATTAAAACGACCAAATCTATGTAATAGTATTATTTGGCTATAATCCGCAATAAAATATATGTAATGGTCAATGTAGAATGTACGTACCGTCTTCATATCCGATACATGCATAATTCGTAAAAAACACATGCACGAACCTCTACCACCGCCACCATAATATACAAGCACACTTTTACTATCACAAACTTAACAATCGCCCCGCAACCGAAACAGGAGATAGACACCACGACAAAATCTCGAAGCGATGCATCACCCAAGCTATAATAATTATATACGAATTGGTTCAACCCTCACCATTTATTTTTATCTGAAATCTTCGTCTGATCGTTATTTAGAAATATCTTAAGTTGCTCTAAAATGTAAAGTCGGAGGCTTTTATCACAAGTGTGCAGAATTTCGAAACAATGGTGATTGGTCACTACTGTATGATCTAAGCGATCATCTAACAAATGTTTTAAAGTTTAATTTTAAGTAAGACTGCGGTGTGAGAGTGGGCCAACTACAGTCCTCTAATGAAATTGTCCATAAATCTGGCATATTGGACTGGCGACATGCCTAACTACGGTGTTTTCCTTCCCTCTCGTTACGCCATGGAACCGTTTCGCGCGTTTGCATGAAAATATTCCAAGCGACATATTATATGTCCTATATTTTATAAGGAATGATTCGGAGGAATTGAGCCTTGTAATAATATTAAGGAATCTGGATTGCGGATAAATATTTTGCGTTTGTATATCGCAAATGGGCTGTGTATATGGTTTATTTGAGTGTGTGTTCAAGCTGTGGTTGACTTTTACATATTACGCTAAGTATTAAAGAGATTTAATTGAAAAGTTTTTTGTGGCGATATGTAATAAAGCAGCTGTGCTAGTGCTTTTTATTGATTAAGAAAAAACCTGGGCTTCAGTCTTTTTTTATATAACTAATATTGAACCAGATTTTTAATCATTAATGACGAGATCGTTATTGATAACAATTAGGAAGAAGTAGAACATGCAATAAACTCGGAACATCGCGGTTATCCGATATTGATTAAAGCTTTTGTTAAAAGTAAAATAGCGTAAATTAAAAATAGATTAAAACTATGTGATACAAAATGTAATATATCTGCTTGAATCTTAATAAAAGAACAAAAATGTTTTCGTAAGTCCACTCCAGTGAGCTTTAAGAGACGCCGTTGAACTCGGAGCAAATGCAGTGTGAAGGAATTATCTTCTGAGCTTGCAAAAATGTGAACAGGGCTGCGGGAAACTGCATCAAATTATTCTGCATCGAACATTTTGAATATAAGCCGGGTGTATTACAATGTATTTCATCTTCTGTTCCCGGGATACTTAGTAAACCTTTGCTTTTAGCGTTTTTGATACTGAATCTACTATACACATTTGAGTCTTCTATTGATAATCGACATAACATATTATCAATGGTAGCACAACAATGAGACATCGATGTTTATAGGAACATACATAATCATCTCATACAACAAAGAAAAGATCTGAAAATAAATGGACTACATAACCCCAAAAATGCACAAATGTACTCAGCACTTTGCAAATCATAGATGCACGGTGTAGATCTGATAAAAACAATTACATTGAGGGCATCTGCAAAGAGATTGAGAAGCACTCGAAGAAAATGCAAACTGCAGACCTTTTCAAAAAAGTCCACTTGTTGGCAAAGCAGTTTAAACCATTAACTTGGGTCGTAGAAGACACAAATGGCCAAGTTTTACAGGAACTAGATAGAATAGCTGCACGCTGGAGAGATTATTGTGAAGAACTCTACAAAGACCCAGAAGGTATAAACTCAAATACCATGCAAACGGACTGGACCTCTCTCGATTTTGAACCTGATATCCTTCGCACCGAAGTCAATGCTGCAGTAAAGTTGCTTAAGCCTAAAAAAGCGCCCGGATTTGATATGATAACTTCTGAAGTCCTTCAATCCATGGGTGATAAAAGTATCGACGTACTGCATATGATTTGCCACAACATCTTGCGCACGGGCAAGTGGCCCGAAGACTGGACTAAATCTGCTATAATTCCCCTACACAAAAAAAGGGTCTACGAGAAAATGCGACAATTATAGAACACTTTCGCTGATGTCGCACGCTAGTAAAATCATGCTTCACGTCATTAATAATCGCATTAGACACTTTTTGGATTGGCAGATACGATAAGTGGTGAACTAGGACTGAAGATTAACAGGGACAAAACCAAACTGATGGTCGTTGACCGTAATAATAAACTGGAGCTCACTGGAATATTAAATACTTGATAAAGTGAATAGTTTTATTTATATGGGCTCCAGTATCTCTAACACCGGCTCATGTGAAGCGGAAATCCGGAGAAGAATTGGAGCCATGAGCCAGCTGAAGGGAATATGGAAGGTTAGAAATATCAGGAATGCCACAAAACTAAAACTCGTGCGGACATTGGTATTTTCCATATTCCTCTACGGAGTTGAAACGTGGATGCTACGAGCAAGTGAACGTAGACATGTAGATGCCTTCGAGATGTGGTGTTGGAGGAGAATGTTGCGCATCCCTTGGACTGCCAAGCGAACAAATGTATCGATACTCAAGGAACTAAACGTTTCAACTAGGCTTTCAACCATCTGCCTGCAACGAGTCCTTGAGTATTTTGGACATATTGCGCGAAAAAGTGGTGAAAACCTTGAAAAAAATGTGGTCACCGGCAAAATCCAGGGGAAGAACCACGAGGCCGAAGTCCAATGCGCTGGACGGATCAAATCCGCACCACTCTCGATAGTAGCATATATAATGCCATTCACGCTGCGAACAACAGACCCCGTTGGCGAAACATAGTTCGCACCAAAGTGATCCGTGGTGGGAGTCACGACCCTCAGCATTGAGGAGAACGACTCGAGGAGGAGGACAGAACCATCGACATTGACGTTTATTGCATATCACTTAAAGATTTGTGAAGACGATGAAGAAATGGGGCAACTATATTAAAGCGGCGGCAAATGGTGGTGATTGCATTGAATTTATGATGGAAATTTTGGTGGAATTTAATGTAGAATATGATGGTAGGATAGAAAGATAAGAATCACGGCTTGTAGATGCGAGTCTAAAAGAAATACTCAAGTTTTGAGCGAGGTAACGCAAGAGAATGAATCTTCATATGAAATTACATCTGGCAGTAGCTGTGGGAGTGACATATGTATAATTAAATCCGAGAGTAAATTTTAAATGTTGCTTTTGAATGTGAAATATAGATGAGCTTGTAGCTTGGATAGGATCATTGCTGGAAAAAAGTGAGTGTAAGCGGTAACTAGGTTCATGATGTGGGCATCAATGTACCTCTAAATTCATAAAAGATACACGGTGACAAAACGATTACTAGATGTAGTTAGAGGAAAGGTTATAAAGACAATTTAAGAAGAACTTACTCAATTCCTTAATTCAAATTTTGACAGGGCCATTGGAAGTGGGCCATCCAAAATAAATACATGGTATTATAGGGTGAACATATAATTTCACAATATGTCGGCATGAAAATCCCCTGCTTTTAAATCAATTTGTGAAAATCACCAATATGGCAATATTTCATTGAAACTTCTCCATCCATGGTTTAAAGCTATGGCGTCAGTATTGCCAAGTCCCAGCAACGAGCAACATTGACAATTTGACAGCACTATTGGGTACAAGATACACAAATTTTTAGATGTGGCAATAATAATAAAATAAAATTATTTTCTCCCCCTGTTAATGGAAAACTGCAACTTAGGAATCGTCATTGGACACTTTGGAATTCAAACGCCCATCGTTTCTGCCGTACTTTAATTTTTTGGTTTTTATGAAACGTTGCCTTTAAATCTAAGCCATAATACATAGGCTTCTTCTTATTCCGTAAAATTGTTGGTCTTAGAGATTTTGTTTTTGTAACTAAGTACTCAAACCCCGGATTTATTAGTTGAAATAACAATTTCATTTCATACCTCGATATTCTTTCATTATTTTCGTATAAATATGATTTTATCAAAAAATGTATCTCTGACACCAGACAAAATTTGAATTTGCTTATATTTTAACACAAATAATTTTATGTAAATATTTTTTTTATTAACAACCTAAATGTACAAGTTATATCTCAGATTACTTACACTCTAGTAGTAGTAGTACTAGAGTGTAAGTAATCTGAGATATAACTTGTACATTCATATCCAATACAATCATGACAATCACGTGGAATGGTCCCGAGAATTCTGGCAGTGTTTCTGCGTTGAATCGCTAAACTGATTCTTGGTGCGAAAAAGGAGCCAGCTCTCTTGTCACCTGAAGAGGCAATTAAAGGAAAATTATATTGAGGTGTCAAAATATATTTCTTTTTATATATTTTTTTTTTCTAAGGTCATCTGCGATCAGTCGTAGGACTATAAGCAAACTTGTTGCATGAATTTGTTGTGTATCGGACGATCCTCATTAGGACTCGACACTATTTGTTGCCGCCTAGACACGTTTGTCTAGATCGAGTATAGATAATTTTTTAAGCCTCCTGGGAAATTTCTCTTCCAGGAGCTGGTTGGCCAACTTATTGGGATGATTGAGAAGACGGTTTTTGTATTTAAGTGACAGTCCTCGCACTTCTTCCCTAACTGTGGTAATGTTTAGATTTTGATGTATTTCTTGATTAGTAACATACCACGGTACGTTGGATATAGAGCGCAAGATGATATTTTGAGCTCTTTGTAGGCTAGCTATGCTGGAGTTGCAAGCGCTACCCCGTAGTTGGGCGCCATATGCCCAAGTTGGCTTTAAGATGGACTTGTATATTAGCAGTTTATTATCTACTGAGAGCTTGGAGTTCCTGCCTAATAACCAGTTGAATTTAATATTAAGTTCTTCTCTCTTTGCTTTGATATATTTTTTCCAGGTTAGCCTCCGGTCAAGGTGTATTCCCAAGTATTTCACGTTTTCACTGTTTGGTAGATTAATACCGCATAGATTAACTGGAGGACAGTTTCCACGACGCAGAGTGAAGGTCACTTGGACTGATTTTGTAGCACTAGCTCTGATTCTCCAGTTTTCTAGCCATAGCCCAATTTGGTCGAGACCATATTGTAATATAGCCTATAGCCTAGCATATAGCCGTATCGTCTGCGAATGTTGCCGTAGTAACATTAGGAGATATTGGTAGGTCTGCGGTATATATAGAATACAGTGTTGGGCCTAGTACTGAACCCTGTTGTACTCCTGTTTTAATTTCATAAAACTGTGAAGTTGAATTTCCTACTTTGGTTTGGAATATTCGGTCTGATAAATAAGAAACAAAAAGTGGCGTGTAGCTATGAGGTAGTACAGTTTTTAGTTTATATAACAGGCCTTTGTGCATTTCTTTTTATATAGAAAAAAAAAATATTGCTTTTTACGGATATAAGTGCCGTGTAGCATCTGGCTGAGTAGAATAGACTACCGTCATCTCTTACCGAGGTGTGGTAAAATACAACCAAGGTAAGTTGACGTCAGGCAGGCGGCTGGTCGTAAAATACGTAGCCAAATCATGTGACAACGTATTTGTGATGATTTTATTAATTTTTACGGATATACATTTTATTTACTCTAACCTAACAAGAAGTAGGTAATGGAATAAACATTGGTGTGGTAGGAATATTCGCTAACTGTTGCTTTTATGATTCTGGTCGGGTGTTTGCTACTCCATAGTTTTGTTCGTCCGTGTCGTCGGTACGTTGCAACGCTCGCCTCATCGGTCGAGGTGTCGCCTCGCAGTCCGTGCTCATGTGCCGGCAGTTCGTAATGATTGCTCGTCGGGTTACAAGCGGACACCTCTATCATCAGGTGGACAATCTCGCTGTGTATATCTACTTACTTCAAGAATTCTTGAAATGTAACATTAAATTCAATTGTGGCAAAAATAAATTTTTGGTATTATAATGGGAATAATATATCAGAGCAACAATAAATGAATTAATAATTTTTTTCTCTTGGCCAGTAAATAATTGTCATGCTTAAAGGTAGAAATAAATAGTGTGTGCGACTCAACTTCTTAGTTAAATTAAATTGCATGTACAGTTGTAACAATTGCGAAATAGACATAGTTTATCTAATTAAGCGTCACTTTTGCGGAGATCCATAATACAAAAGTAAAAATAAAATTATTTTGCTATAATCCGCGATAAAGAAATATTTTATCGTTACTTTTGTATGAAATATGCAACGCTTACGGCATATTAGTAAGAGTAAATTCTTACGGTTAAAAAGTAACGGAATGATCGATAATATTAATGGAACTGAAGCAGTATTTCCAAATTTATATGCGACATGTTCGCCTTGTGGTATTTAGCTGAGTAGGATAGGCCACCCTCATTTCTTACCGAGTTGTCGTAAAAGGCGACTAAGTTAAGTCGACCCACCGTGTGGTATCCGGTTGAGTAGAATAGACCTGATGACACTGATGAGGATTACCAGGCGAAACAATTGGTGAGATTGACGTAATGAATGTGTGCTACTGTAGTGCGCGCTGTTTACTAATCGTGATTGTAATAAGATATGGAAACAGATAGTATATTCTACACCTTATTATCGTTATTACTCCCTGATTATAGCAAAAAGGTGTGATAGCCCAGCGGTGAGATCGTGTGACTCTCTAGAGACGATCATGGATTCAAAGCCCGGGCAGTCACCAGTGAGATATTCTATTAAAACTTATGTGTCTAATTTATAATTGCAATTTATCAGAAAAACATCGTGAGGAAACCTGTATATCTCTAGAGAATTCTAGGGACATGTGTAACTAATCATCATTGGAGCAGCGTGGTACCAACCCTTCTCTCCAAAAACGGAGAGAGAAGGCCTATGACCAGCAGTAGGATAGTAACAGGCCGTTACTTTACTATTGCACAAAATCATATCACTACTCTTACTCGTACCTATGGAATACTACAAAACGACGGCCAAATTATACATTATTTGTATTGTATTTCTAAAAACATTACACCCAATATTTTGTTGGAAATATTTTTAAAGCAATCAAAATTCTGAAGTTAGTTTTAATGATATGGAGAGGGATCTCAAGAAAACTTCAGACAGATTTCGCACTTAATATTAACATGGATTAATGCTGATTAGTCTTAAAAAAACTGTCGAAGTAGCAGAGATAATGAGAGTCCTGTTAGGAAAACCGTAAACCTTGTAGTCCCAGCCAGCTGATTGTCTATGTCAGCTCTTCTAATCAGGGCAGCGCATGAATTATTTATAACCTACTAGTAGGGTAAGCACATGCCCTGAGACAAAATACGAGTAGCAAAATAAATTGAACACGCCACCGACAGATGGCGTGGTTCAATATTGTGTACCTGCTGTATGTGATAAAATGATTGGCTGTGGCAGGACGTAGCGCGCATGCATTTTTGGACACTTTCTTAAATATAATTAATTTTAATATTTTATATATCATTCGAGGTCTTACAAGTTTAACAAACTCACTCTATTCGTCACTCACTCTATTTTGAGATCACCTACAATAAGCGGTTCAGAATATACTTTTAAAAAATTATTTAAAATATATTTTTATACAGGTATGTCATGGTCGTGAATTAATGTCTTCTTATTCCCAGGTTTTATCTAAAAAAGACTTGTACATCCATGAAGAGTAGTATTCTTTGTATTAAATATTATTTTATTTCTGTCCATTGAGGCCAACATTGTATGAGCTATTTGCCCATCTCCTTTTTGATTAAAGCTAACGGACCGAGTCACGAGACGCTTCAAATTTAGTTAAAAAAAACCCTCAATTATACAGGTTCTTTCCTGTCGCTTAAGGAAAAATGGTCTTATATGTTGTATATCAGCTTGAATTGCACCAAGTCTCGTCAATACTGCTCTGGCAGATTAACCTTGAAAACGGTAGGCATCAGACAGACATACAAACTTTCGTATTAATAGTATTAGAAAGGATAATATTGAAAGAAAGTCCTTTGCTTTCTTGACGTATGGCCACACTACTCACCGAGGGAGATCGTTGTTTGCGTTTTTTAACTTTTTCAAAGGCTTAATTGGTGCGGGAGATTTCCACCTCATTCCAGAATGCTAACGAGAAAAATTAGGGTTATCCCGGTTGGTATTTTCGAAGTTTTTTTGTACACAGATTCATCTGTATGCCGTATACAAATTTATGATTCTGTCAGGGGAATAAACATCTATATTGGATTTACGATTTGCATATTATGAGATTAAAAGTTAGTGCACCCATTAACAATATTAGTTATAATAAAGTTGATTAATTTTAGTTAATAACCCGTATTAGTTACTTGAATTAAAAATCGACATAGCTCAGTTATATTTAAATAGAAACAAAAATATATAACCTTCTTAAAATAACTTTTCGACGTAAACCAAAAAATGTGATATCGAATCTTCTTTAAATTATTATTTGACTTGAGATACCGAGAATAAAGAACCTTGATAAAGTTAAAAAAAAGCATTAATTGTGTGAAAGTTCATCGATATTGTCTCTGCTGATTCGCTGTGAAAACGTTACAGATAGACAAACTTTCACATTTATAATATTATTATAGGTATCAAGATTTTCATCATGCACTTACTATTTGTAACTATGGTATTATATGGTATTGTATGGGTTTAGCACAGGCTCAAACCTCATAACAAAATTATGTCACTTGTATCAGTTTACTTGTACTGTATGAGTTTAGCGCAGGCTCAAACACATACTAAAAGTATATCACTACACGTGCACTCTCGCCCGCGGCTCTGGTGTTACTGACGTGGTGCGCTTGAGACAGTGTATGATATATTTGTGTTTGTAGGTAAATATATAAAATAATAATCACACATGTACATAATACACTACAATAACGTCAATTGAGAAATTTAATGCTAACCTATTGTAATTTATAGCTGTGATAGCCCAGTGGTGAGACCGTGCTCCAAACTCCGGGCAGGCACCGATGAGTTTTTCTATTAAAACTTATGTGTTTAATTGATAATTGCAATTTATCAAATGCTTTTCGGTGAAGGAAAACATCGTGAGGAAACCTGCATATCTCTAGAGAATTCTAGGGATATGTGTAACCTATCGATCCGCATTGGAGCAGCGTGGTAGGTCTTAACTTCAACCCTTCTCTTCAGAAATGGAGAGAGGAGGCCTTATGCCCGGCAGTGGGATTGTAACGGGCCGTTGTTTTACTTTTTTTTATTGTAATTTGAAGGTTTTCCCCGCCTGACGCATTCGCAATATCCCAGCGAAGCATAAAATGAAGTTGCTTCAACATTAATAAGATCTCAACTCCCGAAAATCTCTCTTAGCGCACACAAAGGGTATAAAAAGCTAACAAAAGCGAACGGTCTCCAAATATTCAACGATGTTTCTTTGTTGGACCCATCAATTATTCCAGCGGGCCCCCTCTAAATCCCGGGACGATCCGGGCCAAGTTAATGTCCCGGCGGTCATATTGTCTGATAGTTGGATGAATAGGAAAGTTTGACGGTACATCGTGGTTATTTAACGTATATCACCCTTGGAAGGTAATGGAACAGGAAAGTTTCCTTGGCGGTAGATTCTACAATCTTTTGACAATACGCTATCAACCTTAACGGAGTGTATAGCGCCCCTGAGTGAGATCAGCAAATGCGGTACTATCGTAGATTACTGCAATTTATACAAAAGACGCCGAAAAGTCATATAAACAACAAATGAAACCAAAGCAACGAATAATGTGAAGAACGGATTTAAAATACTTTATAGAATTAGGCGTTACTTTGCGGAGATACAAATACAAAAGTAATTATAAAATTATTTTGCTATAATAGGTGATTAAGTAAATAGAAAAAATATATATTGCTAAATTTAGAGTGGACTATCCGTTTTTTCATATCCGACATATGCAGGATTCGTTTAAACACATGCACAAACCTCCACCACTGCCACCACAATACACAAGCACTACACACGCTCACTATCACAAATTCAATAATCGTTTCGCCGTGCGATTTGCGATTATGTCGTGGCGTCTATCTCTTGCGGTATATATGATTAAATATAAAAATATTATGAAACAAAGTCCTGAAAAGCTGTCTGTCTGTATGTCATCTATTTTACTCGAAATTTATTAAAGGATTTTTGTACTGTTTTAACTAAAAGCTAATTCAATTCTTCTGGAAGGTTTAGGTTAATAGAACATTTTGGTTTTATGTAAATTGTGAAGTAGTTCTCGTGCAATTGCAAAAAAAACTCGCCTCTGATACATATACTACGATACTATAGGGATACACTACAGTAATGTGATAGAGCATGGTAAATCTATAAAATATGACGAAAAAGTTCGCGACAGCATGTCTCTATCTCTTATGGTTAGCTTGCAACGATGTCCATTTGGGCGAAGCCGCAGGCTTAGTTAGTATGGAATAAACAACCTCACTTTTTTATTTCGGGATCGAAAAGAGGTAAATAAATAATAAGCTATGATAGTCTAGCGGTAACACCGGGAGACTCTCTAGAGACGATCATGGGTTCAAACCCCGGGCAGGTACCAATTTGTGAGTTTTTCAATTAAAACTTATTTGTCGAATTGATAATTGCAATTTATCACACGCTTTTCGGTGAAGGAAAATATCGTGAGGAAACCTGCATATCTCTAAGAATTCTATAGATATATGTGTAACCTACCAATTCTCATTGGAGCAGCATGGTAGGTCTTAGCTTCAATCCTTCTCTCCAACGGAGAGAGGAGGCCTTAGCCCAGCTGTGGGCATAGCAACAGGCCGTTTCTTTAGTTTACATAAATGAGGGTATGTGAACACTAATTGTAAGTATACATCTATACTAACATTAGTCTTTTTTAAATTAGTCAGTTTGGTAAGCAAAAAAGTGTCTCTGTCAACACAATTTACAGAATCGAGTTTTGCATTTTCGGCAGCCACACGTGGTGAATTATTTACAAACCGCCCTCTACCCACCATCCCCCATTCAATACCGCTGTAGTATAAAGCAATTGACTTAAATAAACTGTGGAATGTAAAAGCGGGAATGGAAGTCAATTTTTCAATACGCTTGCATTTTTCATCGTCCCGTCTGGTTTGATTTTGATCCTGAAGGACAGATTCACAATATGTTTTAGTATATGGCAACAGGAACATTCCTATGACTTTGTTTGCTTCAGCTTTACGGTTGAAATACCATAGAAACGGAGAACGAGGAGGAAATCCTCTAAAAATCTGATGTCAGGATATAGAAACCTATAATTTAAACATCACACAAGAAAACCCCTCATATGGTCTCGAACCTGAGAATTGAGACGACGTGGTGAGGACGAGAAGATGTTTGACTTAGAGAAGGTACCATTTTTCTCTACCTATTTCTTCGACGGGAGAGAAATCGGCTGAAGGATAGACGTAAAAAAAGTTTTACCTCTATCCTTCAGCCGATAGACGTACATTGCTGGTCATAGATTTCTTATCATAGTCATAGTCATATCATAGTCATAGGTTCACGGAATGTCCACAACATACGATTTTTAACCCGGTCTGATAATAATAAATAAAGAGATCTTTTAGAGAGTTAGTTGGGCATCCCACCCATTTGGTATGAAAGGTTGTACAAAAGAAAGAATCGGTATGAAGCATGGACGTAGGATAATAGCGAGAACTGGAATGAACGAAACTTTGACAAAAACAGGCTCCGTCCATCATGATTAGGAATAAAACAAAACACGATCTTGTGCCGCTTGTATCCAGCGGTTTCCCACGACCTTTTTAATGTCGTAAGTCCACTCTTAGGGGGTCTACCGACGCTGCGTTTTCCTGTGCAGGGTCGTCATTCTAATATCATAAGACCGCAACGCCCTTCGGTTCTCCGCACTATGTACCTTGCTCATCGCATCTTCAGCTTCGCGACATGCTGAGCAATATCAGTGACTTTGGTTCTTCAACAGATCTCATCTGATTTGATCACGTAGAGATACTACAAGCTCAGCTCGCGACATGCTGAGCAATATCAGTCACTTAGGTTCTTCAACATATCTCGTCTGATTTGATCACGTAGAGATACTACAAGCTCAGCTCGCGACATGCTGAGCAATATCGGTGACTTTGGTTCTTCAACAGATCTCATCTGATTTGATCACGTAGAGATACTCCGAGCTTAGCTCGCGACATGCTCAGCAATATCATTGACTTTGGTTGTTCAACAGATCTCAGATTTGATCACGTAGAGATACTTCAAGCTTACCTCGCTTCATCGCCCGCTGAGAGACTCTAAGCTTCCTTATGAGGCCCATAGTAAGCGATCACGATGCAGATCCGTAGGTCATCACTGTCAACATGCATTGTTTGAAAGCTTTGGTCTTCCGGCACTGAGGTATTTTGGATCTCATGTAGCTTCCAAAGGTATTATTTACGTTATGCAATTTAAAGGAAGACATAAAATATTTATTGTTTACGTCTACCCTGACTAATGTGACATGTAAATCACCAAAACGAACAAAATTATATAGGACTAATAACAACAACAACTTCGTTCGAGTTAGCTTTAAAGTTCAAATACCCTCAATTACGTTATATTTTGTTTCATTCTATTGCCGAAGGAAAAACGTGAACCGCTCTATTCTATATGTTAACCAGGTATATAAGCTTCAATTGTACTAGATCCCATAAATATTTTCCAGTGGATTGACGTGAAATTTCAGCATACAGATAGTATGAATTAAGGCACCGTGAAATGACGTGACTTACCAAAATATAATAAATATATCCTTTATAAATTTACGCGAATTAATTATTAAAAGAAAATAAAGATGATTTATAAAAGCAGGCGTTACTTTGCGGAATTCCATATTACAAGCAATATAACAGAACTAACTACTTTGCTATAATCCGCACGGGTTAAGTGAATGCATGCAAAGCCAATGTGTATGAAGCAGGCAAAATCTACGCATAATCTACACATTGGCTTTGCATGCATTCACTTAACCCGTGCGGATTATAGCAAAGTAGTTAGTTCTGTTATATTGCTTAGAAAATAAAGAATGACTTCACTCTTAATCCAAATTCAAATTAGAAATATTTTGTGTTAGCTGTGAAAGCGAAACAGACAGATAGACTTTTGCATTTATATTATAGGTATGAATTTAATAAGTTCTGAGTTAGTGAGAGCGACTCTTTTGAGGGGGACACGAGTTCAAACCCCGGGTAGGGTCTATGTGTCTAATTTTTGGTAAAGGAAAAAATTGTGAGAGAACCTGCTATCTCTAGAAAATTCTGTTGATATGTGTAACCTACCAATCCTCATTGGAGCAGCGTGGTAGGTCTTAGCTCCAAACCTTCTCTCCAGAGACGGGGAGAGGATGACTTTGCTCAACAGTGGGTTAATTGAGTTACTAAATATGTATTATATAATAGCTGTAAATAGGTGTCTAGACGCGTCTGTAAAGCAAATTCCTTCGTGAATATTTTACTTTATTTGGCGGCCACATAAAAGGGAGCGTACATTTTTCACAATATTTCTTTTAATAACGCCGAAAGTGACATATTTTGGCGACGAAGATGTTTTTAACAAAACACAATAACGTATGTGGAGGCAATATCTCTTAATCCCGTGAATACAGTATGACAGCGCGAATTCATGAGTTATAAGGGTTGCTGTATATAGTGACGTTGCGGCAGGCATTTGGATTTTTTGGAAAGAACTAATTTTACCCTCAATTTCACACACACTGTTAAGGATTTTTTATCTATATAAATAAACAGCAGTTCATACCGAGAAGAGCCAGCAAGCAACTCGGCGGTTGCTCTTTAATGTTACTCAAAATATAATCCTTATTACTAGTTACATTTGGTTATTATTATCTAGTAGGTTGAACAGTAGCTATATCATACGCATTGTTTACTCAACAGTATTTTTTTTTGTATCAGCCTCCCTTTAACAGTTTATTTCAATTGATGTAATGGCAATGTTAAGATTGATTTCGGAATTTTATTATAGAATCTTATAACCAAACCCACAAACGACTTACGTACTTTTGCTAGGCGCAAAGCAGGAACCGCAAGCTTATGTCGGTTCCTACTTTGTCTATTATATTCATCACCAATTTTTTAGATATGGTTCTTTATATTTTTATCATCATCATCCTCCTACCCTTATCCCACTTTAAGTGGGGTCGGCACAATATTTTACGACGCCCGGTCGTCTGCCTGACGTCAACTTACGTTAGTCGTATTTTACGACACCTCGGTAAGATAGAGGATGGTCTATTCTACTCTACCATACGGGGGGAATTCTTTATATTTTTATATCTATACTTATTATAAAAAAAAGTCCCAAAAAGCTGTCTATCTGTATGTAATCGATTTTCTCAAAATCTACTGAACGGATTTTTGTATGGTTTTCACCAAAAGGTAGTGCAATACTTCCGGATGGTTTAGGTACATCGTACCTATCGGTATTATATAAATTGTGTTGAAGAGATCGTGCAGTTGTTAAAAAACTTGCTTGGAGCTTAAGTCGCGTGCGCTGTCAGCCAGCAGAGATACGTTAAATTAATGCACTAGAGAATAGTAGATCTTTAAAAATACTGTAAATAAGTCCGCGATAGCATGTCTCTATCTCTTATCGTTAGCCCACAATAACTACTTTTATGTTTAAAATTTGAAATCTAGAAAAAAATTGTGACACGCTGATTTCCATGCTGGCGAAGCCGTTGGCACAGCTAGTAAATTATAAATTTATAAAATAAAGTTGTATTCATCACCTCATCATCCTCCTGCCTCTATCCCACTCTAAGTGGGGTCAGCACAACATGTTACAAACATGTTGCTAAATGATTTGGCTACGTATTTTACGACTGGCCGCCTGCCTGACGTCAACTTACCTTAGTCGCCTTTTACGACGCCTCGGTAAGAAATGAGGGTGGTCTATTATACTCAGCCGCATACCACACGGCGGAAAATAAAGTTGTATTCATAATTTAAATTGTATTTTGGCTTATCTGATGATTTTGAGTTGAAATAGCTTGTTGTATGCAAGTGATGACATATTGTTCGTGTAGTACATTTAATTCAAGCATACTTACATTATGTTGAGCTGTGTATACGAAATAGAGATTTCAGTGCACTGCGAAATACAAAGGGCGCTCGGAGCGTGCGAATCCGTACATATAAATTGTATTCATGACAGGAAGTTACAATTTCCGGGCGCTTTCAACGCAAATACGTTCAAATTCTTGTTTCATACACTTTATATACCTATGTTATTGTAATAAGTAAATGTCATTCATATTTTCTTAAACTTATAGAGAAAATCCTTCAGAGAAACTCCGAGCTGGGCGACCTTGAATTGGTGGATCAGTCGCATTATCAGTCTCCACGTCTCGACTCCGTATGTCATTACATGTCTGTTACTCTGGTTCTTTTATGGATCTCCTCATTCCTATCTTTCTCTGTAGGGTCGGTCCCATCTCTGAGGGTCGTGGTCAGCATCAGAGTTCTATCTGGAGTTGATGATGTGCCTCCATCTGTTTCGATGCATCGCCTCTCTTGTGATTGTGTGAAGTTTAGAGGAAGACGGATTTTTTAATTGGTCAGTCCATGTTGTTAGGTAACGACCGCGTGGTCTTTTTCATTCAGTGTTCTCGACCATAATAATAACAAATAAGTTTCCCCAAACTTTCGTGCCTCTGCGTACCGTGTGCCCGGAATAGGACGTGATGAGCTTAGGTCCACAGTTATACAAAAATGCTTGGATTCGAAAATCCTTCCAGCTTCCTACAAGACTGTAAGCTTAGATACGTAAATAAAAAAATGTTTTAAAGATTGACCGCCGAGTTTCTTGCTGGCTCTTCTCGGTAAGAGCAACATTCCGAATCAGTTGTAGCTTCATAAATTGTATTGATCCTTGACGATTTAAATTTATTTCTATAAGTTTTGTTGTGAAAAGATTGTTTGTATGAAGTAGTTCTATTCCTTTTATTTCATTGCACTGGCTGCGAGTCAGAACAAGCAGGGTTCGTGTTCAAACATGTTTCGCAGTCACGTGTGCAGAGCCAACAGTGCAGACGGACTTACGGCGTATCGTGCGATTGAAATCTAATTCGCCATCGGCATCGCTGCGCCAATAAAGGCGGAAAAATCAAATGCAGACCTAAGAATATAGTAGACCTGCCTAATTCTTAGCTTGCCTAAAAATTCAAAATTTAAAATATTCTTTATTTAAGTAAATTTGTAAACAAGTGATTTTGAATCGTGAACTTTACTGCTGGATAGATAGATAGAAATTCTTTATTGCACACACATTACATTATACAAATTACATAAAGAAAGAAACTTAAATACAGAAACATACAGCGTGCAAAGGCGGTCTTATTGCTAAAAGCAATCTCTGCTGGTTTGGAAAGCTGTTCCTACTGAGAAGAACCAGCAAGAAATTTGGCAGTTGTTCTTTTCAAATATAATTCTCACAATTGGTAATTACTATCTTGTACAGGGTAGAGGAGTAGCTATATCCACGCATTTTATCATCTATATAATCTTCAATAGTATAGTAGGCTTTTTGTATTAGCCTCCCTTTAATAGTTTCTTTAAACTGATGTAGTGGCAAAGACAAAATTGATTGCGGAATTTTATTATAGAATCTTATACCCAAACCCATAAACGACTTATTTCCTTTTGCAATTGCTATACGTAATTAAGAAATATATTATATTGTCTTATAACAGAAACCGGTCACGCGTTGTTGTGTCTATGTAGAAGAAGAGTACATCAACGTATTACTAAATGAAAATTATGTGTATACAAAATATGGGCTACTTAATTTTCAATAAACATTTCTACGTTATTGTAAGTACTCACATTTGTTTATTTTTTTTGGAAGTCAGGCATACATTGTACTAAGCATAGGTCAATTCATGGTAAGTGTGCAGCGTATATGTAAGGGACGGCCGTTTTATTTATCTATCTTATATCTTTAAATGAGCTAAGCTTGTAGATATAATTTAAATTTCGGAAACGGCTCCAACGATTGTCATAAAACTTAGTATGTAGGAGGTTTCGGGGGTTATTAAATCCATTTAGCTAGGTTTTATGTTAAAACTGTGCAAATACCACAAATCGAGTCCCAGTTGTCACCTGGTTTAAAAAAAAACAAAAAGGGTTTTTTTTAAACCTAAAAAAAATTACCGAGCAAGGCTAGGTCACCTAGGCATAAAATGTAATTTGTCGTCGTTGGAAATATTCAAATAATATTTAGGTATTTTTTTATATCGGAAACGAGTTCCGC
Source organism: Morpho deidamia (assembly GCA_947086505.1). Lineage (NCBI taxonomy): Eukaryota > Metazoa > Arthropoda > Insecta > Lepidoptera > Nymphalidae > Morpho > Morpho deidamia. Next base: position 19,988,123 of record CAMTZC010000008.1, read on the forward strand.
GTCCTAGTAAGATGTCTTCTTTTAAAAGAAAAGTCCATAATGTAGGTAATCTCGTTCTGAATATATACATTTACTGTATCATGGGTTAACTAATAAACATCCACCAAGTTCATAAAGCTGATATAATTAGTCGGTGCGCTGTGTGCACGGGTGTATCCTTAAGGCCCGAATATCCGGCAACTAGTATTTATTAAGTTATAGCAAGTTGCGACGTACAATGGAATCGAGACCTCGATCGACTGCCAGCATTTGTGGAAAATACGGGCCCGAATTTGTTCAACAGACAACAAACGTCAAGTCCTTAACATTATTTATGTCGCAAATAATTTAAAAATGCTTTATTTATCTTTAACCTCCGTCAAGACTGCACGCTATTTACAATAGCGCAATTAAATTAGATTGTGATAAGTGTACTTTTTTTAACACCACTTAATTCATAATAAAAAAAAAGAAAAATTAAACTTATAACAAATAAAAACTATTACATTATTTAAATTAAATATAATATATTAGGTAAGAGAGAAAATCGTAAGGGCACTACGATTTTGTCGCGAAGCCTATTGTTCTGATGATGCTTCGGTTTCGGTGCGAAACGATTGTAGTAGTGATTGTGTGGATCGTTGCATGTGGCGGCATTTTATGATTCGTGTGGTGACTTATCCTGCTTGTGTAATGTATGTGAATTTTGCCTGCTTCATACACTTAGCATTACATAGATGCTCTTAACAAACGCGGATAATAGCCAAGTAATTCTGTTGTAACTTCTCTACTATCGGGTTCCGCAAAGTAACATCTGCTATGAATCGTCCTTGTTTAAATTATAATTTTCTTATATGAAGTTACGATCAAAAAGATCTACACGTACTATACAGTTATAGTATCATCAACGAGCATAAAACGAAACTCTTGGATACTATCCATTAGGATTACACGTACTATACAGGTCTATACCTGTATATGAGCACGAGCATAGCACGAGACACAGTTTGGAAGCTATTCTATAGGATTTCTTCAATTGTTCCTTACGGTAGATTTGGAAGATCCACTTATATGAAGGTTTCGTACTTTCTAGTACTCATCAGGTCAGCGAAAAAACTGACTACGTCGTTTAAATTCCTTGTTTTTAATTCAAAACGCGCAACGTCTGAAAATGTCTCATTTACCCTTGTGTTTTCATCTATAACACTTTGTTACCGCTCTATAATATCAGACCGCGCTCCGGCACGCGAAACTTCCTGATCTATATAATCAACTTCAACTTGAGAGCGTGTAGCTTTTAACAATTTTTGCTTTTAATTGATACAAGATACAAACTTAAGCTTAAGCAAACCTGTGTGTATTTTCATTAATAAGTTTTTCTGTGATTAGACCAACATATTAAAATTTTAAATATACTTTATTTAATAGGACTTTTTCTATTTTGAGTCGCCAAATATTAGAAAATAAGCTACCATTGATTCGGAAGTTTGCTTCTACTGAAATGAACCAGCAAGAAACTCGGAAACTCAGTGTCAATTAGTGTTTTAAGAAAGAAAATTCCACTCTTGTTCAAAATTGCCAAACTCATGAAACCTCTGATTTTAATTATTTTTATCCTCGCAACAGCTACAGAATCGGAATCAGAACGCCAGCTAAGAAGGCTGTATCACAGGCTACGGAACGAATGGCTGCGACACCCAGAGCCTTTAACGTGAGGATAGAGTTCGAAAGCGGGACGGTAGAGTGTATCACGAGCTCTCCAGTTGTACCAGGAGTGAGACCCTTTTTGGGTGATAACACCACTGTCCTGTCCCAGAGAGTGTTTGAAGATGATCTCATGGAACCGAATAAGACGTGCCGCATAATAACGGATCTTATTGACCTTACGGCGGAAGCGGTAAATTGCTTTAACACCATTCATGTCCAGATGGGACAATCTAGGAATTTAAAAAATAAATAAGGCTAGAGATCGAAGCCGCAGTAAAAAGATTGTGACAGATAGTAAAAAAGGCAGAGGATAAAGTCACAGGAACGAAGAGGAGGGTCGAAGACAGTGAGAACATAGAGGTAAGGCATATAATAGCTAGAGAGGATGAAAGGGACTCGGAAAAATAAGAAAAGAGAGGACGTAATAATTCAGAGGTTGGAAGAACACTCGAATCTAGTTCATGAGAATATGGATGAAATGTGAAAGCTCAGCCAAACGATGGAGAAGCAGCAAATTGTGCAACCCGCTCCTGCTCCTGCTCCTGCTCCTGCTAATACGACAGTATTAAGGAAGAAGCGCGTATGGAGATTAGATATTGGAAGAAAGCTAGGAATTCGCACTATTGCCTCGTAATAAGAGAGTATCACCGGGACTGTAAACGGTTTGATAGCGGCCGGTAAAGTGCATATAGATCTGATGCCCGTCAGAGTGGAGGATCACTCTCCACTTATTCAATGCTCGATGTGTCTGGGTTACGGACACAGCAAACGCAAAGAAACCGCAGAGAAGTGTAGCCACTGTGGAGGTGAGCACAAGAAGAGTGTATGTGCTGAGTGCTCTGCTGCCAGTGCGCCGGCGTGCTGCAATTGCACTAAAGCTGGTATCGAAGATGTGAGGCATAACGCTTTTAGTCAGGACTGCTCCATCAGGAAAAAATGGGATGCAATAGCTAGGGCATCTATAGCTTATTGCTAAGGGCATGGCACGGGTAAATAGCAAATCATCTCACCAGACAGAGAAAAAACCGTACAATGTAGTGCAAGTCAACTTGCAACGGAAGGAATTGGCAACGCATGAATTATTCATCGAAACGAAAACGAGGCGAATAGACTTTGCATTGATTCAGGAGCCTTACGTGGGTGGACAGAGTAGAATGAGGGGTTATAAGGGGGCTAGGGTTTTTCAGAGCGTCGTGACTGGCAATCAGGTGATATCAGGCGGCTATTGTAATATTTGATAGCAGGATAGAAGCCGTTCTGAATTCCCAGTTGACCACGGAGAACATCGTAGTGGTAAAAGTTAAGACCCTAGCTTGGGAGATGGAGATGATCTCCTTCTACTTTGAACCCACTCTTCCGATCGAGCCATACCTGGATCGAGTGCAGTCTATAGTTGATGGTAGTTGCTTGCGCTATATCTTGGTGGGGGGAGATGCAAACGCAAAAAATACTTGGTGGGGTAGTCGTGTGACCGACGCTCGAGGTGAAGACGTGGCAGGAGCGTTGGATGAGATGGGGCTGCAGGTGCTCAATCAGGGGAATACTTTTACCTTTCATGATGTAGTCAGGGGAGGACAAGTCTACTTGAGTGTAGTGTCCACATGAGTGGATGTATCCGCATGCACATCTGAAATACTGAATCTTGTAGAAAACTGGAAAAATACCATGGTGGAATGAGGAACTTGTCAAACTGAAAAAAGAAGTCAATACGAAAAAGCGTAGAATCAAATGTGCCGCCCCGATACGTAGAGCTAGAATGGTCAAAGAGTACCTGCTGTCCAAAAAAGATCACGAAGATAAGCCCAAGAAAGTCCAAATCGAGAGTCAGAAAGGCTTCTGCGAGACGCAGGATAAGGAGGGTTTATGCGAGGGAACAGGGCGAAGCTTTGGACCCACCGTTTACATTGAATGAAGTGGAAATGGTGTCCAGAGCGTTTAATCCGAAGAAAGCCCCCGGTGCGGATGGATTCACAGGGAATATTTGTCGCCAAGCCATCGTTCAAAGTCCGGAAACAGACTTGGCGATAGCTAATAAGTGCTTGGCCCTTGGATATTTCCCTAAAGCTTGGAAGGCGGCGACTGTGGTCATTCTGCGAAAGCCGGGAAAGAATGATTATACGGTCCCGAAATCCTACCGACCGATCGGGCTGCTGCCGATATTGGGCAAAACCCTGGAAAAGTTGCTCATTGAAAGAATTAAATGGCACATACAGCCAGTGCTCAGCACCCGCCAGTACGGATTTACGCCACAAAAAAGCACTGAGGATGCCCTTTATGATCTTGTTCGAAACATCAATGATGGACTCGAACTCAAGGAAATAGTCGTCGTTATGTCTTTGGGCATAGAGGGCGCTTTTGACAACGCTTGGTGGTCAATGCTTAAGTTCCGACTAGCGGAGAAAAAATGCCCAGTTAATTTAAGGCAAATGATGAGCAGCTACCACGACGATCGTGTGGTTAAGGTGAGATATGTCGGAGCTGAAATCAGTCGAAAAACGGACAAAGGATTCGTGCAGGGTTCGGTAGGTGGACCCACACTCGATATAAACATAGATGTATCCAATATTACAGTTCTTATTTCGGACATTAAATATAGATACGTACAGCTAGGGTTACATATATATGTAACCCTAGCTGGCTGTTATTCCAGTGTGTTATGTATGTCAATAAAATATGCACTACTTTTAGCATTATTATATTTATTACTTTTGTACTCTGGAACTTCGCTAACCAACGCCCTTTCGTAGATTATTACTTAAATAACAAATATTTTTCAGCGTGCCGCTTCTAAACTATTCAATGGGCCTGTTATCGCTTCGCTATCGCAGTCGGCATTAGCATATGTGTATCCTATTGCTGGCAGTCGCTTACACGAATCGCGCGGGCGGCGGCGCGAGTAGAAAGCGATGGCGGCAGAACATGGACCTGTTTTTACCATTTCTTTAGAACATGATAATTTATTTATTTTATTTTATTTATTCGATACGCCAACGATACAATATATATGCATTAACTTATGTTAATTCTTATACTGTTAATTTTATCCATTACAGGCGTATTCGGCCTTGTCTTATAATGTTAGCTCTAAAATATATATTACAATTTGATACATCAATTAAACGCATCAAGTCAAAATTGAATAAAAAAATGACGTGAAAACTAAAACTATGTCAAAGAGTTAAGTAAAAATAATATTGGATTTTATATCATATAGTGACAGCAGTTACTTACTATATCTAAGCAGCCATTAATGGAGACAGAGTGGACAAGGGACAAGTGTTCCCAATTCACGACGTGTCCTGAGCCCGCACATCAATCAGTCAATGACTCTCAGGTATCTCGTTTATAAAGTTTTAATAAATCTTGAGTTAAAATGATCCGCTTGTACCTATTAATAACAATTACATATCGCGCACGCTTAGTTAAAAGTGACCTTATTCAAAAATCCTGTTTTGTGGCAAATTGCAATAAATAGTGTAGCACCTATAAAATACATGGTGTTAACACTCACACTCCACACAAACACCACTCAAAGCGGTGTTTGTATGAAGTATTGCGGGTGGCGGCGTTTTCTGATACGTTTGGTGACTTGTCCTGTATGTTTAAGGTATGTGAACGTTGCCTGCTTCCTACACTTAGCATTACATAGATGCTCTCATTCTCATTCTCTCAACACACGGATTATAGCAAAATAAGTCTAATATTTTTGTAGCCCGTAGCGTGTTGTCATAGTCCACAGTGTGGCCTCCGGCTGAGTGGAGCAGACCACCCACATTCGTTACCGAGTTGTCGTAAAAGGTGACCTACTATCGTCACCTTTTACGTTTAGTTGACGTCAGGCAAGCGGCCGTTCGTAAAATACCTAGCCAAATCATTTAATGCGCCAACGCTACTTAGAGTGAAATAAAGGCAGAAGAATGACGATGAGGGCAATGTTATACAATATTATGATATTGTATTCTATCATAATATTGTATAACTTGTTGTGATAGATTATTAATTAAGCCTAATGTTGAGTTAGGTAACTTTAATACAAGTGTGCGATATTTGAAACACTATATGTATATGCAACACTATATATAACAAATAATATTCTCAACAACGAAGTACTCGTTGAGTTCCAAAACAAAAGGCACGTGCAGAAGTAAAATTAAACAATAAAAACATTCTCTCTGACCTCGCCTTCTTATTCTATCACTTGTACCACAAAAATGCATCTATTCATCATGTTACGCTTGCACAGAGCAACGCGATTCAGAGGGCGGTAATGTGTTTTAATAAAAAAAAGTGCTGCGCCATTCAGGAACGGTTCAAAAGGCATCTGTGAGTTTATCTTAGCGTAACTATTTGGGATGAACACTGCATTTACTTTAATTATGTGACATTTTAGTTTATTACTTAAGGATCTTTAAATTACACTGGTATTTGTGTAGCTGCCTCATGCAGCTACTTACCTTACCTTATTACCAATTACCATCAGGATACCAGTTACCATCAGAGAAATAAAACGACACACCATAGCTATAGTTTATTATGAGAAGTGAATTGGTTACTGCAACGTACTCATATTTTACGGGAAACTTCAGCTGCCTGACGCAGTTATTATAATTATTTATATTTAATTTATCTCTGACTGACCCGTTGTCAGTGACCCTGCTTTCAGATTCAGGAATAGTGGGTTTCATTACCTCAGATCGACATTTTCTATTAAAAAGTTGTTGATGTTTCGAGTCTGGGTGTATTTATATGTTTAACTATTTATATTAAAACCTGTCTGTCACCCACAACACAAGTATTAGGTTACTTATAGTACCCGAACTTAAATACTGCACATCGATGTTTAGAACGAAATAGCCGGCCAGTTCGGTTTCATAGAGCGCTGTCACACACGGGTTCGTCAGTCTGTGCGACAGAGAAAATGCTCTATGAAGAAGAATCTAGCTGCTCCTATTTCCTCTCTCTTAGTCTCGATGAGCATTATTTGTTGCCGGGTACTATACTTTGGAATCATACATACAATCGTGTGTCTATCTATCTTCTATAATTTACAACACAAACCTGTTTTAGTCAACAATTTAAAACAGTACTTAAAGGAATAAATAGTCCGCTACAGAAGTACTTAGTTCCGACCTATTTAACTGATAGTAATTCGACGCAAGACATTCGATTGTTCCGTTGAAACTGCAATTGTTTGGATTAAATAATGTTTGCTTGTATTAGGGACGAAACACAATTAAACGCACCTATTTATGCATGTTAACTGATGATTCTCACAGGAAACACCCTCCCAACGACGTTTCCCGACGCTATTGGAGCTTGTGCGTTCTACTCTCCCTATTTCGCAACCTCAACGATGCTTCTGCGCTCGCCCATCTCGCCCAAAATTTAATCAGTTAAAAAAACTGTAATTGATACCGAAAAGAAATATAAGTTACAATAAGGCTGTCTAGTAATTCATAATAATTTTCGAAAGGTGGAAAATAGAAAAACTCATTGATGCCTGGCCAGGGTTTGGACACATGATCGTCTTTAGAGAGTCACACGGTCTCACCGCTGAGCTATCACAGCTTATTAAATAACAATATAATAGTATTTGCTTTTGATGAAATAAATTACAGTACGTTTCTCAAACATGGATTCGATTGCTTTCGATTAGATTGCAAATAGTTATGTGGTGAAATTTTAAACATCCTAAACCTATACTAAGGTTTGAACGCAGAAGTTTGGATTTTATATAGTTCTCTATGTAGAGATTAGCCTCAATGCGTCAATTAATGTTGTGCATCCCTCATTAACGTTAAATCAACTAATAATACCAGTGATGAGTTTTTCCTAACATAGTGGCAAAAGTAATTCGGCAAGCATTGCTTACCCGAAATGAAATAGTAAATAGAACCGATTTTATCTTTTGAAATGATCTTATGACTTATAGTTTAAATTTAGAAATGTTCACGTCTAATAAGTAGGATAGTACAAAGATAAAAATTTAAATAATTCTTTCTTTGGATTATCACAATGATAATCTTCAATGTCATAAATTTGAAATATATTAATGAAATAATAAATAAACAAACCCGGTCACAGGTAGATGTTATCAGTATCAACGTCAGGAAACCCTTAAATTATTTATTCAATGCAATAATAATTTATAAAACTTTATTGAAATCCTATTAATATTATCCAAATTAAAAAATGTACTTCAGCTGCGAATTCTAAAGACTGACCAAACACTGTTCTTAAATATTAAAATTATAAAAAATGAAAAATAATCGACACGTAAATATGTATTAGTACCCTTAAAATACCAGGGAAATGTCCATTCCCATCTACACCCCAGTATTTAACCACTAACGAAGAGCAAACCGAATGGTTTATTGTTAACGCAAATGGTTTTATTGAGAGGTTCACTTCTAAAACTTAGCTCTGAAAAATAGAGTCTGGTGTCCGTTATTGAAGTATAAAAATGAAATACAACTTATAACACATATTCTCTCATTTATGTCTTATTAATTTTATCCGTACAATAAAAAGAAATCTTGTTATAAATTACATTAGCTGTGATAGCTATAGGTGAGACTGTGCGACTCTCTAAAAACGATCACGGGTTCAAATACCGGGCAGGTAATGATTTTTCCTATTAAAACTAATATTTCTATTATATGAGTAATTGATAATTGCAATTTATCACACGCTTTTCGGTGAAGGAAAACATCGTGAGGAAACCTGCATATCTCTAGAGAATTCTGGGGATAAAAAGTAAGTAAAGCTGATTTGGAAAGCTGTTCCTACCGAGAAGAGCAAGAAACTCGGCGGTTGCTCTTTTAAAAAAATACTCTTCTAACTAGTTACATGTAGTTTTACTGTCTTACATAAGGTAGAGTAGCTATATCCACACATCCTTATCATCTAAGTAATCCTCAACAGTATAGTAGGCTTTCTGTATTAGCCTCTTTTTAACAGAGTTAGAGCAACGTGGTAGGTCCGGTTTCCGAAAACCGAGGTCTATGCCCAGCACTGGGATATTAACGGGCCGTTACTTTTATACGGATTATCTTAACCGCTAACTGTTGTCCGGGCAAAACTTTATTGCTACTTAAATGCAAGGTACACAATCTTATCTAGGCAATATTATATCCTGTACCAAGAAATCATCCTCATTTTCCTGACATTGGACTTAATTACCAATGTGTATACATCGCTGGTTTTATATATAAAAATTCTTCGAAAATTCACTATAAACCACCAATGCATATCGTAAGATGTGAATTAATTTAATAATGTCGTCATATGCCTACCGTTCTCTGGATTACGTTGTTATTTAGATGCGTCTTCTATTATAGAACATTGTTTGTGTTATACATTGCTGGTTTGTTATCAGTTTAAAGTATGTGGTTAGATAGTACGCAATGTATTCTAAATTTATGCGGAAAACGTTTGGTAATGGTTACGTTGTGAAGGCAAGACAGTACCTGGTTCAAATCCGATTTAATCCAAGCATAATAGTTTCGTGTGCAACACGAGAGGCTTTGTTAGATTGCACGGCCTAAGGTTATAATTAATTTTCTAAACAGAATCGCATACTCAAATGAGATCGTCTGCCATTTTGAATTTTGACGAACAAATGCAATATACTTTAAATTTAATAAATGTTATTAAATAAAATTAATTTAAACGTTAATGTTTAGATACCCTCAATTATATGTCTTCGTGTTCTCTAATTAAAACCGGAAGATTTTCAGTCTACGTTTGCACAATTATACCAATTTTTTTTATTAATGACTAGCTGTCCGGCTGCTGTGGCTGTATGGTTTCGTATTCCCCTCAAAACAGAACTCAACAGTTAGAAATAAATGACCCAATCGCCGCCAAATTTACAGGATTACCGGCTGGGTTATTCTAATGATTGTCTGATTTTTTTATTAAATCGGTCCAGCTGTTTCGGAGTCTATAAAAGACATACATACAAAATTTTATCTTCGTATATAAAGCCCCTGTCCCGCCTAAGTAAAATAGCAGGCACAGGCATACATTTTCGCTGCGCGGTAGAAAAAGAGGGGGGGATACTCTTGCTCTCCTAAGCCGCTCCGGCGGTCTACTCTCCCCCCGTCTTACGAATTTTCGACCAAGTATCGTGTCCTGACGGGAGTTTATCATTTTTGACCCACCTCAAAAAGTGCATAACGCTGCTAATGAAGTTTTTACTTCAAAAACTCACAAACAGACCTCTATTTTCTATAATGCCATCATATTCTCAAACGAATCGTGACATTATTATCCCACGTCCAAAAAACAGCAAAATAAGGGCCACTAAGCTAAATAACAGGAAAAACGACGAATAATAAAGTATTCTCCGATAGTTCGCGAAATGTCGGTACACGGATAATTAGGGTTGATACCTTTTTGCAATTCAAGTACATTGTTTAATATAGGTAAGGAATAAATTCGAAAACAAATTGAAATTCAAAATATTATTTATTCAAGTAAACTTGTAAACAAGTGCTATTGAATCGTCAACTCTACTGCTGGTTCCGAAAGCTGTCCCTACCGAGAAGAGCCGGCAAGGAACTCGGCCGTTGTTCTTTTCAAAATAAAATTCTTATAACTAGTAATATTTAGCCATTGCTGTCTTGTAAAAGATCGAAGAGTAGCTATATTCGCGCATTCTTATCATCTATATAATCCTGTCACAGAAGAAACTCGTCAAAAGAACGAATGTAGAGAGTATCAAAATAAAGTAAAATTTATTTTTCTATATCTTTATTTCTTTACATTGAAAAACAAACTGGTGAGAGATGATATCAATTCAGCATCAATCAATAAATTTTGTTTGAATAAAAAAAACTAACTTAAAAAAAAAATAGTAGATAAAAAAATGCATATCGAAAATAAGTTTGTTCTATAAACTGATGTGTTAACTTCTTTTTAGTAATTATTAACTTAAAAGTAAATTATAAGTGTAACATAACGTACTACTTACTTAGAAGTAATTACTAGTAACGCGGTTTATGTATTTTCCTCACTGGGATAACAGATGGCGCCACTAGTACTTTGCTTCGCGCTATAGTAGAGCTTTCGTGATTACATAAGAAATTCCATACAAAATGTTCGTTGTATCAAATGTTCAAAGTGCATCCTATTGGAACACTAAAGGTGCATCTTTCGGCACATCCATTCCTGAAATGCTGTAAAGGACCCGTCCGCGATGCTCTCTGTTGAAGTGAATGAGCTACTGTCCTGTTGCTTGTACGTATTATTCCCCCGTCCGTATGTCCATCCGGTTCCACGCGTTACATAACTGTTGTTCTTAAATAGCACTTTTTACATTTTTGGCATACAAGATGTTAATTGGTAAATGTTATGTACACTTGTTAAAGATAGTATGTTTTTAAAGTATTTATGTGTATATAATGGTTTACGTAATATGTATATCGTTAGTGTACTAATTAAATACATAAGAAAATTACAAAAGAATCAAATGTAACACACACGGTCACGTCGCAATCTATTTGGCTCTGTAAGATATACCCCATCACACAATAGCCCGGCACACGAAACGTTAGTTTAGCTCAAAACCTAGATATCATAATTTTCTTCTATTCTATTGTCCTCATAAAGTATATAGTACATGCCGTGTGGTATCCGTCTGAGCAGAATAGACCACCCTCATTTCTTACCGAGGTGTCGTAAAGGGCGACTAAGGTAAGTTGACCCACCGCGTGGTATCCAGTTAAGTAGAATAGATCACCCTCTTTCTTACCGAGGGGTCGTAAGATACGACTAAGGTATGTTGACGTCAGGCAGGCGGCCGGTCGTAAAATACGTAGGCAAATCTTGTAACAACACGTTTGTAACATGTTGTGTCGAACCCACTTAGTGTGGGATAAGGGCAGGAGGATGATGGTAAAGTATACAGTACAATAATCTGATATAACAATTATCACTTCTGTTATAAAGAACAGGTGGCATCCCTACAAATAATCTTATCGGACTCAAATTGTATTTTTGTGAAATGATTCGGTAAATTATTTAATTATTACTTGACCCAGCTAACTTCGTACCGCCTGGTTTCTAATATCAATTTAGTAATGACTTATGTCATTTATTTATTACTTAAAGCTATTAAATTACGCCCATTATGGGAAAAGATTAGTAAGTAGTACGAGATTAAGATGGTCAAAAGATTTTTAAATAT